>OX031013.1:9781731-11020897 GCA_943736025.1 Tenthredo mesomela
TTGACTACTATGCCGTAACGATCTAGTTTTTGTCGACCACCTCTGTGTATTAGTATCAATGTAATAACGTCTGTATGGATTCTGCGGAGGTTTTCGCAGTCACACTGGAGATTAAAAAATAAATTGCTACGCCTGAAGCGGAGTAGTAGAACTGCACATATATAGCTAGATGCGCTGCAGGCGTTATACGGATGAAAAATATATCTCGTAAAAAGTAGTACTCCAATGACAATCGCTAATCAAATTGCGCTCGGGCTAATTGTTCGGCGAATTGCTAGCCGAATTGAACCCGAGCAAAATTGAAAACCTTGGTAAAAAAAATAGGTAAAAAAAAAAAAAGAAGACAAAAAAAAAAAAGAGTGGCGAAAAAGTCGGGATATCCGACCGTGCGATTTAATATTACATGAATCTTCTATATATATATGTATACGTGTATTTACGTACAGTTGAGTCTAGAATTCTCTATCGCTGCATTGCGAAACTTGTAACAGTAAAGCCAAAAATTCAACTATACGATTCAATACTTGTACTTATGTATTATGATCTATAATTTATAACGCGCGAAAGACGAACGAGAATCGTGCTGTTATTTTTAGATTATAATTTTATTATCAACGGATATTAATGTATTTAAAATTTCTTTTGATAAACCCGCGTTATCTATTCTATACGGTATTAATAATTACTCGTAAATGATTTTTTTTATTTACGTAATACCTATATATACATATATGTAATAATGTATGTATAACGCCTTGACGAACGACGTATACACTTGCGTTATCACTTATCTCCACACTTATTTCGACGATAATTAATTTAATATATTATACTACATAAAAAAAAAAAAAAAAAAAAAATACATAATCGCGTATTGATATAACGAAATAATACGCTGTTTACACGTATGTATATTGATATAGAAATTTGTATTCTAAATACCGCATTATCGTGGTATATAAAGAATGTACAGTGTAAATAACGCTATACGGGTAGGTACCTACCTATTTGAATTCGTAACTCGAAAAACTTCGACTTTTATGCTGCTGTAGCAGTTCAATCACTTCGCTATACTATCCCTACGTACGGTATGACAAACTATATATATTTCCCTACGCGGATAAACTTCTTTTCTTCAAACTTGTTATAGGTACTCACCCTTAGTTATGTAGTTTGACACTTTGTTTCTCTTCTCTATATTATTTCCATCTTTATATATATACCATAATATAGGTATAAGAGAAATATAGTAAAAAAAAAAGATGAGGAAAAGAAATGACTGCGATCGATCTTTATATACCGTAATATTTTGGTTTTGTATTAGGGTTACACCCCGTATCCAAATAATTAATCGTAGGGTGTCCTGCAGAGGAAGAAAAACGGGGATATAAAATCTGGGAAAACATGAGTATAAATCCTCGACTATAAATCTAACAAAATTTTATTTTACATACTTTTGACAAATTTACATCTTAATCTGAACATTAGTTTGTTGATTCGTGTGACAATAAAAATAATTGAATCTAAATTTCGTTCGAATTTTCGGAAATAGTACATATAGAAACCAAACTAGATTATTAGTCTGAAAAATGTGAGAAAATTTCAACACGCTTAGTCTCTGCGTTAACGCTATCTTAATCGACGTAAACTCAGACCTTATACTATAGTTATCCGTCGTAATTACATACACATGTAATAAAAAACGTTTCTTTTTTTTTTGTTCTCTCTTTATCTCGTTCTCTTCTGTTAAATATCATCACATTGAATCTAAATCCAAATCTAAATCCACGTCCAAAATGAACCGACCATCATTCCCTAAATAATTGGTAGGTTTTAGCGGCATCATTCCAGCCTTGGGGTGGGTACATAACAGGGTCTAGTCTATAGCCTACGGGGTAGGTTTGGCGTATGGGTTTCGGGCTCTGGCAGCAAGGGTACAGGCGAGGAGCGTAGAGAGGTGAGAGGAGAAGAGGGTGGACCGTAGGTTGTGGGGATCGGTTAGGTTAGCGCTAGGGGTTTGGGGTAAGAACGGTATGACAAGCATTTGATGAGGGGACCACCACCGCCCACTGAAATCCTGCCAGTGTTTCTCAATATTCCAATATCGTATTAAACTTGATATAGCTATTTAATCCTCGTTAAATTTTATCATACTTTAATCGTAATATATTAACACATTTTTCGATCTTTTTCTCTCGTCTTTCGGTCAAACAAAGTATAATAGTTATAAAATTTACGATTACAAGTTTCGTTAAAATTTCCTATTACTGATCAAAATTCTCGAACTAATTATAAGTTGAGGTAAGTTTTATTATTCATATCGTCTGGTAACTAAAAAATTGATCAACGATGATAAATATAATCAATTCTCGTTGAGTTGGGAACCCTGCGTACGTTGGTTTGGTAACGTCGGAGTTTGGCGCAACACTCTTACTGTCCGTTGGACGCTCGGCGTATACTATGTACAGAGTCAGTGAATCTCTTACTCGATGGTTGAAAAGTTTTATAAATCCTACCGAAATCATAACGTATATAGTTTGCCAAATGTTTTGAGAACCGCTGCGGCCAAGCTGGCTGAACATTTACATTTTCATGTCAAACAAGGACCCGGGCCTTCGCGCGGCAAGCGGCGGAGAGAACGGAGAGAGAACCGAGAGCGGCGGAGAGCGACGAGGAGGGGTGCCAGTCGGAGATACCCACCCTACCTTATACCACGACTGGCCCCTAAACCTGCAGCTCGATGGGTGGGAGCAATTGTTTGCTCAGAATTCGTAGGATACGTGTATATGCGTATATGTGTATGTGTGTGTGTTTATGTTTGTGTATCAACGGACCTTTTTTCTCCCGATAGAATGTTAAATAAAAATTCTTCACTATATACCTATATACCTATATACATATATATAGGTACGTACGTACGTTGAAAGAAAATGATATATGAAATATTTCTTTTGTAATTGGTAATGGCATAGATATATATCTATACTATATATAAATATAATAATTGTTGTTATGAATTTTCTCTAATCTACTTGAAAAAAAAAAAATTGAACAAAGAAAGAAAAAAAAAAAAATAACAAAGAAACTGTTCTCGATTAATTAATTTCGTATCATCTTATCTTGTCTTTTCTTCACTTTAAAGCCCCGCGCGAGCGCGAGCGCCCGCGTTTATTCAAGGCAATTAAAAAGATCCGCCCGACCTCATTACCCACCTCCATAGTCCGTATTTAATTCGGCTTTTTCCCCGGAAGTTATATCATGAAAAACCGGAATATATATATATATATATATATATATATATAATATGATGGAGTTTGACCATCATCTATACTACTATTGTTCTTAGTAAAAAAAAAAAAAAAAAAAAAAAAAAAAAAAAAGAAAGGTAAGAAAATGAAGAGAGAAAGTGAGAGAGAGACGTTCTTAGTTTTACCAACTCAACTGAACTCGATTCTTACGGAGATTAGATGATATGGTTTAGAATTGAACGTATTTCATAAAGACTAATTCTTACACCCGCGATTAGATTACAGTCTACTCACGTTTTTCAGGTGCGCGCAGGGTGCGCTCCACACCCACACCCTCATCACAAAACTCTTTACAAGCTTTACGTATTATACTATATACTTACATATATATATATAAATATATATATATATATATATATATATATATAGTATGGGTATATCGCTGTTGTTTAGACCAGATCGTGCACGTTCAGTTACAACCTCGTACCGTGTTTCGTTTCACTCAAGTATTTTATCCCCTGTCCCATTATATACGATTTAATGGACCCCGGTATAATATACTTTTTCCAACAAATCTCTCTTTCTCTCTCTTTTTTCTTTTCTCCTTTTTTATTTTTTATTTTTTTTCATTTTTATTATCCACCACTACTATGCACGCTAAAGTCTGCAACGATCATCGACTATTTTTTTTTATCATTATATTATATAGGTACTACTATATCATCATCATTATTATTGTTATCGTTAGATTTCTCTCAACGTTTACATATATATTAGACCGGTTCAAAAAAATGGACTATTCTTTTTTTTTTTTTTTTTTTTCAATTTTCGCATTGAAATACTTTCAAGGGGGGTGAAAAAAGATGCCTGTTAAAAGCGGAGCTCTTAATATTAAGATTTAGAGGTCGCTCATCGCGGATTTCTATTTTCCATTTAAATAGCATAGGAATTTTTTTTTTTTTTCTTCAGAATTTCGTAGCTCACAAACCAATGAACAAATCCAAATGACTCTTACATATTTTGATAGGGGATTGAACACTCTAAAAAATGTATCTATAATTGTGGAAAAAAAAATCACAAAAAAAAAAAAAAATTGTTAACTCAATTATAAATTGAACTTTGAGCTTGAATAACTTTGGAAGGAGTCAATTTATCAAAAAATGATAAGATAAGCTTTTTGTAGAGTGTTCAATTTCCTATGAAAATATGTTTGAGTCATTTGGATTTGTTCATTGGTTTGTGAGCTACAAAATTATAGAAAAAAAAAAAAAAAAAAAAAATCCTATGCTATTCAAATGGAAAATAGAAATCCGCGATGAGCGACCTCTAAATCTTAATATTAAGAGCTCCGCTTTTAACAGGCATCTATTCCCCCCCCCCCCCCCCCCCCCCCCCCCCCCCCCGAAAGTATTTCAATGTGAAAATTGAAAAAAAAAAAAGAATAGTCGATTTTTTTGAACCGGTCTAATATATATATATATATATTATATTATATTATACATTATTTCATTATACATATAGCGCGTGTAGTATGTACATTGTACACGGAAGTTGAATGCTATAACCATGCGCGGTACTGCATCGCGTGCAAGTCAACTTTATACATGGCTGCGAAGTAAAAGACATCTCTTTCTATAGGTATACATGTACTGTATATAGGTACCTATCTTGAGTCTACATATATCATATACACATATTATATAGATGTGTTACCTGAAAATAAAAAATACAACAAAGGTTATTCTATCCATTGTACATATATGTATATATATATATATATATATGAACTAGGAGTAACTTAACTTATATAAGATATCCGCCATGTTTGAGGTTGGATATAATGACACGGTATTCGTCGTTGTCGTCGCACGTATATTCTACCTTATACTCCGAGACACAACCAACGGACGACACGACGCGACGCGATCCGAACGAAACCGACGCCGAGAGAGGAGGTTCTTTCTCTGTATAATATGATTTATTACATTGCGACCGCGACCAAGACCCAACGAACGAAAGAAAGGATCTATACGGTTGTATCCTCTCTTTACTCCTGCTGCCTGCTGCCATGCGAGCTCTACTTCTTTATTCTCGACTAGTTCGTCGCCTCTTCTTCATTCTTTCGTATATACCGATATAACCATCGCGGCATATTTTACTTCACTTTAGTTTAGTTTAGTTTAGTTTAGTTTAGTTTAGTTTGCTTTAAGTTAGGTACTTTACTCTTCAGTAATATTGCGGGTGTCATGCTGTGTCTCGAGGTAACTATACACATATTAGATCGAGAACCCCTGGATGCGAAGCATTCCACCGCGTGCCAAGCTGCCTCCCAACTACCACCCCATACTCGACCAGCACCACCACGACAACTACGAAGACCAAGACGACGACCACCGCGATCTCCACCTACATAAATAATCTTAGACTTCCTACTCTCTCACTCGTTCTCTTCCTCTTTCTCTTTCTCTTTCTTTTTCTTTTTCTTTTTCTTTTTCACTTGCTTCGTTTTTATTATTTTCTATTTCAAGAGTGCGTTTCTCTGCAGCTATATTATACCTACATATATATACTATACGGGAGGTCATAAGTTCAATTTTAACAATAAAACTAGAATGAAAAGGAACGAGATTATTATTGGCGTTCATTTATTTATTTATTATTATGTAATTATTTTGATCTACGCTACGATGCTCTATACAGACATATTATAGACACCGGGGTAGTAGTCGTAAAATTTGCAAATATCACGTCATTTTTTTTTTTTTTTTTTTCAAAGTGATGACAATATTCATATTTTTAATAGATCAAGATTATAATTGCTATAAAAAACTTACATAAACACATCGCGTCACTAATGCCATAAGGTCGTAAGCGCCAAAAAATTATTTTTTTTTTTGCGAATATGCCCAAACGATGTTATATGTCACGAAAAAGATTTTACCACCAAAACCACGAATTTTTTTTTTTTTTTTTTTTTTTTTTTTTTTTTTTTTTTTTTTTTTTTTTTTGCGCTTACGACCTTATGGCATATTAGTGACGCGACATACTCTGAGAATATGAACGATGATTTAAATTGTTAGCAAATTTTTACTCGCAAAAATTCAAATTTTCAATTCTTGTGGTATATGAACCCTGCAGGGTAATAAAGAAACCTATATAACATATTTTGTAAATTTCCACAGAAATTCTGATATACCGACGATATATAATAATTTTACATTAAAACAACGATATTGTAGCGAAAGTTTCACAGCTCACGTAATTAAGCTTCTGGTCAACGTCGTTGGCTATAATAATATAATCACGTATATCTCAAACCCTCGCAATTCTAGCGAAAATTCCAGACCGTGTGAAACCCTCCGTTCATCAAACAATAAGAGGAAAATCCGTACCTAATCTATGTACCAATATACCTAGACATAGTTGCGGCAGTTTATACTCTGAGTATACATACACCTATATACATATACCTATGTATATATATGCACATGTACATCAGGAATTTCGTATGTATGTATTTATCATTTGTCCCCCTTGCATGGCATAGGATTCGATTGATCAATGGTCATCGGCTCGTTGTGCACCATCCACGAGGATTATCGTCCACATACTCACCATGAATACTAATACCCTGTGATATAGTCCAATGCTGTTGCAGTACGTTATAACAGATTTGATACCCATGCATTGGTATATATATATGCGCAGAGTATTAGTGAAAATTGTTATTAAACATATATATATACTACGTATATTCAGTTATATGTAGTGGGCGTTCTGCGTCACTTCAGCCACTAAAGAGAGAAAGAGAAAAAAAAAATAAAAAATGAAAAATCCTCACAAAATAACAACAAATCGGGTTATTCGATACGAACAAATTCAGGAGATTTCAAATTTTTTTTAAACATTTTTCGGACGGAATACTTGAGTTGTTTTTTCATATCTTTAATTCGGACAGTGATATCTCGGGAACAATTGATCGTAAAATGAAAAATATCGAGCATTACCTATACCTAGTATAGGTTCGTGAATTATTTTAAACGTCATTTTCTTGATGGTTGCGGAGATACCTAATTGATTAGAAAATTAAAAACTAAATCCCTCCTCCATCCTGCATAGAACCGCGTCTTTTTAGAAGCAAGTATTTGAAACACGCGTTAAGCGGAATAATATATCGCCTATAACATTAGTTCCGCATCTTGTACTTTCAGTATACCTACATGGCGCAGTATACTACATCGTGTATAACTCGTCTTGGGCTTTAATATGATAAGTCTCGAATTATTTTACAAGGGTAATAAGTAATATTGGCGTTCCGCTTGTATACAGTAATTACAACAATATAGTACCATAACACCGATATAACCGATAAAATCTATATATCAGATGTTAAGTTGTACGGTGTTGCGTGTATGTGTGTGTGTACGCTTCTTTTTTTTTTTTTATTTTTTTTTTTATTTTTTTTTTATTACTCTGAAGTAACTCAAAAATAATAACGGCGTTTTTATCTCTGTTGCATCGAGGTCAGACTTAGACTAGATGAGAACAATAACGCGCAGCGTATATGAATATGAGAGACATATATACCTAATATAGGCGGAGCCGCTGCTGCATTGCCGAAATTTAAATATCGACAGTCCAGTTGCAGAAACTTTACGAAATTCAACAGCAGGGTTTTTAGAGATGAATTTTTTTTTATATACATGACTATATACGTATATGTATATCATTTTTCTTTTCAAATTGAGGTTTTATCGACTTTTCACAACAGTCGTAATATATATATATATATATATATATATATGCTTCAAATGAGTCATCTGTTATGGCTACACTATATATATCTATTTTTTTTTTTTTTTTTTTTCTCCCCTCGGCCCTAGCGCACAGTTCCGTTCTCTCATATGCTGATATCAAATCGCAATTAATTTTAATCTGTATTTTTCGCGGACTGATAAAAATAACCGCAATTGCGTTTACTATATAGATTAAATAAGGTATAACGTTTGCTTGAACTCAAGAACCGACGTAAAAATCAAATAATAGTTCAGAATTTCATATTTCGTAAAAATAATTACTTGAATTTTGTTTTTTTCTTTCGATTTATAGGTTTTTAATGTTTAGAATCAAAATTGATTAGAAAAGAAGAATCGATAATTAAAAAACGAAAAAAAAGATAAAAATAAAAATAACGCAAAAGCGAACACATCGAATATTCTGCCACCGAAGAAAAGAATCTGTCGATTTATATATATATATATACTATACTTATGCGTATCCGCGAACTTTTACTTCTCTTTCTGCAGCGAGACAACATGTGATGGTCTTCGATAAAAAAGGCGATCGAGGAAATCCGGGACGTCTGAGTAAAACAATTCAGACTCGCGTGTCAACGTACGATAAAATATTCCGTAGAACCTGACGTGCGGCTGCAGTACCTATCAAACTACGATAAACTCTTTATTCAGTCCAGTAAAAAGCACGCACCGAATTTCTAATAATTAAAGTATATACCTCAAACTCTGATGCATCATCGCCGTTGATCCTAAAACAATTTTAATTAATTAACGCTACACGTAGGTATATAATAACATTCTTCGCTTTATCGTAGAATCTATAAGAATGATAATGACGAAACAAAGAAAGAGAGGAGAAAAAAAAAACAAAAAAAAAAAAAAAAAAAAAAAAATGATAAATGATTCGAGAAAAGAGAAAAAAAAAGCTGGATTATATATTATTCGCATGGTTATGCGCGTTCCGGGGGTCTGTAAGGTATATTAAAGTGACAGGCGAAAGGTCGTACTGTATAGTCCACGAGTCGATATTTTAGTTGAAAACATTCGTTCGAGTAAATCGATAAGAGAAACGAACGAACGCGTAGCCCGGGGTGAAGAAGCATATAGACGTAGTCTTGTGGCGTCCCGCGCGACCCCCGTAGTCCCCAGAATCGCGGTTTACTGTAGCGTTGGAAGGGGGGGGGGGGGGGGGGGGGGGGGGGACAGGTGGCTATATTTCACCGGGGACCAGAGCCAATAACATTAATACCCAGGCAATAAATGAATGGAGATTTGAGGGCGCTCCGAGGTATGGAGTTAAATTTGGAACGAGTGATTTAAGTTTCCGCTCCCAAGTATTTATAAAGCGTCTTTTGCGTCACTGCACTCACTTCTCTATGCTATAGACCCTCATCATCACACAACCAACACCATCGCAACCGTTAATATAATTACTATAATTATTATAGCTATATACGAACATTTATAATTTACTCCAATGTTGCAATTCACCGCAGTGTAATATAGGTGTGTATATGTATAATATAGGTATATGTATAGAAAAGATTGGTGACCAAGTTGGCACCTCAGCTGAAAGTTGATAACAAATTATAGAAAAAAAAAAAAAAGAAAGAAAAAGAAAAAATTCCAAGAAAAATAAATTTTTCGAGGAAAACAATTTTTTTTTTTTTTTTTAAATTACATATCGCGTCACTAATGCCACAAGGTCGTAAGCGAAAAAAAAAAAAAAAAAATTGTTTTTTGGTGGCAAAATCTTTTTCATGCCATATAACTATCGTTTGGGCATATCCGCAAAAAAAAATAATTTTTTGGCGCTTATAGGACCTTATGACGCGATATTATTATGTAATATGAATATTTATTAATTCACATCCATACATCGTGTTACATGTCATTGCAGTTAGCTACGCAAAGCCTCTGGCGTATGTGCAACCGTATATATATATTTACATACATAGTACACATACACATACACACACATATATATCTATCTATATATTATACACACCTACTGCGTAAGTACCTGTATCTCTTCTCGTATCGAGCGAGTGCGATTACATTATAGAACTCCCAGACTTTGATATATAGGAGATATATATATGTATGCATATATATGTGTGTTTGTGTATATATCTATGTATATCATGCCTTCCACTTGTGTATATACAGGAGCAAGTTCACCCTCTATACAAGTACACAAGATTTATATAACATATATACATATATATGTTTCGATATATACCTACCCTACAGTTGCAGGGTATATATCAAGTCTCCTAGTCGACAGTATATATCCTTCTTGGAAACCGCCGTATCTATATACCTACCTATGGTGTATAACGTTGAGAAATGTCATCTGACTAAAATATGATATCATACTTATGTACATATCATATAATATACCTATATACATATAGGTATATAGAAAAAACATAAAAAAGTAAATGAACAGGCTATACTTTGAGGGTAGATTCTTCGTGAAATCTTGAGACTAAATTTCCTTTACCACAAATTCTATATAGGGACCGATAGTTTCCGAGTTGCAAAAGATCTTGGTCGAACAATCACATAGAACTCATATATGTAAATGTGTGCGGTGACGCAGGCAGGTTTAACGATGCCCTGTCTCTATGTGACCTATACACTCTACGTTTGGTCCTATATAAGATCTCCTGTATAGCTCGGAAACTATTGGTCCCGCAAATTTTTAGCAAAGGAAATTTAGTTTCAGAATTTTACGGATATGGCCACCGTTTAACCTGAATCACCATGTATATTCTATAGATTAAACCCGAAGAGGAGTTAATTTTAATTTCTTTATTTAATGTATAACGTGTAAAATTTCGATATATACGTATTATACCTATATTATAGATAATGTCAATATACAATATACATACATACATAATATAGATATATAAATGTATACGTTAGTTTGATTGATTGAATGCTGCAGCAGGTAACAACAACCTGTTCGATGACTCTGCACTGGCGTTTGATGATTGCAACAAGTGAATGGCACCAGCCTGCTGCCTCTCCATTTCCTATCCCATCAACCCCACAGCTACCACCACCACCGCTTTAAACCGAATTCAACAAGTGGCCAAATCATTCTCTTTAGTTTGAAATTTGGGGGGGGGGGGGGTCGAAGGGGGTCAGGGGGGTTTGAAAAATATAAATCGAATTACTATCGGGAATTTTTTTTTTTTTTTTTTCTCTTTGTTAGAATTTGGTATTATCGATCGTGTATAAACCCGTAAAAGTTTTTTTTTTTTTTTTTTTTTTTTTTTGAGAGAGAGCTGTCTTGTTCATAGATTTTTATACGTGTCTACATATGACCGTATTATTATATTATCTGGTAAGTTATAATCGTCGAGCAAAAAGGTGATGGATTTTATAAGATAGTTAATCGAGATATGATATAGAGAGGAATTAAGGCCGAAACAAGATTGTGCATATCTCTATCTCGAGTAGTTGAGCTGATATAATTAGCTCTCTTAGCTTCGAGGAGGGCTTATATCGATTACGCGCGTTCTTTGTTTTCGACATTCCGACTACCTACGAAGAACACTATCTCTCATTGCAACAAACCGTGTGCAAATTACCTGGTCGAAATCGCGTGCGCACACCTAATTGATCCGAGGTAATCACTTCATCAAGGCGTGCGCGATCGCCGTTATATCAACGTTCAACGGTGAAATATATATATATATATATATACACGTTATAAATTCATAACTTATTTATATATGATGAGAGAGAAATCGATGAAGAAAAAAAAAAAAAAAATTTCTCAAATATCTTTTTTTTTTCGAAAACTTTTTTTTTCTATTCTTTAGCAATTTTGCGATTTGCCTCGGTCTCTTTTACGTGATATTTATTCTACACGAAACGTTTTCGAAATATGAAATATTTAATCTTGATTTCATATATAACATGTGTAGAAAATAACAGACATGAGATTGGGTTGTTAATCGAGTTCCAGAAGGTTTGGGGGCAGGCGTAGGTAGGTAGGTAGGTATATACAGACATTAGATGCGTATATACATAGATGTATAGGTATACGTAGTAAATGACAAGAAACAGAAGCGTTGGCCGAATAGCCGCAAGTCTTTGAAAAGTCATCTCGACGGTTTAATTGTTATCTTAAAAAGATCCATGCCGGTAATTTGTTGATATACAGTCAGCAAGAGACCTATAGGGCGAGAGGGTGCAGAAACGGGTCTTATCGATGTGGGAGACAGGGGGCTGAGGCGGAGGTAGTCAGAGAGGAAGTCGAAGGATCCAGGGGAGGAAAAGGGAGAAAGGGAGAAAGGGAGAAAGAGAGAAAGGGAGAAAGGGAGGGAAGTTTTGTGGAGCGAGTCTCATTAAGGACGCCTTCAACCCCAACTCTTCTTATACGGTAGAGATGATGCCGTATGCCGACTACACTCAACTCCTCTTTTCCTCCTCGCCTTGGCCTCCGCTGGTCTTTTATAGGAGGAACTCTCTGTATGCACCGGCGTTCCCTTTCTTTTTTTTTTTCCTTTCTGTTTTCCTTTTTTTTTCTCTTTTTTTCTTTTCTTTCTCTTTTTTTCATTTTATTTTTACCTGCTTTTTTTTTTTTATTCTTCTTGCTTTCTCTCTCGCCTTCGTTTGTCATCCTTAACTTTAACCCCTACGCGATCAGGGCTTCTCAACCTTGGGGAAAATGAAAATACATTTTTTTCTTCTTTCTCTTTTCGCTTACGTAATTTGGAAAAGTTTTGCAATTTTCACATTTTATTATTCTATAAACTATGAGGAATTTAGATTAAATAAATTACATGCAAGTTTTTTTTTTTTTTTTTTTTTTCCTAGCTAACGGAATGTTTGCATATTCTTGCTCAGAAAATATAACGATGCAAATAATGAAGAACGGTGCTTTTATTTAATTTTTTGTTGGTTTATTATTATCTGTTTATTTGTTTATTTATTTGATTTATTTATCTTCTTTTTTTCTCCCATAATAATTACAGTCATTATAGAAATTAAAATCATATTCTTATAGAAAAATGTACATAAACTCGTGTAATATGAAGGAAAATTGAAAAAAAAAGCACGTACAGACTTTCGTAATACCTGAGATTGTTGGTTTAAACTTTGTTTCGCCTGAAAAAAAAAAAAAAAAAAAAAAAAAAAATTATTCATTCGAAGATTATAAATCTTGGGAAGAAATGGATCGAGACA
Source organism: Tenthredo mesomela (assembly GCA_943736025.1). Taxonomy (NCBI): domain Eukaryota; kingdom Metazoa; phylum Arthropoda; class Insecta; order Hymenoptera; family Tenthredinidae; genus Tenthredo; species Tenthredo mesomela. The sequence goes on from OX031013.1 coordinate 9,794,984, forward strand.
ACAATAGTCGTTACTTCGTTAGTAGGTATATCGAATTAGAAGTGCCTCGTTTTTTTTTTTTTTTTTTTTTTTTTTTTATCTTTTATGTGAGCTTTTATATTGCAGACGCGACACGCCGCGCACACCCCTCTTCCCGTTTAATTAGGATCAAAATTTCCAGTGGATGATTAAAATTTTACCACCGCTTGTAATTGGAACAATTATTTTATCGTATCTCGATAAATAAAACGATGTATATAATATATGTACCTATATATATTTTTTTTCTATCTTGTTATCACTTATTAGTTACCTATTATAAAAGAGGCTGTTTGATTTTTCTGATAAACTGATATCGCGTCACTAATGCCATAAGGTCGTAAGCGCAAAAAAAAAAAAAAAAAAAAAAAAAAAAATTTCGTGTTTTTGGTGGCAAAATCTTTTTCGTGCCATATAACATCGTTTGGGCATATCCGCAAAAAAAAATAATTTTTTGCTGCTTACGACCTTATGGCACTAGTGACGCGATATATATAAACCTACATATGTGGGTAACGTATTTGTAACTGAAATCTATCAAAGAGAATTCATATAGCGAAGAATTTATTCAATTTTTGTATAATTTGCGATGAATAATTAAATATCTCAAACGCGTTATTTTTTTCTCTTAAACTACCCTATATCGTATTGGCTGGGTGCACGCACATATACTACTTCGAAAATAAGTGTGTATTGTGTATACGTTAAGCATGGAAAAATGCTGAGCATGATTTTAGATGGCGCTGACAGTGTGCATGAATATGTTACACACTGATAGTTAAATAGTATTAGTATTTTCATGCACGGAGCCAATACCCGCACGAATAACTCAAAGCGATCTAGGGTTTTGGTCGTTGCGGTCGAAGGTCCTTTATACTCACGAAAACTTATTCGTGAACAGCGCAGCTTGAACAAACTGGAGGATATTTCAAAGGGAATTTCAGCTTAAGCTTTTCGCGGATTAATAATGTTTTTTTCTTGACCGCAACGGTCGATTGAATGCGTCTAGAAACTTTTCTTGCGCCCATTTATTTAGTCCAAGAATTATAATTATATATTATAATTATACTTGACAAATCGTTCCACGCATTATAGGAAAATAAATATGGTTCAATTTTCAAAATAAGAAATATGAGTGATCATTTTTTTTTTTTTTTTTTAATAATAATAATATATTTCCAATTTCTGACATAATGTTTGAATGGCTTTCGAGCCGATATAAAATTTTTTGAAAAAAAAAAAAAAAAAAAAGTCCTGTTATTGTACTACACGTATACCGAAAGTTCAATAGAACGTGAAATGATAACGTAATAGTAATAAAAATTAGATATCTCTGTGGATTTCTATACGTACACCGATACCTACCTGTTCGCGAAACAATGAACATGCCAGTGCTGCGAATCGGCACGACTCGTTTCCTACGGAATATATTATTTTAAACTTTCCTTAAAAAATCGTGCGACGCTTTTGAATCTCTGCAGCTATGGTAATACCCAGAGTCGCGCAGTAGTTTTATTTTATTTTTCACTTCTTTTTGTTATATTTTTTCTTCTTCTTTTTTCTCTACTTTTTTTTTTTTTTTTTTTTTTTTTTTTTTTTTTTTTTTTTTTTACCTTCCATTGGCTCGTATAAAAACTCGCGACTGACGCGGTTGATATGAAACTGCAGGCTTTGTTCCGCGTTATAAAAATGCATTATTATAATGAAATGTCAAAAGCAGTTAAAAAGTCTTTTTACGGTTTATAGGTATGGAGAAATACAATTTATTAATCATTCATTCATTCATTCATTCATTCATTCATTCATTCATTCATTCGTTCATCCATTAATTTATCTTTCTCCATTTATTCACACTTCCTCTTATTTATATATATTTATCAAATATAATTATAACTTTAAAAATTTGTCATTATTTTTTTCAGGGTGGCGGTGGAAGCGCAGCGGGGGCTGCTGGTGGGCTAAAATTCACAGTCGCCGATACTTGCGAAAGAATCAAAGAAGAATTCAATTTTATCCAACAGCAATATCATTCGTGAGTTGTATTTTCTCTTTTATTTTCCTTTTCCTTTCCTTTTCTTATACATATGGGGTGTTTCACGTCAAACGGGGACCGGTTTTTGCCCGGAGGTAATCGAAAAAGGGCAAGCTGAAAATTTGATCACATTATTTGTGCCTCTTTGAAGTAATTTATCTCAAGGCGATTTGTGTGACCCTTCAAGTAGCAAAAAAAAAAAAAAAAAAAAAATGAATCTCACATTTCCAAAGTTTTACTTGCTCGAAACTTAAAAAAAAAAAACTTCAAGTGCCACATATCTTGAGGGAGCTCGTTTATGCGCGTAGAATACGCTATGGCAAGTTATGATGCCGTTCATGCATAGCTGAAATACTTGGAGTTGAAAATGTATCGAATTAAATTTTTGGTATGGTGATAATAATTTTCATGCTCTGTAACTGTTGGGGGGCATCTCATATGTAGTAACAAGGAATCTGAATCTGCATTGGCGTCAAATTCGATGACCCCTGGCCAAAAATCAATCCGTTTCACGTGGAATACCCCGTATACACCTTGCCTCTTCGCGAAAGTCGCGTAAATTTTGCCTTACGGCGATACCCTAGCTCATTCCGAGACGAACGACACAGGGGGGGGGGGGGGGAGGGAGGATCTCTTGCACTTTTCTCATATTCTTTTTTCTCGTTTTTTTTTACAGGCTGAAGTTAGAATGCGAGAAGCTAGCTAGTGAGAAGACTGAAATGCAGAGGCATTACGTGATGGTAAGTTATTTAATTGTCATTAATTAAATAATTAACTAATTAAATAATTAATTAATTATTTAATTACATGCCTTTTTACATCCGTTATATATACTTTCTCCCTTATACCGTATAAAACACGTGCTGTATTCTTATTTTTTCTTATAAATTATATACCTACCTATACCATTCATAAACTAAATAAAAACTGCGGGTGTATATTCAGCGTAAAAGTACCTGTAAATCAAATTAGAGAAAAAATAATGGTATAAGTTATATTCAAATATTTTACATCTGACATACGAATGTAATCTTCAGAAATTATTAGTTTATATCGACGGACTAATTCCATACGGGCGTGAGGGCCAATTTTTTTTTTTTTTTTTTTTTTTTTTTTTTTTTTTTTTTGCCGATATGCCCACAAGATTCTCAGATGGATGAAAAAGATTTTGCCACCAAAAAAAAAAAAACGATTTTTTTTTTTTTTTTTTGCGCTTACGCCTGTTTGGCATTAGTCCATCGATATATATAGTCATAAAAAATGATTGTTTTTTTTTTCTCTTTATTTTTGATCAAGCATTGACAATCAAAAACTGATTTTGACTCATGAAATCCTGTTATCAAAAACGTTAGAAAAAATAATAAGCTTAAGAATTTTTTTCCAATCAAATTTTCAATTCTTGTTTTATATAAGTGTTTGAATAAACTTGTAGAATCTTTCATATTATATATCCTTCAAGCAAATTATATATCTATATACTACATATAGTGTATATAGGGTATTCCAAAATATTTTGAACGGTCATTTACCCCGACCCCCATCGATTTTCGAATAAATTATTCTCGCGGTAACCCTAGACTCAGGTATGATTGCTGAATTATTTTAGAATTTTTCGATTTTTTTTTTTTCAGAAGTTACGATTTTTTGAAAATCGCACTTTTTGGCAACAGCTCGTTTTTCATCAAATTCTAGTCGGAAACCAAGGTATCCCATGGAAAAATTTTTCGTACAGAACTGTCCAGTTTTTTGACGTACTTTGAAATGGAAATATTTGTAGATTTTTTCAGACACCGAAAGTGCCGAAATTCTCGTTTCAAAAATCAAAATCGTGGATTGCAAAAAGTCGCCGTAATCGATCTTTTTGAAATTTGTAGACAAAATTCTATATTGAAAGACGGAATTTTCAAGACCATGCCGAAGTTGGGCCGACATCGGGTTTAGGAGTTATGGCTATTTTATTCACTCGAAAATTCATATTCCCGCGTTATTTTTGTTAATATTATTATTATTATCATTGAAATCATTATTATTATTTTTATTATTATTATCAATTAATAATAATAATGATGATGATAATATTAATGATAATAATAATAATAATGATAATAATTTTAATAATATTAATAATAATCACAAAAATAACGCCGGAATATGAATTTTCGAGTGAATAAAATAGCCATACCTCCTAAACCCGATGTTGGTCCAACTTCGGCCTGGTCTTGAAAATTCCGTCTTTCAATGTAGAATTTTGTCTAGAAATTTCAAAAAGATCGATTACGGCGACTTTTTGCAATCCACGATTTTGATTTTTGAAACGAGAATTTCGGCACTTTCGGTGTCTGAAAAAATCTACAAATATTTCCATTTCAAAGTACGTCAAAAAACTGGACAGTTCTGTACGAAAAATTTTTCCATGGGATACCTTGGTTTCCAACTAGAATTTGATGAAAAACGAGCTGTTGCCGAAAAGTGCGATTTTCAAAAAATCGTAACTTCGAAAAAAAAAAAAAAAATGGAAAAATTCTAAAATAATTCAGCAATCATACCTGAGTTTAGGGTTACCGCGAGAATAATTTATTCGAAAATCGATGGGGGTCGGGGTAAATGACCGTTCAAAATATTTTGGAATACCCCATATATAGTTATGGTTATGGTTCATTAAAAATATCTTCCCGTAGGAGGTAGGTAGGTACAAGTTTGGGCCATTTTGACGCTGATTGAATCTCTGCTAAATATGGTAATGTTTGCGCGCCGGTTAAGGGGGAACGCGTTCTCACTCCACACATATATACCCCATCTCGTATAATACCAATATACACACACCTTTCTATCCTATATGTATGTGTATATTATATATATGTATACAATTCGCGTATTTTGCGCGTACGAAAAAGCGCGGAGTACAAACGAACGCGAATAGACGGACGGACGGACGGACGGATGAACGGACGGACGGACTGCAGGCTAGCTGGCTGGCTGGCGAATGAAGACGGAAATTGAATACTCGGAATGAAATATTAGGGCGTTTATCATTTGTTTGCGAATCTAACTCCTCCACCTCCACCTCCACCTTCACCTCAACCTCCATCGCCATCTCCATTTCTACCCCCAACCCTCCGCACCCTTTCGTCGTTCTACCGTCACCTACCCACTACGCAACGCAGTAAAGATTTCCGCGAGGCGGCACCCCCTATGGCGACGTACATCCCTGTAAACTGCTACACTGACGTGACACCAGGCAAGCGGAGTGCTAGGGTGCTAGGGCGGCGTGGGGATGGGGTGGGGCGCCCCGGGGTTGGCGGGGAGTTGAGCCGGTAATCGATATCTCCAAGTAAACGCAGAGAGCTAGAGAGAGAGAGGGAAAAATAGAGAGAGACAAAGAGAGAGAGAGAGAAAGAGATACGAGAGATGCAAACTGTTGTCAACCGCCGCTATTATATTATCGCGCTATTCACATTTTAGTCCCTATTTTCCAAATATATATATAACGAGTATAATTTATACACTCGCACGATCTCATACACGCATATTTTATTCTCAGTTTATATAATATAATACGCGAAATGCTCTGTGACCAGTTTTGAATGGAATTTTGTTAAATAATCGCAGAAATACTAGATCCTTGGATCTGGGTATAGAGATTTTTGGATAAGAAGGAATCACTGAGTTATTTGAGTATCTGTTATTCACCGAAGGAGTCTGCAGGACCACCTATCCTGTTTTTTTCTTTCTTTTCTTTTTTTATTTTGTGAAAATATTCAGTTAGGTATATTATATGATGCGTGTGTGTGAATTTTATGGAATTCGTACAAATTCAGTTGAAATGATCGATCTATTTATTTATTTATTCATTTTTTCGAATATGATAATGTATAGGTACAATGATTATTCTAATTGATATAATTATTTATATCGGGATATATAGGTAGCTGAATTTTTTTTTTTTTTTTTTTTTTAAGAAAATAATCGTGTTTTGAAACTGATCGCTTTTAAATTATTTGCGCTAAAGATTAAGCTCGAGATTAGGGATATGAGAAATCATGCGTGTACACACACGATTATATGGCTTGCTGTGAATTGAACCTAATTTAATTATCCATCTCCCAGACCCAACGGAATGAAACTCTTCAGCAAAGTGTTTCGGGATTTCGTATATGTATAATATATAGGTATACGTATATACTATATTTAGCTAGTATGGACTAAGTTCGATAATCACAGAAAAGGGATGAGGTATAATTAATTGTAATATTAAGAAAGAAATTTTATTCACTTGGTTTCATTCCGTTTTATCATCAATCTGCATCTTTCGATATTTTGAACAAAAAATTTCTTCGACTTTTCTTTTTTTTTTTTTTTTTTGCAACAAGTTTTTCATTCGATATATCGAATCGCAGATCTTTTCAGCGGTAAGAAAGAAAAAAACATACATTTTTGTAAGTAAAGGGAATTTTTTTTTTTTTTTCTCAATAATTGAACCTACATAAAAACAGTTATAAAAGTGAATACAGAGTCTTTTTCAATTTTTTTTTTTTTTTTTTTTTTTTTTTACATCGCAAAATAAATCTGTCTTGAAGAGCTGTTCAATCAGGATCAATTAAAATCTGACTGGCACAAAATCGATGGATATGATCAATGAAAATCGGTCGAAAGACTTTCTACAATAATGTAATTCTCATATATATAACTTAGTCTTTCGTGTGAAAAAAAAAAAAAAAAAAAAAAAAAAAAAATTGAAAATATCGAAAAAGTCAAAAGTAGATAGGACGTAAAATTATTATAGTAGCAGGGTATGCCTATACCTCGTGTACAGTCCTATTTATACGTTCGTAAGTAAATTGTGTATACTTATACAGATATATATCTAAGGGTCCGCACCCTCGCGGGTCGGTTGTTATCAGCTGCATTATTAAACTGGAATATTTCTGTTGCTGGGGGATATCGATTTGGGATATCTAGTATCAACTATGTACTACGGTATGTCGCTCAGCTTTTGAACAAGAGCTCGTTCGATTCTGGGGAAATACTTTTACGACAATGATATATAGATTTAATACATATATATGTGTGTGTGTTGTAATAGGTAATCGCGATTATCAGTAAATAATAATAATAAATGAAAGATTGCGGTATATTGATAATTTCCAATTTTCTCGTATACCACCTACCATTACCTCATTTAATTAATATACTCACGTAACTATATTAGGTATACCTACCCGATAATTTAATCATGAATTATAGGTACGTAGTTGAGGTAATTCTTTTTCCTTTTTTTTATGCAATTTTTCTGTTTCAGTATTACGAGATGTCCTACGGCCTCAACGTGGAGATGCATAAACAGGTAATAGAGCTTTATCCTTAATCCAATAGATCGCTGTAGATTATATTTATCGTTCTTATGCACATATAGGTACCTATCTATGCCTACACCTCTATTCATATTCAACAAAGTAAAGACTGACCTAAGTTAGAATATAATATTTGTCTTTCATTAAAACGCCTTGGACTCAACGAAAAACGCTTCTAACCGCAGTATTATGTCTACGTATACGTATGTTACGTGTATGCAATGTATACACACTACGCTTCTATGAATTATTCTAACTCTTTTCACGACGTGCTAATTTTTTATTTTAATTTTTTTTTTTCTTCTTTTTTTTTTCTTCATCTTATCACATTTTTCTATTTGTCATTACATAACAGATATATACGAAATACAAATTAGGTTGGTATGTAATAATAATAAATTCTGCAAACCATCCGAGAGATCGTACACATTTCTCATAATTTCGCTTATTCATTCTTTCACACGGATTAAAAAAAAAAAAAACATTCCAATAATATGATCTATGCGAAGGAACAATGCATCTATCAATCGCTATATTTTGGCTGTAATTTATTTCGTAAAAATCAGACATTAATTAAGTCTGTGTCTATAACGAACTTGGAAGTTCCCGAAATGAGGTTGCGGATTCGATTTTTAATAAATCGTCAACGAATCCGATTTTCATCACTTATATACTGCCATTGCTCAATTTTTGATTATTGGTTAATGAAAATCGGAAAAAAAAAACATGCATTATATTGTATTTCTATATTATGATTTTCGTTTCTCTTCTGATCTTTCATTTGTGAAAATCGCGGTAGTCATTTTGAAAAATAGGTTTTTTAAGTTCCGTATATACCTATATATAGAGATAGAAATAGAAGAAAGAAAGAAAGAAAAAAGAAAGAAAATGTCTGTAAAAGTTGTGAATTTTCATAAAGTTTCACTAAAAATCAATTTTTTTTTTTTTTTTTTTTGTTTTTTTTTTTTTTCTTTTCTTTTCTCCCCTCATCTTTGATATCTAAGATAATATCGGTGAGAAATATGTGTGAATGGAAGACGTCTTATAGATATAGGTATAGTATAAGTTTCTCATGAAACGAAACGTCACACCCCGCCGGAATTAATAGCTGTCTGTGGCAGCGATCTTCTTAAAAAAGAAAAAAGCAAAAAAAAAAAAGCAAAAAAGAAGAAGAAAAAGAAAAAAAAAACAAAACAAAAGTCCGACCTTTCCACCTCGCAATCTTCTGCAACCATATATACCAACCAATCCGTAATACATACGTATTTGTATGCGGGTGTATAAGTTATACGAAATACATACACACACATACACATTGATTCTATGTACGTATATGTACACGTGAGGGTGTACCACATCAGCGACAACCACGCGTCCGTTCGCCAGACCCTCACCGCCCTTAGGGTAACCTCCTGCCGCGTTGATATTCATTACGTGGCGATCATTTCTCACTCTTGTTCTAGGGGTGTCGGCTAATGGGAAGTGGTATGGGACCTCCTTTTCTCCCCCTAAATTCCCGTCTCGTCTAAGCTACGATATCGCGTCTGTAGTAAATCGTTACGAAATTAAGTAACGTCACATCTCTTCTTTTCTTTTTTTTTTTTTTTTTTTTCTTTTTCTCATCATTTCCTATATCATACAACCATATTAATATTTTGCATTCAAATTCATTTATAGCTGTTCAATTTTAAACTGAAGAAATAATTTGAAAATATAAATTCACACGTATAGATATAATATACTAGGTATATACGTAATAATAACAATATTTATATAATTCGCTCTCCTCTAACTATAAGGATATTATGTATATGTATAGATACCCCCATAGCCGCGCGAGGTAGTGGGTGTATGTATAGCCAGGAGTGAGTCGCTTCTATATACTTCGTACACTTCTATAATCCTTTTCAATTTAATCCTCGAATGAAAACAATCTTCCCTTGCGGCGCTAGAGTCTTTTACGTTTTACCCTTTTTTTTTTTTTTTTTTTTTTTTTCTTTCTCCCCAGCTATTCCTCTCTCTTTCTTTATCTTTCTCTCCCTTCATCTTCATCTCCATCTCTCTTTCCCTCTCTCTCTCTCTCTCTACTTTTTACCACGCCGCCACCGTATTTCTCTCTTTCGTTTCCCGTTATTTTCCTTTTCTCCCGAGCTACTACCACCACAACAACCACCACCACCACCACCACCATCACCACCACTCCTACTACTACTAATCCTTTTTGCTCCTTATACGAAAGACGGTAAGAATATCCGGCGTCCAGCTAACGTCGGCGTTGTGGCCGCCGGCGTACCACTTTGCCCACACTGTATAGTCAACTAACTAAAATTTGTTGGTCATGTCCTAGTTTCGAGTTTAACATTAACATGTATAAAATAACCACATAATTTCTTAAAGATCATTATTTACCACTATATTATGCATACATGTATTATTACAGTCGTGTTATTATCCTCATTACATCTTTATATATATATATCTACTCGTTTAACAAAATTCTCACGCGTGGGTATATGAAAATTGAATAAATCATGTCGGATTACTTGTATAGGAAGTATAACTAAGCCGAAACATTATAGTCATATTTCTTCTCATATAAAAGATATTATGAGAAGAAGAAAAAAGAAACAGAACGATTCAATTAACGGTAGGTATATTATATACCTATACCTACTTCTAGGAGAGAAAAACAAAAAATCTTCATCTTTATGATCAGATCAGATCAGATTATAATAATTCTTCAAGCTAAGTACCGGTCAGTTCTATATACCTCTGTAATAATTGACTAATTAAAACAAAAAATAAAAAAAAAACAAAAAATATAAAAAAAACATAAAAATGTAAAATGAAGATGTAAGAGCTGTATATATAGGTATATGGTGAGGCTGGCCAATTATATACATAAAATCCATCGTTCTCTCGTCTCTCGTCTCCCGTTGACCCTAACTTGCCTCGGTCCTCGTACTACCTTCATCATTCACCCTTCTGTGCCACCTCCCTCCTCCTCCTACCAACCCCATTCGTACCTTTGCGTCCGTATGTATATATACTCTATCTACGACCGCGCGGCGGGGTTGCCTCGCTACTATATAGTCTCTCTCTCGGCGTTCAGCTCTCTTTTACTTCTTTTTTTTTACTTTTTTTTTTCTTTTTTTGTTCCTTTCGTTTTTTTTCCCTCTTTTTTCCTCCTTTTCCTTTTTTTTTTTTTTTTTTTTTTCCTCTTTTCTTCTCTCTTTTTTTTTTCTCTTTCTGTTTTTCTCTTTTACTTTTTATCTTTCTCTTTTTCTCTCGCACACTCACTCACTCACACCCGTGACGTGTAGTCGCGTTCTTTTATTTGGTCCTCTGCGGGCGTTGGGGGGAGGGGGGGGGGGGGGGGGTCTAGGGGGGTTGTCCGGGTGGAGTTACGGGCGATGACATCGATTTTTTACCCGCTGCTAATCTCAGTGTGTTGCGTTTCTGCGTGCCATCCCCCTTCTCGTGTATAGGTATATATTATATATATATATATATATATATATAAATATGTATATATGTGTGTGTATATTCATTTTTATAGATATATATAATATATACTCTATACGAGGATATATACCATCTAATAAAACGTTCGAAGCATTGATCATTTTCAAATAATCACATAGCTCATTCACATATATAACATATACATCGTATATATGTATATACGCTGAGACAATAATCAATCTAAACTAGCTGTATATATAATCATATTCCGCATATTAGGTATATACGTATACTCGACGAAGGAGGGAAATATTTATTTTAAAACATTTTTCTGAATTTTATTCGATATCAAGATCATATCACGAATCACGAAGTGCAGATCCATCGATTTCCTTGTATTACCATAATACGCATATATATACAGCTATATATACACTAGGGTGTGCAAAAAAAAAAAAAAAAAAAAAAAAAAAATTCAAACGCACATCAACATTCCGGTAGAGCATCTCAAATAGAATATCTCAGCCAAATATGAGCTCTTAATATTGATATTTAGAACTGCCTAACTCAGTTTTTCCATTTTTGATTTGAATAAAACGTGAAAAAAAAAAATCGGAAAATTTTCGAATTGTTTTTTTTTTCGTAACCGGCTTGATTTAGAAACTATCTGAATACAGATTCTTATAGGGAATTTCACGCTCTACAAAAAAGTACTGAGATAAAATTTTCCTAACTCTCACCGATTAAGAGATATTCGCCTATAAACATTGAGTCATAACGTAATAGAGTCATACGACTTTGTCAAAAACAATTTATTTTTCAACCGCGCATCAAAATTTCAGTAGAGCATCTTAAATAAAACATCTCAGTCAAATATGAGCTCTTAATATTGATATTTAGAACTGCCTATTTTAGTAACTAAAATTAGTAACGAAATTAGGCAGTTCTACATATCAATATTAAGAGCTCATATATTTGGCTGAGATATTTTATTTGAGATGCTCTACCGGAATGTTGATATGCGTTTGAATTTTTTTTTTTTTTTTTTTTTTTTGCACACCCTAATATACACCAATTTCCCTCTATATTTCCCTCTATACGTTATATATAGATACATGTATGTATATATTATATTAATATATAATATTTCTACGTATAGGTATATTAATATAGTTTCGTTTCTATATCTATATATCCATTCTAGACACTTCGGTATAGTCTTGAAAATACGTTCTAATTAATTTTAATTTCATTTCTGTTCAGACGGAGATTGCGAAGCGGTTAAATGCCATAATTGCCCAAGTCCTTCCGTTCCTAGCACAAGAGGTGAGTCTCGTACCGTATTTCGATTGATAATTATTTTCAAATAAAATGAGATAACAACACGATAATGATAGCACGGGTTACAGCATCAACAGCAAGTCGCCAACGCTGTGGAAAGGGCGAAACAAGTTACGATGACCGAACTGAACGCCATTATTGGGGTAAGTTTATTTTACAACTTCTATCACCTATATTTATACAACCTTTATATGAAAATCACCTTATAACTATAATAATATACCTATTCCTATACCTAACAGGTTTAGAGATTAAAAATTTCATGTATTTTCAATCAATTTAAATTCTATCGTCTATTTAAAATTCTATTTTCAGTTTAACACATTACAAATTTCATAAGATATATTATCTGCGTATAGCTTATACATGTATCGACGTCTTAGATTTTACGCTTGACAGGTGCGACTAATTCATTCTGTACGTCGATTAAAGTTAAACGTTAGGTATATAATATATACGGTTTATACTGCTTTTGGAATTAAATTCATGTTTCATTTGATTAGCTTAACGAACAAAACATTACATAATTATTATAGTTGTGTTATTCAATGATGAATAGAATGACTTGAAAAATTCTCGTTTTATTTTAGCAACAGCAACAGCAAGGTCTGCAACAATTATTGGTGAGTATTTTTCAATTTTTGATACTATTTGAATTATGCTTTGCCGAAAAAATTTAACGAGAATTAAGGGCGAGGAAGAAAAAGAGATATAGGAAGAGTGTCGAAAGTACATGTTAATGTATTTTCTTGACATAGGTAGTACAGTTTGCGCCATATCTTTGTCAGATTCACGGTTTTATAATTATAAATTCGACAGACGTCGCGAGGAGGCTGGACAGGGTAGCATTAAAGAGGCTGAAATATCTCGTTATAATAATTATTATTATTATCATTATACATATATATATATATATATATATATATGTATAAACGTTTGTTTCGTCATTTTTCGTATTTACCTAACAACCGCGAGCTTAAAGATAAAAGTAATTTAATTTCTGTCAAGCATTACCACTTGGCAACGGATAGGTACTCTAGGGGGGCTACAATAACGAAGATCAGAGACGAGACGAAACAATCCTTTAGAATTATAAACGAAAGATGATAAAAGCAGTATAACAATTAAACCAGTGATATCAAGTGAACGTTATAATATAAGCACAGAATATAATGAATATATACGAGGCATTCCATGCCAAATCGACCTGGTCGTGACCCTCGACATCTCGGAATTATGAATTTGAGTTTAAAAATGTTTATTTTTGACACAGAATTTCTGAGAATTTTTCCAGATTTTTCGATCACGGCTATATCGGGGTGTTGGAAAAAAAAAAAAAAATCAAAAATTCATGACGCGTTGAAATTTATTTTGAAAAATCTGAAAAAAAATCGTAATTGCTACTCAAAATCAGAAGAATTTTACAAAAAATCGCTGACTAGATCTGAAAGGTCGAGGGTCACGACCAGGTCAATTTGGCGTGGAATGCCCCATACGTATATGTATGCATATATTTAACGCGGTGATTCAAACGGCTATATAATGACTTTATATATCTTTTGAGAGAAAAAAAAAAGTTAGAAAAAAGGAAAAAGGAGAAAAATTGAAAATGATTCTTTTCCTTGGAACCATAACACAATTTTTAAACATCTTTCACCAAATAAGAAACTTGAACCGACAAATCTCTCTAATATAAAAAAAAAAAAAAAAAAAAACTCATCTGCATCACTTGGGATTCTTTAAAATTGACAAATGATAAAAAAAAAAAAAAAAAAAAAAAATTGTCGGAAAAAAAGTTTCCAAGAAAAAAAAATCAATTTTCAGAAAAATGGCTGAGGAACTTTCGATCCCAATTTTAACCAAGATTAACCCTTCAAGAGATTCGTCACGAATTCTGAATCACCCTGTATATATCTACTAAGTTTCTTGTTTTTTTTTTTTTTTTTTAATTATCAATGAAATTTTCTTAACTAACGAAATAAGTTTACTCGTGTTATTCAGCAACAGATTCACGCTCAGCAGCTACCCCACGGTGCTGTAGTCGGCGGGTTACCCCCAGCGGGTCTCCTGGGGTTCGCAGGGGCTGCGGCAGCAGCCGCAGGGGTTCCCCCACATTTGGCACCACCCCCTCATCCTAGTGCGGCCGCGGCCGCCGCCCAAGCTCAGGCCCTTCTGAAACCTTCAGATCTTCAGCAGCATAGAGCAACAGCCGAAACTCCTGAGGATCGAAAGCCCATTCCAATACCCGACGACCGATTAAGACGCTCTGTTTCACCCGGTGAAAAATTTCGAAGCAGAACTCCCGACCTTGAAAGCGACCCGAAGAGGAGGAAAGAGGAAAAACTCGGACACGTAAGTTTTTCTTCTCTTTATTTAAACTGAATTTGACATTTTTTGTTTCGCCCCTGTTTCCCGGTATCTAAGAGTCGTATGGAGAATAGGGTCGGCGACTTTTGTGTGGAAGGTGTGGAGATGTCCACACTCGAAATTCTCCCGACTAATTGTAAAATTGAATTTTGCCAGTACGGAGAATATAAATTTTCTTTTGATCCCAAAAAAATTTGGAATTGCCCCCAAACACATCGATGAATTTATATCTAAAAACCCTGTTAGAGGTTCAACGCCCCCCCCCCCCCCCCCCCCCCCCCCCCCACGCTCCAATTGCACACTCGAAAGCATCAGAAGTCGCCGGCGCTGGTGGAGAATGAAACATGTCCGAAATCGTTAGGTAGCAGGTACTATTGATATACCTAGCTATACATTCGGTTTGAGTGCCGGGTGATATGAGGGCGCAGTTGAAAGAGCGTAAAAGTTCTGAAAGACGTAATGTCATTGGCTGTTACGGTATATTTTGTGGCCTATAATAATATATATATATATATATATATACATATACACCTGCCCTCGAAGTATAGTATGTAGTTTTGAGACTCTGAAACTCGGAGAGTACGGAAGACGACTCCCTCGTCTCGACAGGCTGCAAACCGTTGCGTCCGCGTCGCGTATCTCGTGTGTCGTTGTAAATGCTGTTTCATAGCTGGCTGTAACCTTTCGATGTAATATTTAGTTTTAACTTTAGCCTATGCCGTTTAATCTCAACGGATATAGATCTGGTTTTATAAATATTCGAATTAACAGAATTCAATTTTATACTCAAATATATATCCACGCGGGATTCGGAAATACTTCCTTTCTTTTTAAGTAGTTCCAAATTTTTTTTTTTTTTTTTTTGTTTTTGTTTTTTCCTCATTTTCTGCGAGATTCTCGACATTCATATATATTAAGCTGTTAGATAGCTCGCGATTTTTTGATTGAAAATTTTTGTTAATTAACATCGTCTGCTTTAGTGAAATCGTTAATAGTCAGAAATTGCAGTTATAAAAAAAGAAAAAGAAAAAGAAAAAAATAGATAATTACTGCAAACTCTAATGTCTGTATACAATACATTCGTTATCGTTTGTTACGGCTATATGGGCATGAGGCATATACATATATATTTACTCTGTATACCTATATATATGTATATGGTATTCGCTGCAACATCAGCGTTGAATTTGAGTAACACTGACCAACCGGAAGTTAGCAATTGTTTAACCACCAGCGTACGCTATATGTTGGTTCGTTCGTTCGTCGAAGCAACAAAAGCTTCGTGTATATTATGTTGCCCTGGTACTACACCCTTTCAAAGAGTAAACATATATAGTTGAAACTCGTTTCTGGTAAATTTTTAAAAGAAAAAAAAAAGAAAAAAAAATAACAATAATAATAATAATAATAATAATGGTATTAAAAAAACATAGAAAATGAAGAGAAAAAAAAAAAAAAAATAATAATAAAAAATAGAAAATGAAAAATATGAAATACAAGAAGTAAATAAATAAATTCTTTGACGCACTTTTGTCGCAGTCGCACCCTTTCTAGCGAATCCTCTCGCGGTCGCCCGCCCTGCCCTATCCGTATAGTCGTCGGTGTACGCCTTCTCTACCTTCGCAAAACACCGCGCGAGAGAAGTGTATAATTAAAACGGCGTGGAGAACGCGCGCAACCCGGATTAAATTGGATTATTTTTACGATTTTCCTTCTTTTTTTTTTTTTTTTTTTTCTTTTTTTATATTTATTCTTTTCTGACCGTACGCCATTTTTATTTTACACTTCCGCTGTGTACATACGTATACGAGGTTTATACTCACTCACGAGTCACGATCACTATTAGATATCTACATGTATATATTTCTCTCAGATACAAATTATTTCTCCAAAATTATTATCCTTGAGAAAAAAAAAGAAAAAAAAAAAAAACGAGATTCATCTAATATAATTCAAAAGTCATAATGCAATTTGACAATTAGGTATTCCATTTTCATTGTCATGTATATAATCGCATGCCTTGATTTTGAACCGTTTTTCTTTTTCCTGATTATCTTTTTTATTTTTCGTACGGACGTACGTACCTACTTTATACCGGTATAGATTCTAGGCGCAGCA
The DNA here is from genome assembly GCA_943736025.1 of Tenthredo mesomela. Classification (NCBI taxonomy): domain Eukaryota; kingdom Metazoa; phylum Arthropoda; class Insecta; order Hymenoptera; family Tenthredinidae; genus Tenthredo; species Tenthredo mesomela. Next base: position 9,811,676 of record OX031013.1, read on the forward strand.
TTAAACCATGCCTTTCAAAGTCTCCGGCCTAAAAGCTGACCGCGAAGAGGAGGAGGATCGGCTGTAATCGAGTTAGGCTCAGTTAGACACGTGTGGTTGTTTCTCTCGGTCTCTATATAGTATTATATGCCAGACACGCGTCGACAACTTCGTGGTATCAAGAAATAGTTTTTGTTTTTCTAGCCTTTACTTCTTCTTTAATTGCGTTTCCTCCCAATCGGTACCGGAACGATTCCGAACTCACGTTTCTGACAAAAACTCTATTCATCCATAATGATAACTATAATAAATTAGTTTTATTCATAAAAACGATTTTACTATAATTATTACTAATATATGGAGATATGTCAAAATTATAGTCATGAGTCATGACTTTTGAGGCGACTATATATTAGAAATCGAAATTTGAACTTTAACTTTAAGTTGAACGTAGGAGTTAAGCTCAAACTCCGCAACTACTCGATGAGTAAAACGCGACGAAGCTTACCTCTATAAGGTATAGTTCCGGTACAACGGTTTCAGAGAACTGGTGAACAGCGGACTGGGGGGTGGTTGCCGGAAATGAGTTCTCGCGTGTCCACGTTGATCTTGAAGCAACCCCTCCGCCTCCACCTCCTCGTCCTCGTCCTTCGTTGCCGCGAATAAGGGAATGAGTGAGAGAGTGAGAGAGTGAGAGAGAGAGAAAGAGAGATAGCGTGAGATAGAGAGAGGGACAGTTCTGAACCTTCAGGAAAGCATTAATCAACCAGCGCACAATAGTAGTACAGTGAGTCGCGGCGGCGCGGCGAACAGCGCAGCAATGGGCGCAAGCCTCTCGCGAACAAGAGTTAAACCGGTTAAGGCGGAATCCCATGCAATTGAACGGTCGATGAGCCAAAGATACGACTATACTTTTTTTTCTTTTTCTTTTTTTTTTTTTGCTTTTCTTTCTATTCTTTTCTTTTCTTTTCTTTTCTTTTCTTTTCCTCTTCGACTTTTTCTTTTACTTTTTATTTTATTTTTGTCAATTTTTTTCACCCTCTCTTTCGCTCTCGGAAAGTCGAGGGTTGAAGAATCGCATTGCGTGTCGCATAAAAACGTTTTCAGAGGCTTTTCAGCGCGGTAAGGCAGCAGCTACCGAGCGGTTCCAGATGAGGATAGGTCGGTTGAATTTTTCATCTGACCACGTCGAACCAATTAAAGCGGACCACCGCCGTGCCACCACCTCCACCTCCTCTCGGTCCTCACCATTCCCTGTTCTCTTTCGCTCTTTCTCTTTTTTTTTCCCCCTTTTTTCTCTGGGTTTTTTTTTCTTCTTTTTTTTTTTATTTCGTTCTCTCTGTATTTCCTCCGCCGAGCGTTTCGCCTCCCTCCCTTTCCTCTTCTCTCTTCTCTCCTCTCTACTCTCTACTCTATGTCTCCCTTCTATCCGACTCACCTTCTCTCTTCTCTTCTCTCCTCTCCTCTCTTGTTCTCTTCTCTTCTCTTCTCTTCTCTTCTCTTCTCTTCTCTCGCAACTCGTTGGATTTTTTCGCGTCACGAGGCGGTGTAATTTATTTGGCCGAGCTTCGCGCGGGGGCGGAATGAAGCGGGAAGCGGGTAGCGGGAAGGAGGAATGGGCAAGGGGGAATGGGGAAAAGAGACTGGGTTTTGCTCTGGGTATGGGATGGGGTGAGAATAGAGCCGGGGGGATGGTTTGAGTTTATTTTTCGAGACCTACTGCCTCGTCACTGTCCACCGATGCCATTGCAGAGAGAAGCAGTGTACAACATATATAATATTGAAAACTTCAGTCTCGTCGATGAATTTGTCGCACCTGAATTTCACGTCATACGTCGTTCGACAGTTTTTAACGCCTGATACAGTTCGACGAGTTTTTTCTGCTTTCCTTTTTTTTTTTTTTTTTCTTTTTTTAACCGTTTTTTCATTCACGTTTTATAAATTTGCTCGTATATCCCGTCCGACGTACAGATTTTTTTTCCACCTATATTGACGGTTTTTATTCTTGACGGTTTATTTTTAAAATGAGATATATTTTGCTGTATTTATTTCTACCTCGGAGCGCGCAGTATAGCTTATATATCGATTTTTCCATGAATTTGAGATCTGTGATTTCGAAACGATTCAACAACGTTGAAAAAGATAATCTGATGTCTGATCATTTTTCGCAAAACTATAATGGAAGGTCAGTTCGAAGGCTGATTAGAAAAGCGATGAACGTTCGGATATTTGAAAACGAGATAGGGGAAAAAAGTAAAGAAAACGTTTACCTAACGAGTAACTAGATCGAACGAAAAAAAAAAAAAAAAAAAAAAAAAAAAAGAGAAAAGAGGAATTTGGCAAAGAGCTGATTCGATTCATCTATTGCCGGAGATTCACCAGTTGATTCAGATAACCGAAGAGGGGTTTCATCGCTTTAAATATATAAGATAACCGAATAAGCGGATATGCGACGACGTTGCAGTAAAAGAACAAAAATATAGTATATTATACAAACTAAATTTATGTTTCAACGAGAATTCAAATTTTGACAAAAATAAAAAAATTTCTTTCTTTTCCCATATGAATATAAATATTATATATAACAGTTCGATTCAACTGTTGAATCCATAATAATTGGACAATTTATACGGGATAATGGAGAAAGGAGAGAGAGAAAAAAAAAAAAAAAAAAAAAAAAAACGAAAAGAACGAAGTGGTTGTAAATGGGGAAAAAAGAGGTTTCGTCGACAAATGCTGAAGGTGCCAACGACAAAAGAAAGAAGAAGAAAAAATACAAAAAAAAAAAAAAAAAAAACCAACCAAACGAACAAACAAAAGAGCAAATGCCACTGATCGGCCGAACCTGTATTTATAAGCACTGGGATTAAAAAGTACGACTCTTCTGTCATGAAAATGATCGATACTTTTGTCGACGACACCTTTAGTTTCACCTCTATACGGTATACTATACCTGCGTATATATAACGCGATGAAAATGACGCGTTCAGTGTGTCACCTCGCGGTCGATTCTCGTTATTGTTCTAGATTAGATAAGATAAAAACCAGTTTTCCGAGCTAAAACCGGGGTGACAAATCGATTCTAACTTTTTTGCATAACGTATATTTACCTTTGTTCCGTAAAACTACCCGAGAAACCCACCCCACCCACTCTTTCCCCCCCCCCAACGTTTCACCATTATTATTAGACTCGGTGAAATCTACCAGAGATCTGCACCGTTCTTGCACCGCATAATTTTCAACATTATATATATTATAACGTAGTACACACACGCGTATAATCATACACACATATACATATAAATATTTAATATACGCGTCGGTGTATATAAGGCCTCGTCATGTATAAACCCTCACTCGTATATATATTTCTCCGTGACGATCAACAATGGTCGCCAATTTATTCATAATTACATGCGACTTGCAATCTAGCGACGATTACTGGTTTACTGGGTTTACCTGCATGATTACGTCTCTACTCATGATTCTCAGAGATGCGGGTGTAGTACGAAATTATTCGAGGTATATACAGCTGCTGCTGTTGTTGTTGCTGTAAAAGTATACATGGAAATGACCATCGGTATAAAAGAGAAAGGCAAATTATTCGAGAAACTATTAATATAAGTATACCTATACATATGTGTGCGTTCAATATCAGGGGAAAAAATAAAAATAAAGAAATATATGCGGGGGATAAGAGAAATATTTATTAATGTATACCTACAACAAACTCGTAAGATAAAGGAAAGAAAAAAACAAAAAATTAAAAAATAAAAAAATTACTAGAGAAAGGCGATATAGCCGAGATTATTTCAATTAAGATAAAGATTATATATATTAGACCGGTTCAAAAAAATCGACTATTCTTTTTTTTTTTTTTTCAATTTTCGCATTGGAGGTCGCTCATCGCGGATTTCTATTTTCCATTTGAATAGCATAGAAAATTTTTTTTTTTTATATAATTTTGTAGCTCACAAACCAATGAACAAATCCAAATGACTCATACATATTTTCATAGGAAATTGAACACTCTACAAAAAGCTTCTCTTATCATTTTTTGATAAATTGACTCCTTCCAAAGTTATTCAAGCTCAAAGTTCAATTTATAGTTGAGTTAATTATTTTTTTTTTTTTATGACTTTTTGTTCCACAATGATAGATGTATTTTTTAGAGTGTTCAATCCCCTATCAAAATATGTAAGAGTCATTTGGATTTGTTCATAGGTTTGTGAGCTACGAAATTCTGAAGAAAAAAAAAAATAAAATTCCTATGCTATTTAAATGGAAAATAGAAATCCGCGATGAGCGACCTCTAAATCTTAATATTAAGAGCTCCGCTTTTAACAGGAATCTTTTTCCACCACCCCGAAAGTATTTCAATGCGAAAATTGAAAAAAAAAAAGAATAGTCAATTTTTTTGAACCGGTCTAATATGTATATTATACCTATTACTGATATTATACTAATTTTAAACTGCGAATTCAAAGTTATAGTCATTTGAAGATATATATATAGACATTACTATACCTATTCATATTATTTCTATCTCCTTTGTATTCTATTAGATACTGCGGATGAAGTTTTTATACAATTCCCACGCTCCTTTGGTATTTCTCTAACGTTATCTTCGCTCCACCCTTACACCCGCGTAACGATTCTACTTTATCTTCGTCTCTATACAATATATACGATTCAACTATTGTACTACCTCATCGATTTTTCCATTTTTTATTATTCAGAGGATAATTACTATCGTGTTATAGCGTGATATGTATGTAGGTTTATGTGTATAAAGAAATATATTAGTATATATATATATATGCTTAGGTATATAGGTAAATCGCGCATATTATCCCGAGTCGAAATTTAACGCCTCATTAGAACCTCAAAATTTTACCGTTGGGAGGTTTTTGAGGGTCTGGAGAGGTTTATTTTGTATGGGAATTGAAACCCTCTTTAGCGCCTAAAACTCGTAGTTACCAGACAAATGCAGCATTTTAGGGTCAAATGAGGATCTCACGAGAACCTCGCAAAACCCTCACTGCGCCCTGCCGCGTAGCGGTGCACGGCTGCATGGTGATCGGACTTTATGAGTATCAAAATGGGCGCTAAATTATTATTACGGATTGAAAAGAGGTTCATTTGCGCGCTATGAGTACTCAAGCGGGCGCTGAATTTCGACTACAGAGTTGTAGGTTGATAATAGGAGTTTGAAGTCTAAACAGGATCTGTAGAGACGTTATGAGTTGGATGCTATGAGTATCAAAGCAGGCGCTAAATTTCGACTATGGAGGACTTATAGGTTCAAAATAGGAGTTTGAGGTCTAAATAAGATCTAGAGACGTTGAGTTGGATGCTATGAGTATCAAAGTAGGCTCTAAATTTCGACTCTTGAGGACTTGTAGGTTCAAAATAGGAGTTTGAGGTCTAAATAGGATCTAGAGAGGTTGAGTTGGATGCTATGAGTATTAAAGTAGGCGCTAAATTTCGACTCGGGATGACTATAAATGATCGTATATATTATTCTTTATTTATTTTTTTCTTTTTCTTTCTTTCTTTATTTTCAACCCAATATAGAATATAAACTTGACGTTTAATTGATAAAATTTCGTTTATAATTGGTTAATTTTTTCCGTAATTAGACCGGTTAATAAAATTTCAACCTTTATCGAAAGTTTAGGTTGTGTCATTTTTAAAAAGTTAAAATCCCCCGAAAGGTATATATATATATTCATTGTACCTACATATGCGATAAATTTCTTGGGTCGAGAAACAGTACCCCGGGCGAAATGGTACCGTTGTCGTCGCGGTAGACCAAGCCATGTATATAGTCGTATATATACATATATATATAATACATAGACACGTATACCTACCTATATACGTATAATATATATATATATATAGGTATATATATGTACTTATATAGGTATATACACATGAAGAACAAGCAGCAAAATCCTAAGTCCAACTTGGAACATCGGAGGAGCGATCGGAACAGCGAGAAACGACGAATGAGAAACCGTCTATAGAGGAAATACGGAATACGCGGTTGCAAGTGTATCTACCGGGGGGGTTGGTGTGATGACAAAACATTCGCTCTGAGCTCCCGCGGGGTCTGGAGGGCGAATGGGGTTGGGGTGGAAAACGCGGCAGAGGGTTGGGGGTGTGGGGCGTGGGGCGAGGGTTGAGGGGTGAGGGGCGAGGCGAGGTTTATATCCATCATTTTGTATTTCTCGCAGACATAAAAATCTATACCATCCCAGAGCATCCAAACCCTGCCATCGGTCTCTCCTCTTCTCTTCTCTCCTCTTCACTCTTCTCTCCTCTCATCTCCCACCCTTCGAAACTCCCTACAGTGCCACCCTCTTCGGGACAGGGGCGCAAATATCGTATTTATTGTATGACGGCGGCGCGTATCGCGTCATATATCATAAAACGACAGTTTTTTTTCTTTTTTTTTTCTTTATGATTATTTCTTTTTTTTTTTTTCTTTTTTTTTCTTTTTCTTTTTTACTTTCCTTTTTTTTTTTTTTTTGTTTTTTGCCTCTTTTATACATATAGTTTATTTTATTTTATTTTATTTATTTATTTATTTTACCTTACTTTCCGTCGCTCGATTTGAAAAATACTATATCGACACTGAGGGGTAGGTATCATTCGGTGATAGAGTGGCGGAGGGGGTGGAGAGAATCTAGATTGGAAGAGATAGGAACGGGGACGTCGCGGAGCTGACGGTTTCAAGATAGCTACACCGGGTCTCCTCTTCTTCTTCTTCTTCTTCTTCTTCTTCTTCTTCTTCTCTTTTCCTTTTCCTTCTCCTTCCTCGTCTTCGTCTTCTTCTTCACCATCATCTTGTTCTTCATCTTCATTTTACTTCTTCTTCTTCTCCTGAAGGATTGTGGGGGCAACATGGCAGCCAACCGTTGGTTGTCGTGTGCAAAGTGAGCCAGCCTAGAGTAAATAACGTCGCGGCACCGTTATCCTTTATTGATTTTAAGGGTTCGATATCGCGATAAATGATTTCTCCGTATTACAAGCAGCTATAGCTCTACACTAATACTTATACATCTTTATTTACCCAACTATATATATATGTAGTACATATAGGTATATATTGTTTTAACGAAGTAAAATGTCTGTTATCTTTCATTTTTTCCCATCTTTATTATACTTTCTCGTATCGCTGATGTACTCATTTTTCTTTCCTCTCGTTTTTTCTCCCTTTTTTCATTCATTTATTTATTTATTTATTTATTTATTTGTTTGTTTTGTAAAACCTATGCAGACTGTCTCGCGCGTTTAATTTTCACCGACGAGATAAAAAAAATTATCGTTCAATTGCAGATCGTGTGAAAATTGGAATAAAAAATCATTTGCATCGGCCAGACTTTTTTTTTTTTTTCTGTTCAGAGTCTTAGCAGACTACAAGTTCAATAGTTCAATTGGTTTAAACTTCTAAATTACTGACATGACGTGCACTTGATTTGGTGCTGGTTTTAAACGCGGAGAGAGAAGAAGGGGCGGGGGGGGGGGGGGGGGGGGGGCATATGCGTGCCGGAAACGATAACTCTAGGCGTTTGGTATTTATGTTCAATGTTTCCTGGAACTATGAATACAAACTAGCCAGTTTTGTTCTTAGCTTCTTTTCTGAATGCTAACGTTTTATCTTCTCGAAAGTTTATGGGAATCAATATAGGTGTTTCGTTTTATCCAAAAATCCCATTATATATATATATCTTCACATATATCGCGTAAAACTTCTAATCGCACCATATTTCAATAATCATTTAACACCACTTATTAAACTTCTCTGACCGTTGTCCATTCACACATGAAATTTCATGGAGTTAATTGACTTGCAATTAATTCTGATTATTCTGTTTAACATATGACTGGTATATACTCAGTATATACTATACTGTATAGTGTCTAGATATTCGCTGATTAGAAACATTAGCCCGTTTAATGCTGGCCTGTGATACTTTAATGGTATATAAAGTTTTCTGTTTGTCGGAATATAATACTATCATTAAATTTATACAAGTATCATTCTCGCATCTGTAAGGTAGTACAGCGAATCTCTGTACTACATGAAGCATTTTCTACCACTCCACAAGCCACTCTTTTTCGTGACTCTGCCCGAAATTTTTTAAAACTTAATTTATACTTCAGGATTTTTGATATCAATAGTTTTGGAAATACTATATATTTTTTTTTTTTTCGAGTATAGACAAAAATCGGAAATAATTTACTGAAATTCTTTTTAACTAGTTCTACAAACTAGCAAAGTTTCGAAAATTTCAGGGCGGTTCACGAAAAAAAGTGACTGGTTTGGTAAAGAACGCTTATCTTCGATTTAATCCGCAAACTTCGTATTTCATTTCATTTTGTAATATTCATTTTTACGATTCTTAGTCCTATATGTAAGGTATGAATGTATGTATAGTGATGAAACCCACAGATTGTGTGATAAGAAAAAAAAAAGTGTTGGAATTTTTTTTTTTTTTTTTTTCAACACGATGTAAAACGCGGATCTTTAAGCATTAAGAGAGACTCTTTCCACATATTATTATGATAAAACGAGTTGGTTTACCGCTGATATTAATATTGTATCTATCGGTTATGGATCGATTGATCATATACCTACCTTCATCGTTCTTATATTTAAACGTTAAAACCTGAAACACGTCGATCTTGTTGCGTCAGGCTAGATAATTTTTCACCTAAATTCTATACCACGAAATCTTTGTGGTTTAAACTGTTATAATACTATAACGTAAGTAAGTATAAACCGAAGTGACTAGGTACATATTATATCTACGGGGTCGATGAAGCGAGGAAGCAAATGGCGACGAAGAAGAAAGAACTTGCCCGCTATATACTTGTATTGCGGCAAAAACTTATAGAATTAGTTTGAAAACAGACAGTCGAAGTATTATATAGTAGAATATATAGGTATAACTATACAGAGTTTTTCCCCAACGAATTTAATACTAGAACATTATTATGCGTATCGAAACCCAGCCTGCTTTTTTTTTCTTTTTCTTTCTATATATCTTTATGTCTCATAACTTTAAATCGCGAAAAAAAAAGTAAAAAAAAAAAAAAAATAAATAAACTTATACTTATGCACGGAGAAAATTTTATAGGAGAGATTCCCATACTACGTATAGTTGCGGTGGGATATACTTGCAATATGGCGATGGTTCCGATACTTGTACTTAATTTTCCATGAAAATACGAAAGACATTCCTATATTCGTGGTGATGTTTGGTATACAGTATAGGAACGATCGCCATATTACAAGTATATCCCACCGTAACTATACGTAGTATGGGAATCTCTCCTATAAAATTTTCTCCGTGTGTATTTTCAAACGTTTTGATACTTATTCGTGTGTCTGCAGGATAAAAGTTCTTAGGACAATGGCTTAACTTTTGATCGATGCTTGTGCTCGCCATTAAATTGGTCGATTCTCTTTGATTGGTTCCCCACGAAACAATACCTACCATATATATATATATATATATATATATATATATATAAGTACCCGGGAGAGAAACTGCCTTGCGCGCTTATACATATATATATATATATATATATTATATATCTACCCATACTATAACAATCTCTTGAAATATTGTACGCAAAATGAAAATACAAACGGGGTCGCTTATTTCCAACGAAACTTGTGTGCGTACCTACCTACCTACTACTATCGAGGTACATTACCCAGGTGAGGGTATACGAAACGGAGAAAAAGAGGGTAAAAAAAGTAAAGAGAGAAAAAGGAGAAACAAAAAAAAAAAAAAAAAAAAAAAAAAGAAAAAAAAAAGAAGAAAAAAAATTAGAGGATTCTTGAGGCAGAGTTAGGCCGTAGGGACGGTAGGGTGAGTTCGGGCGAAAGAGGCGACAGTGGAGGATGGGGTGGGAGGAGGAAGAGGATAAAACGTAGAGGAGGGAATGGGTGGCCAAATAATAGAGCTGCCCTTAATACCGGCGTCTGCCGGAACATTGGGGTGGCTGAAGGTAGAGAGTAGGGAGGAGGAGTGAGAGACGAGGGGTTGGGGAAATGGAATAGAAGGGATGATAACATTTGTATCATATTTAACGCTAGGACGAGCAGGTTAAGGGGTGGAAGACACCCCCCCCCCCCCCTGCAATGCTACTGAAATCAATACTACCACAGGTTTGTGTTTACGTAAGTTGCCGATATAAATTTATTATCAACCTCCTTGTCGCTTGCCGCTCTCACGGGTCGCTTAAACCCTCGTTGGGGAAACTCTTATTAATAAATGCCGTTGAATAAGTTGCGGAGGAAAACGTGTAGGTCGTAATTGATCTAATTTCATTTTAAAATCAATGCAAATAAACCGCGAGTTTAATCAAGTAAACTTTTCTTATATTATTTACATCACGCGCTATCGATCCCATCAATCCCTTCAATCTTTTATCAATCGAACAAGTATCAATTAACATTAAAGAAAAAAAAAAAAAAGAAAAAAAGAAGAAGAAATTAGAAAATAAAGAGCTAATTATTCGTCTGACTATACTGATACTGACTATCATAAGTATTTAAATCCCCTCGATTTCACGGCGTATAATAATAATGCGATCAAAGCCGCTATATCTTACCTATAAATGCAAGCTGGTCGACCCCGCGCACGGTTTTAATCTTTGAACCGCGCATGAAAGCATCGTGGCGGAAACACGGTATACTTTTGTTACTTATCTTAGCGTACACCTATACAATGGTTTATACTATGTAACGCGAATTTCCTGTATATAGTAGGTTTATTCTGAAATGTACTATACTACACTCATATGCATTGGCATTTTCTATTCGTTGCATATGGCGTTGTATTGCAGAGACTCTCCCGCGTCTCGAGCGATAAGTGTACCCCACATAGATGTTTGATTGCTTTTTCACGCAAGGAAAGAAATGTCATTCGTATATAAGAGAAGATAAGCACGTAGTTTCTGCAACACGAAACTATTACGCGATTTATATATCGCTTGTGCAATTAATTTCATTCGATTTATATGATATACCTATACATACTAACACAGACTCAACGATTATGGGAGCGTTATAGGTCGTTCTCACGGATTAGTCAAATATAATCAATCAATTTTCGTAATTAGATTGCATTAATTTACAATCATTGATAATATACTTGAAATTAACGGAGAATATATATTTTTTTCAAGCATATTTCGTTACACATCGCTTTCTCTTTTTTAATCACCTTTTTTTCGTTCTAAATCGCGACGCTAGAGTTGCGGTGAAACTGGTATATATACATAATTGAATATATTCTTTATTACTACGAAAGATATTATGGTATAAAAAATAGCATCGTTTTAGCCCGAATAAAATTTATACTTTGGGTTAAATAGCTGTGGCATTGCCAGAGCAGCGTCGATTGAGTGTAATTCCAATTTTCTATGACTAGACAGACAGCTGCCGTTGTTTTATTCATACAGCATGGTTACAGATGCTACTGCGTGTGCAGTATAATACCAGAAGCACATAGTCTTGCTGCTGTATAGTCTCTCTAAGTCGTCAGCCTCACTTTACATCTAAAGGCAATTACACGTATAAATATATATATATATACATATTATATATACGTGCGGCACACAAGATGAGAAATTTTCTTTTGTATGTGACGCGCGTTATGGAGAGAAACTTTATGATTCTGGTTTTAACGCTCTTTTTCTCAAACCGCCTCTTTTTATCCGTTTCAGGAAAGCGATGGTGAAAAAAGTGACCAAGACTTGGTCGTAGACGTAGCGAACGAGGTATTATTCATTTTTATAACTATAAAACCTATATTACGTACGAATTAATTGTACGATACCTTTTAGAATATCATTATTACAGTATTACCTATATACCTATATACATATATATTAATTTAATGCCTGTTGTGAAAAAAAAAAAAAAAAAAAAAAAAACAACAACAACAACAAAAAAAAAATAAAGGAACCAGTTTCACCTCACGCTAACGGTGAACACGCAGATCCACGCGAGAACGGAACTTTGGAGAAACTTGGTGCCCCTGGTCCCGGCGGGGGGCCTTCTTCCGGGACCGCATCCGTAAAGGATAGGCCTCCTTCGAGGAGCGGTAGCTCTTCAGCGCGGAGTACTCCCTCTCTGAAAAGTAAAGATGTAAGATCTTGCGGAGAGCAAGTTCAAATTGGCTTAATTAATTTTTCATATTTTCTTGTTTAATTGGTGTGTCTTGAATTGAATTTTTTAAATTAAAAAAAATTATTTAGTACGTATGTATTGTATTGTAACATATATTAGTACAATAACTATATACAATATAACGCTCGTCGAAAGCACGCAACATCCATGATGATATATTATATTATATATATACTTACAGCGAAATATTAAAAAAAAAAAAAAAAAATTTATTTAACACTATACTGTATCGACCAGCTCTTCTATCACATCATATCTCAACGAAGCTAATATTATTCTATCGTTGGTCATTAAATTCGAACTTGGTCTACCTCTTTGCTATCTATCTTTAAGTATAGCTTGATAAAAAATTGTCTATTCTTTTTAAAAAAAATTTTTTTTTTTTTTTTTTTTTCTACTTCTATTAAACCTGCTCACGCCATCTCGATTAAAAAAAAAGAAAAAAAAAAGAAAAAAAAAAAAGAGAAGGAAATCTATACATTTCTTCTTTTTGTTATTCTCGTTTACTTTGATCGCTCGACCGTTGGGGTCATTATACTCGCGTGTACTATAGAGTGGTTTTTATTGTATCCAGTAAATACATCGTTAAATTTTTTGCCAATAAATAGATCGACAAGCCGGGCACACCTGGGGCAGGAGCGAGGGGATCTCGCAGTTGTACTCCAACTATGGGGGGCATTCCTGGGCCACTGGCCCCACGGGGTTATCATCCCCCATTATCGCAACAGCAAACCCCACCTCAGGGCTATCAGGGCTTGCCCTCCCGCGGCAATGAGCCACCCCAATCTCCTTCATCTTACAACAACTTGCCTTACGCACGACCACCAATGGCAAGTGAATTTTCATCATCTTATGTATTATATTAACTGCTGCATATCATTTTTATAATACCATTTCAATTTAATAAACTAGAATCGTTTCCTTTCACAGAATTCGTTATAATACATATCGCGTCACTAATGCCATAAAGTCGTAAGCGCCAAAAAATTATTTTTTTTGCGGATATGCTCAAACGATGTTATATGGCACGAAAAAGATTTTGCCACCAAAAACACGAAATTTTTTTTTTTGGCGCTTACGACCTTATGGCATTAGTGACGCGATATATATAATTGCGTTATGGTTACTCGCGCTTAATTATTAGACCTTTTTATTTTTTTGTCTTCTTATTTTTATTTTTCTTACTTTTGAATTAATTCGACGAAATTATATTATATTATACGAGTCTAAAAAAAAAAAAACATGTGGGACTCGTAATATCCACTCGAATCGAAAAGGAAATAACAAAAGTAACAATTGGTTTGTTTCTTCTATTTACAGCTCGGATTTGACGGTCACGTTAGAATACCTTCTACTAATGGATTGAGCAATGTTCCTGGGGGCAAACCGTAAGTATTTTTCATCAAACGAAACAAAAAATGATCCATTTTTCGGGACTAAAATCAATTAAACTCGATTTTTTTTTTCACTTTTTATACTAATAACGCATTACAATATCATCAATCTCGGAGTTTCATACGTTTCTATTGTAAACATATATAAAGAAGATAGAAATATTTCGTACTCAATATAAATCAATTTGAAAGTCGTTTGAAACCATATAAAAAAAGGCGAAATAAAAGTAATTCATTCCTAAAACGATGTAGTATAGTTGTTAATAAACTATTCTACCAAAATCAAAAAAAAAAAAAAAAAAAATTATTTTCTTTCATACTTGAATTTTTTCCCTGACAATTATAGTTTAAACTTGATCAGAATATTGATATTTCCAATTTTTTTCAGCGCATATTCCTTTCACATGAATGGAGAGGGTCAACTTCAGCCTGTACCATTTCCAACGGATGCATTAATTGGTCCTGGAATACCTCGACACGCGAGGCAAATCAACACTCTCACCCATGGAGAAGTAGTTTGTGCAGTAACAATATCAAATCCTACAAAATACGTCTACACTGGTGGAAAAGGATGTGTAAAAGTCTGGGACATAGGTCAAGGTGGAAATGGTAGCGTTAAACCTGTATCGCAACTCGACTGTCTTCAAAGAGACAACTATATAAGATCAGTGAAGCTACTGCCTGATGGACGGACCCTAATTGTTGGCGGTGAAGCAAGCCAGCTCAGTATCTGGGACTTGGCAAGTCCTACACCGCGAATAAAGGCAGAACTCACTTCCTCGGCACCAGCATGTTACGCCCTTGCCATCTCTCCGGATTCTAAAGTCTGCTTTAGCTGTTGTAGCGATGGAAATATCGCAGTTTGGGACCTCCACAATCAAACTTTGGTCAGACAGTTCCAGGGCCACACTGACGGCGCTTCTTGCATCGATATATCAGCAGATGGAACTAAACTTTGGACTGGAGGACTTGATAACACAGTCAGATCTTGGGATTTGAGAGAAGGGAGACAGCTTCAGCAACATGACTTTACTTCCCAAATATTTTCACTTGGATATTGTCCAAGCGGGGAGTGGCTCGCTGTTGGAATGGAGAATTCTAACGTCGAGGTACTCCATGCAACAAAACCTGACAAATATCAACTACATCTTCATGAGTCGTGTGTACTTTCATTGCGGTTTGCCTCGTGTGGAAAATGGTTCGTTTCTACAGGAAAAGATAATTTACTAAACGCGTGGCGCACACCATACGGAGCATCCATATTTCAGGTGGGTATTTTTGTTTTGGTGTTTCAAATTTTCTTTGACTAAGAAAATGAAGATTAGAAAAAAAAAAAAAAAAAATTACTAAATTATGTTTCTTATTTTTCAGTCTAAGGAATCCTCTTCTGTATTGAGCTGCGACATATCTGCTGACGACAAATATATCGTGACTGGTTCGGGTGATAAAAAGGCAACGGTATACGAAGTGATTTATTAAACTTTGTGCTACTTGTATATTTTGAATAAAACGAAAAGAAAATGAAAAAGAAAATGAAAAAGAAAAAGAAAAAGAAAAAAAAAAAAAAAAAGATTCAATAAAAGTAAAAATAAAAATAAAAATAATAATAAGATTAAAAATAAAAATAAAAATAAAATAACAGAAACATTGTCATAGATCTCATAAGATTTTTAGCAAGTATAATACTATGAAAAAAAAAAAAAAAAAAAGTCACGAGACATTGTATGATACACAAACGTGACTAGCAGATTGAACTCTTTTGAATAATCTGCCTTGTGTTTGTATAAATGTGTTAATAAGCAACTAGGGCAGTATCGTGTGAATGATATAAGTATAAAACAGTGAGACATAGTTGAGTAAGATATTGTTGCGAACAAGTATTACGCTAAAGGTAGAAATATTACCTTCTAGGTATTTTATTATCAGAAGCATTAAGTAGGTGTGTGAAACTCTGTACAGAATTGTACATGTTAGTTGTATTTGGTGCGATGTATAGGCTTAAAACTTAAATACTACGCTGTAAAGTGACAAAAACAAGGAAAAAAAAAAGAAAAAAAAACAAGAAAGAAAGAAAGAAAACAAAAAAAAATACTATTTCTCTACTTTAGCTAGATGGCAAGGATTTGATATGAGACAAGGCGAAATTCTTTTTAGGAAACTTGGTGCGCAGTCTTATAATATGAAATATGATGTTACCATAAAAAAATTTTGCTTTGGCTCAAAGAAATATTCCTTTTCCAAAAATAAAATTACCAATCATACATAAGTGTCGTTTTATCTATAGTGCAATGAACGGTATATTTATAATTCTATTTATTATCACTAATAGCCTCCCAGCTCTAGTGGCAATGTACGTTCTCATAAACTTAGTACGCCTCCCCCCCCATGCCTAGCAATAATACGTGATAAATAATAACGCAACAATTTTATTTATTGTCACAAACAACAACAACAAACAGTGTCAGTGTTAAAATAAACTCATTTATGCCGAGAAAACTAAATAAGAAGATCAAGATTACGATATTATGTAAACGTATCAAAATAAATCTGGTAAACATATATTCATTCATTTATTATTATACAACATCATTTTAGTATACATTATAAACGTCGTCCTAATAAAATCAGCAAATAAATTATCCAATAACGCCTGACAATCCTCTATCCGCTCTACTCTGACGCATACTTTGTTGTCTACCTTACAGGCGCTGTAAGTATATGATTTCATTTATTAAAGATCTAAAATTTTATACATTATGGTTATAATGAATTGTTAACATTTTATGCGACGTATTTTTAACAACAGTTACAAAATTAGCAAGACTAGTGTCGTCAATCTCAGTGGCGGGGAAATATATATTTTCATTTTCCCTGTCAAGGGTGCGAATTATCATAAGAGTATTTTTATAATCGCGGCAAGCAGCGAACATCGAGTAGAGAAAAGAAAGAGACATATTAATAGATGCCTTAAAGGATGCCCAACTTTCGAGCTGTTGAAAGCAGCAAAATAATCCTACTCTGTCAACGAAGATCCAGCTGCGAATTAACCAATAGGAATTTGTCGCTCTAAGTCGCTGCTGCTGCTGTTCGTGGATGAAAATGAACCCTAAGGTATTCCCTTCTCTATCGATATCGTCCTCGCGGTCACGTGGTAGCCTCGTAAGCCAATGGGAAGCCTTCGGTGGTCCCACGTGATCGAGAAAATCGAAATGGTGGACGTATCGAGACGCAGGATCCCACACGACAAGTTGAAGGACGATAACTGGGCAAGGGCCTAGTAGAGTAATCATTGTCCTGAAATAAACTGTTCATTGTATATTTCGTCGTCCTCGGTCTGAAATCGAGTAAATAAACTGTGACGAATTGTCTGGCGTAAACAATATCGTCAAACGATATAACGGTGAAGTGTATTTTGTGTCTTGAGCGAAGGGGACGGACCCGGACGGCAACACACGGGGGCTTTTAGGAAGCATGCGTGAGAGCCGAGATTTTTGTTGTGCAGCGTATAGCAGTGTTTCTTTAACAAGGAATTACCCCGTGAAATTCGTCGAAGAATCCATAAACCGCAAGGTAGATAAAAAAAAACCTTGAGACCTTTATACTTCATACTACGATTAGTTCAACAAAAAAAAAAAAAAAAAATTTTCATGCGAAAGTCAACTACGATTATCGGATCCAGGCTGGTTCCAAAATAAGATCATTGGCCAGAAACTGGTGAGTTTGACAAGCCCCGATCTAGCCCAACAAGTTCACGATTCGAAAAAGTGCGCTGGTCAGAAATTGACCCATTCGATAACCCGTAATAAACTTACAACTGACGTTTCTTGTGTCAATTCTTTTTTTTTTTTTTTTTTTTTACTTCATCCAATGTCACAGCTTATCAGTTCAATACTCCGATTATCTAGCCAGTCAGCCAGCCATGATATTTCTCAAAATATTAGCCACATACATACAAACACACACACCACACACATGTGTCATGACTGATAAATTATGTCTTATGAGTGTACTTAAAACATTTCATTCAGTTATTCACGTTTACACTACCTAAATCCTTGAACAAATTATTTTCATAGGATGAATGATTAAGGAATAGATCTAGTTGACTCATAATGAAATACAATGACTTCATTCTATCATTATTTATTCTTTATTTTATTAATATAATATCAGTTCTATTTTTCAATATATATATAATATAATATATATATATAACGATTTAATAATAAAATTAAAATTAATCGGGGTGTTTTCCTCAAAGAGATATTCTAAACATAAATTTTGGCCAAATTCCAAACTGATTCGAACAACATCACACTGAATCACGGAATCATAGAATTATTTTAAACCCCACTATCTGGCACAAAATATTTTAAAACCCGATATAAAGTTGTTGCAATTCTTCAGATGCGGGTAATTTCTACTTTGCAAATCTCTCTACCATTCAACCTGTATACATAATAATTATTTACAACCAGTTATACCAAACTCACACAGCAGTGTATTTTATCATTTTTTAATATCACTTATATTCGTATATATATATTTAAATGAACAGAAATAATAATTCACACTTTTAATAAAATCGTATCAAGTTACGACCCATAAGAGAAGATCCAAATTTATGTTAGTGGTCAAATATTAGACATCGTTGTAGAGGTCTGGCCGACTAGTTCAAGAATAAACTGTCTTTATTTTCTGTCGTTCAGTGGTAAAGAGAGTGAAAGTATTTGTTTAATATTTGTTTTTCTATATAGTATATTTGTAAGACAAACGGTGTGTTATTAAATTATTTGTAAAATGAGGGATAATTTATTATACTAGTTATAATTATAATCGAATATTATTGTTAATAAGAATTATTTTTTTATCGATTATATAAATTTTCATTGAATAATTTGTTGTTATAATAAAATTGTTAGTCAACATTAATATCGTATTTTTGTTTCAGAATCACCATTTCTTCGTTGTAGATATAATAATGATCTTAAACGTGTAAATCTGGCAATCTTAATAACGTACGATTTAATATTGCATTTAATTAACGTATAATATATATAATACTCCATACATGACAATGCTTACCAATCATCAGATATTATAGATTTACATTCTGTCCCGATGGACAAATTAAACAAGAATCAAGACTCAAAACAGCAATAGCCAATGTTATTTTAAAACTAAATGAAATAAATGGTTTAACGATGGAATTGCCGTCGATACGGGCTTTGAAACATTTTTAAATACACATACGAGTATCCGGAACAAAACTAGTTATTTTATTAATGTTAAATACTATATTTGTTGTATCTTTACTTGCGGTTGAGACTATACAGTCTCTGGAGACTGTTCATTATTTTGTTGTAAATGTAAATTAGTAGAGTTGTTGAAAAATTTAGTAATATCAAACTATATTATCGAGAAAAAATAAATTGCTAAAAATTGGCACAAAGTTTCGTTGATGCGAACAAAACTAGGACAGAATTTTACGTGCATAATTACTTAATGCAAGGCTTGAAAATAAGGACAAATATATTGGCCATGAAATTATCGCGCGACTTCCAGTAGAGGAAGAAAACTTTTCGAAAAATAAAGGAAAAAGAAAAAAATAAACACTTCAAAGTGCCTAAAAGAAAATGTATAAACTGTAATTTATAAAATATAAAGCATTAGAAGCTTTTGAACAAGATGTGTAAAAGGTATTTTAAATACTACCAACGCAAGGCGGATACAACGTTGGAGAAAGAAGACGAAGTGGTTCTGAAGTTTTTTATGGACGACTCGGGACAATCTTATTAACCCTAGTAAGAGCAGGGTGAGTTTATACCTTCGTTAAGTTATAATTGATATGAGATTCATCTATTTTTCTGACAAGCTTCAATAAGATATTAATACCATTGCATTGATTTGTCAATAAGAATTTTGTTGGGCTTGTTTTTGCTTCGGAGAAATTCGGGAATTTGAATTTGAAAACCTTTCATTCAATACTCTGTTTCATCGAACTTATTATTTGATAATTATATTTTTGGTTCAGGGTTAAAAAAAACATGGACAGCAACGGTTCTGGAGTGGTGCAAGTATTCGTGGGTCAATGGAGCCCCGAGTACGAAGCACTCTCGATAAAAGCTACAAAACAAACATCATCTGCAGAGATAGTAGAGTGCATAATAGAGCGTTTAGGATTCGTCGATGCAACCCACTGTAATAGCTACGAACTAGCTGAAGTTGTTGGTAATTCTGTGGGACAGGTGTGTAAAGAAAGAAGATTGGGACCGACGGAATGTCCTGTAGCGCTAATGCTATTATGGCCGAAAAATGCAGCTCAACAGGAATACTATAGGTTTTATTTACGCAAGAAACAGCCAGACTATTTGTGGTCTGACAGTAGATTTCCCATGGATCCTCAGCTTTTGAAGGATTATTTTAACAGATTCTTGTATCAACCTCGGGACAAGGAATATCCAGATCTTTGCCAACTGCCAGACCTAAACGAACAAACTCTACTAGATAATTTAAGAGCAAGATTTTTAGCTGGAAACATATATACATACGTTGGGAGTATACTGATAGCATTGAACCCGTTTAAATTCTATCCAATTTATAATCCAAAATATGTTAAGCTGTATCAAAATCGAAGATTAGGCCCCGATATACCTCCGCATATATTTGCAATTGCCGATGCCGCCTATCACTGTATGCTGAAAGAAAAGAGAAATCAGTGTATAGTTATCAGCGGGGAAAGTGGCTCTGGAAAAACTGAATCAACCAATTTTCTACTGCATCATTTGACTGCGCTTAGCCAAAAGGGATCACATGGCAGCGGAGTTGAACAAACTATACTCAGCGCTGGACCGGTTCTAGAAGCATTTGGTAATGCCAAAACTGCGCACAACAACAACAGTAGTAGGTTTGGAAAATTCATCCAAGTCAACTACAAGGAAAATGGAATGGTTCATGGGTTAGTAGTACTAGATATCTGGTCTAATACATACATGAGAAAAAAAAAAACAGAAATTTATGTTTTATTATGATCAAAAGAATTCTGAAAATAGCTGCAGAATATTTTTCACATACAAGTTTGAATTTATCAATATTGTAACATGTATTATTTCGGATTACAGAGCGGTGGTCCAAAAGTATCTTCTGGAAAAATCGCGAATAGTATCACAAGGCAAAAATGAAAGAAACTATCACGTATTTTACTATTTGTTGGCTGGTGCTAATGAACAGGAGAGACAAGTTCTCCATCTAGGAAGTACCGAACAATACAATTATTTAAATAAAAGCGGATGCTACGGCCTTGAGAACATCGACGAGAGACACGAATTCTCTAGACTTAAGCAATCTATGGAAATGGTTGGATTTACACCAGAAAAACAAAGAAGATTATTTGCTGTTTTGTCCGCTGTTCTCTTACTAGGTAACTAATACTCTTAGAATTATGTATTTGGATAAAGCAGAAGAATACACATTCAATTTAGCAATTCGGTTTTCAACCCCATTAACTATCAAACAATGTGTATTATATTAAACCACGTTTTTCAGGTAATGTGGAATTTCAACCGAGAAAGTCTTACCACCACCATGACGAAGCTGTTGCAGTAAAAAATCCCGAAGTAGTAGCGCTTATTTCTGAGTTGCTAAGGGTGAAACAAGACACTTTACTAGCTGCATTGACAGCTAAAAGAGCTAGAGCATCGGGAGAGACGCTAGTGATCAATTATAGACTACCGGAAGCAATTGCGGCTCGAGATGCAATGGCTAAATGCTTGTACGGAGCTTTATTCGACTGGATTGTTCTCCAGGTAATGAGGAGATTCGAAAACTTTTCTGAGGGACGGGAAGGGAATCTGTAGAAAATCGAACAGCTTTGTCAAACAAATGTTTCTAGAGTTTGGCATTTAGGTTTTAACAGTTTTTAACAGCAATATCTTTATCTTATATCCAGGTGAACCACGCTCTGTTGTCGAAGAAAGACACGCTGAGGGATCACCAAGGCAACAGCATTGGTGTATTGGACATTTTTGGATTCGAAGATTTCAAGATGTGCAACAGCTTTGAGCAACTCTGTATAAACTATGCTAACGAACAATTACAACACTATTTTAACCAGCACGTTTTTCAATACGAACAGCGTGAATATCGTAAACAAGGTATCAGGTGGACGGATATTGGGTACAGCGACAACTCAGGCTGTCTTCACCTCATTGAAGGAAAACCTAATGGTCTTTTATGCCTTCTTGACGATCAGTGCAAGTTAGTATAAAAAAAAATGCTCTAATTATTGTTTTGAGTTTAAATCTAATATAAGATTCTAATATTAAAATTCATTTCAGCTTCCCAGGGGCAACGAACGAAACTCTACTCCAGAAATTCAATTCAGTACACAAAGATTCTTCCTTTTACGAAGCTCCGCAGCGTCGAGAAGCAGCATTTGTTGTTCGGCATTACGCCGGTACTGTTAAATATCAAGCTGCTAACATGAGAGAGAAGAATCTCGATCTAATGCGACCGGACGGAGTTGTTGGCGTGCTGAAGAATTCTTCACTCGCTTTTGTTCGAGAGCTAGTCGGGGCTGATCCTGTTGCAGTTTTCAGATGGGCAATTCTTAGAGCATTTTTCCGCGCTCATTTTGCCTTCCAAGAAGCAGGCCGAGCCCACAGGCATGGCAGAGGTGAGCTGAATTCTTTTATTATAATTTATATGAACTATTCTTATCGTTTCAAATTTCAAGTAATTTTATTTACACTCAATATAATCCAGAGAGACCCAAATATCAATTGAATAGAATTTTTATTCAATTTTTATCACTATTTTAGCCGATGGAAACAAATCATCCGTTCAAAATAGGTACAGGACGCCTAATGAGAATTTAATAAGGTAAATATGAATTTTATTGATGGATAACAGCTTACATACTTTCGTAATGATATAGAAGTATGGATTAAGCCACCCAATGATAACTATTTGAAATAATATTAATGAATATAGTTATATTATCCAGTTTGCTTGACATTAAATATTTTACAATCAGAATTTCCTCTTGAAGCTGACAATTATCAGAAGTATTATCTGCCATCCTCCGGAATTGATGAGTTGGATTTCCTTGTTCACTAAATGTGTTGTTTGATAATTATATTCGAATCTGGTTTAAAAATCACGTTGCTGACTGTAAGATAGTGAACATGACAACTTTGACCAGCTTTGATTGTATTTGAAAAGTTCTATCCTCATAGAGAGTCGACTAAACACATATAGGGGAACGCGGGGCAAAACGGGCACCAAATCCAAAAAAAATAATATGGTCGGAAATGATTTTTTATAAAATACGGTGACGTATTTTAGATCAATAATGACACAAAAAAAAAAAAAAATATTAAAAAATGGAAAAAAAATTCTTTTTTTATTTTTTGTGTCATTATTGATCCAAAATATGTCGCCGTATTTTATAAAAAATCATTTCCGACCCGATTATTATTTTTTTTTTTTGATTTGGTGCCCGTTTTGCCGCGTTCCCCTATTTAATATCGCTATTCCAAATATCACGGACAATGTATACTGAAAGGATAATGAAAGATACTTTGTTATGATAGGAGGAGCGTCATGAATTGATAATAATTATTGCAAAAAAACTAAAGTTTAGTATGATCAATCAATCCGAAAATCTAAATTACATTTACATAGGCTGTGTTGTCTTTTCTTCCTATAGCCATCTTGTGACGTTATCGGCTGTCAATCTAACTATTAACAGAATAGCGTAAGTGGTCTCATCGATCCACTATCAATGTTTCTCTTTAAGAAGTTAGGTCCCATTCGTCACGGTTTCAAAGTGAATGTACAATGATAAAAAAATTATGTAATTGTAGCTACAACAGTATCAGAATTTTAAACCCAATTGGCAATTACGTATATTTTTATATTCTACATTCACATAGTGACTTTAGTAATCTCTGTGTTTAATATATATTTTCGTTCAAACATATCAATGTTCGTTAAAAAAAAAAAAAATAGAGATTTTCTATTTTTGTTAGATGTGATTGGAATGCAATGAAACCTTCATACTGTCATACTATCATGAAATTTTACCGTTGTATTTAATTCAGCACATTGATTCATAATCATCTAGCATGTCTGTTATGATAAAAAACAAGAATACACAATTATTTTTATTTTTATTTTCATTATTCATAGGCATCAGATCAATCCATATTATAATTAAATTAGGGATTAACTAAGAGTATATTCTGAATAGAAAAACAAATTATATCACACGTTCTCGCTGGCTAAGACATCAGTGATTCTGAAAATATTTTATCACAATCAAGAGCAAAGAATTTTTGAAGATACCTAATACACTAACTATAGTCGTTTATAATTTTTTTTTTTTTATACAGCTTGTATTTTAATTATCGAACTCAGCACGTTGCATCTTTATTTCTTTGACTTATTATATTCTATTTGTACACATCTTTGAAAATTGCTTCTCTCGGTGAAAAACGATCAACGGTAATAAAAACTTAGATTATTTAAGACATGTTTAAAAATCGTTAACGAAATGGTATCGTCAGGAGCACTGTATCGTCATAAGAATGGCTAAGCATGAGAGAATTTTTCAGTTCACACAAACATAGTCGTCTACCAAGTTATCAGAAGCAGCGCAGTGTCTGCTTACAACCGACAACCCCAACTGCCACATTAATACAAAACGAAAACCACGACAGTGTAAACAACAACAACCGGCTATCTTGGCCACAGTTTAGAAACGTAAATCAGATTCAACATCCAACGAATCTATCTCCGTCGAAGGGTTACTTAATAAAGGGAAGGGAAGATCTGTCCGATGGCCATAATAAGTTCAGGCGGGGCTCTCACACACCTCTAGAGAAGGTGCTTCCAAAAGACGAAGCAAATGTCATGGAACGCGCTAATCAGATTGTTATGTATGTCATTAATATCGGTAACGAAGTAACTTCTCATGAGAGCTTTTTTTTCTATTACTGCGCCGAGTAAATATATTGTATAAAACTGTTTTCTTGGTGAAGGGTTCTATTTTTTATTTTTTTTTTATTTTCTAAATTTACAAACACCCATATTTGTAGATAACTATGAAATACCCCCAATAAATATTGCACTGTAGTTTTGTCGTTTCACGAATATCCAGTTTAAAGCACAATAATTGAATAAACGTATCTATTTATCTCATCAAACGAATCACAATTTTAAATATCTTAATAATTATCAGTATATTTTTTTTCACACATATAATATCGTACACTGAAAATTATTCTAATAAATCAACTTTAAAGCAATGTTTCTACATCTATTTTCAGAAGTAACACGGATTAACTATTACTATAGTTTTACGTATTTGTCAATAATGATAAATGTTTTTTAAATATTTCCTCGCAGCCACATTCATTATTCATTTATTACTCATCTACATTAAAAATAATCTAAAATTATAATTATATCTGTATGTAGCGGTGATTGGAGCATGCTGTCCAGTTTTATTTTATAGAAAATATTCTCCTGTTGTTAGAATTTCTATTGTTATTCAAATTCTTAGTAATACGATAATTGTAATTTAAAAAGATATTTCAATTATTTCACATCTGGCTTCTGTATTGCATGCTACTATGTAACTAAATATTTTCTACCTCAAGATGGATAATCCAAAGTCACGATATTACATATTCATGTGGAATCTATATGCCTATACTGCTTGATTAAGTTTATTACATTTTCTTTCATGTATTTTTCTTTCCTATTATGTGTAAGCAATTATTTAATGAATCCAGGCTCCACCAACTGGTCCGATAAATAAAGAAATCTCATACTTTTATAGGAAAAACAAATCATTTCGACCACGAGAGCGGGGGAAAAAGGGCTTGAAGAATCTTCAAACGGTCAAAACACTCGCTGGAAGGACGCAAAGCTATGGTGCGGGAGGTGGACCTGGGAAAGCTAGAAAACAACCAATGACAGTTTCAGCACAATTCCAACAGAGCCTTCACAGCCTAATGGACACTTTAAACCAGGCTAATCCCTTCTTTATTCGCTGCATTAAAAGCAATGCTAATAAGGTCCCCAACAAGTTTGACGAAGAAACTGTGCAGCGGCAGCTTAGGTATACCGGCATGCTAGAGACTGTACGAATCAGACAAGCTGGTTTTAATGTTAGGCTGGCCTATGAAGAGTTTATCCAGCTTTATCGAATGCTACTTCCCAAAGGACTTCTCAGTTCCCAATCAGACGTCAGAGATTTCTTGTTAACGTTGGATTTGAACCGAGATAACTATCAGCTTGGATCTACTAAAGTATTTCTTAGAGAGTCGGAAAAAATCAAATTGGACATTGAATTACATCAGCAAATTATAACCAGTATAACAACTATACAGAAATGGTTCAGAGCTTGTCTTGAAAGAAGAAAGTTTATAAGGCTGAAAAATGCTGCTGTACAAGTACAATCGTTTTGGAGAATGGTTACCGCTCAGAGATTAGCCCAGAATATACGAGCACGTATTGAGGCTGCGACTCATATCCAGGCCACCTGGAAGGCCCATAAGCAATACTCGTGGTTTAAAAAGCTCAGATCTGGAGTCGTTTCGTTTCAAGCTTATGTAAGAGGAAATAATGCAAGGAAACTGTATCAAGAGTTGAAAAGGAAAAGAGGAATTATGACTGATATTTTGACTGACAAAGAACTGCATAGAAAAAGACTTGAAGACGCTGAGGCAATCGAGGAGAAGAAATTCAATCACGAGGCTACAGACTACAAAGAATCTGCTTTCGAAGAAAAAATACTATACCCCAGGTTTTCAGACGATGATAAGTGCGTAATTTTATCACTATTTATCACCCAATATCTCTACAGACTCTTATAGATGTTCTTTATTTTTAGAGCAAATAACGAGGAGCATCTCCTGGCCCAAGCATCACCAGCTTCCGGTGAGAAGTTACCATCCAATTCACCAAGGAGCACGGAATCTCACGAACGTATTCTACCCCCTCTGAGGTAGGATTAACATACAGAATGAATAAGAGATACTGTAAATGTTGCTTGGGAATGGCAAATATATTTATCACAATATATTTGTAATCACTTTGCTAAGGGTTTGCTTAGACATACTATTAACCAGGGTATTCATGAATATAATTAACATTCATACAACATTTTCAGGATGGAAGATACAAACAAGGAAGCATTGGTCGT
This sequence comes from Tenthredo mesomela, assembly GCA_943736025.1. Taxonomy (NCBI): domain Eukaryota; kingdom Metazoa; phylum Arthropoda; class Insecta; order Hymenoptera; family Tenthredinidae; genus Tenthredo; species Tenthredo mesomela. Next base: position 9,838,482 of record OX031013.1, read on the forward strand.
AGATTCGAACATTTTATACTCTAAGCGGAAGTTAACTCCTAGCAAACGTTTGTTGAATGACCCATCTGCGCCTTTGAAAACTGAAACATTTCACGGCGAAGACATGACTGAGCGTAAAGGAAGTCTCGAAAGTTTGGCGAGTTTAAGAAGTTTCGAATCTCAAGTCAGCGCAGATAGTTCCGAGTCTCATTATTCTCAGGAAAATGTTGTCAGCGGTAACTTGAACAACAAACCTGTACCAATTACAAGAACAAAACGCAGCGAACCAAATCCGTTAGTCACTGTAAACACTAATTTAATACACATCAGCAGAACTTCGACCATTAACAAAAGAACCGACAGTACTTCGACTGGATATAGCGACGGAGAAACTGACGGCGATACGCCAAATACTGTTCAGAGTGCTCCGCCGATGTTTACATCGTCGCCAAGGTTTCCAGTCATATATCCTAACTCAAGTTTAACTCACAGTCCTAATGCTGATATATGGCGGAGAAGAGTAGACTTTGCTTCTAGCGATTTCAGTGATTACCTTATGCCTATACCACCCAAGTCCGCAGTTACTAGATCTGCTAATGTTTCACAGTTTCAAAATATTAACGAAACCTTGCTGAATCAGGTGAGGCTGGAGCGGCTGAACGAAGCTTCTAATTATAATGTCAAACATGAATCCAATGATCAACTATTCAAAAAGGAAGGTTCCTCTGGTCGGGAACAGAGAAGGCTCAGTGACAATGTGATGCCTGGTGATCGTTTGGATAGTGTTACAAATTCACTAGTAAAAATGTTACGTAGACAAAATTCTGAAGGACATACAACTGGCAAATTAGAAATAGGTATTGACGACGGTTCTGGAAAATCTTCATTTAGTAGTTCTCTTATATCCAAGGAGACCGACGCTGTGATAAAGGAAAATCCAGAACCAGATGTTCCTGTTAGAAGTGCACGACGGAATCGGCCTACTAGAGAAGTCCAGTGTCGATCGATGGGCGAAAGCGTATCTGAAACGAATACAAACGAAGCGAGAAATATCTTCCTTGGTACCATTAAAGAAGCCAATTTAAATAAGTCCCCAAATGTATGGGCCAGAAAACACGGCTCTAACGAACAAACAGCCAGATCTGGTACCGACCTCCCAGTAAATAAGCTTGAACTAATGTACAAAGGCCAGCAGCCTGGCAAACGCGTAAGAGCAGGTGCTGTAACTTCGCTAGAATTGCATAGGAGAAATTCAGATCCTGCGACCAAAGTTTCGGGACTTAGCGTGGACAAAAGCTTGGGAAGTGATACTAGTCCAAATGACTTGAAGCCTCCACCAGGGATGGAACTTCTCGAATTTAAAGGCAACCTTCTCGTCTTGGCTGGCCATAGATTTAGAAAAGTTGCAAGATATTCTAAGGACGACGTGTGCAAATGTTGTCATGTTAAAATGGACGCATTTCTTACACCGAGATACAAGTGCAGCGATTGCAAACAACTCTTTCACGTTAAGTGTATCGAGAATGGTGACGTTATTAGAATGCCTTGCCTATCGCCGAACACACCTGATAGAAGGAAAAATCGTAAAATAGGAAGGCTGCAGTATGAAGCTGCGAAACAAGCCGTCGTATCAAAATTCAGTTTGACCGGAACTTCGGCATTCTCGGACAGCACTGATAAGATAATTTCCGATGCCAAGGAACTCGCCCTTATGCAAGATTTCATTACAAAGAAAATTTATAAAATGGAGGGTCAAGAGGAGGGCAAAAAGCCTAGCGAAGTTGATCGCGTCTTTAAACAAGCGTTAGGAAAATTCAAGGACGATTTAGTAATCACATACAGTGTCGCTATTCAGCAGGGAGTCGAAGGAAACATAAAGTACACAGATTTAATAGCAAACTTTTTGCACGTATTGGAAACTGTTTGTAAACAAGAAAATACCAGAGAGGATTTTCCTGTTACAATGGGTGTCAATGCATTCAGAGGATTCATGAACGAGTTTATGACTCTGGTCAAAAATGAAGCACCGGAAAAACAGAGCAAGAGCAAACGGAAAAAAGACAAAAAACGGAAACTGGAGGAACCGATACATCATGGAAATCACACTTTCCAATTGACTATAATCAATATACCAACGGCTTGTGAGGTCTGCACTTCTTTCTTCATGTGGCCAATTGAAAGAGGACTTGTCTGCCAAAGTAAGCACACATAGTGTATTATCTATGAACGTTGTTCCGCTCTAAGTTCGTCATTATTTCAATAATCCTGATGTTTATCTTTTTTCAGATTGTAAATTAACATGCCATAAAAAGTGCTATGGAAAAGCGACTGCGGAATGTGGTAAAGAGGGAACAATGCTCGAATTAAATTCACGTAAAATTTTCGGTATTCCATTGTTCAAATTGGACTGTGGCGATGGAAAAGTACCTCTTGTTGTCGACAGATTAATTACAACTATAGAAATGCACGGTCTTTACACAGAGGGCCTGTACAGAAAGAGCGGCGTGAGTTCAAAAGTTAAAGAATTAAAGGTAAAAATGGACGAAGGTGCTTTAGAGAAGGTGGACTTTGAGAATTATCAGGTACACGTTCTGGCTGCAGTTTTAAAGAGTTTCTTCAGAGACATGCCCGAACCTTTGCTGACCTTTGAATACTACGACGACTTTCTTCACGCTGCAAATCTCACAGATCCTCACGACAGAATCTGCACCCTTTTTGCAATTCTTAAAAAACTTCCAAAACCAAACTTCGACCTAATGGAACGATTGATCGTTCATTTAGCAAGAGTTGCTCTCCACGAAGTCGACAACAGAATGTCATCATCTGCTCTAGCCATAGTATTTGCGCCTTGTATCCTGAGAACAAACAGAACTCTACCTGCACAGGATTCGCTGCAAGATGTAGGCAGGCAGACACGATGCGTTGAGACAATTGTGCAAGAGAAGTTACGAGTCGTAAGGGCTACCTTAGCTGATATAAATACTCTTGAGACTGCTAGCCAAACTGCTACTCATCGACTTTCCAGTCTTCGATCATCAAAGATTTTCAGTCCTGAAGAACTGGGGATTGCAACTCCTAGTGTTTTAATACGCGGAGGTAGTACAGAGCGAGGAGATGAGGAAGAGGCAATTCTCGTCGGTCATATTGAAGAAATTCAAAAAGAAAAAGCACTTCTTACATTGACTTTGCCAAGTCTTACCAGAGCTTCGTCAGATGACGATCTCCTTTTGTCGGCCACGGATCTGGATGATGGTTCCCTAGATGACCTCATGCCGGCTCATGGTGGTGAGTGTTTTACTCTTAATGAATATACTTTGAAAATAATTCATTAAGGTACCAGATATATTACAGATAATTGATTTTATATGTTTTTATTTCATTTTCAGATGGTATTACACGAAAGAAGATAATCCACAGACAAAGTTCAGCAGACAACGCCTTTCCCACTGTTGTGAATGTCGATGAAGATATGGTAATGGTATGACCAGTGGTTCTTATCCACAGATAAATTCGTTGTTAAGTATACTAGGGGTGAATATATATGGAGAATATCTATATTTTGAGCAAAGAAAAGAAAAAAGATGAAAAAAAAAAGGAAGAAAGAAAGAAAGAATAGAAAAAGAAAAAAAAAAATATTGGCTCTTTGTGTAACTTCTCCGTGGTTCTGCTTTTGATTGTCGTTGGCTAAGAAATAATTGGAAAATTTGGTGTTAATGAAATTGACTTATAAGGTAGATTGAAAAATTTGTTGACTCCATTTAAGCGCCAGGTTGGTGTTACGTTTATCTTGAATATTGATATATGGAGATTATTATGGAGGGTATGCAAAAGCAAGTTATTAAATAAACAGACAGATTTTTATCTCATCGATCACACGATGCGGGGGATAATTACTAGTATATCTATCAAGCCTCTAGCCAATCGATTTTTCAATTAAGATTTATTTCTTTTACTTACCCTTAATTTAATAACAGCTTTACAAGAAGTAATGAAACTTCTGTAATACAATTTTATTATTTAGAATGCATTCCCTTATTAAAGACTGCCGTTCATAGCTGTTATAGCGATCACTATTTGGGCATTTTATTTTATTTTTAGTTTTGCTTTAATATTTTATATATCATTTAAAATTACACTATATTATAATGATTATTTTGCGTAAGGTTGTGCCAATGCTCCGCTCAGCTGACTTTTTTTTATTTTTTTTATTTTTTTACTTCACGCAAAGAGAAACTAATTGTAATAATTTTTTTTTTTTTTTTTTCTAAGCATAAGTCCATTATCTTCTTCTTCTTTCATCTTTTCATTATAATGAAAATTATTACATATTTTTCATTTTCATTGAGCATAAATCGAGTTAATTAGGTAATTCACGAATAGTAGGGGTCATTAGAAAAATTGATGGATTAATAATATGGAGTTGACAAATATGCTTGGAAAGTTTTTTTTTTTTTTTACCAGTATTAGTTTTTTTTTTTTTTTTTTTCCAAGCACTTATTAATAATATTAAATTAATAGAACCAAGGGAGAAAGTTATGAGAAAAATAAAAACAAAAATATATACTGTTTTGCATAAAAAGAAAAAAAAAGGGAAAGAAAGAATAAACCAAAACATAGTGTGTACTACTGTACATATTATTATACTACTGTTCCATGATATTCTGTTATTATTGTTACATTTATGATAATGTTGCCAAGATTATATTTCTACTATTGTCGGTAGGTAAAGTTTTGATACTTTCTTAGGAAGTATTTTTTACCTATTATTGAATTCTTTGAATTTTCATTACAGTTTGTTTTTAAAACTAATTTTATTTCGTGCCTTTTATGCAGAGACACTGAAGAGGCAGACTGATGAGATTATAACTTTTTTTTTTTTTTTTTTGTTTGTTTTTAAGCAAACAATCATTTTATTTTGTTTACTAATCGATCCTAACTGATTTTTTTTGTATTTTTTTTTTTTTTTTTTTTTTTTTTTTTTTTTTATTTTCCTTCCATTTTACACATCTTTGTATATTTTTGTTTTAAGTGTGAGCGAACAAAAGATTGGGAATAATAGTGGAAAAGTAATCTTTGAAGAAAAAGTTACTCGACGAAGACGCTTGTCGTTTGATTCCATATCAAAGTTAAGTTTTTGATAATTAATTCGGTATAAAAGTAATACATGGTCATATGCTAGATATACATTAATGAATACACCTAGGAAAATAATGGTGACTGCAACATGATATTATAAACCCAGTGTTTTAATAATCGGGACAACTATGAAACCCATTTCTCTCTCTCCCCCCCCTCCCCCTGCCCCCACGCCCCTTCGAGTACCGATTTTCAAGCATAATACTTAACTTGAATATTATGTGTTATTGTAATACAACTGGTTTGATATTCTTCCTGTGTGAAATTTCTAAGGACTCAGCGTACCTTTTAGCGTAATCAAACAGCACTGTACAATTTTTGAAGTCTTAATCACAAAAGAAAGGCAGGTGGCTCTTGTTACTAATGGAAGCACATTGCACTGCAACGTTGTATCACTTCTGATGAATAATGTGTTTTTTTTATTTATTTTTTTTTTTTAATATTTTTCATAAATCGATTCTATCTTCTGGGGTTCAGCTGAGAAAAAAATTCAATATTCTATTGAAAATAATGTAGAAACTAAATGTAGAATGTGCTAATTGGTAACATGAGCTTTCCGATTCGGTTAATCTGTGTACAATTGTGTTTAGAGTTGAATTCTGTAAATAACAGGATTACTAATCGTACTAGGATTATGCACTCTTTACTTAAAGAAAAGAAACGAAGAGAAAAAGAAAAAGAAAAAGAGAAAAGGAAAAAAAAAAAAAAAAAAAAAAAAAAAAATGTTGTCTGTTCTTCCAAAATCTATTCTATTTAACTACAATGTTGTTACTTTCAGAGGTTTTTAAAAAAAAAAAATTGAAAAAAAAATAAAAATAAAATAAAAATAAATAAATAAAAATTAATCATAGTTAAAGATTAACGATAATGAACACAATTTTTAACGAGTTTAATCGACCTTAGTCGACAAAATATTTTAAATCTTTTAGACTATTTTAAAAGTGAACGATTATGGTTCAAATCTTTTATGCTTTATATATTTTAAAGTATGAATATAAAATAACTTAAAGAAATATAAAAAGAAAGAAAGAAAGAAAGAAAGAAAGAAAGAAAGAAAGAAAAAAAAAAAAGAAAGAAATCTACAAAATTAGATGATTATAAAAAAAAAAAAAAAAGAAAACCAATGTAATTGTTATTTTCCTATTATTGCCATGACATCTTGGTGAGCTTGAACAAAACAAAAATGTTACTATTGAAATTATGGCAAAGAAATTATTTTTAACTTATACCCACAAGCACGGTTTTACGACGCACTTGAGTGTTGTACTGTTTCACGGAATAAAAAAAAAAAAGGTGTGCAGTTTAGATTTATATCTAGATATTTGTTGTCAAGGTATAATTATATATAAAAATAACAATAACTAAACATTAATTATTATTAACTAATATATTATGAACACATACGCTTCTATTGTGCATGGTGCTTTCCATGGGTGCCAGGTGCGAGCAGTGATTCTACTTAATAATTTGTTATTAAATATAATTAATTTACACATATTCTATACTTCGGGATTTTTTAAAAAAACTGAAAAAAAAAAAAACTAATGAAAAAACAAAAAAACGAATAATTTTTTTTTTTTTTTTGAGATCCTGAGATATAGGAAACCGTGTCACAAGTGTAACTGAGTACTGACCCAAAACACTCATGACAATATTGTGTAACCATTAATCAGACTCATTGCTTAACAAATCCTCGCGTAACAGAGAATAATGATCAAACGTTTCCGTAGTAGAAAAAAATAAAGTAATTAAATCTCTATTTTTACGCACGTGAGGCTCTAGGTGCAAACATATTTCTCTCCGCTAGCACGAAATACAACTTATTTCTCGTTACGGGTGACATAATTCAGAGATTCTGTATACAAAAGATCAATATCACTCGCGTTGATATCGCAAAAAAAAAAAAAAAAATATCGTATATTTCATGCATTGTTTTTGAATTCGAGATTTATATTCCCGCGCCGTTTATTGTCAAGCAGATCGGCCGCGTCTGACTAAACCATGCAACTTACTACTGCAACTTTCTTCTCGCGCTTACCGGCAGACGAAAGTAGTCAAAGTAATTGATGTCAAGCCACCTTGGCAGTAGTACAAGTAGATATGCGAGCGGACCGGCCAGGTTTGACTAGCCATGCCGTTACTACTGCAATTCCTTCAGGCCATGCTTCTGAATCTAACTACATACTGAAATTTTCTCTTCGCGTTTACAGTCGCGGCGTTTTATTTTCTTCTACTAATATCTTTGGATCGATGCGCTTCTATATGTAAACTTTTAAATAGATAGTAAACTTAGAAATATAGAATACTTCAATAGAAGCGCAGATAAAGTCAGTAGTACAAGCAGGTTTAAGTCAGTCCAGCCGTTCCGCCAGCGACTAGGATAAACTACGCATCTTATGTTAACATTTCGTTGTTAAATTTTTCTCTGAATTATGCGGCTCGTTTTAGAAGCACCTTGTAAATCGATATACAGCGTGGATTACTGAGCTTAGGTGTCGCACCAAATCCGTAATCCAGTGAAGCTAATTACGTGAGATCTAATTTTAGATGATTATAGTAAATACCGATATTATGTGACATTTAAATATCGTGGAAAAAAGTAAAACGAAAAAAAAAAAACACATTAAAAAAAAAAAATATATATATATATATTAGACTGTGTCAAAAAAAAACAACATCTTCTTTTCGTTCGGGCCTTTTCAGAAATAGTTAGTGCTTAATATAAGAAAAATTGTCCCCAAAGCTTAGCTATGTAGCTTGAGCACCGAATTAGCGCATTTGAAAATAAGATTTCCCATGTATTTCAAATGGGAAAATTTGTTTATCTTACTTTTATTTTTATAACTCTCTTTACTCAACTGAAAAGAATAAAGTAGATATACGGTTTTGTAGAGAATTTCATGATCTACAAAAATGGTCCTCTGGCCAAAGTTGCCCAATGAACCGTTAACAAGTTACAGTGGTTCAAAAGTCATATTTATATTTTATCACTACTTTTTTTCCACGAATTAACTTAAATTAATTTTTCATGTAAATTTTTTCAGATATTCAATTTCCTAGAAAAATAATCAACTCTGAAAAAGGCAAACATCAATAATATTAACTTTTGTAACCTTTAAAAAAAAAAAAAAAAAAAAAAGAAAGAAAATTCAAATATTTAATCTAACTTAGTTATAAATTCAGTAACAATTTTTTTTCAATAAAGTTAACTCAAAATTTGGATTTCTTCTTTTCGATGAAATGGTGTCTAGACCTTTGATTTTGTTATGGTTAGTACACGCGTTTTTTTTTCGCTACACTGTGTACGGTACACTGTGTACGGTACACTGTGTAGCGAAAAAAAAAACGTGTGTACTAACCATAATAAAACCAAAGGTCTAGACACCATTTAATCAAATAATTAGATTACAAAGAAGAAATCCAAATTTTGAGTTAACTTTATTGAAAAAAAATCGTTACTGAATTTATAACTAAGTTAGATTAAATATTTGAATTTTCTTTCATTTTTTTTTTTTTTTTAAGGTCACAAAAGTTAATATTATTGATGTTTGCCTTTTTCAGAGTTGATTATTTTTCTAGGAAATTGAATATCTGAAAAAATTTACATGAAAAATTAATTTAAGTTAATTCGTGAAAAAAAAAGTAGTGATAAAATATAAATATGACTTTTGAACCACTGTAACTTGTTAACGGTTCATTGGGCAACTTTGGCCAGAGGACCATTTTTGTAGATCATAAAATTCTCTACAAAACCGTATATCTACTTTATTCTTTTCAGTTGAGTAAAGAGAGTTATAAAAATAAAAGTAAGATAAACAAATTTTCCCATTTGAAATACATGGGAAATCTTATTTTCAAATGCGCTAATTCGGTGCTCAAGCTACATAGCTAAGCTTTGGGGACAATTTTTCTTATATTAAGCACTAACTATTTCTGAAAAGGCCCGAACGAAAAGAAGATGTTGTTTTTTTTTGACACAGTCTAATATATATATATTATATACGCGTGTACAAAACCCTGTACTTAGTAATCCTAGTCTGAGGATGTTTTCCCTAGAGTTCTTAATTGCTCTTATTACTAATTCATGCAGTGGTTTGAATTATTAAATCTTGAAATTGTGGTGTTGTGAGATCTGCAGGGTTCAAAGCTGAGCGTTCGATGGTCTTATACATATATAGATAGAAAATTTAGATGCTTGCATTATGTCACGTGGCACAAAATCATATCATTAATTTAATACAAATTGTATTATATTTTCATGTGTACAAATTTGTTATCGTGTATAACTTTAGTTGAATTTATATAAGGGTTTTTTCTCCTCCTTGTTTTTTTTTTTTTTTTTTTTATTATTTTATTTTTGTTTCTTCTGTTTTTTTTTTTATAATTTTCTATATGCAATGCAATGCAATGTAACAATGTAAATTTGCATATTTATTACTTCAACTATCGTATAGTTCTCATAAATGATTTTGTGTTGGTGCCATCCATGCTGCCATCTCATAAACCATGTCCAATGTGTGATAAGCACCCATTTATCATCTTTGTCTAACCCGTTATGGTTGATATTGACAGTGTCCAAAATGCCCCGTCAAAACTGAAGCTAGTATAACCACTAAAACGTCGCGATATTATGCTCTTCCCGTTTGTGTCTTGGCATAAATCTAAGCACGATATACATATATGTGTATATATCTATATCTATATCTATATTATATATATATATGTATCTATATGTGCATATATATATAGATGTAACTTATACCGATACATATATATATCACATGTATGTATATATTTATATACGTGTATATGTATGTGTATATGAGGGAGGGTGGGGCAAAATGGACCCCCTTGGGGGCAAAAAAGTTCATATTCATACTCAAGTTTTTTTTTTTTTTTTTTTTTCAGTGGTCCATTTTGCACCGCCGGTCCATTTTGCCCCACCCTCCCCTATATATAATATACTTGTTATTTTTCTTCGATGTATGATGTGAGAATGCGTGTTACCAACATTAGGTATATTATGTTAAAGAAAATTTATCGATTAAAAACTAAGTTTAATGAAGAAGAAATCTCATTTATCTATTTTAACATTTATATATCTAATATTAATAATGATTAGCCTTTATCTATGTTATATATCGTTATTATCTTTTTATCCAACGAGAGAAAGTACTATCGAACTGTCACTTTAAGTTTAAGTTTACTTTAAAACAAACAAAAAGTAAAAAAAAAAAAAAACATATATATATAAAAATAAAAAAATAAAAAAAAAAAAAACGCAAAAAAAAAAAAAGATTTTTTTAAGCAACGTTTTAACGGCATTTATTATTTTTATGATTCTTTATAATAGTACACCGTGTGAATAAAAAAAAGTCCGTTCGTGCAGATTTCAAGCTGACATTCGGGTATCGAGTTATACGTGAATATAAATTCTGGATTATTGATTTTATAGGATTATTTCTCTCATGATAGAAATGCAAACTCCGTTTCCTTACGTCGGCTCTGCTCGGGACATTAATTAACATTCGTATTGGCGATCTAACTTATTTTTTTATTCACTCCACTTCTCGTTTATACATAATATAGATGCGGATGCAAGCTCTGCCGTCATTTGATTTTCGATAAAAGTAAAAGAAAAAAAAAAAAAAAAAGAAAAGAAAAAAGAGAAATAATAAGAAAACAATGACGCGCTTAGCCGAAAGACTATTTTCTCAACATTTTTCATGTAACATATTATAAGTATATATAGTTTATACATATATAATTCGCACGGTATCGTTAACATTTTTTTTTTTTTCTATCAGAGTTTTTAGTACTGATTTGTTCAAATATATTTCGTATAATCATTCCTAGAAAACGCTACATACTTATAAGATTTCAGGTCCGACTCATATGATCTGTTGAAAAATCTGTGCTTTTGACTCTGATAACAAGCAAACATTTTGGTGCCAGATCACCATATTATTATTTACATCTTAATCTTAATATTATTATTATTTTCTGGTTTTTTTTTTCCTTTTTTTTTTTTTCTCTTCCGTGAGTTTGCGTAATGTGAGTGTGTGTGTGTGATTCTCCGTGATTGCCTGTAATTTTATATTATATTTGTAAGGCAAAAAAAAAAAAAAAAAAAAAAATATTATGTACAGCATACCTGATATTAATAATAAGTACCTACCTATATATTAAACGGCATGTGTTTTACTTATAAATATACAAATCTAAGAATATCACCCGCTTCTATCACGTAATACAGAATTCTAAGACTCGTGATTGTCATGTCATGATAAATTGCGGTACATAATATCGTAAATAAATATGTAATTGCCACTAGTCTCAAATTTTCTTTCATCGCTGTATTAAATCGCTGGTATTTTTCCACGATATAAGCTCTCAGAACTCTCGAGTTTCAATCAATACCCAATTTATATAAACGACATTTAATATCATAGTAAAACTTATGATTGATCAGAAATTTCAATGATTTAACACACGTATATAAATAGTATTCACAGTTTCATATGACATTCAATCAACAGGCTTAGAATTTTGGATTACATGTCTTTATTTACTACGCAGAATTTTCGAAGATATTAATCCTGAAATGAATATAACTGAAACATTTCACGACTGCTACAAATAAGAAAAAGCTGTGAAACAGGTAAATATTGACTGACTTATTGATACGTGGTGCATTAAGGGAGGATTCGGAAGCCTCGGAGATTCCGGATCCGCTATATTATATATCATTGCCAGACTTATAGCTCGTACTGTTATAATTTTAACCAAGGATTCATAAATCAACTTGATTCCATTGTGCAGCCGGTTTTATTTTTTTTTACTTTCAGCCAAATTTTTCATTACAACTGAATGAAATTTGAAAAATTATTTCCGTCTTATTGGAGGGTAGCTTGCGCCCTCCGTAATAAATTATAACTAGTTGAAAGATCGATCTATATACGCATTATCATTTTGATTATCGTTCAACTTTGAGCTAAACGTTTCATAATTTATATCGAAATGAACTGTACTACAGAAGTACATTTGCATAACAATAAAGGGGCTGTGAGTGTCTGGTCTCTTATACTCGCGTATGCCAATTAACCATCAAATTCGAGAATGGCAAAATGTCGGTGAGGTTCGGTGGAAAGAACAGCCAACCATACCCTCACGGGTTCTGATTCCATACATCTGTAATCATAGTTATAGTTCACCCTTCGTCAGGTGTAAAAATAAGGCTGAAAAGTAAGAAGAAAAACGTATTTTTTACATCATTATTATTATTTTTCTTTCAATGCGAGATACGTTGACTAACGACAAACAATGCTCGTATACGACCTCATACTGTCAATGAGCCGCAGTCTATTTATTTTTACAACTGTCGAGTCGATGTCTTTCATTAGCGTAGCTGCTGAGTCATAGAGATTGACAATTGACCCGTTTTCTATATCAGGCATATGATTATAGTCTGCAATCATGAAGCTTGCGGATGCGGTCTGGGTCATCAGGAAGCTATAAGTACTTAAGTCGGTGACTTTGTGCCGTGTAAAAGAATCCTGAAATTTTTTTCGGCTACTAGTACCGTTATGCAGGAGAATCGATGGCTTGTGTCTGTCGGGGGTATGGGCGCAAGCGCACCTCTAATTCGGCGGCGGTCGATAGGGCAAACAGACACCCCTAGTTGAACCGGTTTACCGACGTGAGTGTGAGGAAGAAGAGGTGAATAGATGAAGATCGAGAAAGACACCGTCATAGAAGTAGGTACACCCACAAATCGCGCGGCGTTTTCGACACTATACTATACTTGGACTGTACCAGTATCGTTGAGAATGTCTGCTGCAGTAACTGCTGCGAGAAATTAATTATAAAACGTCATTACGTTACTTGTACTCCTGATTCGAGAGTCCAAGTTACTCGGCTAGGTCATTAGCGAGTTCATTCGATGTCCGTTAAACTGTCACACGCCGTTCAGGAACACTTCGCGTACCTAATATACCATATACCTAATATACATATGTATAGCAGTTTAGTTTCGGAAACTTTAGGGTAGCTAGGGAGGTATTGCGTTGTCATAGAGACAAAATGATCCTTTCTATAGCATTCTTTTTTCTGTCTCTTTTTTTTAAGGGACTCATTAGGTTCATAAACTGGTAGACTTTGTCTGATCAGTGATCACATTTCGTGGTACCATATTACTATATATTGATTCTCATTGATTTTTGCCTGGGAACTGTCTAGCCGCGCTTGACAGCCCCGTAAAAAATATCTTTTTCTTACGTTTTATTCTATTTCTAATCCCCCAAGCTCTGCCTCTGGTAGTCAGTAAAAATTGGCAGCACGTAGAATCAATTGATTAAACGCACGTACAGCGATTGTTCAGAGAAAATAAAAGGCGGGCATTAGCAGTCGGTTGATTGGTACTTTCAAGGTTATTCAAGGTGACAACTAATCGGACGGAACGTACCGGGATAGGGAATGGCGAAAGGTATTACTTTCAGCTCGTCAAGACCCTCGAGCTGATCCAAATCAAGGATATTACCAGGGATAAGAGACAACTGATAAGGACCCAGGACAGAACGGCCGGAGGTTTAGTCGGCGAATAACCAACAGCTTGCGTTGTCCCAATGAGCTGAAAGTAAATCGGAACTGAGTTATCGGTATACACCATCGTCGATTCAAAACTCAAAGAGCCTTTATATCTGTCGCGAAAATTTCGTACAACTCAAATTGGGAACTTGGGATGCGAGTTGTCATTTGTACATCTATTACCGGCCCACACCAATCTGTCTATAGAGAATTTCTATCGCGTGTACGAGTCAATTTCATTGAGAGGCGTATAAATTTGACTGCATAACGAAAAACATCGAACAGAATATTTCTTCTTTATATGGATTTGATTTTATCTTGTTCCTCTCTCAGTCTGCATATTTACTGTTTTTCTTCTTTTACCAATTTCTCGGTAAAAGATATGCCCGCTACTATGATCCTGCATCATGCATGGAGTCAATAAGTCGGACACAGTGAGAAATACCAGTTGTGGGTGGTACGGTCAATGTACTATATGGTAGTGGTGCGTGTCAGTGTAATGTTGGGAAGGTAGCTGAGTCGCGGTCTTGAGAAATGCAAATCTTGTAGAAACTCAATTAGTACGGAGCCAGACGCAAGGAGGCAAGCTTAAATTCTCTAGCGCTCTAATTGCCATTGGCCGTTCTGATTTCATCTTTACGCAGACGGTTTTAATTAGATCATCAAACAAATCGGTATTAACCGTCCACCGCCGACTCGAGCAAAGGCATTCTGGTAGTTATCTAGAATCATATTACGTATCTATACGCTTATATATACTTATATATATATCTTGACCCAGGATTGGTGCGGGTACCCAATTTTTGCCACAATTTGGCGAAAATTCAATGCCGAACGTGTATAACCCTTCCAAAGGTTCTCTCACGCGTGGACCTATACTGCAGAGTCGGGGAATCCCCAATTCCTCTTCTCTTGACATCATTGCTTCTGTATAGACGTCCCGGACCCGTCTAACCGCTATCGAAAGGGGTGGGGTAGATACCCGCGTCAAGAGAACTCCCGAAGTACTTTGAAACGAGAAACGAGGATTGATTTCAATTTAGGTACTACCCATACCTACATATATATATATATATATATATATATATACCTACCTCGGACTATAAGAGTGACCGAATGAGGATCACCGAGTTCCTCCGTGAGGTACGGAAACTGAAATGGAAATGGGAACGGGTAGACTCTGGAGGCGATCACAGATGGTCGTCAGCGACGCAACTGCCCGAAATATACGACCCAGCTCTACGTAGCTACGCCATATCCTGGGAAAAGTTTAACTCAGTTTAGTAACCAGGAGCAACGGGTGTGTCACACGACCTACGTGCATGTTCCCGGCTGAGGCCGACACCGCGGACGTGATCTCGCCGCTAACTCCTGGAGGTAGCCTCAAGTCGATTCGTTACCGACTACCCGAGGCCCGAGACACCCTGAGAAAACCCTAGTGCGTTATTGCGTGTTTGCCAACCCAGCTGCCGTGACGCGAGGGATGACCCATGGCCATCCCAACCTTAATTCTGGCAAATATCAACCCCGAGATAATATCGAGCTTAAGGATTAAATTGTTTCTAATGTCTGCTGTACTTTTCTGTCAAGATATACACGCTGCAGGCGGATCTCGTATAGTAAATAGAAAATTGTCTAAAGCGAGGTTTCGTACATCAACGTCAGGAGCATATACTATACGCGACTTTAAAGTCTAGGATTTTGGTAGGTAAAACGTATGTCCGGAAGTATCTGGTAGTGGTGTAAAATTTCCATTGGAAAAATGCATTGCTATCCGTGTATCACGGCTGCTCCATTCTGAAATAGAATTGGCAGCCCCGGGCTTTGATCCAATCGGGTATTCATTCCTCAGGGAAATCTCCTTGTGTTCTCCCCGTTTAAAGGTTTTTGTGCGGGGGGGGGGGGGGTTGATTCAACCGCCGTCTTTTCTCAACGCCTTGGCTATGCCTCGTTAAAACGCCAAGATCTCAACTACCCGTAGGTATATAGATATACCTATACATACTATATACACCGATATGGCGTATATACTATACTTCCTCCGTTACCTTAACGTCGAATACGTTGCCTCGAGATCAAATACGTCGGTTACCAAGGTAGACGCGAGAGACGGGTAAAAATAAACAACCTGCAAACTGCATCGCATTAAACCCAGCCAACTCCTCCTACATTCGCGACAGCTGTCTACCCTTCCTTGTACTCGTACGTGTATACAGTATTATAACTTTAGCACTTAGTACAAGTACATCTCCCTTCCTTGGGTAGATTCATACATACACATACGTATACACATATATATCTAGGTATACCCGTATGTGTATAGGAGGCATCTTTCGCTTTTGGTGGTGGTATAACTAGAGGTAATACCAAGTACTACCTACAACCCCTTTACTAGTCGTACGATAGTGGTCGAGGTAGTATACCCGCTAGTACTACCACTACTAGTAAAACTACAACTCTCTACTACCACTAGGTACTAGTTCTAGTGGTACAACGACCGACCGTCGTGGTCATACCAGGACTACCCTACGGGTCCTCTCGACTGGCGCCTTGTCTCTCGCCTTGTGTCTCGCCTTGTCGCCCGCGCCTTACTCTCCGGCCTGGCTTTGCCCGCGGCTGTAATTAGTTTGAAGTTCGGAGCTCTGCCTGCCTGGTTCTCTGCTCGCCTGGCTGGTTGGCCTCTGTCGCTTGCCGCCCCCACGTCGCCTCGACGGCACCCCTACGTCACCCTATACGGACGGTAGCCAAGCGGTCCTTAGGAGGTCCTCTCAACCTTCCCTAGTTCGTATATATGCATGTATGTAGTACGTATACATACATACATATACGAGAATTTCGTAACGACTGCCGAACACGTCAAGTGACCGACGTTCACTAATTACCACTGAGGTGGTGTCAAAGAAAGATGATATACTTTCAGAACTTTTTATCGGACAGGATGGATTACGCCTTTTTCCTCGGTATTTTTGTTCGTTTGTTTGTTGTTCCAATTTTTGTTTACCAACTATTTTTGACTCCTCGCTGACCATAATTATATACGCATTAACGTCGGAATTGTAAATCTGATAAAATTAGTTACAAGGTGAAGAAAAGTTTGTATTTTAAAATCTCGTTACGAATTTATTGTTCAAGTTTTGCGGGTGTAACGACCCCGTTATATGTTCACGACCGGATTAGTCCCTCCCTTATACCCCCGCGTGGTAAAATTGTTTCCGACACGATCCGCGCGGCCAGGCCAGAACGCGTAGGGAGGTGACATCTTTTACTACTATAGCTGGTAAAGTGAAGTGTCAGGGCGGAGGAAGGGGTGTAAAATTGCCCCAAGTCCTACGGTGACCACATCCGTGACGACGAAACGTCGTGGCTCGTGAACCGTGAACCGTGAACCCTTCGTAAGATATCGTGATACGCGCCCGATATTGCTGACCTTATACTTTCCGCGCAATAAAACGGAAAATCAATGCATCGACGTCGTAATATTTTTTCCGGCAAGGATACCGGATCATATAAAACACACGAGGGCGGAAAATGGAAGGGCGAACCCCGGCCGTGACCGACGAACGACTTGTCTGTCCGTCCATCAGTTTGTCTGTCCCTTTGCCCCCGGGGGAAAGATTTGGAATTAAAAACGTTCGAATATATATCCAGGCATCCACCACCGTCTTTGGACGTGGATAGCTATGGGGCGGCGTATAGCGAGCCGGTCGTCGGGTTGTTGAAATTAAAAACTCGTTGTATTATTGCGAATTTCCGGAACTTTGAACCGCAAAGGAAAAGGCGGCATACAAGCGGAATAAGAAATTTCCGTTAGAACGTATATTACGTATTTAAGAGGCGTTATAGGACGGCATGAGATTTTCTTCATTCTATATACTTATATATATATATATATATATATAGGTATATTTATGCCGTCGATTTTTATGGAGAGTTTGGTTGGCCTACATTGGCTGCGAAGTAGCGAAAGCTAAAAGGTTTTCGTCGCGAGAATAATAGGCAACCGCAAATCTGTATCCATTTTATTCCAATTCTATTGATCTCTGAAAAACCAGACCAGGCATAGAATAGCATAACCCCGACGCGTAAATAAGCCAAGATACCTACTCTCCGACTGGTATAAGACTCAAGAACGTAATATCAGCCTGTTCAAATATGGAAACAATAAATAATAAATCCATTGCGAACCCGGTATCATTAGGGCCAACTGTTCGCCAACCTGTCGGGCATGAGTATAGTAGTATAGCTATGGTAAAACTTTGCAAGGCTAAACTTTCCTGCTCTCAGCGGCCGCAGATAAGCCAAACTGATGTCAAAATTACAAGTTCCTTAGGGTTATAACGCTGCAGATATATATCATATATACACAAGTATATATATATATATATATACCTATATAATATATTTATGTATGAGTGTACGTTTTCCTGGTGTAGAATTCTTGAATTTTCCAGGCAGCACGTTGAACGAGAAGACGTATACGCCTTGGGAATCCTGTAAGGTTCGACGTACGAATTTTAAATTCAGATATTTCAAAAGCTATTTCAGTATTCGCTCGAGTAAGAGATCGAACCGTAAGCCTGGTTAGCTTTACTCGTGATTTGTCAGTAGATATACCTACAACCGTTGGTTTATCTTCGATCTAAAGCGAATTAACACCGTATACTTTTATCTATAGTCTCGCAGGAGGGTCGCCTGAGCGGACACAAAGCTTATATACTAGATTATATTATGCAGCATGCATTTGATAAAACCCGCTCCGACCGTATAATATAACGTCAATTTATTGTTCGTCAGCCAATCTATGATCAAACAATAAATTACTACCCGCAGTTCTAATTATCTTTATCGCGATGCGGTTGCAGAATTAAAGGATAAAATCGCGGCTGGTTAGAGTTATAATATTAACTCAACAAAGACGGGGATTTCAAGGAACTGGGGTGACTTGGATATCAGTAAATTGTTACAGAATTGGCCTCGAATTTTTTCAACTATATACTTTCCAAAATATTATTCGTAATCCTTGTTTTAGTCTTGGTATATAAAGGCTGCAGGGACGGCCTGGTAACAATTCACCGTCGCACGTGTGTTTGAGACAAACAGTAAATATTAAGTTAGAAGCTCGCTAGCTCGGCGGAATTTGGTATATATCGAGGAAATTTTGGTTACACAACGGCATTTATGGTCGAGGAATATATAGTCGCGCGTCGAATTCGCCTGATCTTTGATCTCCACACTTGGAAGCTAGTGCCGAAAAATCGATAACTATATACCTATATAGGTACCTACTCTTGAATGTGGAGGAATTCCGCAATCATCTGTAATATAAGTAAACGCGTGATTATGCTGCAGCCACGATGTAACATGCACGAATATAGAGTTCGCTGAATCAATTTTACCTCACGCAATCCTATATGCGGGTTTGAACATTAAATTTATCGGATAAAAGAACGACGGCCTTTTATACCTAACTCTGCATATATATCTCGCGTGTTTTAAAACTTAAGAGTCCCTTCGCCAGTTCAGGTACGTGGCAGGCCAGCGATCTTTTACAGGTGCTACGTCGAGCGAAATTACTCCTCTTCCGGCGAAGAGTGAAATTTGAAAAATGAAAGGTGAGGCGTGCCGAGTATATATAGTATGTAAGATATATTGTATATATGTATATATGTATATACATAAGGAGATTCCCACGAGAAATCGGTGCCTCTAGTCCAGCTTGTCGTATACGGGTGCGCGGGGCGTTCCCTTTGTACAATCTATGGAAATCTTGCGACATTATTCATCGACAAGTCAACATTTTCAGCTCTGTAGTTCTATAGGTGGTACAGGAAGGTATAGACTAAGGTATAGAAGTAGAAATCGTAGGGTATTACTTCCCCAGGCAACCCAAGCAATCCGAGAACCCTGCGGAGAAGTTGGCTGCCAATATTTACGTATCTTGAAACCGCTCGGGCAAACCTTAGCTCTCTCTGCTTGTACTTGAAACAACAATCGACGATTTACTTCTGCCAAGCTACCAGTGCGGTTCGTCCTACATTCCTTTGAGAACAATGGGCCCGTGATTTTTGCTAGGATTCTAAGCTTCCTCTTTTTGTGTTTAAAATTAGCCTCTTTTCGAAGCAGCAGAAGCTTATACTTGCAGGCTCTGTATACTTCATATATTGCCAAGTTTTGGGTCTCGTCGCAAACGGAGATATTTCGGAAGTAGGCTTTCGCAAGGTTTTATGCTGTGGGTCGTTGAGGAAGGCCGATTATCCGCAGGTCTTTAGCCGTGTGACTATGCCCGTACTTTCAGCGTCGCTGGAGTCAGAATTGAAGCGGCTGACCAGCCAGCCGCTTGTATCACTTAACGTTGAGCGCGCCTCGAGCACCAGAGCACTCATTTCAAAAGCACTCTTAAGGCTTTGAGCCGGCTTTTCTCGAAGCGTGATTTTACGCCGCTCGAAGGTGTAATTGACTTTTTAATTTTTTACGTTAAAAACTTCGGTGCATAAGTCAGACTTTTCTTGCGATACGAATTTCATTAAATATTTATTTTTCTTTTTTTCCTTTTTCACTATCTACCTTATCGTTATATACAAGTATAATCAACGTCAACGCGTACTACGCATGTCGTTTGGAATAAAGAACCATGTTACGTCTCTTAGAATTTAGCCCCGGGAAGGAGGGACTGGTCATTGTGGGAAATACGATTAGGTATATAGTACAGCGAAAGAATGATGATTTTGTACGATATAAGTATTATTGCTGTGAAGCACGGCTACCGGCCTTTCTATACTAAAACGACGTATTTTTCGGTAGAAAAAAAAAATGTAGCTTTCACAATCTGACAGACGGATGTATTGTCCTTAATGGTTGACATATTATGTTGCGTCAGGCGAGGCAATAATAAACTTCAGAATTAGGTGTTATCCTAAACTATTCTGAGGTGAGGATTTCGCGTCGTTATATTGCCAACGGAATTACCCGGGAGAGATAGCGGATGGGTTTCAATTGTAGATGGAAAATGGTCGCAAACCTGGAGGGGAAATCCTTTGAATAAAAGCAAACACTTCTCCCTCTTCGCTTGCCAGTTAATTCGCACGATATTGCGATAATTAGCAAGAACCTGGTTTCATCCGGGAGAGAAAGAGAAAGAGAAAGAGAAAGAGAAAGAAAAAGAGAGAGGGAGAGAGAGGAGAGAGGGTATAATTGTCAAGACTGACGACGAGATAATTAAAAGGCGTAAACTATAATACAGCACCAGATTTCCAAGGCTGTAATATCTACGATCTATAGTGCCGTCCATTCCATTCTTTCGTATCTGCAGTGGAAAAATACAATTGTAATATAAACTGCGAGTCAAGGTAATAAAAATACGCTGGCTACAGCTAAGATGGATTTTGGGTGGCATACCGTTCGATAGACCGCGATAACGCTGAATCTTAATGACAAACGAGCAGTATCTTGGGGGCTGAAAAGGTACAAAGGCACGCGGCCTGTAAATTTAGCTTCAAAAGCGTGCCCGAATCTCACTCTCTAGCTGAGCTCTCTGCTGCTTCACCATTGAACCCGTCCCATTCCATTCGAAAAACAACGTCAAACGGGTAGGGGTTTCTTCTACCGAACAGCTAAAGAACGACCATCGTATTCGGGTATAAAGGTGTGCGCACACCTGAGGGTGTTAAAGCTCCCCAGAGATACTGGATGGCCTGCACGGTCTACCGCTTCGCGGACGCGGCAACTGGGTCAGGAAAACGACCGGTTTTGTTCGATTTTTTATTTACGCCTCGGGGGAACGCTGCCATCGCCTGTATCGTGACGAGGGTTTCTCTCTCTCTATCTTTCAATATACAATACATGTATATATATATATGTAGGTATATACCTACATGCAGGTATACGTATTTGATTTTGCCTCGAAATTTAATATCAGCTGTGAAAGTTACGGCGGAGTAGGTAGGAAGTCCGTATCGGGTAGACGGTTAACGATTTTGGTCCATGAAGTACAAAACTCTTCTTATCGGAACCGCGGGCAAGCGTGAACGCGGCTGGCATGGCAGATTGCTGGCCTTTGTCGACGGTACCAAATTCAGGGTCGATCGGAAGTAATCCATTTCCAAGTACGTGCACCTCCGAGTTCGTCCATACTAACATTGCTAACAAAGCTAAAGGAAAGAAATAAACCCAAAACAAATATATAAAGTAAAAAAACTAAAAAAAAAAAAAAAAAAAAAAAAAAACAGGGGAAAACTACCCCGGCTCGCGCGGCTTCAAACTTTTCAATCGTTTCTACCTATATGTGTAAGCATATATTTTTTACATTCGAAGTTTACCAAGTGGGCTGACTGTCTCGTTTCTTACAGAATTTTTGCGAACGGATCTAATAGATTCATTTCTATAAGTGAGAAATATTTGGTACACTAGTCGAGCGTTGATTTTACTGCTTTGTCACGTGCCAGCTAGTTTAGAACACGTGCGGCGACAAATAGATGGGAAAATTTTATTTTATTTTTTTCTATTACAGTCACTGTTCGCCAGTTTTATTCAATGTAATATCATTATTTGCCTCTGTATACAACTGCGGTAGAATTTTCATCGGTAGTTTATCGTATACCAGGGTTGTGAGAATTGTAATTAAAAATGTAATTTCATTACATTTTCAATTACCATTACTTTACAAAAATGTTCAACTACATATGTATTACGAATGTCATGAATAATCAAATCGGATATCGTATTGCTGAAGTAATTAATGGCTCACAACCCTGATCTATATACTAGGTATAGATGTATAGAGTGTTGAATAAACGTTAAAATGCCCTAATTCTGAGAATGCTTGAAAATGAATGGCTCACGTATAATTAATAATACCGAGCCATTAATAATACCGACCTACACATACGCATATTCAATGCGGCGAAACTTATCTGGTTCAATTCACAGCGAGTAATAATCTCGCGTTTGGCTTCCAATCAGTCGTGTTTTTTGTACGTTTTTCTGAAATGCAAATCTGAAGTTTGACGAGGTCGGGTTGTACTGCTTCCGTCGATTTTCACGCCAGACACTCACTTCGTCCCTATATAGATATATATACATATAATATTCCTAAAGGTACTATATTTGAGATACCGCACGGGAGAGCTGGAAAAATAAGTTTCAAGACGTGCGCAGCTCCTCGGTGTCTCCGAAAGCCAATCTCCAAACTCGAATCTGCCCAAGAGATTTATAGATTCCAACCTATCTAAAGGATAATATCGACTGAAAATAATTTCCGGA
This sequence comes from Tenthredo mesomela, assembly GCA_943736025.1. Lineage (NCBI taxonomy): Eukaryota > Metazoa > Arthropoda > Insecta > Hymenoptera > Tenthredinidae > Tenthredo > Tenthredo mesomela. The sequence continues at coordinate 9,861,441 of OX031013.1, forward strand.
TAATCCAACGTCGTTCTTCTAGAGCTACCAATTTCACGACTTGTTAGGATTCCATTTTCCATCTTCCACTTTTGCTCCCTCCGCGCCCGTTTCTCCTTTCTCTCGTTTCTCTTCTGGTGATTAAATTGAGAGGCTATCCCCCTAATTGCCCTATTGGGATGCTGCAAGACGATAGCTACCCTGTATATCTATAACAAACGATAAAATACGGCTATTGTAACAATTTATAAGTACCTATGCTACGTATGTCGACGCGAGTATTCGTATGTGCCATTTTCAGCATATATACCTGTACTTTAATCTGTTCGTGTCTAATCGAGCGAGATGAAAGCTGCAACGACTGTAAAATTAAATGAAGCAATATTTTTGCATGACCTAACTGAATCCATACGTACGTATGTGTATGTGTACCTATATACCTATGTATGTTCACGGTATATGGTATCAATTCAGAATTATTTTCTGTTTGAGTATCAAAAGTTTTGGAAATAATTATTCCAGAAACTAGTAACAGAATTTCGGAATTATGGATACGTGGCGTATTGAAAGTTCAAGTTATACACTTGTGCGTATATACCTAGTATATAGGTATCAGATTATACGCGGTAGAATATTTTCGCTGGTGTTTCGGAACTTTACGATCGAACGTTTCTTACGAACTTTCGTTATTCCTGAGAAAGGATTGAGAATTTTTCATACTTTATCCTCGAACGTGTGTAGAAACTTGAGCAATAACGGCATTCTTTGTTTACAAGGTGAAGTGAGTTTTGACGGTTTTCCAAATCTCCCAATTTTCGTCTCGTCTAGTTTTATAAGCGGAATAAAATAACGCCGATTTTCCTCTATTTCGGCTTAGATTTGATCCATTCCATCTCGCCCTATCTCAAACCCCGTTGACCCTTCGACGAACTCCTCATTCTTGTTCGTGGGATGTAATAGGGACAAGGAAAATACCTAGACCCGAAAAATCTCGTATTTGGCTAAAGCTGCAAGAGTGAGTTTGGGTCCAAGAGTTACAATTACTTTTTTGCATCGATTCTTGGACTAAAAACAAACCGTATTTCCAGACCATTCGCGTATATATACTATACAGAGGTTGAAGGAAGCTGATACTTTTTGCCTTTTTTATATCACGAGACAATAAAACTCCCATTTTCCCCGACTATAGTCTAGCTACTGCAGCTATCTTAGTTCGTCCAAGACAGTGCAAAGAGTATATATAACGAGAGGCTTTGTATATCTGTATAATGTAAATATATATCCATTTGCATGATAGGTGTAGTAGGTATAGTATGTTGAGGATAATTTAAATTTAAAGTCTGAACATGAATATCAGAGCGTAGACAGGTAATATCGCATAAGCTTCAAAAACAATTATAATCTAGATTCTCAAGGCTTCGTCGCGCACAAAGCCTTGGTTAACCGCAAGCTTCAACTGTTGAGTTATCGAATTACCGAGTTATCCATCGAGAGCGGGCTGCAGGTGCCTTTGCTCTAAGTTTATTTGAAAATGAAAAAGTCTCATCCCCTCAGATCTCGTTACTCTCAAAGGAGTACGAGAGGCTCTCGGTATAATATAAGCGAGTACTCTTTCTCTGAAAATATCACAGAACGTGTCAAGACGACAACAATAACGAGGCGCTATAGTTTTATTTCTGAAAATAAATCTTGAAAAGATATACGTATGGTTTTTCATATGAGATTGCATCGCGGTGGTTAAGGTGCAGTCTCAAAGGACGTGCGGAGGGTCAGAGCTGCGAACTAATCAGATTCGTAGGGGGTGTCAGGTTAACGTGAATGATACATAGGGTAAACACAGAAGCACCCCCGCCAGTAACCGTTGCGTAAAGTTCTCGGTAATATCTCCGGGTGGTTTTTACCTTACCGAAAATTTCCCGGCTCCGGCTTGAAGAAGGCTGATGCGCGTAACAGGGCGCAGGCGTCGGCCCGGGCGGGCAGTGCCACCGTAGCCCGGCGCTTTAGAGCTTCGCCCGGGCGTCGCGACGACGAGCATCGTCGAAATTTCATCGCAACCCCCCGAGAAAAGAGTAAAGTAACAAAAATAAAAAAAAATAAAATAAAATCTAAATACTCGATCAGACCGGATCGCAGCATCCTTTAATATTGGAATTACGTGTTTATTTGAAGAACTTGGCTAAGGGGTAGTTGTGAGATCAGTGATTTTGTGACGAGGATATGTGAGAGATCTGACGCGCTTATATAGGTGGGAGAAATAAGCTCTTTGCAAAATGTGTGAACTATTCTAGTGGTGGTTGTGGAACGTAAAAGGCGCCTCTAGTTGGGGCCGGGGCAGATGTAGTGCTTTGCGATGTCAGTGATTCCGTCATCATGAGGGCCTGCTCCTACGTGAATTACTATGTTCTGTGCCTCGTCTGCTGGATTTTGCTAGGCATTACGGGTAAGAAACTATGTTTACTTTCTATTTCATATCGGTACTATAATATAATGATCAACAATGATATTATGGGATCTAAGATCGGGAGCATGGCCACTGGCTCCAGATTGTCAGATTAATTTCACCTCCTTAACAACGATGGACAAATTGAGATTTCAATCGTAGTATACGTCATGGATGAATCCGACTAGACCAGAACCAAAGATCTCAAGATATTTATGCAATTAAAGTATGGTTTTATATTTTTCAATTGAACTGGAAGTTTTTAGTTAACGCGATGTTTTCAACGTCATTGTGACATGGGCCATCAGTTTGTGATAAGCAAGAGTCCTTGAGCAAGAGGCTACGATAAGCTCGTCTGCTTTTGCCAAGGAATTCATCTTGTAAAAATGACATGCTGTCATGGGCTGATCATTTATTTATAAATAATTATATTTTCTTGGGCTATCGAACTTTTACAGATGGTAGTGTCTTAAGTGATACTGGGAATATTTCTGAAATATGAATTGCGCCTGTTGTCATCTCGTATTATCTCGAGTTTAGGATATAAAAGTGAAAAATCCGAGATTATAGGGATTTCGGTATCTGTAAAATAACATCAACGCCTGAGGTTGGGCTTTGGGGCGGCCCCTAAATTTGTCTCGATATCCTGAATTGTTATTAATTGAATTGCCAGTGGCGCCGGAAGCGGAAACAGGCCCAGAGAGCACCCTCCGAGCTTAGGTGGAGAACGAATTCCGAAAAAAAAAAACGACTTGTCTCACTCGAGTGTAATTATTAGATCGCTGGTTGAGAGAGCAGACTAATTACCTGATCCCAGTGAATTACCTGATTACCGTAATTACATTTATAACTGTTGAACGACCTGATACTTAATGTTTATGCACATAATATACCTACCATCGTACACGCGTATATACGTATACAGTTTTTATTTTGCACACACGGTACTACATATAGTACCTATATAAATATTAAATACCCATAAAATAACTCCTGAGTACCTAACTAAAGAGCATACGAGTTTTCCCGGACGATCAACAGTTCTCGTAAACGTACCTCTTATTTTATTCACACCTTCCTTGATATCTACAATCTCATATATGATGCTCTTGCCGAGGGATATATATGGACGTCGTCGACGCGTCTCTCCGTTGACGCACCTCGTTTGGCGCGAGACCGACCCTACGACCCTATGGTAGGGGGGGGACTATCTCTATGTCATCGCGCAGTCATTAAGCTTGCTGCACTTTCAGAATCAATATCACAGACCAAAAGATGTCGTAAATTGAAGCGGAAATACATACACGAACACGCCGAAGGAGGGGTTGAACGTAGAGGAAAGTTTCTTTCCGAGGTTGATAGACCGTGACTGACCACAAAGTCCACAACTTTACACCCCATCTCACCCCCCATATGCAAACTGCAATATAAGCATGCAGTAAACTTTGGTCAGGACTTCCGAGCTTAAAGAGGTCATTGCAGTGAATCCGTGTCACGGATATGGCGGTAACTCGCTACGTCATCGCAGATCTTGATAAAATGGCGTCTTCACCCACTACTACACCACCCTTAACCACCCCACGGCAAACCCTCAGGGCCGGCGGCGGGATCGTAGTAGCCCTTGTACTACCCTTTGATATTCAGATACAATGCGTACGTCGGGTCTGGAAGCTAATTTCATATTTTTTTCTCTCTCTAATTCACTCGGGATCTGAACCTCTGATAATTGCAATCAATTTGCGTTTAATCGCGGTAAACAAACGTCAACAAACCCCAAGAAAATGCAAATCGTAAAGTACTATTCTTTCGTTGTTCGGTTCATTTGTTCATTTGTTCATTTTTTTTTCTTTTTCTCATTTTGCACCTTGAGGCAGCGTGGTTAAATCCGTTTTTATTTTTTACTTCTACCAACTAAAATTGCCATCGTTTATGCATCTTTTAAAGTTAAATCTATACATCTATAGCCTCTGTATCTATAGGGAAATGATTTTGTCGGAGTTGGCCAAGCGCACGCGCTTTACAGATCGCTTGCGCGGATTCCTGCCCTCGAGTTGACCGTTCCGAATCTTTTGGTAAAGATATTAATTCCGTCAACGGTCCTAATTCGCGTGTATATTACCGCAACCGCGTATTCGAGGAGTGTCAATTAATCGGTTGGAACGAACCTGACTGTTTGTTTTATGATGTAGTCGTATTGCATGTTATCAGGAAGCAACTGGAACGAAACGTTCCGTGCGTATATTCGATTAAAATTTTAACGGATGACAGTAGTAAATATGGCGTGGTGAAGTTCACCTTCGTGACAACAACTGCTTTGTTATAATGCTCACTAATGCTCACAGTCAAAATTACTCCCCTATATGGACGCGCACAATTATTTTTCGGCAATTAAGAAACAACGATTCCATCTATTTCACAATTACTATACCTACCTCCTATAATTCTATATTCATGTTATACTCGAGCACATGGTGTTTAATCGCGTTTAAATATGCGTTATCATTTTCACTATATATACACCTAACTACGTATAGTTTCCTATCGATAAAGTACCGAGACTAACAAGCTCTCATTTCAAGATACTAATCTATTTTTAAGTAACACCCTTGTATCGCCCATTCGTACGACCTACTAAAAGTGCTTTTGGTACCTTACACTATTAGTCTGACGCAATTTAATGGTCATATATAATCACATTCTAGAACCCTAATTTACTACCACGAAGAGATTGTAAAATATAAAGAAAAAAAAAAAAAAAAACATCAATCTTTTGTAGGTTTTGAGATAGCTCGGTCTGTTCGGTTATATATAGGGTCAACCGAGAGAAAATTTGTCGTCATTCTTTTCCAACTTTCGAGGAAGTAGTAATAAACTAGTTTTACTGGACAGGGGCGGAACTTTGGCTACGTGTCGAGTTCCGAGACTTGACTTTATATATAGAATATATATGTAGAATGTGATAGTTGGTGTATATATATATATATATATATATATATATATATATATATATATATATATATATATATTTTGTATATATACTCGATCCTGCCTCAATGTGGATCAGAAAATTTAGCAGTAACTGAAGTTTCTCTCGCCTTTTCAACCCTCTTGCTAACTAGGAGAAATCTATACCCATCATTATACCGTCAGATCAGAAGTTCTGGATGGGAAAACTAAAGTCGGAATCGTGGGTGTTGATCCGTTTTACCTTTTCCACGAGTTGCTGCTTTACAGTAATAAAAGTAAAGCAATCAAGGTAACGAAAAGATTGCATGTCAATCTAAACGACTTCATGTCTAAATACTGAACAACGATTAATTCAAACCATCCCCCTGCCGCGATCAATAAATTCACCAAACTATTTTCCCTATATCTATATTTAATGTATACCACGAATATAGCTTGTATATAGAATATAAAGAAATATCTTATGACAAAGTGATATCTGCAGTGTAAGATGATTGATCGGTGATTATTAATAATTCTAAAATTGTTAGTCAAGAACGATCTCCTTGTTGTTAGTCATGTCTAAGGAGCGTCGAACTTTATAGTGGGCCTAAAACGTTTCAAGACAAACTTAACAAACTTTTGATTCCCTTGGTTCACCTTATGCTAATGTATATGGAGGTGTTTTGCCCCCAGGGGTCAGTACGAGATCACACTCACTGGTGAAGAGGTTCAACGGTCTATATACCGGCCCGTATTTCGATTCAAGTAGTCCTACAAACATCACCACTCAACTTGGAACTCACGCTTACCTGCCTTGCAAAGTTCGTCAACTGGGAAACAAATCGGTAAGTTTAAACTTTATTCATTTACTTTATTCCTGCTTTATTTTTTATATATATCAGGAAGTGACGTGAGCGTAAAAGTTAGAAGAGACCAGAGAGAACAGAGCCTCGAGTATAACTACAGAACACACTTTTATTTTTCTATACCTCTTTTAATTAACGGAAATTTTATAACGATGAGATTCTTGTATATTAGCAAAGTTGAATAGGCTTGATGACAATACCGCGACGACATGACATTCCCCGTGAAACGATTTAACAATGAATTTCCGTCAGTGGTAACAAAGTCGTTAATCACCTGTCCGAGACGTTGACTTCTATATGTCGAATCTAATGTTCTAATCGATATGGTATAGAGATACGATTTGTTCCCAACTTGTGACATACACATATACACACACACACACATGCACAGACACACCCCGTCGCGCGTTGTTGATCCTATATTGCGTAAAATTCTTACGCTTTTTGAAAGGTGAATACCACGTTGGCATTAAAGTTGAGTTGAACTAAATCTAAAGTCCCAAACCATTCCTACCCTTGAGCTATAACTCTTAAGGGTCTGGAGTCTGAGAGAAATTTATGTTCCCTAAGGTGTCATGGATCAGGAGGCGAGATGCTCACATCCTAACGGTGGACAGATATACCTTCATCGCTGATGAACGGTTCCAAGCGTTCTTTCTGGACGCACAAGATACGTGGACCCTCCAGGTGAAGTATGTCCAGCCCCGGGACGCTGGCGTTTACGAATGCCAAGTCTCGACTGAGCCAAAGATGAGCCACTTTATCACCCTCAATGTTGTCGGTAAGCAGGACTAGATTTAACACGGATAGAATAGGTAGGATCGGTGACTTCTGGATGGTCCACATAGTTTATCTTTTATCTGAGTTTTATACATTTGAAGAGGGAGAAAAACTTAGGGAGAGAGAGCAGGATATTCGGCTGTGCGAGACCATTAGGATGTAGGACATTTGTTTAACGAGCCAACCGCCCTCGTAGGTCATTTAATCTCTTCGAAATTTACTGTAACGTTCAGTTAGCCTTTGGGTAAAATGGACTAATATGTTTTTCTGCTCGATCCCCAGATCAAAGGGGGTTCGAGTTAATACGGGCCACTTCAATTTGTTAGATAAATGCAAATCACTGAATCGTTTTTCTGACCTACATATTTTAGGAGGCAACACCGCCTGTGGTAATCCCTTTACGTTGCGGAGTCACGAAATCTTGTTAGTTTACCGCGGACACTTAGAGAGAGACCCTTGTGTCATAAACCAACGTTTATTGCCAGAGCTCAAGGCGCACAATTGCGGCTTTGACGTAACTTCAAATTTTTCCCCATCACCTTAGACGAGCACATCTCTTCACCAGTTTAACCCTACTCCACGTTTATACCTATATTATAAAAAGAAAAAGATAAAAAAAAATTCCACAGTACCAAAAATCGAGATCATGGGAGATCGCGACATGTACGTAAAGACAGGAAGCACAGTCGCTCTACGATGCGTAATAAAACAGTCTCTGGAAGAGCCTGCGTACGTATTTTGGTACCATGAAAGCGATCGCGTACTCAATTACCAGCAAGGGAAGCTGGACATTAGGAAGGAACGTCTTGAAGCAGACACAGTCAGTAGCCTCATCATACATAACGCGAGACGCGAAGACTCTGGCAACTATACTTGCAGCCCAAGTAATTTGGACAGCGCCAGTGTGCAGCTCCACGTCCTCAACGGTGAGTTATCCTTTCAACTCCATCAAATTTAATTTCAGGATGCAAAAACACTATAGCTACCATCAAAAGTCATATAATATGCGAATGGGCTTAATTCGTGAATTGGATTGTTTTTTCGCTTCTTTTAGGGGAACATCCTGCAGCTATTCAAAGAGGAATTAGCTCTGCTCCAGGAGGCAGTGGGGCTCTTTGGTGGTTGGGAGGTGCGGTGACTCTATCCTCAAGCCACGGGGAACGCACCTTTATTCTAGCCATCCTCGTTTCTCTGGCCGTCTTTGTCCAAACCCTAAATTCCTACAGTGGTTCACTGCGATAATCGATAAGCGCGTGCCTACTACGCGAGAACGTTCCAGCACCTCCCTAAAAACAGCTGCTACAAAATTCCATCGTCCTAAATTCTAAATTTTGAATATTGCTAGATGAATGCGCAGACTCCGTTAAAGATTTCGATTTTTCTTTTTCTTCTCGCCGAAATACTCGATCTAATTTCACTAATTTTTGCTTCTTAATAAAATGGTAGGTAATTTTCATATACTTTCAAGCACCACGATAGATCGTTATATTTTTTATTGATTACGAAATTTAATGGGTGAAAAATAGATTCTTGAAGAAACTCAATTCTCTTTATAATATATTCAACATTACAGAATGACTCTGCGACTCATCCAGCAAATTGTACCTAATAGATAACAGTTTGCTCGTAATAATACGAGTGAGTATAGGTATAATACCTTATACTTACTCGCATTACGCAAAACTAACAGGCATAATGAAATATTTAGAAGAAACTTTCTTCGGTGGGTGATTGAACCTGTCGGGAAATCCGATCCAGGACTAGACGATTCAGAGCCATGATCAGTCTTAATTCCGTATTTTTACGTGCCAAAGCGAATATATCAGTTGCTTGCTCCGCAGTGTCCGTCTGTATACCTAATATCATTATAACATTATTTCCGTGCAATATTAACTATCGAAGATAGAATAATCAAAAGACACATTGAATTCACCTGGAATATAATACGACTAAATCTCGAATAACAGAGTTATACGCTTAGATGTGGTCTTCAGTCTCGAGACAGCGATCCGGCCGTTAGTGAGTAGAGAAGTTAGTTAAGTTTGAAAGTCTCGCGTTTGTTTCGGGCTCGGAGATCTTACGAAGGATAAAGATAAAGAGATGGGGGGATGGATGGAGTTGTAGGTGGAGGCTACCGGGTGCGCAAAGGGCCAAATCTTTCGAACAAAGAAAACAAGGGTAGAAATGGTGCGAATACGAAGGAGGTGACGTCACGTACGCAGACCCTCGTAAATGGTCCATCACTACGCGGGGAAAAGGGGGGAACCTTAGCTACATATAACTACGGTGCAAGTTTACCCTTCGGCCTCTACGTGCTCGAAAGGGCTTTGCTCGCGTTCTAAGAGAACGTCGCGGGACGGTAACTCGTGTACAAATCGATTTTGCAATCAGACGCTTCTGTTCTTCGGTTATATATATATACATTATACATATACATATATAATATATATATAGGTATGTGTATATATATACTATACATATATACATATGTATATGTACATATATATATATATAGAGATATTATATAATTTTGTTCAACGCGTGACGCCAGCCGTGCGCAATGTCCCCCATCGTGGTATGTCTTGAGGAATAATGTTAAATTGGCGAACGCTGAGCTGGAGTAATGGCAATTTTGAAAAAAAAAACGTTGGATCTGATTAGCGTACGTAATTCCATCGTGATATCGAAAGTATAGTACAAACGCTGGCTCGAATTGTTACCGTCACGAATGGCCATATATATATATAAGTACCCATATATAGCTGCGCCCGCCTTATCTCGTACACTTTGCTTTCTTAAAAGCCCGATCCGTTTGTTTTTCCTTAATTTAAAGTTCAATTCAAATTCACTCAGGCGAGACAAAAGAGGACGTCAGTTCAACTGAGAATTTCAAGAAGCTTTTGGGGTTCTCTGGGTTTGGTTCGCTTGAAAGAACCGCTCGTTAGAGATCCTCATAAATTATAAAAGCGCATCTTTATTATGATCAGCTTTTCAAAACCTTCTATAATATCATCCCCTTTTATATCAGTCTATCTATCTATCCATCTATCTATCTATCCATATATCTCGTCAATGTGTCGATCGATTCCAGAAGATTAGCTTTTCGTTTAATACTTGAGAGATGAGAGAGAGAGAGAGAGAAAGAGAGTACGAGAGGGCGCTTTAAACTTATATACCTACTGACCTAAATGCTATACGAGAGTTCGAGATGTAAAGCGTCAAGTTGCACGAGTGATAAAAGTTGCATGTACTTTTTTATGTGTACATCAATGAATCAATATCGAGCAGGCGTTTGTACGTAACAAGGTTGGCTTTCCCTTTGCTATAGAAAATTTAAAGCGACTGTAGCCAACCGAGATCACTCTCTGTCAATTAGGGTGGAATATCCAGCTCTAGCTTTCGTCTATATATATGTGAAGTCGAAAATGTTTGAAGATAAAGAATAGATAAGTACGCGTATTTACGGTTGACTATATTCGCCTGTTAAATTTGATGTTTTTTAAGTAAACAATTATTACTATAGATAGGACAAGATAAAAAAGAAAGAGAAAAAAAAAAAAAAAAAAAAAAAAAAACGGCTCACAAGATTTAATCCCCGACATGCCATTTTGCTAAGCGACATTAAAATTCGACTCGGACTGTGTGAGTTGACGTTATTAACTTATGAGCTTATTCTGCAATCTGCGATAGACGATCGTTTTTCAATTGATTAAACTATGTTCCAAGAAACGTCAGATCGTATAATCCAGAAATCCAACTTTACGGTAGTAGGTATAACAAATGATTGTAAGCACGTAAGGGCTGATAATAATAATCAATGAACGAACAATTTTTTACTCACTGATATGAAATATTTATTTCCACTATCTTGCGTTTACCCATCACATGCGTCTCTGTTTGTCAGATCAATTTAAAGTCATACTATATATATTATACTTGAACATTACTATCGATTAGACAAATAATTGTAAATACACATATAATATACCCGCCATATAGAAGCTTAACTGATTTATCGAGTTACGAATACTAATGTGTGATTTAACGTCAACTCACGCAAATACCCAATTAAGTAACTCCGGCTACCAATACTGTAAATAAATGGAAAAAATTAGAGGAGAATTGATCTTGTTAAGGTCGAGGTGTTTCGAGGTATATATTATACTTATATTGAGTATAGATATATACTGCACACACACACATACACACACATTCAAGCATCGTCCACGCCACTTGTAGAATTGAAACTTGTTCGATGATGATGATGATGATAATGATGATATAGAGAGAGAGAGAGAGTTGCGAAAAGATAGATAATTATTATATTTAACATGTTTTCGTGTATTTTAAATAATACAAATTTTATTTTCTTAATATGGAACTAAACGACGACAAACGATTGTGAATGAATATTAAAACACCTTCACGGTCATTTGCCTCGGTTCCAGCCATGATAATCGCGTTGAAAGACTCTCATAGTACAAAAATTGAAACCTGAGAAAGGAAACGTTGCGGCTACGGAATAAAATCAAAAAACGAAAAAAGAAAAAAAAAAAAATGATGTGCTATACAGATTATTGTGGCCTATTATATAAAATATACATATTATATAATACAGTGTGCAACCATTCTACGTGTTTCAAATGGATTTTCATTATCAAATTGACGGACATTTATTGCTAGGTCTGTCAAAGTTTTCACCTCGAATATGCACGCTATTTGATAATTAGAGAAATGGAAATTTATGGCTGATTGTGTTTTCGATTGGCGGTAAGTACTTGACAGTCACGTAATTGGGCCAATGATTTACGCCAGTCTGATTCTAAATGTGGACATATACTAGATTCACTGATTCCAATCAGGATTAAAGGCGACGTGAGCTTTGAATAATGGCAATAATAATTAAATGACTAAAAATGTACACGGTTCAAAATAACTTTGAATTAATAGAACAATACCTATACCTGTATGTATTATATACGTATAATATGTTTGATCGAGCTGCGTTTTAATGAGAATTTCACCGTTGAATTGGTAATAGAAAAAAAAAAAAGGTAAACCATTTGTTTCATACAGAATGTGTCGGCACTGCGTTATCGAGATTTGCAAAAGTGTTAAATTGAACAAGTTTCAGCTCAAATAAACGGAGGCGTATTATTAAAAAAAATAAATAAGGAGATTCTTATTTAAGAAAGGCAGAAAATTTAGGGTGAAATTGAGATAAGTATATAGGGAAGGACGAATATACGAATGATAATAGGATATCTACGATTCATGTGATTGTCTGTAAATACATAATATAAATACATAAATAGAATAATTATAATATACAATGCGTGTTACATTAAATAACATTACTGTGTAATTTCTGGATCGTAAATACATTGGGTTGGTCTGGCCGCCTATGCTAACCGGTATGCAATATAGAGAAGATCGATGAATCTGACAGATTCAGTCTGCAGACAGAATTTCATTATATAGTACTATTGATTATGGTTGAAATATTTTTGCTACATATAATACTGAAAATCGTTATTTCTAATAGCATCTATACATACATAGGTATACAGGGTGATTCAAAATTCGTGACGAATCTCTTGATGGGTTAATCCTCGTCAAAATTGGGATCGAAAGTTCCTTAGCCATTTTTCTGAAAAATAATTTTTTATTTTTTTTTTCTCTATATCATTTGTCAATTTTAAAGAATCCCATACGATGACAATGAGTTCTTTTTTATTCAATATTAGAGAGATTCCTCAGTGAAAGTTTCTTATTTGGTGGAAGATGTTAAAAAAATGTGTTATGGTTCAAAGGAAGAAATCATTTTTCGGAAGAATATATGGCTAAGAAACTTTCGATCCCAATTTTGACAAGGATTAATCCCTCAAGAGATTCGTCACGAATTCTGAATCACCCTGTATATATATACTTTTGCTGTAAAATATTGTCGACGGATTCGCAAACCAGATTAGAATTTTTTATCTTTCTTTTGAAAATCGTTTTTTTTTTTTTTTTTTTTTTTTTTTTTTTTTTTTTTTCTGAGTATAATTCTTATATTACTATAATAGTATTTTGAAATGCTCTTGGTGTAACGAATATATAATAATAAATAATACAGAAGAGCGAACCGCGTATACGGTATGCAGAATATGTAAGAGGATAGCATGGGCTGGCCACACGCGATAGATGTAAGATGTAACACTCGTACGTAAGATTGAAATATAAAAAAAAAAACAAAAAAAAAAAAAAACGAAAAAAAAAAAATAAGAAAAAAATATATAATTATTGTCTGATAATTACCAACGAGAAGCTGTTCGTTGGACTGACGTCGGAGCGTTGGTCGAATGACGCGTTAAATGAAGAAAAGGGGCGACAGGGACTTTGTTTCTCAAGAGGCTGAATTAATCTGTACATGCTGGGGTAATGCAAATGTTGGATGTTATCGCGCTGGTATATAGACTATGGTAATAGATATACATTATACCTATACCTATACAGGTATAGATGCGCCATGGTGAATTTTAATTTGAAATGGAACGCTGCCAAAAGCCAGATTGCGTCCTCGTCGCTTCTTTGTGATATTATCTAATTATAGCAGCATTAATTTTTGTACCAATATCTATTGTAGTTTTTAAGTGCTCATTTTTCAGTTTATATTATATATATGTACCTTGAATTTAAATAATATTATATTTCATCTAAGTTCTCGAATTTTAATCACCGGCTACGGCTGTGACGATATAATAATTACTATATATGTTGGCGTTCCGGAAGGGAAAATCAATTTGATTTTCATCTTATTATAACGTCGACTCAAAAGATCAAACGAGAAATTTCAAATATTATTGCAGACAAATCCAGTCGCTGCTCCGGGGTACATTAAGGAAATGAATACCATAATATTATGTAATTAATTTTGCCCTTTGGCACCAGTTTAATTAGGAATGGAATTGATTGGTTTTACTCGAAGAACGCCCACAAGCAACGATACTGCTATAAAATTACAGTCTACAAGCTGTTGTACATTGAATTTATATTATGAAAATAATCCACAGTTTTGAAGTCTCCGTTCATATATTAGAAGACCATTGAGCTTTCTAAGGAAAAAAAAAGAAACCAAATAAAAAAAGAAAGAAACAAAAAAAGAAAGAACGTAATAAGGAAGAAAGAAAAAACATTTTTTGTTGTAATTATTTATTTTTTTCAATGTATAATCACTCTGTTTTTAGCCAAAGGTCTAATTAATCGTTAAGCGACTCGTCTGCTAATTCGAACGTTCGACGAAAAGAATATATGATACGAAGTATGCCTTGTCGAGCGAACGAGTAAGTGGACAGCGAAAATCTAGATGATTGCCTCGTTTCGTGGATTTAAGGCTATACTTAAATTATAAGAATATAAAAATCCCCGAGATGATGCTCAGAAAGAGAGAACGCAAGAACGAGAGACATTAAGAGCAAAAGTGAGAGAGTGAGAGCGTGGGAGGGGAAAAAGGTGTGAAATAGAGAGAAAGAGAGAAAGAAAGAGAGAAAGAGAGATAATAAGTAAATGTTACATTCATAAATTCAAATGCAAATTCATACTTGAAAACACTCCATTACCTACACGATACGAATAAATTGACTACTATATCCTATGTTTCGACAAGGATGTGCTGCGGACTGCGCTCTTCGAGGAGAGTAACCATATTTACATGAAAATATATAGGGTGCTTATATTTCACGAGTACCATATAATTCATAGTGTACATTATGGTATATATTCAGAAGGTAATAACTGTGTCGAAAATATATTAATCCTAGAAGAATGTTCAATACGATGAATATAATACTTTTTGAATGGGAGAAGGTATTCGATTAAATGGCACGTGAATTTATTTCGCATTTGAAAAGTAACAGGATCGTAGGACAGTTCAGAAATTCATGTAACATTAGGTATATGTATTTCGGCAGAGTTTTACCTATATGATATTGATTTCGTAACGTGAATTAAAGCGCCTAAAATTCAGCGTATAATTAAAACTTTATTTAAGTGGATTGGATATTTAAGATCGGGAAAAAAGTTAAAAGCAATTATTTTTCTTAATTGTAAATTATGCGAGTGGTAACGCGATTCGGAGTGCGCAGTCAAAAAAGAATATATGTTCATGTACATGATTAAACGTTTAAGTTAAAAAAAATTATGTGGCATGGGGTAGGACCACCCCGTTTTATGTGTAAGAACCATAAAGCTTAATGAAAACCATTATACTATAAACTTACGAGATATTAAATAAAAATAAACCAAATCGTTAATATCGTAGGTATGTATCGTATATATATGTGCACTGTCAACCCGTCCAATTTTAATTACATTATTTAAAAATTCTTCATTTCATTTACTATCATCATCATTCATAGTGTTTACTGTAAGTATAATTTTATCCTGAATTTATGAAGCACGAAAGCCACGATAAATATACATTCAGGTATTTCGTGCATCTTGACATTAGTACAAGAATAATGCGGTGGATAATTATTGCGGTATACATTAAACGAAATTGAAAATGATTTATTTTATTCAGGAAATGCAGTTGAGAATTATTTTGAAAATATATAATAAAAGAACAAATAAAGAGTTCTTAATAATTATAATTTATTTTTTACAATACCATGTTTAACATACAATCCTCAGTTCAACGTTCTGATAATTACCACATGCTGTAATGTCGAAATATTTATTTGGGATTTCTATTTTATTCAACATTCTTTATATATGTCAAGGTAAGAGAAGAATAAAATGTTCATCGTATTCAATGTTTTATTGCCACGAGAATGAAGGACGGAAAATAATTGTGAAAATAGCATTCGAAAGCTACGAATTTCCGCTCCAAAATGAAAAAAAAAAAAAAAATCAAATATTAGATAAATCAAGTCTGCGGTATCCATTTAAGTAGAGTTCTGCAAAAAACGATTTGCGAAACGGTGACCACGTTTATAGGCAAACGAAATATCTGGAACACAAAAAATAATACTTTTTGGAATCGTCAATGTACCCTGTGTAACGTATGATCCAAATTTAATTAGGTACTATCAAATATTTATAGCCATAATGTCTTCTTGTTATTCAAAATTGTTTTTCGTGTATATCGACACAATCGACAAGACTCTAGAAGCTTGTAAAATATATCCCACATTTCGTGCAGTATCTTATGGCTAGTAGGAGGAGATATGAACGGGTAAAAAGATTATTGAGTCATAAGTTATAGTGAAAATGATTGTTTTATTCATTAAGAGCATAGAAACATTTTTACCGAACCATATAAACGATTAACAAATATACTGACCACGATAATTACATTTTTTCCAGCCTTAAAAAAAAAAAAAAGAAATACATCGACAGTAATTCTTTTGTGCAACCACAACCTGTCCAATGATTAGATAAGTACTGTAATACTAATATAAATTTTTAAAAATATTCGAGCTTTTATTTCAAGACTTTATAAGATTGAGGAATGAATAGAGGAATAGAAGAAAAAAAAAAAACAATGACATTGAGAAACAGCTTTGCGAAAGCATGCTTAAGTAATCGGCAAAAAGATTGAAGAAATTTTGAATAGGCTCATAATATGGTGAAAGGATTTCAATTTCTTTTATTCATTTCTAATCCTTTTCCATTTACTGAGACATGCAGTGACATAATCTATTGAAATTATTAAATCTATTCAGATTTCTTATTCTTATCACGATTTTTCATACAGTTTAATATAATTCTTTGAAATGAAACGAGGTAGCAGGCACCAACGAGTCTCAACATCCCTGCCAGCAGTGCCTGTAGCAGTAATTCGCTGATGGATGAGAACGGGGACATGCCTGCACACAGTGTTGTCAAAATAAAACCATCCAGACCAGTAGTTGATAGAAATCTTCCAGCCTGTATACAAAAGAAGTCATTTAATTCAATTAGAATGAGAATTAATTAAGAAACCCATTAGATCTAATCATAGTCTTTCCATTAGACTGCGAAATTTAGTCATTTAGTTTTAGCATAATGCTTAGAGTCATCTTCCAGCGGAATTCTAATAGAATTTGACAAAAACAAAGAGTATAATGCTGACCAAAGCATCTTGCATAAGTTGTTCGGCAACAACTTCTGGTGTAACGGGGCCTGTGCCTTGTGAAATCAGTTTAGTTTCCAGTGGCTTGCTCAGTTCCTCAACAGCAAATCCTGGGGTGTCTGTATCTGGAGGAAGATTTAGTGTAACTGAAATATTGTAGGGTGCTACTTCCATTGCTAAAGTCTCTGCCAATCCACGCAGGGCAAATTTGGTACTCCCATAAGCCGAGTATCCAAAGATACCTAAGAAACGAAAGAGTTTGTCATTATTTATCAGTGCATAAAGAATGGCGATTAGATGATCATTTAAATTAACAAAGATTAGTTAATCATAGAATATAGAAAGTGGAATATAAGTCAATTGACTTTGTTTAAAAAGCTAAACAGGCGTAATTGAGATAACTACTAATATTATTCTTACAAGATTCTGAAATTGATAAATAATTAAGTTAATCTGTTGACTTTATAACAGATTTGAATCTCCTACCCAAAAGCGCAGCTTGTGATGAGGTAATAACGATGATTCCTTCATTTGCGCTTTTCATATGAGAAATGACAGCCTTTATAGCGTAATATGTTCCCATAAAATTAAGGTTCACCATACGTTTGAGATCCTCAATACTAGTATCTTCAATTTTTCCACAGACAGCACTGCCTGCGCAATTGACAAGCATGTAAATTGGGCCCATAATCTTCTCAAGAGTATTGAAGGTCTTTTCTATTTCATCGTAACTGTTGCTGATGTCTAATGAAAGGCATTCAACTTTCTGTGTTTCTTTGTTCTTGCACGCCTGCAAGATTTCATGCTTTGCAGCAACTAACTTTTTTTGATCTCTCGCTATGATTGTGACATGCGCTCCTCGACGAGCGGCATCGATGGCCACACATTTACCAATTCCACTGGACCCTCCGGTTACCTTGTGAAATTAAAAACACAGAAATTGATGGGGTTGAGTAAATGTTGAATGAAAAAAAAAAAAAAATTATCTAGATTTTTGTGGGAAAACTATTTTGTATTTTCAATGCTTTGTAGATGTTTATAATTAATGATATGGTAATAATTGATAATATCGATTGAACTGCATGATGCATACGAAATTTCGTCAAGCTAGAATAATAATTTGTTTGAATTTTTCGGAATTATAAGAATGTATTATTATGATGAAGGTATAATGAATGAACGATAATTCATTTGAAGAAATATGATTAACTTACCACGACATGTTTGTTGGCGATTTGTTTTAGCCGGCCGTACCAAAATAGCTGTTTGACAGTTAGGAGAATGATCAGAAGAACGAAAAGTATTAAACCAATCGACCAGAATTTTCCCATTGTTGATGCGGTTTGGTGTTTGGTAGAAATGAATCCAATGTTCTGTTGATTTATTGACAAGTAATTAGCTGAAATAACTGTTTCACAACTCGACGAAAGTCAATTTACTTTTGCCACGGGGCACATAACCACAACACTACGGATGTATTATAGGTATAATAGGTATAATGCACGAGCAGGACGTTCTTCTTCTTCCTCTTCCCTTTCCTGGCTAAAGCAGGGCAGTATGTTCTGATGGTAACAAACCCTCGCTTATCGTTCACGTCAAGATTGGACTGATTTGTTGTGCCATCTATCAGATAAGTTGAAAATCACAAGCGGTCATGTGATGTGACAAATGGATTGCCATCTCGCGGACTAAGCGCCGAACTACTTTTGCCGCAACAAGCAGTGCGCCTTGATGTACTTGCAGCCCGCATGCCAGCTTGGAGTGCGGATTATATGTGATTAGGCGCATTGATGTTTGCGGCAAAAATAGCGGAGCGGCGCGGCACAATTGCCGCTCAGCCCAGCGCCGCACGGCGTAGTATTCTGCAGTATCGCAGGACTAATGCAGTCAGGCGCAAAATAATATCAAACCAAATCAATTGCTTCGTCACTTTCCATTTTTTCCTCCCTGCGACTTTTTATTTCCGAGTTTTTTTTTTAAACAAGCGATAACTGGTCACATATTCATGCTTATACGGTGTTACTTTTTTCCACCAAAAATTTCAGCACACCTCCTTGGGTCAGATGCTCTCCTGACACCAGGAGCATTTTCGACTTAGAGAAATTTTAGGTCGAAAAATACCCCTGGTATCAGGAGAACATCTGACCCGAGGAGGTGTGCTGAAATTTTTGGTGGGGGAAAGGAATAGTGTATCGATATATGAGCATGCATGCGTTGCTTCATGCACGTCGTTGTGTGCTTAGGCATACTAGCGTTTTCAAGAATAAGAAAAATTTTAAGCCGAAAAATACTCCTGGTATCAGGAGAACATCTGACCCGAGGAGGTGTGCTGAAATTTTTGGTGGGGAAAAGGAATAGTGTATCGATATTTTTTTTTTTGATAATTTGTTATTAGACCCTTTGGTCTAAGAACTCAATAAACTCAAGAGTGTATCGATATGGGCATGCATGCGTTGCTTCATGCACGTCGTCGTTGTGTGCTTAGGTATACTAGCGTTTTTGAGAATAGGAAAAATTTTAAGTTGAAAAATACTTCTGGTATCAGGAGAACATCTGATCCGAGGAGGTGTGCTGAAATTTTTGGTGGGAGAAAAGAATAGTCTATCGATATAGGCATGCATACGTTGCTTCATGCACATCGGTGTGCGAGTCGAAAAATGCTCCTGGTATCAGAGGAACAATTGACCTGAGGAGGCATGCTGAAATTTTTTACAAGCTAAAAATACCTGAATTCTAATTTCGTACTTTTTCTGAAATAAGGAGTCTGAGAGAGGGGAAAATGGAAATTAAACAAGCAATGATTATTCATATATATTTGGAATTTTATTGCTGCAGCACAGATACATTGACCACAGTTATGTATATAATTCGTAATTGTAGCTTAAAAATAAACATATGCCCATCGCAATTCTTATTACAATCTATATAACATTCTTACTACGCTATATTATACCTAATATAACTAATTCTACGAAGACTCAGTTCAATAGATGTACGCTCAGCCTTGCAATCGATACTGAATCCTTGCTGAAAGGAGATGTTTGTACGCTCATGGGAGTATGTATATTCAACTATAACAGCAGAAGCTGTGTTATCAGATGTAGGTATAATTCAATCTCAAAACGGCGAAGAAATGTGAAAAATAAACTGCTTCATTATTTTTACCTTTCCTTACCTTGCATTTTTGAATGCAATATTAATCGCATTCGCCCGAGTTGCATATAACAGAACGACCACCTGAAATGGTTTTCCGACATATTTTCAAACGGATGGACTCGATTGTTACAGATGCCGAGCTAAACCTAGCCGATAAACTGAAAAATAATGAATATAAGCTCAAAGAACTATCTAAGTAAAACTGCACGTGTACGAATCTCCTTTCGCTTTCGTGCATTCGATGCAGTTTCCGAATTGTTATTTGAAGGTGATTGTTATATGGAGAACCGAGAAACCGGGAAAACTCTTATGATTTTCAATTTGAGCAGAATTGTAGCTGGCATGTTAAAGGCTGTTTTGCCCAGTGCTGTGGTGGTTACTCACCCATTGACTATAAATGATAAGAGAAATTTCTGTGCATTAAAACACAGATGATAATTTATGGTACAGTGCGATGTCGGTCGATCGAAGTGATTGCCGACAGTAGGTTTCGCTAACATCGTATATCCCGTTTGGTAGGGTAGAGGCTTTTCCCGAAGGGTAGGTCCACCCCTTACTATCGACGAAAGTAAGGGTTCTGGTTCCATCCGGCGATGACACTAGGGCTTTGAATCTGATTATCTGTTGATTGAGTAGAATTTATAACAAATATGTGTATATGCGTACTATATTAGCAACGAATGGTTTCCTCATTTACTCATCACTCGGTAATCGCTGATTCGAAATGCAGTTTGAACTTCTACATCGTGGCTCAAGTCTAACGACGAATCAATCGTACATAAGTTATACTACATTCCAATTTTGTATAACTTTGGGGTGAAATCTTGTTCGAATAGTCACATCATCGATGTCTAAAATTAAAAATATAAAGCCTTACAAGGAAGAGACATTAGCGAATTCCATAAGTCTGGAATCTTCGTTAAAATGATATACCCTGGATTCAGTAGTCATATACAACGGGGTATCTTGTTTCCCGGGCAAACCTCTCCATGGAATGTTGCTAGAAAATCAGTGATAAGAATGGAATCCCTCAGCGTGTACAAGTCCTAGTACGATTGCAGAGAGGAGTCACAACTAACGAGATTCAAAGCTCAACGTGTATGACGTCTAATCAATCAAATTACCTCGCGCCATTTCACTGTCCATACTATCTTCTTCTAGCTATTCATCTCCCCTGCAACGAGATCTCGGTCAAAGGTCAATCGGACGCATTTAGCGGTCTAAATTCACCCTTATAAGTGGACACTGGTCATCGGAAAGGGCAGCATCCCCTTTTTCAACCAGGATGGACCAGTTCCAGTCTGGGTCTGCAGGTACAAACCTGGGGTTCAGATTCTATTTAATATTTAGACACAGGTTCCTGGCACGCGAATGGACCGGTCTTGTCTCATCGCTTCTTTGGTCTGCTGGACCCCAATTTGAACTCAGAAAATAGATCGTGCCCTAGATCAGGTGAAAACTGGTCCATTTGTAACGAGAGCGCAGAGATCAGGGCAGGGGTCAGACCTATGAACGGTGTGTGGAAGTATGAACGCGCGTGACTTTAGTTGGAGGGAGTATTTCAAGGGGGTAGGAAATGCTGGAGCAGGTGAGCAGCTCCGTGAAGTTCGATTGTACTAAATTCAGCTTTGGTCTCATTTTCGACGGTGCTATTGTCCTTGAAGCTGGTTCGACAGCGTGTTCGCGACCTAAACTATACCTGCCATCAAAAGTTTGGAAACTCGCATGTCCTTGTATATAACCATAAGCCAACGGTGGTGAATGGATTTTGTATATAGGTACTTATGAAACGGGTATGCGGGTGAACAAGAAAGAATAAAATAAACAAAAACGTGGGGTATAAGAAAAACCGGTGTTATTTTTTGAGACCATGAATATACATGCATACTACATATATATACCGGAAGAAACGTGACAGGACATCTTCCTCCCGCCCTTCCTTCGTCGTGGTACTCTCAAAAAGTAATAGCGCACTTCTCGGAGAGGGCAAGGACACAAAGGACACTCGATCAAAGCACGAGAAAACAAAAGAACGCCGTGCGTCTGTCACGTGAGACGCTGAATCCAGCCCATATTGGCCACTTCTTTCACGTGTCCGTCATCCGTTAAGGCCACGTCTATACTCTATGAAAGGTGGGTAGGTAGGTAGGTAGGTATGTATAAAGAGGACATTTGAAAAAGAGGACATTTGCGGGCTGCGCTTTATCGAACCGTGCGGAACAGGACCGACTGTATAAAGGGTGTATTTGTTTTACTGCCTGGCTGCTAGCATTGGTTGAGAACGTGCTCGGAATTCCTGAAGCTAGAGCCACCCTTGTTACTCCCGCGAAGCCCATCTTTGTCGTAAAAATTCTTAACTCCTGTAATAGCTGATTTCCCCTTTTCCCAGTGATAACTTTATCCCTGATTTTCTCAACGGAGTTGGAAAAATTTCATGATAAGCCAGAAATATTCCCGCGTATTTTGACACCTTGACGACTTTGAACGGACCCGTGGAAGGACAGTAAAAAATTCCTGAAGATTGGACGATCCGATGATCCTAATTTAGAGGCTGGATTCTCCACCGCCGGGTTTATGCCTTTCCAATACGACCATTTTCAGGAGAGTTAACGCAGCCGAGCAAATCTCTTACCGTGTAAAGAGACCATAACGTGAGTCTGAAGGCGCAAACCAAGACGGCCATATTTGCTGCAACGAATGCATGAAACAGCTTCGGACTTTGGCTACGTCCATTTGATATCCTGACTCGTCAGGAAATCCGATAAAATTGGAAATTTCGTTTTTTCTTTTATTTGTGCCCCCTGCACAGTATATGGGGTGTTAAATTCGCTGTGAGATTCGATTGGTCGATGGGCCACGCGAAGATTTCCGGTCGGGAAGCTATTAGGAAATCGGTTTGTTTTAAATTTCAACACGGAGAGGTTATTTCCCAATTTCCACCTACTTTCCCAGCGGGCATTTGACCCTAGGCATTTCCGATTTGTTTTTCCGTTTTTTCCAAAGGTTTTTTTCTTCTTTTTTTTTCAATCATTCGCGTGGACGAGACTGCAAAGAGTTTCGATGGCCGAACGAAATCGAATGTTTACGAACAAGTCGAGCGTATCGACGGAGTCTGCGTGACTCGATCTATCGAATTACGGTTGAGACGCGTCAAGGGTGGAAGAACACCTTAAATTGGATAAACCAATTCGAAATTAATCCCAAAAAGTAGTAGCTTCTTCTACTCCGCATGTACATTTTTCTACTCATTAAATACTGCACAAGTACCACCACCTCTTCATAAGAATTGAAATGTTTATTTTAAGACAATTATCGTTAGACGTTGCGAAAGGATTTGATGAAACTTGTTCAGTAATGTACCTATATTTTTTTTATTACTTTTCATTTTATGTAAAAAACGTGGTATGAGACGTGGCAAAACATTCGCGCAGGTCTTCGATACAGTTTCAAATATTCCTGAGCAAACTAGGATATACCTATATCGGCATCTTATATCCGGCCACTATCTGGAGATCAGGGGACAGAATTTATAGCATCCTTGCAGAAGGGGATGAGACCCTTAGTCTATGTTTTCTGCAGGGAAAGTCGGAAGTCAAGTCGAACCCTGGCCGGGACTAGCGGACTCACATACGTCTTGCTAAGAGACTGGGAAAGTTTGGTCACGCCATTCGGTGGTAAAAAAATCCCGAAAATTCATCAGTCAGTAAGAGAGCGTTGGTACGTGTCTCGAAAAAAAGGCAACGAGCTTTTCTCTCCGTCATAGAAATTTTGTTTCTTAAAACTGTTCGGGGGAGGCAGGAATAATTTTTGAAACACAACGTCTACCAATAGAACCTCGTTATTGGGTAGATTTACTTGGTCGCGTGGGTCCCTCCATTTTCCGAATGGACTTCTGACCCTGCCGCCCTCCACCCTCTGCACCCCCAGTCGCCCCTTCGCGGGGATGCTTTTTATTAGACTCCACTAGGTACGGCCAGCACGCGTATATATACTTGTGTGAGTCTTTATATATGTATAAGTATCTACGTGTATGTACAGTGGCCATGTTTCGCCGCCGGGAGAGGGATGCTGGAGGAACTGCCCCATCCGCTAAATTAACTGCGTTAGACGGGGTTCTACATTTTTTATGCTCTCTTCGACCGACCAGCCATTTTATTCGGAATTTCATGTAGGTATACGATGTTTTACATTTTCAAGAAACGAGCAAATTTTTCTCTTTTTACTTTTAGGAGTCGAAGAATTATTTCTTATAATAATTTTCGTCCGTAGCATATCGATCGTCGTGGTTGAAGTTCTGATTTCGTAAAAGACTGTGCGGAACCAGTGCGTCGACTTTTTCCAAAGTTCAAGCTTCAAAGAAGACCACTTTGAACAAGGGTTTAATCGAACTGGGGATGTATAGGAGGGTATGTATTATGTACCTACAAGTATATAGCCATGTACCAGCGACTACTACAGTGCCTCTGTTCTTTGTCTTTCGAGTTTTCTTAAAGAGGACAAGACGATGCGTTGCCGTCCATCGGACTTAGGGAGCGCCTTGCAGTATTGACTGAAGAAGAAAAAAGGGACGATATCTCGTAATATGTATATAATGCTATAACAAGCCTTGCTAACTGCGGTACCATCGGCCAATTACATGTAGTTAAAATAAAGAAATAAAATACAAAATATAAAATAAAGTATAAGGTAATATCTCATAAAAATCAACCCCAGCTGTTTAAGGTTCAAAGTTGAGTTTAATTCACCGTTTTATGATTAATGAAATAACAATAACTTTCTGGTGCCTACTTCTGTCTGCGCAATGCTATAAAGAGCACCGAGGCGATTGTATTGTATTCTAGATATCTAAGAGAAAGTTGTGAATCTAAGGAAGACGGTGTGGAATTCTTAAGTGAACAATAAGCACGTGGGTAGGGACGCTCGGTAATTATCGAGTGACGGTAACCGTCTGAATAGGTGATCACGTAAAACTGATTTCGCAATTTGCCCATTCCAAGTGCGATCTTACTTGAAATTGAGTATAGTCCAAGTCTTGCTCGGGAGAACCACCACTAATCTAATTCCCAAGATCCCAAGACGTCCTCAGAAGCCTTAGTGAACTGGTGAGGAGTAAGAGAGAGAGTATAGGAGATAAGGAGAGACGGAGATACTCGGAGAGAGCGTCCTGGCGCACGGCATGATATCGCCTATGCAAATAGCCAACGGACTCGAACCGGTTGGGATCCGTACTCTACGTACAGAGAATAGTCTGTTCGACTTTAAAGTTTAGAGCAACAAACTGAATGAACATAACTATACGATGAATACTATCTATGTACAATTTTTAAATTTGAAAAAAAAACAAAATCCAAGCTTTAGTATTGCCTTGAATTTTTTTTTTTGGCATTAAGCCCCACCAACGTAATTCAAATTAATTAATTGACCAGGCAGCTGCACCGCAGTTGCGTAGCCTTGTATAGAACTGAGGTATCGTCCGTTAGTCTGTCTCGCGCTCGACAGTCCATCCCTAAAAGGATTAATTGTAAAGTTGACAAATCTCCCTACCCCTCGCGTCAAAAGAGACAAAGTTTGTTGATCCTCGATGGAGCTGGGTTTGCACTTTGCAAATGACAATTCCCCGTCGTAATTGAACTCTATTATATCAAACAATGTTGAAAGAAATTCGCGCCACAATATATATTATATGTTCATTGAAATTTTATTTATTATACTAGAGCCTTCATTCATCTTTGATAAAATTTGAATCCAAAAAAAAAAAAAGAAGAAGACGGTAAAAAATGATAGATAAAACTCAGCCTGTTCTAGCTTAAAAATTTTAATATTTAAATTTAAAGCTTGAATTTTGTTGATAAAAAAGACGCCGGCGTCGGGATGCGGATATACGGACGCTCACCTCTCGACGCTCCGCAGCCAGGGTCGTCTGTTGTACATATATATATATATATATATATATATTTATATACACATACATACAGAGATATACATATGTATATATAGAGGTATACTAACCCACACAGTTACCGCACAGAAGTTAGCTACATTAGGACTGCGGAGACGAGGGTAGACGTTTGAGGTCAGTTCGGGGCGTTTTTTCAACCCCTGGACGGAGTCGCTCAATACCCGGCAACCCCTGGACTGACCAATGCCCTGCCGGCGACCCCCACTACGTTACGCTGCTGACCAAACCGGCGATTGGTCGAAAATTTCCCGAGGGATACTCTATCCTGCTAGGATCTACGCCGGGATCCCGAAGCTCGCTAACTAACCAAAGAGATTATTCACGGGGTGCTCCAAAAGTCCAAGTGCCCTCGACAAACTCAGAGAATACCTACTTAAATTATAAATTAGAATCTATATTGATTCGAAGGACGAGAATCAAGCTTCTATTCTTCAAAATTGATGCACAAAACAAAAATTTACGATTTAGAATCAGCATAGACCAGATTTGAAAGACATCTTAAATGTAAGCATGAATGCTTTGATAGTGATTCACAAAATTATACGATAGTCTTTCATTGCTTTAAAATTATTATTTCGGGGACACGCAGTATATGAAAGACTGTAGTTGGTGGTGTAAGAGCTTCCTGGAATAATACCGTTAGCTTCTCTCATTTTGCGAAAATTTTGACCATGCCTGAGCGGTTCGAAGCTTTACGAAAATTTGGTCTTCAACGGTAGATATGTATGTATGTGCGTACGCGGTACAGAGTTTGGAGAGCTTGGGAAAACTGTTCCCTGGGTACACGTCGTTCAAGGTTGGAATTAAATTCAAACTAATTTAGCCTAATTTCAGAATCCTATTAGAAACTGGCCACATCTTTACCTCTCATCTTCACTGACTTGGAGGGTCCAAGTCCTAGGGCTATGTCCTCACACAGGAGGAATACACACACGAGTTATAAACCACGTGGTTTTTTTTTAAACAGATTATGAGAAACTGGATTCGGGACAAAAATTTTGTTCAAAGTTGTGAGAGCTGAATATATGTATATCAGAAATACAAAATGAAAGTTAAAAAGAATAAGAATAAGGATAAAATAAGAGAAGAAGAATTCGTCCAATTTTCGTGATCTTTGGCTGGTTATTTTTCTGTGGCGATCCTTATTCCTTTTTTCGAGTAGACAGGGGCCTCCCCTGGGACTGGGATCAAAGCAAGAATTATCAGGGTTCGAGGCTCGGTCCGGGATTTGGTCCCGCAGGAGACTTACCACATGTAAATAAGGACACAGCCTCTGCATAGCCTTCGTAGCCCTATCCTCGGTAAATAACACTCTTCCGATAGTGACAAAATAACCCCCAAACCTCCTACCTACCCTCGTCTTGGATTTCCTTGCCCTAGCTTCTCTCTCCGCCATATACCTCACCCCCGCGAGCTACTTCGATCAACTATTCCTCGAATCTCTGCATATCTATCGATACAGTAGTTGTTTCGTTTCCGTTCTGTTATTCCGAGTTACTTCGCACAAACAGTCTTTATGGGTTCAGATATTTGAACCCTGTAACTCGTACGTGTGACAAGTTACACTTTATCTTATTCAATATATTATGTATGTGTATATACGTTTGGTTTACTCATTTATATACGTATTTAAATGAGATGTACTGAAAGTTGAGTATTCCTCGATTTTCATCCTTAGTAACACCCCCTCGTCGTGCTTGATCTTTGGAGGGCAAGAAATTCTCTTTGCGGAATAACCTTAAGGCAAAAAAAAAAAAAACGCGTAGAACCGTTGAATCTTACTGTAATAGGAACGCGAAGGGGCTCCAAAATGGCCAATATCGGCCCCATATTTGTACGAGGCCCCTTGGACAAACAGAAATATATGTCTGGGCAAGATGTTTTCCACCCTCGGACTCGAGGCGTTCCTTTTTTAAACGGTTGAAACAGTTGCGGCCACGAATCGATGGTAACTACGCCGGCCGGACTGCGGTACAGTCTTGAAAAAAACGCAGTTCAATTTTCATACCCTTATAGAAGTTGAACTTAGGGGTAGATTGTAGGGTGAAAAAAAAAAAAAAATAATATATATATTTCAAAAGAATAGGGAAGACTAGCTTCGTTTTGACTGGTGGATTGGTGGGAACGAACTGCTCGATGGTAAGATAAAAAATTCGCAAAGATCCGCAACTCCGGGGGTTAGTTTTTCTCGAGGGTTGTACCGTGTTAGGATGCGCAGGGCGCTCTGGTCTTTTGCATATATTTTGAAACGTATAGCTCCCACCGCACCAAATATGCTGCCCGGCGAAAAAATACTTGAAATAAAAATGCGTTTTTTTTTTCCTCCATATTTTTTTTTTCTACCCTCGCTTCTTTTTATATTCTTTTTCTCAGCTAGATCCTTCAGTTAAATAATTCTCGCAGTTAGTGACCGATAAGTCGAATTGATGATTCATTTTTTTCTTTTTTGTTCATTATTTGGAAAATATGATATAAAATTGTGCACCAAAATTTCGCAACGTTTAATTACATTTTTTTTTCACCAACTGGCCGTGGATATATATATGTATTATCCTCCGCTTATACATCCCTTGTACTACCATAATTACTGGACTAATTTTGACTCGATTTAGTAAACAATGGGACGGGTCGGGTAAAGTAGGCAGGTGCATCTGCTACGTCCTTGCTCAATTTTAATTGATGGTTCTTAATTATTTAAGTAATGCTACTTGTATATCTCTGGTTGATATATGAGAGATAGACAAACTGATATATAGGTGGACGTATAAAATTTGTATAATTCAATAGTTCTGTTGAATACGAAATCTGTAACGTGTTGGTTAAATTTGGCTACTTTCTTCGATGACGTCATGACTTGAAATACACATATACATATATACATATATATAAATACGCGCGAAAGAACAGCCGCGCAAAGGGGGTCGAGACTTTTATTGGTCTTGACTTGGCGCCCCTAACGTTTTTCGTTTGTTCCGCAGATTTTCATATGTTTTCATCCATCCGGAAAATTAGAATGTTATTCGCGCAAGGCAGGCAGGCAGGTAGGTAGGTAGGTAGGTAGGTAGGTAGGTAGGTAGGTATAAGGTACCTAAGATATACGAATATGAATATGAATTTCTCAAGAGACATACCTACTTTTCACAAATATGTATACACGGCATTCGAGCATTGCCATATATATATGTATAACATTATAGACCAGCATCAATACATTCTTCACTTATACATAAAAATTGTCAAAGCTTTTATATTCACAAATTCACCGATATCGAAGACAATATAGAAAATTTGATTCCCTCTGATGGATATAGAAGAAGAAGAAAAAGAAAAAAAAAAAAATTAAATAAAAAATAAAATGATTCAAATTTCCTGCGAGATATGAGCACAAATTGATATTTCAAACGAATATTAATTCTAAATTATTCGTCAATATATTTCTGGCGCCCCCGATTAGTAGCGTAATAAAAAAAAAAAAAAAAAAAAAAAAAAATCAATCGAACTTTGATTGGATATAAACGATAAGAAAGCTGATTTCTTTTGGTTACAAAGCTCGGATTAGACGTAAAAAAAAATAAAAATAAAAATAAAAATAGAAATAAAAAATAAAAAATGGTGTGGATCTGGAAACAGAAAGCGTAGCTCTTTTTTTGGCCGGGCGGTGCTCTGGAATAACAAATAGTGGCTACATTTATTCGGGAGCCACCATTATCCTCGTCCTACCCGTTCTGTTGGTGGTCTTTGGGGCGGTGGTGGTAGTCGCAATAGTTGTGCTAGTGGTGGTGTTCGCGGGCGAGGAGAAACACATAAAAAGCATATTCCGAGGAGGTCCTGCCAGGATGCGAGGCCGCGGGACGCTGGGGTGGACCAAGCCAGTAATACATC
The DNA here is from genome assembly GCA_943736025.1 of Tenthredo mesomela. Taxonomy (NCBI): domain Eukaryota; kingdom Metazoa; phylum Arthropoda; class Insecta; order Hymenoptera; family Tenthredinidae; genus Tenthredo; species Tenthredo mesomela. The sequence continues at coordinate 9,891,548 of OX031013.1, forward strand.
AAACTGGATCGATAGCCTACAGACTTCGCTCCCACCCACTGTATACGCATCGCATTTTCTTCCTATGCAACCGACAAAAAAAAAAAAAAAAAGAATGAAAAAATAAAAAAAATGAAAAGATAAAAAATAAAAATATACCGTCTTACGATAATAAGATTCAAAAAATCTTTACACTCACTCACATAAATATATATTAGAGCTACTCATTCTTCCTTAGATAGTGTACCACGATCAGAATAGCGGGAAGAATTTTTTCGGAAATTTTTTTTTACCACAAAAAAAGAAAAACCTAATTCGATTTTTTTTTAACTCTACGACAAATTGATGAAGAATTAATTACAAAATCATATAGATTTGAATAATTGTTATAGATCAAAATTGATGTGGAGTCTTTACCTGCTGACCGTTCCCTTAGAAACTCCAGCTTATAGTGTTACGTGTCAAGAAGTTTACCGTTTAGAAGCAGTTAGTTTACAAAGTAGATTGATTAAGAGTCGGTGGAAGGTTCGAAGCTTTTTTTTTTTTCATTCCAAGACAAATCGGGTGAAGGAACGAGTTTGGAAGCAGCGGTAGTCGTGGTCCCAAAGGTGACGTGCCTCGGGTAGGCAGGAGAGTAATTGAAGGGTCGAATCAACCCTTAGTACGTGCTAAAACTTGCGAATCTCGATTACCGTCGGTAGCCGCGAGTGCCTGTTCTATAGGTACTTGTGACGTAACGTGGTGCGTGAAAATCTTCGCGTATAAGAATATGCCGTGATCGATTAATGACTAACTATATTATTTATTGTTTTCACATTATTCGCAAAGTTTCTACGATTTCTGCTCAACTATAGGTCTTGGTTCACAATCCTTAATCGGCGAAAAACATTTTCGAATTAACTAGCTAATCGAAACGAATAGGTAGTACATAATTGAGTCATCTACAAGCTGTACAGTCTCGTTGGGCCCGAAAGTTCTGATTGGCCAAATATCACGAAACGTTCGAAACTCGACCACCCTAAAATCCGCAGGGGTTGACTGACCGAGAAAAAATGGCGGCTATCTCTTCAATACTAGAATTAAACGTGTGCACGATTTTCAATAGCGCGAATTTTACTCCTCGCATAGTTTTAAAAATTTGTTTAATTCCCGTTTTTTTATATTTTTATTTTTTTCTCTATCACTAAAAATTCGAAACACTCGAATGAAACGTCAACTTTTTTATTCTCGTGGCACGGTACGCAGCAATGAAACAGTAAAACTTTCTTACCCGATGTGTAGCGTGTGATGTCTGGCCCAAAACTGGCGCCCTTCGACCCCATGTGCAAAGGGGTTGCACGGAACCGTGACTCTGTCGTATATATCAGGTCCTGTTCCAGGTAGGGCCCAGGCCTCGTGGGGCTGTGAGCTTTCGGAGCTTAGCGGTTAAAAGTACCCCGGTGAACGGAGCATCGGTAAACAAAAAGGCGTCATGAGTTCGAAAAGTTAGAAAATAAAAGCTTTTCTTGTGTAAAATTTCATTGAAATATTTAATAATTTATGAAATATAAAAGATATCAAAAGCTGTCTTCATTTGCTTATATACCTGATTTATGAATTTTATGAAACAAGACGTGAGATAACGTCGCACGATTCCGAACCACGAAGAAAATTATTTAGAAACTCTTTATTAGCTCTCAATGCGGTGCTTGTAATTTCAAATAAGTTAAAGTGAATGAAGCCACCAAGTCTGTGTGCCTGGTTTTCTCCTTGGTTTAGTTACTCAGATTTTAATTATTACCCATCTATTAGAAGCCTGTGAATAATAAAGTAGGTGCTTGAAACAAGCTTGATTTTGCCTAGGCTAATAACCAAAGGTATATCGTTTCCTGATCAAGAATCCGCGCGCGAGCTTGGCTAATCACATATAATAAGCGGAGATTTTAAGACTCGTCTTTATTATTTGTACCTATGTAGAGTAAATTTTTACAGCTTTGTGTATCTAATTTATAATTCAAGATTATATGAAAAAAAAAAAAAAAGAAAAGATAAGAAAAATAAGAAAGATATTGTGAAACTGGGATTGTCAACGGGTTATTTAAATTCCTCGATAAATATTCAGTAGTAACTTTCTCGTATCTTGACTTTGGATTCCTTTCCCTCAACGAAGTTATTATAAAGGAAGCGTCCCTGATCTTGGCTGTTCGATGTTGTTCGTATAGTTGTTCGTATATACAGTTGGTCGATGCGTATAGTTTGATCGAAGCCTAAAGAAATAAAACTCGTCTTCGGTGTGTATATGTAAAACCGATTGGAAAGAAATTTTCAGTCGTAGCGATTGCCTTGCGCGATAGGGTTGGCGCGTGGGTGAGATATATAAAGGAAAGGGGCTGGTATTTCGCGCCATTGGGCATAGGTCAAGCGAAAGCCAATCCAGCCAAACTTTCAGATATATGATAAAAATTGAGTGGGGTCCCTTATATGCTGCATGGGCGTGAGGGAGAATTTTTCTTCGTCCCTTAAATCCAAGGGATAAGATACTATAGAGGACGTGGGTGGAAACGGGCGAGCGTTGCGCACTGTCCTTTGATTTGAAAACTGCCAACAGGAGAAGAATAAAGAAATGTAAAAAGGAAACAAAAATACTAGTCAAATATACAGCCGTAATACGACTCGGCTCTTACGATATCAGGGATCTTCATTTCACCACTGTTCTTATTTCTGTATTTTTGTATTTTTGTATTTTTGTATTTTTTTTCTTCTTATTTTCATTCACGTACGAAAAATCCCCGAATACTTTTTAGGTCTCATCCTCGGCTATACTCGCTCTATTAAGACTTCGATATTACGAGAACGACGCTTTGTGAGAATTTTGAAAATCGCGAACAGCTCGCTATACCTCGAATATGCGTATCCCGGTAAAGCCGTATATGTGTCCGTACACGGTGCCTTATCGAAATTTAATTTTATGCCTACCTTAATCTCTTGAAGGTTCTCACGCACAGCTTTGCTATTTTACAATATACTTACCCTCTTCCTACGAGGCATCATGAGAACCGCGAATATATCCCAAGAAAGAAGAAGAAGAAGAAGAAGAAGAAGAAGAAAAAGAAAAAAAAAAAGGAAATCGCCAAGTATGTTCTTATTGAAGCACGAGAGAATACTCGGTAAGTTACCGCAGCTAGAAATTTCCTTTGCAAGTTACGAAAGATATTTTCGAAAAGTCTTCTAAAGCCCACGAAATCCGCGCCACGTATGATATCCCCAGGTTGGGAAATATTTGTCGGCAGCGAATTCGCGCTGCCTTATATACGACAAGAATTGACAAGAAAGGAAAAAAAAAAAAAATATGTATATATGAAAAAATAACTACAGCCAGATTCTAGGTGGAGTTTTAATTGAAAGTTTGACATGAAAGTGGACCAAGTTTGGTCAAGATCGATGAACCCTTTACGAGGCTGCTAGTCGTACGATGAGTCTCCTGGGCGGTGATCTCTCCGGGGTTCATAGTGGCTTCCCTTTGTTAGAAGCGTTCACAAAATTGGTCAACACATACGCGGTGGGTATTCCCATTTTTGTATTTGTTTGAAATTTTAATGTGGCCACGAACGACTGAGGCGGGGGATCTCTGTAAACTGCCGGCCATTACCTTCGATTCGGAAATAAATTGCACGCCATAAACAGGGTGGTCCATAAGAATACATATGGCCAGCTTAGCAGACCGCTTGAAAAATGTAGCAGTCGCGGGTATTGATCAAATTTTATACCCTTCCTGACGGAGTCTATATCTATATACTTACTATAAGCAAACCGAGAATATATCTATATGCCCAAATCGGTTTCACTCGATTTCTCAATTTAACGAACTCAAATTATACATTCGCGAATTCGCCTAGCATCAAATCCCGTTACGTGGCTATTCGCACATACTTGAATATCATCCAATGGTCAAACACCTCGATATAATCATAGGGGATGTAGACGATATGACATGTTTTATGTAGTTGCATATAAAACTGTGAAAGAATTCACACGGAAAAAACAGTGCCGTCGAATTTACTCTGGAGCAGTAAATATAGGGACAGCATTTTTTGCAGTAGAAATTATCACAATTCTAGTATTGGGTACATTAGAGCAAGTGGCCTTAAACGTCTATATGAGTGAATGTTACCACAATTGTGATAACTTTTACTGCAAAAAAATGCTGTCCCTATATTTACTGTTCCAGAGTAAATTCGACAGCACTGTTTTTTCCGTGCACTTTACTAAACAAGTAAGAAAAAATTGTAAATCTCGTAGGTAACACATTTAGTTAATTTTCAGGAACGGAGGGGTCGTGGGGGTTAGAGGGACGTGATGTCGGGGGAAATAGGTACAGGGGACGCGAGGTCTGTCCCGGCTACCCGGGCAGCAGTGGTTTTAAGATGGCGACTGGCTGGCGTAGATAAGGCCGATACTCCCTCAGTGTCCAAGGGACCGCGGACAAATGGGCCGTCAGAAGAGGCGTAAATCAAAGACAGGTCGAAATTCGTAAGCCCTAGCGAAAACGGCCACACCAACAGCCCCTGGGGACGTTTCGCGTAAAAATGTCAGCGCAACTATAAGTTTTTCAGAATACCTCCGAGGGCATAGGAAAATTCTCCTTGAAACGGTGTTCAAATTTGAAGGGAATTTAAAATTTTAAATATATACATGACAAATATATTGTATAGGTAGTCATATACGTTTATATGATAGCGATAGAAATTAGGTTGCAGCCTAGTTCTCCGCAGGCAACCCTTTTAGGTCCTTTTAGGTCCTTATATATGTGGATAAAATTTCAGCGAGCTAGAGTTACCAGTCCCAGGTAGCCGAAGAGACCGTTACGTTAAAAATCTGTTCGATATTTTAAATATTTGAATTAACCCCTTGTGTATCGGTCTACGACGCGAAGGTCTCCGTATACCTGCGGGCCTCTGATCCAATGCGGTATATATACCACCGCCTATTATTTCCCTCTTTTGCATCTGGCAGGCCTCAGATATAATGTTTCCCCGCGTTAAATAAGGCTCTATGTAAAATTATGTTAATGGATTATCCCTTGGGCCTCCCCGATACCTCTTATGCAACCGATGGAATGAACGGCTAGGCACACACATATAAACTATATATATATATATATATATGTATACACCGACGTACTTCACGTTACCTAAGGATTCAGGTACGAAAATCCTTTGAACTAGGTATTCGAAATAGGTCGACGAGCAAGGGATGCGCGGCGTACGACAGATGGGGTTAAAATTCAGAAAAGGATTACAAGCCGAGGTTATCGATCGTACATTCGACATTTTTAGTTGGTTTCCCTCTGCTCCCTTTCTTTCGTCGTTCGATTCCTGAGGTACGTCGTCGGCTAAGGATTAGGTATTCGATGTATTGGATATTCATACAGACATATATACACATCTATACACGGGTATAGTATAAAAAAGGAGCGATATGATGTTGGTAAAATTAAAACTTGAAATTAAAACCGTGCGACGTGCGTTAGAGAGTTTCAATCGAGCGGCTGATCCCTTTGCAGGATGGTAGATGGACCACCGCTAAGAGGGAAGTGAAGTGGGCATATCCCCTTCAACCCGCACCCCGGATATCTTCGCACCCGAATGAAATTTCGAATCAACGATCTTTGGCATCTCGAGAGCTCTTTGATACGGCCGAACGCTTCGGAAATTATCCGAGATCTTCGTGGCTCTACTCGGCGAAATGGTTCTTGTAACTGATCCAAATCTGAATTGGACGTCAGACCCTGAGTTTTTTTTTCTTTTGGGTCAGTGCGTTTTTAAGCACCGTTGGGAAATTATTTCAAGGACACCTTTTTACTCACCGCGAGAGATAGCATCGCTTTAAATTTCAAATGAATTTCAGATCAACGATTATACTTTACAAAATAGACTTGCTTTCAAGTTATTTCATATATATATATAGATTTCTTACAACAAAATATAAACATTATTCCACAAATATTATTAATGCATACTTATAATTACATCTAAACTCAAAGTGACACTAGTTGCATGTACATATACATATAGGTATGTATATAGTATGTATGTACCTAGTTATCCTTGCGAGAACAATTTCTGTACTAATTATCTCGAGTAGGTACGCGCGGCCTTTCGGAGACCGTAGGGACAGGTTAGATTCAAGTGTCGATAGCAGGAGCAGATTAGGATCATTGATACAAAGAGAGAAGAAAAAAAGTTGAATGAAATGAAATAAAAGAGAGAGAGAGAGCGAGTAGAGAGAGGAAAAACGAAAAAAAAAAAAAAAATTTAATAATAGAGACGATCCTTGAACAAGTGTAAGAGGGTGAATCAGATATCATTATTTAGTATATTACGTGCGCTTTTTGCTAGCAATGTCGATCCGCACCCGTTCCATTCCGTTCTGCTATTTTGGTGTCGGTTTTCACGTTTTTTCACCCAAAACTACCCCCGGCCTATTGTGAACTCGACACTTTTTTTTTCGTCTTTTTTTCAAAAGCACGTAATCCACCCCATGGGGTGAATTCAAACATTTCGACTTTATCGGAGGAAAACAGGTTGCCATTGCAAGCCGGAGTGAGGCAGGTACGATGAAAACCGATTTGCTGCGATTTGGGGAAAATTTTAGGACATCAGGTGCCACATATTATGGTGCCTCTAAGTATATACAGGGACTAGCTATACACACGGGACGAGGACAGCTAGGTTCTATTTCGACTGACAAACTGTATCGCGTATATTAAATAAACGAATATACCTGATGGTGGTGATTTTTTTTTTTTGTTTCATTTTTTTCTCTCCATAGAATATTAATTTAAGAGCCTTTGTTAATCGAACCCTCAGAGTGTTTCGGATTTTAAACGGATTACGTCGACGGTCAATCTGAGCGAAGAATTACGCTTAAAGTATATTAAATTCCTTGAAATTTGGCGGGGAGTGAATGATATTTTATCAAAAACTTGAATAATAAAATATTAAAAAATACCGAGTAGAAAATTAATGATGTTGAAGAAGTTGATACGTATTTGGAAACAACCGTGGCGTTAAACTGAAAAGCACATGCCGTAGGCGGTAGGATCATTTCTCTTTAGCCAATTAATCCATTGAAATTCTTAATTAAAGAACAGTTATCCAAAACGCACCAGGTGCTGAAAGTGTGAATTGGTTACGCTTTTCATTCAGGAAATTGGAAATGGCGTCATCTGGGCCAACCCTTTTGCCCAACTGAGAGCCCACGACGTCACGATCAACCTTCGCAGCGGGACAGAAATAAATTAAATTAATTTTTTTCTAACGGGCAAGAGTAGGTACGAATCCTACCAGCTATTGCATATAGTATATATAGTATATAAAATATCGGTAGGCATATATGAACGCATACAACATCAACTATACAAACTATTCATCTGTATATGTATATTTGCATCTCAGGTAGTAAAGTTCGTACAATTACATATTCCTGATGCAGGTATACACAGATGTATGTATGGGTATAAGGTTTGTGGATGGAGACTGTTCCGTTTTGCACGGTAAAGGTATATACGTGAAAACCTTCCTACATCTTTTATTGTGCACCATTGCATAATGAGGGTTATGTAAAAACCCTTTCATACCTGACCCCCACCAATAGGTCGCGGTTGCCTCAGGTAAGATTTTTGGGCCTATTCACCCCGTTTGGGACTCACACCTCTCTCACGAGATCTCTACCTCATCGTCAGTCCCAATTTGAACTTACTGCTGAGAAGATCATTCGGTTCTTAACAACACCAGCACGCTGAAGAAATGTCAAGATTTCAATCCCGCAAGACGTGACTTGATATAAAGTGAAAATTTCATTAATTTTATCTGAAGCAAGATTTTAGGGTGTCGATCGGTTGTTCGAGTATAATATAGTAATGTCATTTTAACAAACGATTTATGGTTCATAAAATTATACAAATATTAATGAAATAAATGTTAGAAAAAAAAAAAAAAAAAGTCTCAACAGGTTTTCATTTATTGATATAGTTATTGCAGCAGGGATTTTAATTCTGACAGTTCTCAGTCTGGTTTTTCTTACGTCTTGCTATATTTCATAATACATCATTCATTATTCTACACATCAGATCTGCGAGGAAGAGTTATACGAATGATATCACAGGTTAGTGAATAAAATTCTTTTGAACAAGTGCGGTGCGGTAATAAAATAAAAAACAATTTCATCTGCGTGAAAATCTGTAAATTTATTTTCTGAATTAATTTATTTTTGATAAAACGGGTAAGATTCGTTCTCCTTATTCATGAAATTACCAGCTAGTGAAACATATTCAGATTGCGAATATCAACGTGTGATTCGATGCTGTGTAAAATTATCTATTTTATTCCTCAACACACGCATGTTTCCACTAATAAAGTCTGTAGTCTCATTACATAGGAAAACCTTGCAAATTTCTTCTTCTTTTTTTTAAAACAAAAATAGCGAATTCTGAACATATGAAAGATACATATTTCTATCATTGAGGCACACCTAGATTGAATTATTCTGTTATGAAGATTTGCTAAAATTAACAAAACGTTAGGTCAATTAACAGGTTCACAAAAATTTGAATAGCCACTGCAACTTTCATCCTTGTAATATTGTATGTAATACACAATACCTATATATGGTATATATCCACACGTAGCTAACGCGTCTCGCTTGGTCAGCACAGGGTTGCCCCCCTCTGTCCAGCGAACCAATAGGGTGGCTGTATTTTTTTATCAATACGATAGGATGGGGTAGTTCGAAGGGGTTCGAACAAAATGGCGTTTCTCATCCCTCGAGCAAATACTACAGCAGCCGATATCATTACGAAGCAAAAATTTGTTGTTAGAAATCGGAAGGGTTCGTTCATTCGTTCGTTTTTTTTCCCCATTTTTTTTTCCTTTTTTTTTTTTTTTTTTTTTTTTTATAATGTAAAATTCTTTCTCGCGAGAGATGAGGTGGCAGAATTTTTCGATATAGACCCCCGACAGTCGATAGACTAGAGCTAGTAATCTATAGCCACACTAACCCGAGCTATAGGGTCCGCGACGAACTGATGAGGATAGAAAAGAAAAAAACAGAGAGAAAAAATAAAGAAAGAAAGTAAGAAAAAAAAAAAGAACAAAAACTGTTAGCTGGAGGAAAGGCGCGATGAAATGATCCTAAAATGATTTGATATTACCGATACGAAACCGTGCTGCAGCCTTTCATTCTTATCTCACATCATTATTTCCGGCCAAGCCTGTATACGGCACACTTTTCTTAAGTAAATAATTCCCTAATCTTTTTATAAAACAAAACTGCCCGATCTCGACTTATATTATAGCATATACATACTTATATACCTCCGAAAAGCTTTACTACTTTCGGGCGGAAGCTCAAATTACTCATATACGTATATACTTTGCTCTTTCGTTCAAGATTCCGTGTCACCGGTAATATTGTTGATATAATGTTAATAATACCGGAAAAAATGAAGTGGCTGATGTGAATTTTCATGTTTCTTTTTTTTTTTTTTTTTTTTTTTGTTTTTTCGTAACGAATTAATTTATCCATGTATAATAATAAAAGTTTGTCACGTACCGACTTAAGTTCCCTTATTTTAATCCACCAGAGTTTTTTAGGCACGTCTGTCGTCCGCAGAAATCGTCCTCGTCCCCGTTAGAGAAGTTCTAAATATATTTTCCAAGTGTCACTTGGTGTCGTAGCCGTGAAACGCTGCAGGGAAATCGAAAAATGTAGCAGGAAGAGCTAAACCAGGCTAAGCAATCCTCACGCGAAGACGGAGTCCGCAGCGATAGCGTCCATTAGCATGTTTGCGCTGCGTGAGCTCGGCCTAAGTGGTGTTTTGTGCTCCTCTATTCGAATGGTCCTTTATGCGCGAATTCCGCATCCTTTAGAAAAAACTCCTACTAAAATATATATATATATACATAATATATTATATTTTGTATAAGATTCAACGTGTCGCGTGTCGAAGGCCGCTCAAATTCTTCCACAATAGACTGGGACCGTGTAATATTCGCGTGACGCCATCCCGCGCGTCTGTGTATATATTTATGCGACGAATTCGCAACATCTGAGATTCGGTATGATAAGAATTATATTATAATACCTTGATTAATGAACCGTTGAACAATGTTGAAATTCTTCGTGTCAAGAGGGAAGGGCTGTGTGCAGAAGGGAAGTAAGAAACTTGAACCGGAAATGGGTGGCACGTGGTCAAGCGCAGTGTCTAAACTAGTTTTTCATGCCCTTATAAATGTCCTTTTTCGGGGTTCTTGGGGTCTCGAGGTCCTTCGAGATCCTTTGGGGTTGCAAGAGGTCGCGGTGGTACTTCGACCTTATAGTGTGGGTCAAAAACCGGATAGGTCGAACGCCTAGAAGACGGTGCTAACTAGTCAGGCCGAAAAGGATCAGTATGAGTTGTTGGAGTCCTTGGCTGGTAAGGTGCCGTAGGTACTAGAAGTTTGGTAGGATATTTTTTTATATTATGAGTAATACCCAGGCGAATGGAAAGAGACCCGCGTCTCTGTCCCTTATGGTCCCGAGAGTAGTATCTCCTGGGACATTGAAAGCGTTCAAAAATTGAAGGTTACGACGTAGAGAGACACGCGAAACTGAAAACTGCATTGGAAGTGACCAGGGGATGAGTTTCGGCTATCCCTAGGGACGCGGGGATCACGGGTACCGAATTTAAATTCAAATTCAACTGACGAATACGTTTCTTGATTCTTACGGCATCGGGAAATTCGAACACGCGCCATTTTTTTCTAGGACTTTTCGGCATATGCTGCGTATATGAGGAATATTGTAATCTATCCCTTATGTATACGTGTATAATACAACCGAGGGTAACATCCGCGACACTGAATGCGCAAGGGTCGTCAAAACGCTTGGTATACCTGGTTTTAACCCTTTTCCGGTCTAGTTTCCAATCGAACGCGTATTTCGGTAATAATTTTCAATTTTATTTTAGTTATATTATTTCGTTGCCTTCTTTGTTACCGTTACACCGGAGCATAACGGTATACATAAAGGGAGCAAGAGGCAAGGGGTGAGGCGGACGATGTTCTGCGGAACTGCGAAAAAGTATCTCGCGGGTTAACGGGGAATAGCCAATAAAAAAACAGCGCAAGTTTGTTCATTCGAGAAGTATTTCCCAGAGAATAGAAAGAGGGAAAGAGAGTGAGCGGGAAGAAGGAGAAAAAGAAAAAGAAGAAGAAGAAGAAGAAGAAGAGAAAAAAGTAAAAATGGGACGAAGATATGCGAGAACGAAACGAAAAAGATTTTTAGGCGTGGGCGAAACAGGAAAACGCTAGAGTGGTTGACATATCGGTGTAAAGTTAGGATTTTCCTTCAGATACTTTTATTTTTTACTTCGAACCTTCGAAGAGAGAGATTATCAAAAAAAATCTTTCGATTGTCAATCCAGCAAGAATTTTCAAAATGGATTTTGAAAATTCTTGCTGGAGAGCCGAAGAACGTTACAAAGTATCACGTCATCCCAAAAGACGTTGTTCCAAAGTCCATAAAGAAAAAAAGAAAGGAGAGAGAGGGAAAAAACGGAACCCCGAATCGGAACTGACACTAAATCATTAATTTAGTTGCCCCGTTTTTTTACAGGTAGTGAAACCCTTTTCCCGGGCAGGTATGCCTCTTTTGTGTTTCCGTTTGGGATCCAAAAAAAATCCTCCCCTCTGCAGAATAAGAGAGAGAGAAAGCGAGAATTGAGAAAAAAAAAAAAAAAAAAAACACTCCGCACTGTCATATTGGGGACTAATATATTTTTGATCGATACCGTCTCTTCGGAAATATTGGGTCCGTTTCCCACGGGATAGAAAAAACCGTTGTCCAAACAAACACACCCATAGAACGTGACTTTTCAAAATTCAAGGGCTGAAACTATATCGCCTAGCCCAGAAATTCAGGGGGCTTTACAGAGTATGATGATGAAATGCAATTTAATAAATAAAAACGTGACGAGTATCGGGCGCTCAGTTGATACCTAAATTTAATATGAAGTGACAAAGTCTTCCGAGAAAGAATTTACGTAGGTACCTACATAGGTACTACCGACATCCATGGTCGTATGAGTGGAGCTGAAAAATCGCAGGCGTACAAAGAAACGAAACTTAGTGGTTCGCTGGGAAATTTTTGTAGAAAATGTTAAAGCAAAATGAAAGAAAGAAAGAAAAAAAAGAAAAAGAAATAACAGAAAAGAAAAAAGAAAAGCCCCCGGAATTTGATATTAAAAATTTGTCATATTGTGTCAATATGAGAATTCCAGAGATGCGTCTACCTTTCCTAAATCTTCTCCTCGGCAAATCGCTTTATTGAAAGATAACAAAATTCTACTTAACTTTAGATTTTTTCTCGTTAAACTATAAAAAATCAGTAATTCTTATAAGCCATGAATATAGTATACCATACATACCCTGAATTGCAGTGAAATCTGCATTTCTTGATTTCGAATTCACTCGAAGAGAATTCAATAGAATGATCAAGTAATAGATACGTACTGCGTGAACTCTACGAATAGTTATAAGGCAATAACCGTGTGATTGTGATTGATGAGTGTAAGATGGGTGACTTGAGTTATTAGTAGGAAAATCTATCGCGGCGGTTTCAAGACTGAATTATTATCCAGACTTGAGTTGGTGTTGTTTAATTGATTCGTAATGATTCATAACGATTTTCCCTCGCTAGTGTTGAAGCATAACAGCTTTACGTCGCGTGCTCTTACGAGTTGGAGGTAGTGAATTAGCATCTGAACGCCTCCGAAGCAATAAGGTGGAGGGTTACGTCGCATACTGGCCAGTCTTCAGGGAAACGAACTAATTTTCGTGCACAAAGGTCGCGTAGCTGATTCCTGAGTAGTATAAAGCCGAAAGTGAAAATCACAAAATCGGCTTTGGTCCACATGAAACGTGAAAACCAAAATCCCCAATGTAATCCCTCTTTTCAACCCCATTTTTTTCGCGCACGACACCCTTCACTAAATTTTAAGGGTTAAAAATCCGCACTCGACTCGACAATACATTAAGGCTACTGGGATGCTGCGGGTTTGCAGGCTAGAAGAGATCGTCCCTTTCGAAGTTACGGCTTCCCTCTATTTCAGATTCCCAATCGCTCTTGTGCGTACCTAGAAACGAAAATAAATAATAAAATAAATGACAGTTGCCGAACTGTTTTGGGTTTTGGAGCGAGACAGGCCATTGTAGATTTTTTTTTTTTGCTACTTCCTTTTTCCCCCAGCCAGAAATCTATGACTTTTACCAGACTACAAATTTATTTAATGTTTATGGCTTTCGGTCATGTATCGGTTTGAAAAAAATTTCTTTCAAATTAATTATTAGCTATTCGCATCTGTTTCAGAATTTTTTACTCCACGGTGTTTTTTTTTTTTTTTTTTTTTCTTATTTTTCACACGTTTCAAAGCTTTAGCCACTAATTATAGTCTTTGCTTTTAGTTGGAGTATATTAAGAGCAAGGAATCGAAGATTCGAAAACACATAACTGGTGACATCATCACATTTTATATCGATTGCATCTGACGACCAGTACTCCCAATACGATCGTTCGCCCATCCTTTCTTCCCTTTTTTTCTGTTCTTCCCTTCTCTCCGTTTCTCTCCCGTTAGTGTCTCTCTCTCTCTCTCTCTCTCTCTGTCTCTCTTTCTCTTTCGCTTTCTCTTTCTCTCCAGTTTTCCCCTTTTCCACGGAATTAGGGAATTTTAAAATTTAGGGGGAATGCCCACTGGACCGAACTAACTTCAGAATTTATTGCCAATTTTTTTAAAGGCTTTAGATTTATTTCCAATTTCTCGGCTGATCTTTTCAATATAAGGGTGCGTTGGTACAAAAATAAACATATTATTCGCTTTCGTAATAATTGATCTGTCAGTGACCGTGACGCTCGCTATACACTGCACTCACCATTCGTTATTCTAATTGCCACAAATGTTTGAAAGAGTCATGAATTATTTGTCAATGTAGGAATAAAAAAAACTTTCAAAAACAAACTTTCTCAATTTTTAAAACCCTCATCGTGTCAAAAGCGAAATATACATACGTACTAAATATTCCTAAGACAAAGACCCGCGAATCAAGGTAGGGGCATGCAAACTTACGTCGAAGATATCGACTTAAAGCGAATGACTCGTGTTACGCTACGTCTGACTGCGTCTACTCGGTCACTCCAGAGTCTTGGTACAGTACTGTGCAAAAAACGATTTTTTTACTTTTTATTCCTGAATGAAAGAGAATGCATGAATTACATCGACTAACCAGAGAGGTCATACTGGTTTTTCCACCTACGATCATTATCCGAAAATTTGCATGTAGAATAAAATTTTCGCACATGTAAGGGTGATGAATGATGTATTTGTATATCATTTATAAAAGTGACAATTAAAATTAGCCTTTTTACCCAATGATCGTTAGGCGGGCGTGTTTTGAGTTAGAATGTAGCCAAAGCCCGGTTTAGATGTTGGTGGGGGTGGCCTCTAATCGATCGCTGGTGTCCACCCTTATCAGGGGTTGGGGTTGGGGTTGGGGTCGAGGCTTCGGTCGGGGATGCCGACGGGGGGTACCGGGGTGGGGAAAGACTAGGCTGCTTTGCATGGCCGGCAAACCCCACACCGACACCCACACCTCCCTCAGCCTCCCTCGGGCCGTAGCGAAAACCAACCCTTAAAATAGGGGGTGAGACCTTGGCCATTGTTGCCAGATGCCCTCCGCATTTGCATTTTCTCGCGGTTTCTTTGAAAAATGAATCAGGCTGCTACTTCGAGGCTGGCTCGGGATTAGGGTTAGATTAGGTTGGGTTAGGTAAAGTCCGACCATCTCTAAGGAGACAACGCGGATCGCACGGTGGTGTTACAAAAAACACGAGGCATCTAAATTCCGTTAATACGTACAGCGTCGCGACGTCCCAACTCACCTCATCGCCCGAGGGATCTCGACGATACCGAAATATATATATTTGCGAAATATAAAACCACCGTGTAATTTTCAATTCTCATTATAAATACAATTGATTTTTTCAGGGTATCAATAATTCATGCAAACATTGAAATATTTAGACGGTCATTGCACACGGTTAATACTACCGGGTATATAATATGTTATGATCGATAATAAGAGATTCAATTTTACTTGGACGAGATTTCTGTGGCTTTAAAGATAAACTGGAGCGAGGAGAGTGGATATCATACGTCATCTTTCAGTGGATAATGATTGTAATGAATGAGGGTGAATCAAATATGGAGCTTCTTTATAATTTCATCCTATTTCATGGAAATAGAAATTATCTGAATGGAGGTGTATTGTTATAATGATAAACTTATCGGTAATTTTCAGTAAGAAAAATCTCCTCAGGTACAATTAGGGTAAATATTCCCCGCGCAGTTCCATCTGTATTTGGACAGTTCTTGTTTGAATGTGGCTCGAAATCTACATTTACTTGAAGACGGCGACTTCGTATTGGCACAAGACTTACGGACTAGGCTATAGCACTTTAAGAACTTCTGCATACCGTGAATATGGGGTTGGACCTTTTTTAAGACCTTATTCAATTTGCGAGAACTTCATTGGTAGCATTAGGTATACACGTGTATAGCGCCTTAGATTTCGACAATATTTTTCTATATACTGAAACTTCCGCTGTATAGGATTTTAGTTTGAGCGAAAATATATAATATGCCTATACGTCGTCGTACCTATAGGTAGGGGAAAGTGTTGTACCTTGAACATAGTGTACCTTGAAACACGTCCTCGATGTTGTAATTGTAGTGACACCTTTAGAAAAATCGCCATAGTTTGTTATCAATAGCAGCGTACAGTGAACTATTAATCGAAATTCGCATCATTTTCTCCGTCACATCGGCGTTTATATCGATTGAAAGATTTGGGCGTCAGAATCCAAGAGATTTGTGATTTCGTTAGCGATTTTTCAAAGTCGTAATAATGAATTTCCAGGAGATCTCTTTCGAGGATTAGACACATATACACCTTGTAAGTATACCGTAAAATATATGTTGAATATAAACACAAGCTCCAAATATGCACACCTTGCTTCTAAAAACGTGTACCCTCTTGTACCTTGAGACACACAAGCATCGTGTACCTCGAGACACTGTTCTTATGTACAATTAGATATTTTTCTGGTTTTTCGACTGTAGATCATCACGCCATGAAGGAAAACGCGAAAAAAGTTGAAAAAAAAGTTTAAAAAAAAAAAATCCCCCCCCCCCCCCCCCCCCTCCCTCACCCCGCCAAAAAATTTATAAACCGAAATGTTAATTATTCGTTCAATTCACAAATAACAATCTGTCATAAATTTCACTCCGCGGATGGCGTTTCAAGGTACAAGAGGGTATGTTTCAAGGTACATGATGGTGTTGTACCTTGGTGCATGTTCCAAAAAAATTTCAAAAATTCCTGACCAAAAAAACTACTTTCAACGAAAGAATGAATCCCAGTAGGGTTTGTCATGAAAAGGTTGTTCTTCAAAATGATATCAATGACAAGTCAAAATGTTCAAAAATTTCCATCTTATAAGCAAAAATCAAAAAAGTGTCCCAAGGTACAACACTTTCCCCTATATATTGGACCGGTTCAAAAAAATCGACTATTCTTTTTCTTTCAATTTTCGCATTGAAATACTTTCGGGGGGCTGAAAAAAGATGCCTGTTAAAAGCGGAGCTCTTATCATTAAGATTTAGAGGTCGCTCATCGCGGATTTCTATTTTCCATTTGAATAGCATAGGAAATTTTTTTTTTTTTTTTTTAATAATTTTGTAGCTCACAAACCAATGAACAAATCCAAATGACTCAAACATATTTTCATAGGAAATTGAACACTCTACAAAAAGCTCCTCTTATCATTTTTTGATAAATTGACTCCTTCCAAGGTTATTCAAGCTCAAATTTCAACTTATAGTTGAATAAACTATTTTTTTTTCTGATTTTTTTTCCACAATGATAGGTACATTTTTTAGAGTGTTCAATCCCCTATCAAAATATGTAAGAGTCATTTGGATTTGTTGATTGGTTTGTGAGCTACGAAATTCCGAAGAAAAAAAAAAAAAAAAAATTCCTATGCTATTTAAATGGAAAATAGAAATCCGCGATGAGCGACCTCTAAATCTTAATATTAAGAGCTCCGCTTTTAACAGGCATCTTTTTTCACCTCCCCGAAAGTATTTCAATGCGAAAATTGAAAAAAAAAGAATAGTCGATTTTTTTGAACCGGTCTAGTATATATACAGGCACGAAGCGTAAAACTTTTTCTCTTTCCAAAAAAATTCTATATTTTTCCTCAGGCTTTGAAAGCTCCAGAATAATTGTAATGGATATCACTTACACGCTCCACGACCACTAGGACTGTAACAGTGATAGATTCCGGGTCTGGAAAATTTAATGGAAAAATCCCAAGTGTCAGGTACAGGCACGGCAGCGATATGTCAGACTATTCACGACTCAAGCGCTTTCCCGAGGAGAAAATAAAAAATAAAATAAAATAAAAAATAAAAATCGAAAGAGAAAAGCAGGAGAAAAAAAAAAAAAAAAAACTAATATAGGTACCTACTTCTGGACGCACGGAAACAATTCGAGGAATTATTGCTTTCATTAAATCCATTCTAACATAAAATTATGTAGGATCATCGCCGTCACTATAAGTTCGATAAAAGAGATAAATAATTAAGCCCTGTTTTTTTTTTTTCTTTCAGTTTGTGCGAGTAAACAAATTTTCAAAATTTTTTCACAAAGATTGGTGAGAGTGACGAGCATCATTTACGTACGAATTTCACCTAAATCGTCAGAAGTCATAATTCGCGTATCTCTACCAGCGATTTTTGTATAACGCCACAATGCGAACGTGCGTAACAAAGGACTTACCAAAAGAATAAAGTTTCCCAGCTGTCCGCGGTGGTGGATTATGAATATTCACTGCCGCGTCCGTCCAGAAAGTATATCAGCTTCGAGGTATATGGAATCTAGTGTAATCAGGCCTCGTATTTACCACCCTTGGCGTAGTTCTAATGGGTCGGTACAAGCGATCTCCGTGACATCTGCCAAGGGTTTGGAACTTTGTTAAGGGTAGGTTTTGCCGAATTGTAGAGTCGGTACTGCAGGGTAAAATATCCGGTAAGTGTTAAGTCAGGAGTCCCCTGTATATTACTATGTGGAGAGAACTATGGCCACGAGGGGTGAACAAAACTCCAGGTATAGGCCCATTCCCTTGGGCCGACAAAACCTTGTGGTATGGAGTGTACACGGCTGAAATAAGGGAGGGGACTTTTGGTGGGACAGTCTGGAATAAAATTAGCACAGTATATATAAAATGGAAGTACCTACAATATACGCGACACGTACCAAATTTTAAAAAATCGGCATTTTTTTACCAATCAAATTTTAAAAACTTTTACCAAGGCAAATTTTAGAAACTTAACATATTTTTACCTATCAAAGGACTGACAATTTTCTGATTAAATACTAAGATATTTCTTCTCAGAATCAAACTATGTCATTCGGTCTGCACTTCCACCGAAATCTCATAATTATTGCTTTTATTTTATCACGCTTTAAATTATTCTACCAAAACATTCGGTGTTTGTTGGTTTTTTTTCTAATCCTGCTCCAGCAATCATTAGTCAAAGAATAGTTTCTTGGTTTCTAAAATCTACGTGATTTCATATGATCGCAATAATATCATAACTCATTGTACTCTTTTTATTTCACTGAATCTGTACTTCATATTATAAATGCAATTCGAAACTCACGTTAATATCAACCCCTAAGCAGAATGAACTTTTTCTCTCGATTTCTCACTGCTGATGATTGCATCGCTAAATTATTATTCCGATAAACTGTGCGGCAACAAAAACTATAACTATATACTTAAGATCGTTTAATTTGCTTACTCACAGTTACCAATTTGTGCTTGCAAGTTTCAGTCAATTCTCGACGATTAGCGTCAAATTTCTCGATAGAAACGGTCTGCAACTCCGGTATAGAAGCGGATCTTGGTCGCGCGGGTATGAGCGGGTATATAGGAACGAGCCCCAGGTACACTCTAGTTCCTTAACCGAATTAGGGGAAAGTCGGGATATTGCGGAACGCCTTCGTGCAATTGTTTTAAGTCGACATCTCCGCTGGTTGCAACCCCTTGGTTGCGTCGGCCATCCTTACTAGCGGACATTCGATTTGAACTAAACTATTAGACAACGAATCGAATTATCGGAATATGCAGGTCGACGATTTCTACGGGTATTACGTGCCCGGAATATGGTGAGACCACCGGACCGATTATCGTACAGTAATTACTAATTACTAATCACCCCACGTTTATATATTATAGGGGAACGATATAACAGAATACATAACAATGATATTGTTAATGCTTCTCCTTATGATATTATTGCATACACAGAAAAAAAGGTTAACTTGAGCCATGAAAATTATTTTTGATTCAAGATAATTTTGCGGTCCAAAAATGAAGACCGAAATTTTCTCGGATCAAATCAAAAATTTTCTCGAGCCAAGAAAATTGTACCAATTTTCTTGGTTCGAGAAAAATTTTGATTTGATCCGAGAAAATTTCGGTCTTCATTTTTGTATCGCAAAATTGTCTTGAATCAAGTTAACCTTTTTTTCTGTGTACACACGCACGGAAAAAAAATTGTTGCTGAATTTACTATGTGAGCAGCTACGTATAGGACAACACTTTTTTGTAGTAGAAATTACCACAATTCTAGTATTTGGTACATAGGAGCAAGTAAATTTCAATGTCCTAATGAGTAAATGTTACCACAATTGTTGTCATTTCTACTGCAAAAAAGTGTTGTCCTATATGTAGCTGCTCACATAGTAAATTTAGCAACAATTTTTTTTTTTTCCGTGCGTTATCACCGCATGTCCACGCAAATTCATATTCGACATGAATTAGTTTGACTTATCGAGAGTTCGCGTAGATACGTCTGCGGTAATCGAGTTTCACGAATCGGTAATTTTCAAGAATCACTTGAAAGTTTGTTCGGACTTGGTCCTATATACTATCGTCAATGTATGATGAGTCTGATCGTTGTCTGTGTGCAGCAGTATCTGATCCATCTCGCATCTCGCGTTTCGCATCTCGAGTGGGTGATAGGGTATATATACGGAAACGTCGAGGCTAGTTCGGGGCAATATTAACACGTGCGAGACCTTTGGTGTTCCTCTTAAATTTCAAAGGGTCTCTTCTCTTATTACGAGCGATGACGTCGCTGGTCGGATATATATATATATATATATCTATATATATATGTATGTACCTATATATATATGTATGTACCTATATAAACGCGAGGCGTCCCTTAATTTCCACTAACGACCAAAGTTTTTTGGTGTCCGAGTGAGTCCGTGGGTATCATAAATTCAAAATGGCGGATCCTTTGGGGCGAAAACAAAAGCCACTCGGGCCGAGCAGCCCTGGAGGCTCGAGGGTCCGGGACGTGGACGAGCGACGGTGTACGGATGATGCGGGGGGGGGGGGGGGGGGGGGGGGGGTTAGTGAGGGTCTGGAAAGCTTGGAACCAGGGCCGAGGGATGCCAACGATGAGAGAAGGAACGGGGGACGTACGGGGAAACGCAACCCTTCTGCGTTAGCGCGGGGGCTGCCCACCCCCGCCCGCTGAAACACCGAAAATGGCGGACCCAATTAAGAGGGCTCCGAGTGCCGCGCGGGCGCCGGCTATTATTATATTTATGCTTATAGTATACCTTATACAAGCTACCTAGTCGAAACCTCGCACACGATAAACCTGTGAAAGAGTTTTACGGTATGGGGAACGCGCGAGTATGAATTGCCCTCAGAGTTATACCGCATCAAGTTGCGACTATGTTTGCTCGTGCACTTTCCATGCATCTATAGGTGTACCTATAGTATACGTGAAAATGAATGTACATGTACATGTATATACACGTGTATATCCATATATACCTAAGTATTTGTAGATACATAGGTAGATACACGAAGTACGAACTATCTATATAGCAGCGATGCCCAGGTCCCTCGTTCGAACGACTTAGCGTTCGGGTACGTCGGCTCGTAACCGACGCGAAGCGCCGCCTCGAATACGAATCGTTAATGGCGTCAGTGGTGTCTTTACTCGTTTCTGAAGCACGTATGTGAATGCATCGAGGTTATTCTGTATAGTAATTTCTCCGGCTATACCGTTATACGTGAGGATCGGTTCAGAACTTGCGGTCTAGTCATGGAAAAATATATCAACGTGTAGTACAGACTATATGGACCATAAGTTGTTTTTTTTTTTTTTTTTTTTTTTTTTAAATTTCATTACCATATGCGAATCGCGATCGTTCGTTGTTCAAATCGTAAGATCAAGTCGTGGGTATAATATTCATACAGATTTTCGAAACCGCATGGAAGTACATAATATACGAAACCCGACCCTTTCTATCCAAGCGTATCATATTTTTGACACAACTACTTTTTTCGGTCATTTAATTCAAATAAGATCTTCATTTATTGCGAAAGAAAAAATTACGAAGAAAAACCTTGAGGGGTTTTTATTAACAAAATATAATTAAAAAAAAAAAAAAAAAATTATTTTTAGGGGTTGAAAAATATTTAGATCTTAAAAAGGCTGGCCGCGACCCAGCTAGCTGAAACGATATGTCGAAATAAAATAAAGAATTGATGATCGAACTCCGACAGCATATAATTTATTCAACTCGACAGTGAGGAAAATAGCGCTAACTTATTTAAGAACAGAAAAGGAGTAAAAAAACGATTTGTTATATTGTCTTTATTTTTTATTTTTTTTATTAATATTTTGACCAATAACAACATTTGGAAATTCGAAGAAGTCTCTATCTTAATGAAAAAGACGAAAGGGTTAACGAGAAAGACTAATAGAAAAGCGTTATCGCAAGGATTCTGATAATTCAATTACCGCATGGTTTACAATTGCGATTACAGACCCAAATTTTGTAGACGAGTATAATATGCGAGTCAAAAAAGTATCAATTGATGTGAAATTATTCTTAAGATTATAGAAACACTTGTACATAAAATCGAGTATAGATAATAATTGGGAATTATAGAATAAGAAAATAGCAAACTGCCATCATTTTTTTTTTTTTTTTTTTTTCTATTCAGGAGTAAAAAATCTGAACAGCATAAGATATCGTATGATACCCGGCATTTGAATATGAGATTATTCACGCGCCGTTTATCGCTCACGGTCGGTATAAGGCTGACTAAACAATGTTTGTACTACTGTGAACGTCTTTATTGACTGTTACACTAACTGTATATTAACTGCGTTAGCCCAGTATCCTTCCTTCATTTTCTATGCATATCATTATAATGTAGTATATGTAGAAGTATAAGATGTACGTGTAAAAAATAAATGAGAGTCAATTCGATTCGTTCTTATAAAACTGGAGGAACACATTTGCAGTAGTATAAGTATTGCCTAGTCAGCCCGAGCAGGTCTGCAAGCGATAAGCGTCGCGTAAATCGACCTCAAGCTGAGATATAAAAAAACCAAAAACAAGAAAAAAATTACGCAAATTATATGATGTTTCAGTATCGGATTTTCGATTTAGTTTCACCTACCGAATCATGGAAGTTGTAATACAAATTCGTGTAGATGGAATCAGACAAGTATTATATCTTCAATATCGCGTGGGAGGAATAGCTTGATAAATGAGTGAAAAATTGATTTTTAAATATAGTTTCTTTTATCAATGTTAAAACGTTTGAATCTTTTATCATTTATTTTTAATAAAAGCGATACGACCATAAGATCTTTGGAATAAAAAATATGAGACGTTCGATGTGTCTGGCTGAACGTTGCTTACTACGTCGAGACAAGTCTTAGGTTTTACCCCACTTAATGCGAGGGACCCAGGCACCTACGCCGTCAGGGTTGTTCTATTATTAATTTCCCCTTGGTCTGCAAAGTTAAGGAGTATCGCAGGCCACTCGATTCCCATGAACCCTCGTGTAGGTAAAAAGGGCGATTTTTGAGTTTGACTAATTGCAAGACGGAATTAATTGGGAGGCGCCGCGTTTTCGCTTGAATTTTTCTCGAGTATAAAACCCAGAGTTGATGTAATATGCTACCGCAGAGCCTAGATCTAGTTTACCTCTAGTTTTTCAGCTTCCAAACTTTGAGCTTGTACTGTACGGATAATAAGGTACAAAGAGCCATTGAGTCAAGAGGTATAACTGAATTTTGTCAAAGTTTTAAAAATTTATTCTCCATCTCCAGAGGCAGGTATTTTGAAAATTCAAAGACCAAACTGTGACTTGAAGTATCCGCCATCGAGGTTATATTTTTTAAGAGTTATTGGAAATTGGAAAATGGGAGAAAATTTGACGTTTCCAGAACACTGCGTCGTATCGATCTCAGCTTCTGTGGGCGTTGCTATGAGATGGACCCTTATACAGCTGGAGATCTGAGTGTCGCCAGGCTACCCCCTCCCCCCTTATCCACCTCCTAGTACACCCCCGTTCCACCGCCCACCTACGGTTATTACTTTTGCAAATATACAAGATATCATATTCCAAACTTTATCCACCGTGAGTTTCCAGAAATTGTCCGGTAATGCGATTTCAAAAGCAATCGACCATCCCCGAAATTTACCGAGTGTTGTATACAACGTATCTACCCCCACAGTCTGTTATTAAACAAATTTTTAACGAGTGTAAAACCGCAATTTTCATTACGTACAATGAGGACTTCATTTTTTGACAGAATTATGCACTTACATATTCCAGAAAAATTTCCCTATCGTTCGCCAATTTCGTATCAACTGTATACCTGATTATTCTGAGGTAATGCTGTTTGGGGGTTGAATAGATTTACTGACACTGCAGTAAACGGGTGTTGAAAGGTCGCGGCGGAGAGATTCTGTAAGGACCAAACTGGATATACGAGATGTGAGTTAACCTTTGACAGGTGAGTTCATCACCTGTTAGGATGATGCTGGACCTCTGGACCCGGTAAATCGAGTATTAAAATGTACCTATTCTCTGACCCTGTAGTCAGTGCGTCAGGAATTTAATCGTCGTATAGAACGTTTGGTATACATATATAATATAGTTGCGTGCTTCTATAAAAGGATACGAGCGAATTATTCAGATCAGATTTTTTCTTTGAGTTAGAATTTTTTTTTTTTTTCCGGTTATATAATTCCACGCTGACGTCACGTCCGGCGAAATTCATCCAGTTCACCGATGGCCAATACCGGATAGCGAAGGGCCGCATTGTTTGGTGAAAAAAGGAATAAAAATAAACCGCGAAAACATCGGAATAGGTGGAGTGAGAGTAGGATAGACGCCCAGAGAATTATCGGCAAGTTTTTCCCGAGTTTTCGGCCTCTCGCACTGTGAGAAAGTGGTTTGGGGGATATTCGTAGGACCGGTAGAACTCTCTTCGTTTTTCTCGGCGTGGCTAGCCAGGCGTTTTGTCATGCATGGACGATGTCGATATGTGTACACTCCCCCGAGCAACCGACTTCCATCTTCAACCACCCCCGCGTTCGAAGTCCCGAGTCGCTATCTAACCTTCTCTCATACCTTACCTCAGCCCAGCTACGTACCTACTACTGCGACAACGATGAGGAGAAATTGTTATTATTTGATACCTGAGTACCGAGGTGAAGAGGCAACGTCGAACCTAATTATAACCGAGAGAGAAAAGTCGTGAGTCAAAAGGAATTGGTAATAATTAGAGGCGTGATTTACCGGCTCTTATGTACAAGATTAATAATTAACCAAAGTCACCCAAGGCTTTGGAAAGAGAATGTTTAATCAATTATTCAAGAGTATTTATCACCGACGACAATTACTGTGAATAAAATGATTACCAAATTATATTCTTTAGAATATTTACTATACTGCGAATTAAGGTAATCGATTCTTCCTCTCCTACTTTTCCTTCTTCTTCTTCTTCTTCTTCTTCTTCTTTTTATTTCTCTTTCGCTCTCGCTCTTCATTTTATTTTGCTTCAAATAACCACATTTTGACGGATTGCACACGTATATATAACTTATCGGGACTATAAAGAGGTGACGATGAAACGAACGAGTCAACCCTTCAGAGTTGGGCATCACTGGCCCAAATTTGTCTACAGGACGATTGTGGTCACTCATATATATAGGGCGCGGAGACCAGCTCGTCTGGTTTTATGTCCGGTTTTTCGTGAACTCTACCCCAGAAATGGGGCTGAGCCTGTCAACACAGAGGTACGCGCCCAAAATGATATATGTTGTGCCACCACTAATGTTATTCGACAACAATTTATACTCGTAATATCGTGATACGATCTATTTGAGAGCTGAATAAATACAACTCTAGGTACACTATTTATATTTTCATCAATTGCGGTTGAACTCGAGTTACCTCAGTGATAAATATTTTTCATATTAATTTTAAGTTCAAACATCATCAAGACGTGTGAACAGTAGTAAGCTTTCAAGATTTCGATATGGTTATAATTCGAAAATTAATTCACCAAAATTTGATAATCTGTGATTTGAATAGTTTATGCCGTTTGGTGATAATTCGGTGATAATTATTGATCATTACTTATAGGTAAAGAGATATTTCTGTGAGAACGATTTTCATATTTAGATAGATGAGCTTCTCATTACTCTATAGACCATTTCATTTTCATTCGTTTTCAATCGTGATTGCAAAATTAAAATTTTCTCTTTTTTTTTTGTTACAGTCTTCCCGAGGCACACCGACGGACAGAGAGAATCTACAGACTGATAGAAGATTTGTGAGTCTGTCGAGTCGAGAGTTTTCAAGTAGCTCAATCAAATTGATATCAATATTGGATAAGCCTTGTCCGTTGCCTTGGATAATTTATAAATAATTTTTGGAATATTGTGATTTGACGGTGTATCGTGTGAATAAATAAACGAACTATTTCAGGCTTCCTCGTTACGTACCCAATCGATATTGCTCTAATAAACGACTGATTATTTGTTCCTTATTTATTTAATCCCTCATATACTTTGTGCCTTTGATTACAGCTCGAAAACATATCTGCATAGAAAGATAAGGTTTTCGTTTTTCCCCAAATTTCTCAAATCGTTTAACACGTTTTCAATTTTCGTCTAACCCACGTTGTAAATTTATAACTTATTATCGAGCAAACGCCACGTTTAGGTAGTTACGATTTGGACCGATCCATTAGCCCTGCCATAAACAGATACCCCTGAAATAGAGCGCCAAATCTGATAGTACCAAAATGTTCGGGTGTAATCTGCATTCTCAGATCGTTTGCAAGTACCTATACTACATATAGGTGCATTACGTAGTATTAACAGAAATTGAGTAGCTGTCAATTAATAAATCGTATGCCAAAGTCTCAGGGAGTGCATTAAACTCGAATTTAATATTTCAGTGGTAAACTTTCAGTTACGAAAAGTGACGACCCTCGCAACAAGAAACGAAAGAAAGAACTGTACAAAAAAAAAAAAAAAAAAGTCTCCTGAACTCCGCACTTAGAGAAATGATTATTCACTTTAAATATATTCGAACTTCTATATACGAAACAAATTTTCCTATCTAGGGTAGATGAATTGTTCTATTGTTATAAAAATTCTTTTACTTCTGATGGATAAAAAATTTACTATTCACATATTGATTGTCTGATTTGTTCATATGTATCGATGAAATAATTTTTCACGGTGTGTCGATCTTGGATTAAAACTGTTATGTAACGTGTCAGAGTCCAATAATATGAATAAAAAACACGCCACGATTTGATGTTTGTAGAAGTAAATCTTTTGGCACGTGGAGATTCAAAGGGTCGAAAAGTTGGATTCCAGCTTTGGCTCTTCATCAAAATGTAAGTTCTCAAGTGAGGATCCTTCCCGCGAGGAATACTTGGAATTACGAATTACTTGTTCGAGAGTCCAGACTAAAGGGTGAGTAAAATGGCCGCCGGCAATGGGGTAGTGGGTGGTGGTGGTGGGGGTGGTAGCCACAACCCCTTAAGGGTCGAACCCTTGCACCACTACAAGCCAAGTCCAAAAGCACGACCCCTCTCCTCTTTCACCCCTTCACCCTTTCCTCTCTCTCTCTCTCTCTGCCTTCCACCCCCGTACCACCTATGTAGCTGAACAACCTTTATATCTATACATAGGTATACCTACTCGGCGTTGCTTTACTACGACCTCGAGTACAGCGCGTTGTTGGAAAGGGTATATGGCTATGTATAGTAAGAGGTGGCGGCTACGGACGGAAGGTATAACATAGCCGCTCCGTGGATACACTGGGTTAGGCTAGGTGCCCGGTAGGACGCTACCCTTTCCGCGAAGGAGTACGCGGGGTGCGGTGTAGAATGGAAGGAAGGGAGGAATTTTAGCGAAAGCGAGAGACGGTGGCTAGCTCACCCTTAAAATACATGGTATGCGAAAACGGGGAATAAAGGGCAGTCTACCCACACGTGTATATTTGTATAAGATAGAACACAGAGGAGAGAGCGGTGCTAGAAATACCAGCTACTGGAATTAGAATTTCTAACTATCACGAACAACAGCTCGTGCGCGGGCAGGGGAGGAGGAATTTTTTTTTCTTCCTCGAAATTTTTACTTGGTGTGATTTTTTATACATTGATTTATATACCTACACAGAAAGAAAGGTTGACTTGATTCAAGATAATTTTGCGGTCCAAAAATGAAGACCAAAAATTTTCCAAATTTTCTTGGTTTCAGAAAAATTTTGATTTGATCCGAGAAAATTTCGGTCTTCATTTTTGGACCGCAAAATTATCTTGAATCAAGAATAATTTTCTTGGCTCAAGTTAACCTTTTTTTCTGTGTATACATACGTATCCGTATGATCCTTATGATCCTTGGAAAAATGTACCTACAAGTAAAAGATTTCAGAGGAGGCCTTGACGCGTATACGGTTGGCTTTTGTTTTTTGACGTCAGAAGGACGTGGAATTCGACCCCCCAGAATCCTCTTCTTGAGATCGTAATATCGCTCGCGGGGCGGATCGTTTGAGGCTTGAGGAGTCCTCGACCCGCGAGGCGTTTTGATGAATTTCTTATTCTGCTGAGATCGATTACGCGGGCGTGAGGTGACAATTGGATGATGCCTTGGCAGAAAAGGGTTTCGGCGTTTCCGAGGGGTTCCCTCGAACTTCGAGGAGGTTACTTTACGACGTTGCCTACCGCTCGACGTTCCAAGTACTTGGGGGTCACGTTGCCTTGACCCCCGGGTACTTGGATCGCAGAAGCTTTTCGAGGTGATCTCTCTCCGCGCAATACTTCGATTCTCGAGCCAGGTGAATCCAGTTTAATATTGTGTAGGCATTTAATTATTGGCTCACTTCGGGGTTTCAGATTCGTCAAAGAACTAAGCTTTTTGCTGATTCATTTTACTGCCAACGGTGCGTGACAGTTTTTTTTTTTTAATAATAATATGATATGCACAATAGAATGTGCGAATATTATGATAGGTATACAAAATTCGCATCTTGGTATAATCATGTATTTCACACAAATTAAAAGAGCCGTTGATTATGTGCTGAATTTTTCAGTTTAGCAGGATAACTTTAGCCATACCGATGGTCACTTTGATCACATAGCTGACCATCGATGAACCTAATTTTGAGAAATACGTTTAATGGCGGTTTTTCCAACATAACTACTGAACTGATAGATTGATTTCGATGATGCTTATGGGAAAAATTTCTGGACTGTTATACATGACATTGCTGATTTTTGAATGATAGACTAGCTATAGCTATTCAAAAGAAATTGAGCCTCTTCAAAATCGTTTTTATTATCTGTAGTCGCATATGTCTCTGGGCATTTGTATCGGGAAGGAATTATATATATGTGTTTTAGAAACTGCAGCACTTTAGACATCTGAATCGTATAACAACTGATGACAGATTTGATAGATTACCAAACCAATTTAGCTACTCTTAATTTATTGAAGATCAATTAATTGAAATAGATCAATACTAACGAAGATTCAAATTTATACGTATTGCAGTACCTATGTATATGCAAACTCAATATTCATGCCTCTGGAGGCGTTGATAAAATTAAATCGTTTTATGTAACTGATATCTTGTTGGTGGTACCATTACTTATGACAATTGAGACGGTCGAAAAATGTTATGATTCTGAAGACCCGACTTCTGTACATTAAAAAAAAAAAGAAACAGCAAAAAAAAAAAAAAAAACGAAACTATAAGGATAGACAACGTTCGATGTCTCAAAATGCTCCCTTATTTCCAGTGCAAAAATATTTTGACCAAAAAATGCGATTTCAGGTAAGCTAGTACCGCGCCTGCGTACATAACTGAGCGTTGTCGAGGGCAGAACTAATCCACTCAATTAATTCATCCCTCTAACGTTGGACCGCGATCGGATGGAGACTATGACCACATGATACTTCCGGTGATAGATTCTGGGGTGACATATTTTTTTTACCTCGGTCTGGAATAAGGGAGGAAAGCTTTGTTTGCGGAGTGAAATCAAAGAGCGTAATTAGCGCCAAGTGTGGTCTGCGTGGTCCGCGTGGTCTGCGTGGTCGGCCCGCCATGGCATGTCTCCGAGCTGGCGGTCGCCTCGGTCAATACCCACCGGACAAGATGGCCGCCGCCCACTCTAACACAAACTCAAAGTTACATACATTTATGTACTCAAATGTGTAACCCACCCCGGACCTCTCCGCACCGCGGGAGTTAGTTGCCTTCGACCCTCCCGACGCCGAGTTCCTCGAGCCACCCTCACCTTCTTCCCTCACTTCTCGGTTTCCCTCCGTGTTCCTCAACACGGACACGGACACGGAACTTCATCATTATTAGGTATTAGTCGCTGGTTGCACGCAACGCACACGCACTGATTGCTGCACATGGGGAGTTGCGGGTTCTTGTTTCAGAATATATATACATATATATAGACACACCATGTGTGTAACGAGGATGGGGAAGGCGTGGGGAGTAGTAATTTACATGTGTGCATGCATATATGTGCATTTCACTCCATGTACGCCACTTTTACTTAGGTATACCTGGGAGTTTAAGTTGAGCAAAGTTCCCGCTGCAGCAGCTCCGCATGGCTTTTAAGCTCTCTTCTTTTGTTTTCACTGAGGTACCTGGGGCGATTTGTATGACGACATCGTACCTACCATGCATACTGACGGTTTTTGGCACGGAAAATCCTTCTAACAGTAATTATAACATATTCATACATTACAGTGGTAATTATATGTATACGGCGAAACTCTAACCGAAGTAAGAATTCGTATGTCTACAAGAAAGTACTTACTTATATACGAGACATCTAACTTTGGCACTATCAAAACTATATATAACATAGAAAGATAGTTCTAAGAAATTGGCTATTAAAACTCGTTCGTACACCAATATTTAAAATATAAGTACAGCCACTCTCTAAATTTGAATTAGTGAAAATCACTGAAAATAGTGAATAGTCACTGGTTTTGCAGTGAGAAATGTGCCATTAATTTGAATTAGTGACATACTTCTCACTGCGAAACAGTGACTATTCACTAATGTCACTAATTCAAATCTTGGAGAGCACCGATTCATTTCAAGTGGATTAATCAAGTTCAGTTATTGTTCTTGATATGGGACTGCTGCAAATTTGAAAAAATAAAATTAAATAAACAAAAATGAAGACCGAAAGATCTTAAATCTAGAAATAAAACGGCTTCTGAATGGACTTACGCCCTCGATAGAACAACTTCAACGTTTCACACGTCCTCAAAGAATTTGTTCGCATCCGTAGGCTCGTATTGGGGTATTTCTCGATTGGTCAGTTGAAAGGGGTGGTGAAAGAAGGTCTGTCATTGGTCAACGCCACCCTCGCACGTAGGCGAATGCTGACCGTTTGGGGATGAACGAGTCCCGCTCGCAGTCGGTTGGGGGTGGTCAACGGACGGCTGAGCAAAGCTTAGATTTAGACAAGCGATCTAGCCCCGTTCAGTTTAAAATTTTCAAAACTCGTTTCATTCAAAGAACTTGAATTAGCGATTTTCAATTTTCTCTATCATTCGATTTTTCGGTAGACTCTGAAAGAATTCAGTTTTTTTCCCCCTCTTATTCACAATTTTAAGTCTAATATCGTGAAGAAAACGATTCTAAACTACACCGAAAAGATTCTCTAATTTTATGCAAATTTTATAACGCATCATTCGATGTAGAAAAAAATTAATGCAATTATAGATATTAGCGTGGTTTAATTGCTACCTAATATCAGTTTATTCCACAAACGCGACTAATGATGAGAACGATGAACACAAATTACGGGTATATCGTATAGGTAACTGAATAGTATGCCTCTCGTTTTCGGAGGAATCATTATTGACAAGAGTATTTCGTGGAAGGACTTGGAAGAGCAAAGGTAATGATGGCGAAATAAGGTCAAATTACATCAAACGATGGATTTCACTTTATAGAGGAGTCGCATGCGTGAACTAAACGGTTGTAAGTGCCTTGTATTATCATTGGTGAAATATGGTCGTGTGATTTTGTAATCCTTCCTTTAATTTTTATTTTTTATTCTATTCTAGCGGTGAGTTTTATACCAAGGTTCAATTCTAAGACAAATGAATCTTTGGCCTAACCTTTTGACCATCAAGAAACTGCGAGCCAAACTACCCTCTAATCCGACGCAATTGTTTTCGGGCATGTTCGCTGCTTATCTGGCTTAACAGTTGACTAACTCGACGATCTAACAAACTTCAAACTTAAAGGCCTCCCGGGTTGGGAAATGTTTTTCTCAAAATCACTCGCTCGGTAGTTAAGGCTTGCTTGGCACATCCTTAACAACTTGAATTTTGAATAGTTAGCAGTTTCGTGTATTCGAAATTTACACCATCCTCTCAGTATTTGATGAAATTACATTTTTTCAATACATTTCAAGTTTATTATTACATATTTCTTTGATTCACTTCACAATTCAAATATAATTAATTCCAATTACGAGTAAATCTTGAATCCGAAATATGTGACACTAGATTCTATGAGAGATTTTCGAATGTTTAAAAAGGCAACGCTTTATGTCTCGTGAGTCAAGTGGCGATAAAGCTAACTTTCTCCTTGATAAGGACAATATATTAATTAATTACGAGCATTTCGAACGATAGATATTAGTGTTATTATGTATATAAAGAGGTTTCAGCCTACTATTAGTCCCTAGGCAGAGCTTGGGGTTAGGTGGCGCCGACAAATTTCACCTGGGGAAGTTTGGCCCATCGGTACTTCTAACTATATATAGGGTAGGTTCAATTTTAGTTTGGAGTGTACCGCCTAGTGGCAGGTAACATGGACTTAGCGCTCCGGGGTTGAGGTACCATTGGAGCAAAAAGTTTGCAGAGTGCTTAAACTAACATTACCATGTTAATATCGCAACGGAATACACTTTATAAATTATGAATATTTATATTTCATATTTATGACGACACACGCTAGAACAAGTTATACAATAATTAAAACATCTCTCTATCTCTCTTTCTATAATACATTCATATTTATGTGATTAAAAAATGATTGATATCTGAAAACTGAATGGGATTTAAATTCTTATGAAGTAACTAAAATTTCATTTTAAGATTTTACAAAATATAACAATTATAGGTATATAAATATTTGTGAATAAAAATTAACTCGAAATTAAACGCTGTTTGTCGAATTTTTGTTTCATCATTTAATAGACCAATCGCATAATGATTGTTAATTTAAAATAATCGAAAAACGTATTACGATTTGTAAATTATTTGACAAATTTTGTCTTCTAAATAAAGGGATAAATCTGTGATAGAGTTCGTGGGGGGGCCACTGCTGTGCTTGACGTGCAGATTAGTGTTCGCCATTGTTGTGACGTCAGTAAAGTTAACACGCATTCAACTGACATCGTAGAACAATTGACTCGGTGTCCACGTTACGGCTTAATTTCTCGTACTTCCTTTGCTAACAATTGAAAAATTCAAACGTCATTCGATAGAGAAAGATCGGCTCTATACTTCGGTGAAAATGAAATGAAAAAATTCGATAATTACTTCACTGTTTTTGATTAATTAATTTGGAGATTTGGTTCTAAGCAACTCAGAAGTCACGGCACTTGACAGATGAATGTACCGTGAACAATGGAGCTTAGCCAAAAATCGACGCTATTGTCTTAACTTTGGGTTCCGGTGTTTGTTGTGTAAGACGATTAATATATGAACAAGTATAATTGATGTATTTCCGAGCGAATATTCAACGGTCAATGCGGACAACGTTGATTTCATAAGTTAACAGAATTTACGGGAATATTATTTTCCACACGGCGTGCGCAAAGTTCAATTTTGCGCACGCTTCGCGTGCATAAAATTCAACTTAACGCGCGCTGTGTTGAAAAATGAAGTTCGATACACGTGCGAAAGATGATTCTCGACTCGTGTGATTGTCACCCTCGCTTCGCTCGGGCGAAAAACTTCACACTCGTTCGAGAATCAACACTTTCGCACTAGTATCGAAAAGTACTATTAACGAGCTAAAAATCTACGATCGTTGAATTTTTGAACAAAACTCTTATAAGACGTGGCAGAATTGGCGCCAATTTATAAATTATCATTTGCAAACTTTGGAGTGAAAACAACTCAAAGATGAATAGAATCTAATTTTTAGTTATTGCACTGTTAGAAAAAAAGTGTCCGAGGAGGTCCACTAGAATTTTTGTGTTGATTTCAACACTTTTTTCAGTTGAAACAACAGAAAAATTTGTCGTTTAAGTGAAAATAATGTTGTTTTAATTCAAAAAAGTGTTGAAATTGACATAAAAATGATAGTGGACCTCCTGGAACACTTTTTTTTTTTCCAACAGTGTGCTTATAATTCAGCAAATGTTATTAATTATTATAGTAGATGCATGTTTATGCTAGAATAATTTAATTTACATAAAATCAAACTTACCATGACTGAGACGGGTGAAGGTATCCTGTGATTAGGTCTACGTTCGATTATATGAGTACCCCTACACTTGATATTGAATAAATAAATTTAAAAATTTATGTAAAAGACTGTATTTTATTTCCTTACTAATTTAGTTAGAGTTGAATATACATATATGGAAAATAAATAACTAATTAAAAATGCATATGCCTAGACATTATCGATTTTTTGTTCTAGAGACTCGGATAGGCGAGGGTTGGGTAGGTACTCAGGGGTGTCCAAAGGTAACTGACTCCCTGGGTATATGCAACCCTATTTACAGATCTGCCACCGATCGCAACCAAATATATAGGTATATGGTACACATACCCGAATGCACTGACATGAGCTTAGCTATACAGCCATTCGGCCGATCCCTGGTTCACATATGTATATGTAACGTATGTGGTATATTACTTGAATACCAGAAATTCGAGCATCTTTACTCGAAGTTTTTCTGAAATGCAAAGTAACCGTTATTCATACTTCATAGGCACTTTCTAGACTGAACTATATCTGTATTTTTTAAGGACTTACTGAATTTTCTAGCTCTCGGATATATTATATCCCTGTGAGTTTTTCCTTGCCTGTTGAAAATCTAAAGCTAGTAGTTTCACGTAAGCTTTAACTCGTTCGAGCATATAAGAACAGCGTTTTATTCAACTGGAAAAAATGTTGAGGTTTTACCATTACGATGGAATATAATATGTAGAATCGATCGTACGAGTTAGAATAAATTGTACATACGTATGCAATTTCCAACATTTTAATGATCAGTATAATCTATAGAATAATGAATTAGGGGGATTGATGGATATAAGGATAACAAGTTTATTTATTTTTTAAAAACAATTCCGTTTATTTGAATCGCACAAGACATACACCGTACCTGCTACTTTTATAACTAATCGCCTCGATACGAGAAAATTTTGGTCAGCGAATTTCTTGATACTCTGACCAACCTTTTCTCGCGAGGTCCGTGTTCGTATTGCCTTAAAGTCGAATCTCGGTTTGAAAGTACTTGGACCAGGTTTAACCTGGATTTCACTGCTATAGAAACCGAGCTTTGTTTTTACCCTGGATCAGAAAATTTTTGCTATAATCGAAATTTCCCCGCACTACTTTTCGGTTTTTTTTTAATTTTTTTCTTATTTTTTATTTTTTCTCTTTTTCGTGTTTATTTATTTATTTTCATTTGTTTCTCTCTTCGTTTGTTATATAATACATGAAATACTTTATTTATAGGTTTGTTTTATCTTTTTTTTTTTTATTATTATTATTATTTTTCTAGATACTCTTTGAATCTATATTGGTTTTTATCGGAATAATTTGTTTATTCTTTACCCTGTGTGTAGAAGAAATATTGGAAACGACTTTTGCAATGCGAAACTATATGTATATGCGTTGGGGGTGGCAGGGAATTTGGTCCTATGGTGTGATTGAGAAAAATAATTGAGAAAAGGAAAGAAAAGAAATGAAACCGAATCAAATGAAATGAAATAAAATAAAATAAAATAAAATAAAATAAAATAAACACATCAAAACGAATATTTGCATCCATGGTATTTTTGCGTACGTTTATTATTATTTTTTTTTTTTGAATACACACTAACTTGCGTCTTCGGCTAACATTCAAATTTTCAAAAAACACCCTTCTCCTTCACTTTCCTGTCCGCAGCAAAACGGGGCTTAATTATATTTAAATAACCACTAGAATAATTATTATTATTAACATTTCGAATTTTTAATTATTTCCAATTTTTGCTACGGGCAGTGCGCCTTATTTACATAATATACAAATATATGTATGTATGTATATACATTTATGCATATACACATACACATAGATATATAAACAGGCCCGGTACGTATATGAGATTTATCTAACAAATTTTTAACTAGATAACGAGATTTTATCTAGAGCCGTACATATCTAACACCAAAAACTATCTGATATGAGTTTTCCCATTTTTTTTTTTTTTTTTTTTGTTATTTCTTTACCTTATTGCCTACATTTTTTTTAGGAACAATTCTCTTCAAAAAGTTTACAACGACAAAACAATTTCGATGGAACGAAGAATAAAAAAATTAAAAAAAAAAAAAATTAAAAATAGAAGAAACAAACAATATATTTAAAGAACCTCAGTCTTGGGCAAGAAACAGAATTTTCGAAATATTGAAAATCAAAATCGCTCACGGCATTCGTAGGATCAATATAGTATTACTTTGATTTTACGAAGGTCGATTGGATAATAACTTTTCCAATAATAAATATATAATCAACGAACGAATTGAGTGCAATAATAGACAATAATAATAATAATAATAATAATAAAACGTGACACGGGGTGACTGTAGAAAAAAAAAAGAAAAAAAAAAAGGTCAGATCTAACAAACCGACTCTTAAAAAAAAAAAAGAAAATTTCTCTCACGACTCTTTCGCCTTTAACTAATAGTTTTTTTTTTTTTTTTTTTTTTTTTTTTAATAATGTTTTTTGTTTCTTCTTTCTTACTTTTCTTCACAAACAATTTAAAAAAGAACGGGATTAATTTTCAATAATATCTCCCTTTATACAGACACCACGTGTAAATAGATAATAGACGATAAACCTAGACAACTTTGGCATCTTCTTAACTATTAAAAACATTTCAATAATAATTTAATATCGGAATAAAATAATGTACGTTTCGTTTAATTTATAATAATAATAATGATAATAATAATAATAATAATAATAATAATAATAATAGTAATAATAATAATAATCATAATAATGGTAATAATAGTGATAATAATAATAGTAATAATAGGTATGGTACAGTTTTACACATATGTAATCGATCTAGATCTTAAATTACTAATGGGTAGCACGTAATAAGTATTATGTAAATTAATATTTTACACGATATTAATACATAATAGGGGGGGGGGGGGTTGGGTGGGTTTGGGTATGTATATACAGAACTGTGATGCGCCATTTTCAAAGCGATACAGCGGTTTCAAAAATTACTACAGAATGTACAAAAACGTACTAGTACATACATAGTTTTAAAGTTCATATATTACGATATATTATATTATTAAATAAATAATCTTTAATATGATAATAAAGTTACTATTAATAGGGTGTTTATTAATTATTTATAAGTTTAATCAATAGGGTGAGACTCGTTATGGTAACCATTCATTTGAATTAAATTAATGGGGTTTAAGTATTTCGTTTACAAGTTTATACGGTTTTTTTGTTTTTTGTCTTTTATATTTTTTTGTTTCATTTTATTTTATATTTTATATTTTATTTTTTATTTTTTATTTTTTCGTCCAGTCTTCGAGGTTGGAACGTTTTTTGTTAACAGTTTAGTCCCTCGAAGAGACTCTTCGCCTATATTGCAGATCTTCTCTCTTCGAGGTCAAAGCTAGTTTTTTAGTACTATCGTTTCAGGCATTTCCAGCCATCGACCATCGACCGTGATAAACCATCAAGTCTCAAAATTTGAGTAACGAATTTAAAATGACAACAATTCACCAATGAATATTTTTTGTTTTTCTCTCTCTCTCGCGAAATTGGCTCTCCTTTTAAAATTCTCTTCTGGCTTACATGCAATTTCCAGTCTAACCCCCGTTAACCCCTATAATCGCTGAAAATTTAAGATTCTTATAGAAAAAAAAAAGAAAAAAAAAAAAGAAAAAAAAAAAAAAAAGAATCACGATTATCGAGGACTTAGAAAATCCACCTTACCTATCCATGCGAAATTATTATAACGACGGGGACAACCACTGTCCTTATTTTATTTATCGGATCTGGTAGAATCGGAGGCGAACCGGAAGAGCGTGACGGACGTCTAGTACACCGGATACGGCGGCCTGTGAGGCCAAAGTGGTGGTATAAGCGGAAGACTGACGTTCCACGATCAAGTGTCCTTCGTGCTCAAGGACGAGTCCTCGTCCTGACTGCCTGAGTACGGCATACCCATTTTTTGACCCTGCTGTACGACGACACATTTCCGCATGTGCTTCTCCAGGGTACTGGGCACGGAAAATGGCATCTCGCAAAATCTACACCTGTAAATATCCTTGCCGTGACGTCCATGGGTCTTCATGTGTCTCGTCAATTTTGAGCTCTGAGCACAGGCGTATGAGCAAAGTTCACATTTGTAGGGTTTTTCGCCGGTGTGGGATCTCCTGTGGACCGTAAGATTCGAACAGTTTTTAAATACCTTGCCGCAGTACTCGCAGGTATCGTTTCTACCGCTACGTTCCTTCTTCAATAACGGACTAGGTAGACCTTGGAGGGATAGGCTGGACGTTGTTGCCTTTGAAGCTTTCCGGAATTCGTTGTTTTCCAGATAATGAGGACTGGGTAACCAAAGACCACCAAAATCCGGTCCTGACGATCTGGGAAATCCTTGGCCAGAGAATATATTGGGTGTAGTTGAAGAGTTGAAATTTGTTGGCGACAGAGCACTGTCTTTTTCCTTGTTGTTGTTCAAGGAATTAGTCAGATTCGACGGTGACTCAGTCTTCAAAAAACCACCGCGATGATTCTCTTGCAATGCTTGTCTGTACGCTTCAGAGTACTGGGCGATGTTACTGAGCCCAAATTTTTCCATCAGGTCACCGACTAGACTTGGTTTTTGGTCCACCCTTACGATTCCACCTTCCTCGCTACTCTGTCCCTGAGTCGTGCTAAGATCTTCGGGTGTATTTTCCTCGTTGTCTTCCCTCTTGACGTCAGTCTCCTCGCCATCGTCAAGGTCCATGTTCTCGTCACAGCTACTACCGTCGTCTGGAACAGTTTCCACGCTACCCTGTGGACTGGAGGCGACATTCAATGCCTCCTGGTGTTCATTTCTCATGTGCTTTCTTAGCTCCGAGAAACTGGGCACTTCTAGTTCGCAAATTTCGCACCTAGTCGCCGTAGTGTCTTGTATTGTTTCCTGAAAGGCGTGTTCCTTGTCTTGATGACTCCGTCGATGGACGATGAGGTTTGACTGGAAGCGGAATTTCTTCTCGCATACCTCGCAGGTGTATACCGTTTCGGAATCGGCGATAATTGGAGTGGAAGCGACCGGAGTACTGGTCTTTTCACTGTCTGTTGAGTTGTTGTTATTGTGATGTCCACCAATAGGACTTTGGGTGTAACAAGGTGGGGAATTCTCCTTCTGCAGGCTGTTGTGGGTTAAATTTGCTGGGTTTGCTGCTGGGCTTGGTGGTTGTATCGTCTGTATGCTTACGACGGGGTTTGGATTCGAAGCTGGGTTTGGGGTGGGATTCGGAGCCGCGCCTAAGGAAGGGTTAGCGAGGCTCCTTAGGCGCGCCGAGTAAAAATCCAGGTTCGCTTCGAGTGGTGGTGGATGTGCCTGACCGGATAGTCCACGTCCATGTGATAGTTCAGCAAGGTTGGCTAAGTTCCTTGCGTTATTCAACGAGTCCAATGAACTCCGCACGAGGGAATCACCGAGGTTAAGGCCGTCCATGCCTCGAAGAGGGTCTCCGAGGTTTTGAAGATTCCTCGTAGCGGTTTGAAGGTCTTGAAGACCCCTGTATCCGGCGAGAGGATTGAGGGCAAGAAAATCTGGCCTGAACATAGGTGGAAAGCTCCTCTCCAAATGCTGTGGCAATCTTAGAAAACTGTGTAGTGGATCGCCGACGAGCGAAGCTGACGATTGTAGTTGCCTGCCGCTGCTACCGCTAGAGTTTCCTCCACCAGATGAATTCCCTGCTGAAGAACTTCCAGTAGATTTACCGCTGAGGTTCAAGTGGTTCGGAGGACTTAGGTGGTGTGTATGTGTTGGCGTCTGCGTTGGCGGACTCGGGGCTGGTGTGTTTGAGGAAGAATTTGCCGAGGACGATGAGGAGGTGTAGAGTCTAGCCCCGTGCACGCTTTGTGCATGCTGAAGAAGCTCCCACGCGGAAGAGAGTCGGCGGGCGCACTGGGAGCACTGAAGCCATCGTGGTTCTGCAACAGAGTGGGTCCAACTCATCCATAAAATGTATAAAATGTGTTTACGTGCATGTAGTATATGTGAAATGCACATGCAGCTATATGTAATATGTATACGTTTGAATTGAGAGAGAATTGAAGAAAAAAAATGTCAATTTGTGGGTAATAGAGTATCCGCACACTGGTCAGTAGGTACGGCGGTGTAGCAAATCGTAAAATATCCCCCGTCGTGCATCGGGGTTATCGGGGTATCAATTTCATCCCCCCCCTTAATTTTCAATCGTCGAACGAATTGAATTCGGAATTCAAACGGCGCGTCTGTGTCAAATTGTAGGGCCGTCTATCGCGGGGTAGGAGGGAGAGGCAAAAGGAGGGCTTAAAAATAATATCCCCAACAATAAGCGGGATCCCTGTGGGGGTGGGGTATGAAACGGGATGAAACTGACCCTTAACGACTTTCTGTCCCTGGTTGGGACAAGGGATGGAGAGATGTGGTTTTGAATTTCAATGTTTTTAATCCGGGAATATCAGATTTTCGGTCATTTTTCACGCCCCACGTGGCGGCGACGACGTTGCCCGCGTCGTTGCCGGCTACTGTAGGATTTTATTAATTCAGTTTTTCACCCTCGGTGAAAAGGACCACCGCCATGTGTTTCGCAGCGACCCTCTTGAAAGGACGTAAGACATAACCGCAAAAACATATTTCAACCGGTCGTAACTTGGTGCGAAAATTTCACTTCGAATTTATATAAGTCCTGTAGCTATATGCGCGCCTTAGAAACCGAGTTATAATATCAAGTTGAAGTTCAACAGAGGAACGAAATCAAGCGTTGAAAGAAATCATGTGCTAAGATCAAACTTCATAGTCATGAAAACTTTAATAGATAAAAATTTCCCGATTACCCGGTACAAGCGACAAAATCGATTAGGGACAAAGAACAAACTGCAAAATAAAGTGATCTTAATTAAATGGAAGTCTGGAGACTACGAGAAGAAATCTTTGTTCGCCGAGCGACTTAAAGCAGAGATCTTGTTAGCTGCCATTCGAATTTAAAATTTCTTCAAGAATCTCTCGGAGGATTCAATAGACTGTGTTTCACTCCTTGCTTCCTGTCTCGAAAATACAGAATACGCATTATATACACTGATGTTTCCGGTTGAGAACAATTTCAATTTTTTTTTTCCACTTTTGGTGAAATGTATAGATTGCGAAAATAATATTATGGATTTTCCCAATCCGGCATGACCACGATCTTTGGAAGCGGTAGTATAAAGAGAATTACGATGAGACCGAAGCGTATCCAATTACAGAAAATCGTAGTTAAGGGAATCCCTAACGGCCTTCTTTTGTTTTAAGCGGATCCCGAATTAGACCGTGTCCATTAAACATCAAGGTGTTGTCCAGTCCGTTTCTGGAAAGTATAATCAGGCGCGAATTTTAAATTGGTAAAATCCGTCGGTATAGAGTCAGTAAAAAAAGAAAGTAAAAAAAAAAAAAAAGGAACTTCCTTAGTCACTCAAAACATATAGAAAAATGTTAACTTGGATGACTATGAAAATTCGCCTGGTTGTTTCGAGGGCTCGATAGCTCTTGCAAGCCGTTTTAACACCGTGACGAATTTCCCTTTCTACCCGGAAGTCGAAAATATTGCCAACTTCCCCTTATATAGTCGAAGAAAAGGCGGTCCGCCGCAAGGGTAAGAGATAAGCATAGCCCAGTCTATAGAAAGAAGTATCGATTGGGGCTCAGTATACTTTTCATATGCAAACACCGGGTCGACCATCCGTTAGGATTATTTTTTACATAAAGTGCAACACTTTTAACGAAATCTAGTTGCGTTTAAACGAAAAATTCACACGATATACGTCATATTATAGCGTCGCTGTCTTAGCACGTAAAAGTTTCGATTTATATTCCTTCGACTGCAATTACCCGCGTCCCTCGTGCAGGGGACCTAAGCGCAGATGCACTTCCGAGACAGGCGGATGGCCAAGGTTCAACTCATCCTTAAACAATAGTCTTCCGAACAATTTCGCTCTAAACGGTGCCAGGCAATTTAGCGCGCAATTTCTGCGGAAGATTGTTGCGGGTCACTTTCCAAACCGTTCCTCAAGAATTGGAAATTCAAACTATTTTACCGGTCACGTGAATCCAAGAAATAAGTTAACATTCAGGAGTTCAAATTTGGCAAAAAAAAAAAAAAAAAAAAGATAAACTCAACTCAGCCATTATTTGACAGTAAAAAAACTTTCTGAAAAGTAAAAAAATAAAAAAGAGACGTCCCGCAAATTCGCTTACACCAGCTCATACACTATACGCACTCTATAAAGTCCGGAAATTTTGGGGAACTCACACGTGTCTATAGTCGAGGTTCGTGAAATTCGCTACTGTAAAAGACATGTGTTGCACCTCGGCTAGATTTTCCCTCAAAATTCGCATCACGTAGCGCGTATATACGGCTGGCGAGTAGCAAACAGATCTGAAACGGCCTGCTGTTCGGGTCTGTTCAACAATATTGCGATTTTGATTTTGACTACGAGTTCTTTTCGACTTCCGAGGTATAGTCGTCTGCACAAAGGTGCGTCACGTCATCCCCGGTCCGATGATATTAAAATATCGATTGGCCAACGTATTCGACGTATGCACTTTGTAGTTGGAAAGGGTTGCGCTCAAAGGGGACAAGCTGCAGCATTGCGTCGATCCCAGCAGCATCCCGGCTGGTCCACGAGCACCGATTCAGGTATACGTACGATCATCTATTTGATTCGCGCATCGTTTACTACAGGAATAATCTCTCTACTTTACCGAGCAACTATAATCGTTCCAACTTTTGAGTCTTTTATTTGAAACCCTTTTTCTTACCCCCCATGGCTTGAGGGAAGTAATCGGGAACCAGGATGAAAATAACAACAATAAGGAAAAAAAAAAAGTGAAAAAGGTGCACAAAAAAGTTTTGGGATTCCCTTTGAAACTTATCGAACATGACGTTTGGGTAACTTCGTCATCTTCAGACTGGACAAAGGGATGCGTCGTAGCACCGGGTACCTTGTGGTCAGCTAACTTTGTATGGGCATACTTAAAGCGTTTAAGTATGTACTATTCATGTGTAGCCAGAATATAGGAGTTGAGTAGCCGCGAATTAGTAGTGAACAGAGTTGAGTTTGTAGGTAGTGAGTTCTGGCAACGGACACGGTGATAATCGTGAGTTTGAGAGTTGAGGTGAATTGACAAGATCGTGGCGGAGATTGCCTCCGTGGTGGATTCCAGCCCATCTCCAGGATCGTGCGAGCGAGGTGCGTGGTGCCAATTGACACGCAATTCGCGCTTCGCCTCGGGCGGTCTGGGACATCCAATGTGGAAGGGGTCGGAAGGGAATCATAAAAAACCGGGAAACTGAGAAGAACTGGGGTGGAGTAACCGCTCCGTCGGTGCCGGGATATATCTCACCCCGAAAATTAATATTCCAGACAATCCTGACGCATAGATCAAATCTGCGTATCACCGGAACGGACGGGATGTCAATTTCGACGGATTATACCTTCCCACATACGACTTACAGAGCCCTGATTTCCCTCAGTCAAAAATAAAAGAACATTTACCATTTCTTTCAATATTATAATATCAAGAAGAGTTCGCGTTGACGTCTGGAAGAAAGTATGACAGCTTTCATTTTCCCCTTAAGCGTGCAGCAGCTTCCTGCACCCCTGTGAGTATCTATACCTGATGGTCACGCGCGGAAGGCATCGAAGCGCGGCAGAAGAGCTCCTCGTCGGCTCGTGCTCTTGCAGTGGGTCACGGTTATATTGCCACGTGGCTTTACAATAGGACGACTCTAATTGGGTTCAAACTCGCTGGGTTACAAAAACTTTGACAAAAACTCTGTGCAAGGGGTTAAACAAAATGCCCTCGTGTGCCGACCACGCGAGGCGGCAGTCATCCTCTTGCGTTTACTCGAGGGGTGCAGACGACCCGGGGCCGCCTATATCCTGCACGAAGGTACGGTTCAGCTCAAAAATCCAAAGAGACACACCGGTGTGTCAAGGTACCAACAGGCAGCGGCTCATACTTATAACCGAATGCTTAATTGAGGGATGATCTACGAATTATTTATTGCGATGCGCATTTAGCATTGTTAGCGGTTCGGGCTTTGGTCAAAAGGGTGGAAGAATTAGATCTACGATTTGAATTTTCCAATTACTGAAACACTTTAATCACTGCTCGACGTGAATAAATTGTCGTTGTGGATTAGAAACGAAGTATCGAACAGAGAAGTTATGCTTGTCATATTTTTTCACTTTGGTATTGGTCTACGAATTAATTCGTTTTTCTCGCGCTACACGCAAAAAATAGTGCTGTCGAATTTACTCTGTGTGCAGTAAATATATGGACAGCACTTTTTTGCAGTAGAAATTATCACAATTGTGGTAACATTCACTCGTATGGACATTGAATGCCACTTGCTCCAATGTACCCAATACTAGAATTGTGATAATTTCTACTGCAAAAAAGTGCTGTCCATATATTCACTGCTCATAGAGTAAATTCGACAGCACTTTTTTTTTTCGTGTACTCTATATGATTATACTCGGGATTGGTACGACTCATCGATACTAAGAAGATTTAAAATTGAGGCTTATTTATCATTTCATTTATATAAGTGCTACTCTTGGT
Source organism: Tenthredo mesomela (assembly GCA_943736025.1). Classification (NCBI taxonomy): domain Eukaryota; kingdom Metazoa; phylum Arthropoda; class Insecta; order Hymenoptera; family Tenthredinidae; genus Tenthredo; species Tenthredo mesomela. The sequence goes on from OX031013.1 coordinate 9,936,146, forward strand.
GTCCTACACTTTCCCAATTTCGTATATTACTTCTGATTTCGGATGGGACAAATTTCAAGTTAATTGAATGATTTTTTGCGGCTTTGGGTCAGATTTTCTTCTATCATAGCCCATTGTGATTGGATCGAATTTGATCTCGAGTGAATCAAATTTATAATTATATTATATATTATACGGTTATAATTCGTTGGTATATTATTTTAAAAAACCACTTCCATGAATTGAAGAACCAACAAACAGCAAATCCCCCAAGCTCCGTTCTTCACCGCATTAAATACGCGGACACTCGCGCGTTAACCCTTTCAGCACATGGTACGCCGAAGTTGACAATAGGCAAAATTCACCCCCTATATACCGTAGGGTCCTTTAAACTCAAAAATCGAACGCTGTTCATTGTTCGGAACCGCTAGACCATGTCACTCGTCACATGCTACGCTGCTAACGTCCTGCTTTAAACATTTTTCCCTGTCAAAGATCACGCCAATCAACGGTAAACTATGACAGATACCACAGAGAGAGAGAGAGAGAGAGAAAGAAAAAAATAAAAATAAAAATAAAAAATAAACAATCTAAATTTGTATCTAATTTATAAACTTACCAGAACTTGTCGTATTGGTGTCAGCATCGACCGATTCCGTCTTCGGTTTTTTCGGAAGTTCTTCCTTGTCTTCCTCCAGTCTTCTTTTCGGTGTTGAACTTGCACTCGCCCTGAGTTCTATGGGACTGCCACCGTCGGATCCTGATCCTTGCGGCGTAGGTGGACTCTCGAGGCGACTACCACGTTTGTTGATCGGTGCCGAGATGCTAGGTACTGAGTTGAGCTTCTCCTGTTCGGTTTTGAGAGCTAAGGCATCCTCAGGGTCCGAGTCTTCGGGGGCAGCCGCTGGCGGAGGGCTGTGACATCCTTGAAGAGTACTCCGACAGTGGTTCACCTTATGCTCGATGAACCTGACGATGTCGCCTAGAGGATAGGAGGCCCGACACCCTCCGCATTGCACCGTGTCCGGGCTCGAGCCTTGAGACGTTTCCGCTGTAAAAAATGAAGAGAAAAAAAGCGCTGCTTTAGTATACCAGAGAATAAAGGCCTGAAGCCATTTGAGGGAAAAAAAATGAAAAAGGTGAAAAAATCTACCCAGGGAGGAGCTTAGAGTCGAGCTTGCGCCCTGTGTAGGACACTGGTCAAGCGTGGTAGACTCCACCCCTGAAGAATCGAGTACACAGGGTTAAAAATTCGCAGTGATAACGCGGGGCTGGTATTATTTGTAAGTATGGAGTGTTGTGTATAATAAAAAATAAAGCAAAATGAAAAAAGGGGAAAGGGTAAAGCCCGGTGAAAACGGAAAAAGAAAAACAATTCCAGCCAGACACCCTGTCCCGGTGCGGTGGTAGGAGGCGGGAGTGGAGCACTCGACTCTGAGAAGAGCGCGCTGGAGAGATGAGCGAAGAGCAGGGGGCACAGATCGATATATGAAACGCTGCCAATCTCTATGTTAATGCCTACGTATAAGGGAAATCGTACGGTTGCCAGGAATGCTCTTGAAGGACCCTAAAAGTGAGTTGCGACGTCTGTGGATGACCTCAGGACCTCCTTGTGGCCAAATCGTCCTTAGAACTCGTAACTTATTTTTTTTCTTCTCCTCATATTCTACATTATTTCTGATTTAACGACACTGCCTATACCGATCGACAAAATAAACAAGGGAACTTGTATATAAGCAGCCACTTTGGTAAACGCAAAAGCTTCAGGTCTTATGATAATCGAGGTAATTAACCGTATCGAAAATCGGTTCAAATCTCCCGCTTAAAGAACGTATTTTTCATGCATAAAAGTGGGGTTGAATCGTTTTTGAGTAGCAGGAACTATAGATAAGATAAATTAAAAACGAAGAAACCGATCTCACGGTTCCGTAAGCTCATACGGTTTCATTCTTCGCTTAAAGCCCTAGATTTTAATCTCTTTTTCTTTTTTTTTTTCATTTAAATCTGTAAAACTTCAAAAGCCGTACAGCATCCGATTTCTATTCGAGAATTAAAATAAAACGAATACCTAATTATAATTAAATAAATAAATAAATGAATAAAAAAAAAAAAAAACATGAAATATAAAATTCGTTGAATAGATCCAGAGTCCGTTATATGCGCGCGCCTACGATTGAAAAGCGCTCGGTTAGAAACAAGAGACGCGCGACCGGTCGTTAGCGACAATAGGCTTTTGTTTTTTCGGGGGCAGATGTTGCCTGGACCAAAACTCGTACCATATAGTACCATCGTATGTGTGTATAATGTATATAGCAATACATGGGGCACCACAGTCTATATATGTATATACGTATAAAAAACAAAAATCTAGCTGAGATAACTGCGGGCAAGGTATACATGTATACCTCTACTAGCTGTACATATATAGGTATATACGTTTCATATAATATATAGATTGTATATATATATGAAAGATAAGGTAAAGATATAGAATATTGGTCCCCGAATATAAGTTGGATTGCTTACAAATTGGTCTATACATTTGTAATGCCCCGATGATATACAGGGTGGCTTTTTTATTACTCTGTAATTTCTATCTGCGAATTCGAGTTTCGTTATATACCAGGACGTATTACCATTATATTATTATAGGTATATATAGAAATCAATTTATTCCTCGCACGAGTATTTCGAAAAAAGAAAAAAAGAAAAGAAATTTGGTACATCGAAATACTTGGGGGAAATTTAGAAGGTATGAGTTGTCTCAATGATGAACAAATAATTTCAAAACTGATCCATTCAGGAATTTGAAATGATAAAAAGGATTATTTTCTTAGTTCTATAGATATCGCGATCATATAGAGATTTATTTTATTTACCCGAAAGTTTCTGTGTGTTATATTTCTCGCGTACTATACTCTAGCGTTCATATGGTACCGAAAGGAAATTGGCAAGAGTCAATACTAATGGGTAATCGAATTATTGGTTTGGGTCGGGGCTCGCCCTGGGGATGATAGTAATTCAATTGTTTCGATGTGTCCTCTGGTCGTTCTGACAGGACTCCCTAACAAGGACAGCGCCTTGGGCTATCCATATATGTTTTTACCTCAACGTCTATCAAAGTCACACTAAGCAGAAATATCCCAGTGGTATAACCGTTAAACGGATAAGCGAACCAATCGGCTAATTAGCAATTAGAGATTCCCTCAAGTTTTGTTTTGCCTACAGTTCAGAGTTTGACGAGTTTTAAAATCGCGGTTAAACCACCCAGTAAACGAATAAATATTCACCTTCTTGCAGTTGCATTTCAATAAAAATAAAACCGCACTTTCACCTAATATAATGAATATTTCATTCACTCGACACTCCGCGGTAACTTATTGAAATTTGTCAATGAAACCGAGATTCAAATTCATCTGTTTCTTTTAAACGGCACATTTTGGTGTCCGAAAATAATTACTGAGTTTATATAAGACAATCGGTTATATGTTCTTAGATTTTATACAGAAATTGAATCAGTAGTAGATCTTGTTTCGTCCATGTTTGGATGTTGACTGCAGATCTACAGCCTCCGAGACCCGAACAGGATATCAAAGAATGAAAAGAACCCTCGAAAGAGTGGGGATAATTTTTATAGAAACCCCCTACTTTTTTTTAACCCCCTTACCAGCTACGCGTACTACCTGAGGGGTAACAGTTTTTTTTAGGTCAATCCCTGCTGCCCCCCAAAAAACGTACGCTAGACAAAGGATTCAAAATGGTGACGGGTGTTTTTTTTATCCCCAAGATTCTTCTCCCAGAGGGTTTTTACGTTGCACAGTCGAAGATGGAGTTCATATACCACTGGTTCCAACTGTCGTGAATTTTTTATACTTATTCTTTAACCTGCATCCACCTTTCGATACCTGTAACGTTATTTATCGCCGTTACAGGCTCGATCTGCATACGAATAATCAAGGCGATCGTTGACGTAAATCGGCAAAAATTTTTACCAATTTATGCAGGTCGGACCGGTATTACCTGCGTGTTTAACAGGCTGCGTTACTGCAGGCGTTATAGACTGAAAAAAAAGTTAAGCTGCACCTATCATCGGGAATTTTTTATCCAAGATCTGGCTGATATACGTGCATCGATATTTCCAGATTTTCGGCTTGACATTTTCTGGGATTTTAGATCCTTTCTCATCCACAGGTGGCTGAAAAAGGGGAAACGTCAGCTTGGACAAACGGAGGGAATTAGTGACCAGAGGTTTGGTGGCGGTGGTCGAAATCGACGATTTCAGGCTGTTGCTATACGGCTATAGCAGAAAAATATCATTCCGTTTGGAGGGAGTTATGAAAAATATGAAACGTAGTTCTCACGGACCGGTTGAATGGACCGCGAGCGCCCCACATGCGTATCGTGGGAGGATCTAGGTGGCCTTTGTGCGCGGCAGGACATTGTCCATTGAAAACGGCCAAACAGGTCCTAGAGTTGACCTGTCCTTCTTTTGAGAGACTCTTTGAAAAAAAAAACCCCTTTCGTGAAATTTTCATCAAAATAAATCATGTGGGTAGAAGACGAAATACAGTTATGCGTCCAGGTGTGTCGCATATGCCTACGCGGAAAATTTCATTCTAGATTTTTCACCTTGTTTGGCTTTTTATTTTTTTTTTTTGCAGATCTGGGACGCAGACATCGACGCGGTGAAATAATTAATATAGAAACTTTATGAATGATATAAACCAGTAACCGAGTTTGTATCGATGCAATACTGAAAATTACGAGTATAACGTTAATTATGCCAGTTTTACACGGTTCGCTACTCTCCTCCTCCTCCACGTTTGGAAAAGTTTGTTCATCGTGTTTTATGTTTTCCTATTTTGTCACCGGGCGAGCTGGGCATGAGTTTCGGAACGCCAGTGCTTTGAATAATGTAACAACGCGTGGCATAGAAGTTTCTAATTAGCAGATGTACACGATGGTCGGACAACGCGAGAGAGTGAAAGCTCGGAGATTCAAGTTGGCGTATAGCAGTACGACGGGAGTAAAATCAATTCTATACAAAAAAGAAAAAGAAAAAAAGAAAAAAAAAAAAAAAAGAAAAGAAACAGTAAAGGGCATAAAGTCTAAAGTTCAAAAGTTGATAATTCCCACACTTCGTTTAACCTTTTATTCCAGAATCGTGATTAGCTAAAAAAAAAAAAAAAAATGTCAATTAATTATTATCACCAATTTCCATACCTGAATATCATAAAAACCTGTGGAGAAAATGTTATTTCTCTCAGCCGCATTTATAATACTCTTATTCAGTCGACCCTCGAAAAATTCGTTCGATCATTCAGTTTTGTCCCAGGTAAGTTACTCGCCGTATACAACAAAAGACAATTTTCCAATTCTCGCGGTCAAAGGTCACACCGCCTACTCTTATTCACCATGAGACTCGTGTCTCCGTCACACTTGGTCACACTTCGACACGTTTGAATTCCTCCATGAAAACTGTATAACGAAGGGTGTTTACCGACCCTGACCACCGGCTATCCCAACACCCAAGAATAATTTTTTTTTCATTTCTGCAAGTCACTGTCTGTCCATATACCTACTTGATAAGCCGGTCAACCAGAAAAAAAAAAAAAAAAAAAAAACAGAACTGATCTAACTTCAAAAATTAATTTCAGGTAAAATTTTGAATTTCTTTAAAAAAAATCGATAATCAGTCACAAAGTATACAAGATTTCATCAAATTCATCCGAAAATAGTAATTTTCTTTTTTTTTTTCGTTGCAAGGACCGTAAAAGTAAACCAGAAAATGCTTTCATTCAATTTTGCGATCGAATGGTCGATTCTGGCCCCCCGCGAGTTTAGTTCCTATTGGCTAAGAATTTAACAAAAGAAATACATCCAAAGTCCTACCCATTGCCCTGAAAACTCCCCACTTTTCTCCACGAGGCTAGTGTGTACCCGATAATTAATATTCAAAAAAAGTAAAATAAGTATCCAGTGGTGAGCTATTGCTCGAAGAGTTCGCCAATCAAGAGCTTAGGAAATAATTGTAGTATGAATTAGCCACGCCGCTAAGGTGTGTTCAATGTTCTTTTTTTTTTTTTCGTTTTTCTTTCTATTGAATCGACCTCGCAATGGCCGGACATGATTTCTTCAATCTTTACTAATGTTTTTATTTTGCGGTTCTCACATTTTACGTTAAAGCAAATTTCCTGTCCCGCTAACGGCGCTCGATCGCGTTGAAAATTGTCGCTTCCCTTTCCGGCGCAAAGAATCAAACGCGGTCTTGCCTGAGTTAAGTCTTTCCTCGGTCTGTAAGATAGGGAAAGGTCTACGAATTGCCTAATACTTTCTTGACAATATTTTTTTCTAACTTTTATAGCAAGTTAGAACGATTCAAAGTTTCAACTTTTGATGCATTGATTCAAACGGAAGAAAGAAAGAAAGAAAGAAAGAAAGAAAGAAAGAGATAAGACCGAGAAGAATCTTATAAAAAGTGAACTCTTCGTATTCGAGCTTACGATTCTTCTTCTTCGCCACCGCTTCGCAGGGTTGGGATAACTTTTTAAAAACTGGACACAGGACGTCAGACGTGCTTGGGAGTTAAAAGTCCTGGAAAGAAAAGGGAATCTAGCTCTCACAAAGGTATATACCTACGTCTCGTTCTTTGACCCTGCATAGTGTAGAGCTGAGATCTAATAAGCTGTGAAAACTAAAAGCATAGTAGGTATAGAAGAAGCTTTCGAAAGTCTTGAGGATTTCGTTGTTCTAGGGTAAAAGGCGTTTAAACGGTGTGAGAATTATTCCGTTACGGTAGAAGAGCAACGAGAGGCTTGGGTGTCCCAAAAATGGAAAAAGCCTCCTGAAAATAAAAAGAAATTCTAAAAACACTCGCCTCTCCCTATTCCCCTGAACTTGCTCTCCTAAACTTTATTTATAGAATCCCGTACGCCCGGACACATACGTGTATATACCCACGAACTTTGCCTTTCTCGTGTAACGGGTGTCACACACGTTTGAATAAGGTAATTCCCATTTGTCTATTTTTTGTTTTTCATTTTTTACATTTTTCTTTAAACATTCCCCCCCCCCCCCCCCCCCCCCCCCCCCAGTTCTTTCCTCAAACGTGGAGGACGCAGATAATGTAAAGCAGCCTACAGCATCTTCGGTGTTTCCAAACCATAGACATAATAATATTTAGTTTCCTGATGAATATTTATCCCGTTGAAATTAATCAAAGAGTTTATCAATGGTATCTTTAAATGGTACTCGTACGTATTATTATACAGGGGTTGAAATTATTCCTGTAAAGTTATTCCTCACTTCAACGCAACGTAGGATAAAATAATTTTACGATCTCTTAAGCCGTAAGTTTTCTTAAACGCCATGAAACACCCTTAAACGTTACTATAAAGACACGGTTATAAGCAAACCCTAAATACGTATTACAGAAAAAAAAAGAAAAAAAAAAAAAAGAGGCGCACAAACTCGGACGCTCGACAAGAGAAATTTATGTTGTTTGTAGTGTCAGTTTCCTTCGACCATTGTCCTTCATTGTCCTGCAGCAGCCCTCCTCGTAAGGTGTGAACACTTCTGAAGCAATAATCTTCGACCATTGTGAGTATTGTTGGTCATTCAGTAAAGGGGGATGTCCGAAGCTACCTGACCATTGACCAGGGGTCGACGGCAGGACCTGCCGGTCAAGTAACTATTAGAAGGGAAGATTTAACTTGATATCTATCGAGTATATTATTATTTAGCTGATCAGTCAGGTGATCCTGGTTATTTTTATTTTTATTTTTATTTTTTTCTCTCTTTCTCTCTCCCTCTTGTATTCTTCAAAGTTTCATTATTTTTTCATCCTGTAGGTAACTTTTATTACCCGAACAATTTTGTGGTCAAAGGTTTCGCGTGACCGCAAGCACAGCAGTGTCTGAACTCCTTATTTAGTTCTATTCGCGTTTTTTTTTTTTTTTTCGTTTTTTTCTTCTTCTTCTTCTTCATTATTTTCTTTTCATTTTTTCTACTTCTATTTTACAAACTCATTTGTTGTTCCAAAGTTTTATTGTACCTAGTAAAGGTGTAGGTGTGAAATATGAACGGATAAAAAAGAAGAAAAATTGAATAGTTAGCATCTGTTTGGTATTGGCGTCGTCGGCAGCTGTGTTCGTAGAAAAGGATATCGTGTCTAGGTATACCGTTCGAACGGTTAATAAATGTGATATACATGTTCAAATACAAAATGGCTGCGGTAATAAGATCGCCTCATTTTTATTTCCGACGTTAATCCTTCTATTGGTTTTTTCTTCAAACTCTAAACTCAGTTTTGATGCATAATTCAATTGAATTGTTGATATATAAAGATGGCAGGATCTAATAAGACTACCGCGGTAATCGCGTAGGCAAGCTTAAGCTCTTTTCCGTACACGGCAATGTTTCGAAAGTCCGCATGATCGTGTACAGTCGTCTATACCTTGGTATACTGCTACTTCTACTACTGCAGTAGTATTAAACGTACGAAATAACCCGCTTGACACAGCCTCCCACAAATGGACCCAGGGCACCGTATTTTAGATGGAATTGCCACCACTAGATTGGATGGACGATATACAGCCGCTATAGTCTGTCAGAGAATAGAGCAGAAAAATAGTTGGAGATCGAAAGGACGAGTAGTTAGGCACATATAAGACGGTAGTAATTTCGATAAAATCATGTCTAACAGTAGATATAAAACAGTTCAATAAAATCAAACACGCTATGTATTCCGTATTTCGCATATAATACAGCAACATATATATACCTTAACTGTACAATATCGCGTTGACGCACCCCGTCCGTCGATGGTTAGTGGCGCCATCTCTAAGAGGGTGGTTCAACCACCCGCGTGCGATATCATCAATTATATACGTAATAAGATTATCCCTATAGGTGAAATATCAGCGAAAAAATTGTCTGTTTGAATAAAAAAAAGTGATTTTTTTTTCTTCTTTTTCACTTTTATAAGTAAAATGGAAAAGTGAGAAAAAAAAAAAAGAAAAATTTCAAATTGTGTATAGCGAGATTTATAACTTTAGACTAAACGATGATGGTTTGCTTTACCCAGGTCTTATGTCCGTTAGTTTAACTTGGCTTGATCATCAACCTGAGTACCTTATACTCGTCCTGCAGCAGTCTGACATAATCCGACGCCACCTTACCTGGGCGCGTGCGAGACGCGAGCCAAGAAAGGGTTAGACGGGCCACGCGACCGGCCTTGTCGAAGCAGGAGAGGTTCATCTGAGAAGTCAAATCCGAGGTAGAGATGCACGGTTTCTTTTTTTTTTTTTTTTTTTTTTTTTTTTTTTTTTTTTTTTTTTTTTGCGCCTATCTTTGAGGAGGGAGAAAAAGCTAGGAAGTGAAAGAATGGGATATAATAAAAAAAAAAAAAAAAAATAGGAAAGGAAAGAGCAAGTATAGTCGTGTGTACAGGGAGTAGAGAGAGGAGGAAGAAGGGAGAAGGGAGGCGATATATAGCTGAGACCGGATTACATCAAAGACAATATTTAATAGATTCAACACATATGTGGCACACGTGTCAAGAGGGCGGTAAAAAGACACTTTGTTTAATAAATAACTGTTTTAAGTACCTTACGTGCACTTGCGGATCCATTTGATGTAACATATCGTTGAAACAATGCGCGGATCATGTTCAAAAGTATTACATATTCGATGCATGTTATACATTGATTATATAACAATTGGGAATATATGAGGCACATCGGGATGAATTATTTATTCAACGCAATAATATATATACCTATTTTTAATTGAGTTATATTTTATACCAGTTTTCTGTATTATGGAAATGTTGTTTTTCAAAATTCTATTCTATTCTATTCTATTCTATTCAATTTGCGGATTTTGTGATATTCATTTATGTACAGAGACGCGAGATTACTATACGTAGTTTCTTTCACTGGCCGAATTGAATGTAAACGTAAAAATATTCAAAAATTACTGCGCATCGATGACGTATACTAGTACTACATGTGTCAATGAAAAATACAAAAAATGACCGCAAAACTCACAAGGATGTAAAATAAATCATGACAAATAAAATTCTGCAGTAATTATATCATTTTTTGTTTTTTGTTCTTTGTCATATATATTGCACCTAAATCCTGCTGGACGGGTGAGTCTTCGAACGAAACTGTGAGCACACAATCGATGGCGGATATAGAGACACGTAATGGTTCTTATGTGTGTTGGGTAATGAGTTGAAAATCTTTTTACTTCAATGACACAATTGGTAATAGTAGGAGATAACAGCAGAATAAGGGAAAAAAAATTGTATCACCACGTAAATCGAACTGGTATATGATTAATTAGGGAATAGTGATTTATTTTTGTTTGTTCGTTTTTGTTTTTTTTTTTTTTTTTCTTCTTTATTTTCTTCTCTTTCGAAACGACACAAAGAAGAATAAGTAGTACATGTATGCGAGGGGGTTGGGATAAAGAAAGGTCCGTGATAAGAACGCGGGTCATCCGAAGATGCCCTGGTATCTTTTCGCCCCGACGCCATCGCGCGGACTAAAGAATATCGCAGTTGTAATTAAGAAAACGACGACGCCAAGGGGGTGAGAGGGGGTGGAAAAGTCTGTGAAAAACTCGCGCATGACAATGCGCCCCCCTCCTCATCCTCCTACTTCTTCTTCTTCTTCGTCTTCTTTCAGCCCCCCACCCCCGCAGGATTCAGGAGCGACTCTTTGCGATCGAGGAAGATGAAGGGAGTCAGGGGAAGCGAGGGGGCTCCTAACTAATTAAAAATTCTGTAACTACCCCTCGTAGATCGGCGAGTCGTTAACCTCGCGAAACCAACAATTGTCCGCGAAGAAACGCGGGACCTCGCAGACACTGCGGCGCGATCAGACTCTAAGGAAGCGTCGGGGTAGATAGATTAACAAATTAAATAATTAATTAATTAATTAATTGGTTAATCAATCAATTAATTAATTAATAGACAAACAAAATTCTAAACGTTCAACCATCAAGTTTGAGAATTTTAGGTCTACATAAATTCGTTTAGCCATCCCTTATGGAGAATTTATATACGATAAGATATATTTACAAAACATGTGCCAGGTAGATGAATTAACGAGACGCTGCACAGCGACAGATCGACGATTCATAAATTCGGGGAAGAATTTAGAGTAGATACTGCTTTAGGATATTTTTATAATCAATTATCGAAACTTTTATATCTTCGGGGTGAAAAATATATACAGATGTTTGAGCAAACGAAGATTTTTTTTCATCAATTTTTTATTTTTTGTGCGTAATAATGCGATCGAATTAGGGGACAATAATTTGTTGCAAAGGATGTGAGTGAGCGATATTGAATTCAAAATTGATACACTACTCCAACTTTGTTGTATTTTTGATAAACGATAATATCCAGGATATAGGAATGAGCTTTGAATGAAGATAATAAATAAAATTGCGTCGGAAGATCGAATTTTGGCATAAAAAAATAACAAGATATGTTGGTTTTTTTTTTTAATTTTTTTATTTACTCACCTTGGGCGATCCTGACAGCTGGCATTTTGATCCTCATTTTGATAGTTTTGATTTTCTTTCCACAAAAGAAGAAAAAAAAAAAATGAAAACGAACAATAACTGTTTTCGAGAAACTAGATAACGTCCAGCAATGTCTGCACTCGTCAATCACGTAGTCGCATTGCGCGGTTTCACCGCATTTTTACGAAACTTTGTCACCATTCACAGATGTATATATTAAACAACCAGATATTAAATATAAAGTGAAAATTTGTTATTTATTTCAATATTTTATTTTATTATCAATTTAAAACTATGTCAAATGTTCATCATGTCTGTGTGACCACACTGTCACTTACGATATTTCAATTTCGTATTGAATATAATTATTTCCAGAACAGCTATAGTTTAAATTGTTTATAATAATATTATTTATTTATTTACGGTCACAGCTGTCAAATTTTTTTAATCAGAATGAAATATTTTTCCATTTACGGTATCATACCAACCCCCATCAAAATTCGAGTTCCCACGAACAGTGATCGAACCGTATTTCCACTGAACAGCATTAACCACGTAGTACCATTCGGATTTTAAATTTGTTATCTACTAGTTATCATAGTGACAGATTTTTCTGTCAATACTGTCAAAACGATGTCATGGACATTGCACAGAAACAGCATTGAAGAAAAGAAGGGACAAAAAAATAAAAATTTGTTTACACCCGATTTTTGGCAACTATCAGTTGTTTTAATTAATTTTCTTTTCTTTTTCTCGTTCTTGTTCTTGTTCTTCTTCTTCTTCTTCTTCGTCTTCTTCTTTTTCTTTTTCTTCTCGTTCTTTCTTGTTTCTTTATTAATAAATAGCTGTCACCATTCACAAGCTCGCTCTTAGTTCCTCGACGGATAAATAAAATAATTTCCAACAGGGGGTTTCTGACGACGATCGGTTGTAGCAAAAAATAAAATATAATCTCTCTCTTAAATTTTCTTTGAAAATTGTTCGTTATATTATAATCGTTACCCGGTTATAAGCCGGGTTCATAAACCGGACTTTCCTACAACCGAGTAGTAGCTGTCACTGGGAAGAGCTCGTGCAAGAGTTTGGCGTGGACCTGGAGCGATGGTCCAGCGACGGCCGTATCTCTGAGTGGACTGTGGATAGCTGCGCCATGGCGGGGCGGTGGGGTCTGCTGTGTGGGGCACTTGGCGCACTTCGTACGAACTCGGCAATGTTCGGCTCGACCGGACACCCCACGCGTCGTGGGGTGGCTTTACAACCCCCCCAAGTATATCAGGGTGGGGGTAACGTCTCCGTGGGGCAGAAATTTTGGGGTGAGCTTCGTATATAGTCGCGGGGTAGGCGACGGGGTGTAACCTTGCCAGGGAGAGCATTTTTTTTTCTTTCGTTTCTTTTCTCTTCTCTTCGTTTCTTTTTCCTTTTTCCTTTCTTTTCTTTTTACTTCCTTTTTATATCCACGGCTACAGACTTCAATTCCGACTCAAAGATCCTGCGACTGGTTCGTTCGACTCGGTCTAGATCCAGTCACACTTTTCTTGATTTTTTCTTTTCTTTTTTCTTCCTTTTTTTTTTTTTTTTATTATTTCTTACACAACTCGATTCTTGATCCCAGACATTTTTCTATCAAAGATATATTTCATCCGCGAACTAGGTATAGAAGGTACCAAAGTTATCTACATATAAACACCTTCTTCACCTGTTCTTTCCTGATGGTATAATAAAACGGTAAATGTACAATTATATATTTTTCCGAATTATATATATATATGTATGTAAATCATTTCACTGATATATACTCATATTTCAGATTGGGTCAGTCTCACTACTTCTTCTTCTTGGACTCTCTTCTCAGGGTTGGTATTCACATCTGTTTAAAGTGTGTGTATATCAAAGATGATCCAAGGGTCTTTTGAGTACCGAATCTATCGATGGACGAATAGTTGTATAGTCTCTACCGCGTTCATGCCGACGCGACAGTGTGTTCTCACTTTCATGTAGATCACAATACTGCGATTCATTTCTATATATATGTAAGTGTAGTACATATACACACATGCATTATGTAAATAAGATTGCTAGAAGATATATTAGAATAGAAAATCAGCAGAAAGCGAGGATGAATATTTTGGTAGAGTGGGGGTGGGTGTATCTGTATATTATATACATATATATATGTATACCTATATACACCTCGCAGTTTTTAAATTGACTTTGGTAAACTGACGCACGTAATGAGACATCCGCCATGATACTTAAACTCGGGTATATTATCTATTCGCAAATATATGTATGGCCAGAAACTAACAAAGAATTGGGCACAATGTGTGATTGTCGTAAAGTGAAGATGATGGCATCGTTTAGTTGGATAATAATTATTAAATCCTGGTGTTTTCGGTAGCCAAGAAATGACGGAAACCAATTTTTGGTAAAATTTTCTCCCTTTATATATTAGCACCCGTCAATTAAATATCTATGTGTAGAAATTTGTCGACGACGCTTTAGCACCGACTAAATGAAAACGATCTTCTTCGCCGTCTGTTTCCCGAGGGACACAATGTTCTTCGATCCTTGCGTCTCAAGGTTCTAAATAACGCTTGGCCCAAGATTGGGTGCTTAAGATATTGGACAGGTCCAAGGAGACACTGTCCAGGCACCGCAGCAGACCACAACAGATAATTTTTCCGGATTGTTAAAACTCACTTCAGACTTGAAGAATTTCGCTGCTGTAGGCCTGGGAAATATACTATAATATCTCTGGTAAATTCCCTCCAATCAACTGTCGCGCTCCAGTCACCCCACTCGAAAATTATAGGGCACTGGAAATCACGAGTATGTTCTGACCTTGCCCAACCTACTGCAGCAGCATCATACCCTGAGCAGATCTAGAAATGTGTAACAAATAGAATTTTTCAATTTTCATGCTTCTGCCAGTCTTTAAATATTTTATTTTTGTAAAATGAAATTAGACAGAAATGAGGTGAAAATTTGTTCGAAAGCCTACCAAAAAAAAAAAAAAAAAGAGAAAAAAACTTGTTTTTGCGGTCAAAAGTAATTTGTATTCTTCCGAGGCCTCGCAAAGGTCGAAAACTTTAGTTTTAGAAATCCCGCGAAGTGTTTGAGAGGCGTAGGGAGCATAGTGGGGCCGAATCTGCAGCAACTTTCGAGGGTTATACCTACGTATAGTGGACACGACACGTACTCAAGGTTGTTTTTGGACAATAATTAATTCAAGAGAAAGCATGGACACCAACTTTTCAACCCTTAAGAATAATTCATCACGGTCGACAGCGAATCTACGTTTTATTTCTGACGGCTCGTAAGACAGCTCGGATTACTTATTCATAACTGGTAATTAGCCCGGGGGTTTTCTCCCTCGTACATAGATAGGTACCTGAGAAACTGACGAAAGTTTAAACTTTGTAATACTAGATCTACCTATTTCTCTCTCTTTTTATGAAAAAATAAAATAAAATAAAATGAAGAAGAATTCGTTAGAATTCACCCGAATTTCTTTCCATCCATTGATTTCCTTATTTTAATTTAGAACCTCGATACCCTGATTCACCGCCTGAGCTAATTTAGATATAATTTGAGTCACCCGGTAGTAGAGTACGGGCGTCCAAAGGGTGAAAAAACCGAGTGCTCGCGGACCATCTTGGACCATCGTGGTGACGATGCCCCCTTCCTCCCCCAAGCCCCATACCCCAACAACGCATCCTGTTCGGGGCTTTAAGATTATTTTTACTTGGAGGCAAAAAAATTCTGTCTGGCGACTCCGAGACGCACATGTGCGTTCGTGACGTTATATAGCTAGGCGTCTCTCCAGCGTCCAGTGCCAGAGCCGTGGACCGCCGTCGTCAGCGTCGTGGGAGCCCCGATATCCCCCGGACCTACGAAAGCATCTTCTCAGAAGAACTTTCGGACCTTTCGACGATCGCGATAGTTACAAATGCATTTGGTATTTCAATTTTGGCGGGCTTGTAGCTGGATCAGTTTTTGGCAAGTTAATAATCCAGAGATTAGAATGCAGCACATAAAAACTTGCGAAATAACAATCCGGACCAAATGAGTAGAGATTTTCTTACGACAAAAAGAAGCTGAGATGATCAACGGGATGATAAAAACCGTTAAAATGTTTCAAGAAAAGTTATTGTCCAAAAGCGACTACGCCACTGCAAGCATGTGTGCTTGTGAAGTGACAGATACCAAATATAACCAGAGACGGACCCCTTGCCAAGGGTGTTTGGAAGTTGGCTCAGCCGCGCAAGGGTTGCGGGACCTGTGCTTCCCATCCATGTCTTCCGTGGGCCTCGACGATTTGGTCGTTACAAGGAATCGGGCGAATGATTACGATGAACAGTATACCTACGCTTATTTGAGTAGATATTACCGAGATTTTTACCCTTTCATAGAAGTATAATTTCCTGTGTGAATCGAGTTCGAGCTCAATATTTGATGTTCGACATCTTTCGACCGAGTTAAGTATATAGAAGAGACCTGGCACCTAGGTATATCTTGACTAGAGATCAGAGACGGTTACGGAGAAAGTAATTCGATCTAGAATCGGTAGCTGTACCCATATCGATGGAGCATCACGGGTAGCTCGCGTGTCACGAAGATTTATACTTGGCTCGCTTAATGCGCGCACGGTTTCTTCGTCGGGACTAGTGATGATTGGGTGAGGGTACCGTTCGAGACAATTTCCTCGCAGCGTGAAATATATCCACCGATCAGTATAACGATCTTTCTCAGTTTTAATAAATCAATTTCACACGGCTATTACGGATTACCATTCGGTCTCGCTCGGTGATAAGCAACATTTAAATTTACAAATAACGTTGGATTTTCATTTCTCCAGACGCACTTTGCGCTCGATTTAATGGTTCATAAATTAAATCATAATTATCAGCCAAATAAAAATTAGGGTCCAGTTTAATAACGAGGTAAATTTATATCCCAACCATTAATTTTTTAAAAAGTTTTTTCAAGTTTTTTTAAGTTTTTTTTTTTTTTTTTTTACTTACACCACCTCTTCAACTTATCAATCTGCGGTAAGACCACCAAGAAATTTTTTCCCATGTCCATTTTTGCATAAAAAAATTCTCACCGTAAGATTTTCGCACGACCCCTTGAGCCCGTGGTAAAAAAAAAATATATATATATATTCCGGGGGGGTACCTTACCTACTCTAGCCTCTAGGTGCTAGGTGTAGGCTAAGGCACACCGTACAGCATATGATGTAGAAAGGTATATACACGCACGGAGAACGGACCCCTTAGTTTTTTATGGGCAGGATATCAAGCGGGCTTAAAGAGAGGAGGACTTGGGGGAACGGGCAGGAGAGGGGCACGCAGGAACTCCTAGACGAAGACGGAAGTAGCTTATAAAAAAAGCTTACGGTACCCCAAGTGGCACAGATTCTCCTCCCAGTGCAGCGGAAGGTGAAAAAAAAATATATATAAAAAAATTGAAATACTGCTAGGTTGTTAGCTGAGATGAGGGGTGTGCGCGCATCGGCCCCAACTTTGGCCAAGTAATATTCTGTAGACGGGTGTTGCCTCCCCTGTTTTTGAGAATTCTTGAAAAACGTGAAAAATTCGTGTGAAAATTTGGGAAATCTTGCAACGTGGAGGCGAAAAAAAAAAAAATAAAAAATTGCAAGCTGCATGTTCTGTATTTGCTGAAATCGAGTGAAATTTCGAAGAAAATACTTAAATGTGTTCTAATATTTTTCGCGATTTTTTCGATTCCTATGTATAGGTATGAGTTATTAATGGAGAATAGTCACGAGGCTGTGCGGTGAAGACCAAAAAAAATGAAATTGCGGAAAAAGTGTAAGAGAGACTAGGAGAATCGGTGGCGGTTGCTGAATTCCTGACAATCGGAGTCTTATCAAATTCTATCTTCGAAAAAGGTCTCCCCTTTCACGTTTCATTCAGTCTTTCTTTTGGGCCTGAACTGTATAGTTCGGCCAAGATCTTAGACGCGAAGGCTCAAGCCGTTACCCCTAGATGCGAGGCCTCCGGGCCCTCAAGACCCCCACCTCACCGCCCCTTCCGCAGTGGCAGATGGCCAGCCAAGGGGTAAGAAAAAAATGTAAAAGAAAAAAAAAAAGGTTTATAAAAAGGGAATGAAAAAGCACGGGCCAGGGGATGATGCCTAGGAACCACGTGTGTTCTTAAATTCGTGAGACCATTTCGTCTCCCGATGGACGCTGAAGGAGCACATTTTTCGTCCTTTGATCAAATTTCGACCATTCACGGACAAATTTTTTTCTTTTTTTCTTACCTTTCCTCTTTTCTCTCTTTTCTTCTTCCTTCTTACATACGCTAACTGCGAGGCTCTTAATCTGTCTGCGAGCAAACGAAAGCGAGGAGATTCAACCGGGTCGGTTTGCTTGAAACTTTTTAGAGTGGACCGTCCGTTGACAAGACGACGTATAATTTAAAAACACTCCTTTACAGGTCTCGTCAGCTTGAATCGGGTTGAAGACTTCGTGTTATCCTTCGTTTTTTTTTTAACTTTTTTTTCCTTTTTTTTTTTTTCTTGTGTAGTAAACAAATTCTCCTGAATGAATCTAATTTCTTATGCTATTCTGACAACGAGTCAAGAACTTGTTCTTCAATTGATTAGGACTGATCCTATTGGCGCGATTTTAAGTTAGATTGGAAAACATAAAACTGTGAACTATGAAAATATTTCGCGAAGACCAATTCAGAACAGGGACGTTGATTAATTAAATAACAAGTCGTATTCGCCGCAAACCACCTGACCTTATGTTATAATTGTGTTACTTTTAATTGCATCCTATATCACTTATTACCTCCGGAACTTCGGCTCGGAATTATATAATTAAACACACTGAGTTTCAATGAGTGAAAAACTAGTCGTCCAATTTTGAGGTTCCCCGGAAATAGCCAACAGATTGATACCTGTCCACTGTAGGTATCCAGTAGGGGTTCGCCAATTTAAAAGCAATTTTCTTGAATCCCTTGAAGAAGACGAAGACGTAGGCGAAGAAGCAGATAAAGAAGAAGAAGAAGAAGAACGGGCATAAGGAAAAAAAAACACAATCACCTCTTCCCACGGTTGGTCAGCTGGTCTGCGCTAAGATGCGCTTAGTTTTTTTATGAATTTCGATTTTTCTACCTGAGTCCATCCTGGGTCATCTAAGATCCAGGATAGGTAGAGGCAGGCTTAGGATCCTTTACAGTTACGCAAAAAGATCCTGCAACCTGATAAAAGAAAATTTGTGCTGGTCCATAGAAAGAGATAAGTGAATGATTACAAGATATTTATTATGGTAGATTATTAAGTTCCATCCAACTCACGCTGCCCATCTGAAAATCTAAACCCATTAAAAATGTTCCAACTGTTACGCGAGTTATTTAATAGATCCATAAATCGAAACAATAAACGAACTATAAGACCTAGTTTTAACAGTTCAGGTCCAAAGAATGGTAAAAAGCAATTGCAGGTTCTTCAGAAGCGAAATAAAAGACACATCTTTCCAGTGAGACAAAGATCTCCGCTGAGATTGGGCAATACAGAAATCCCGACTGTCGACCTCCTCTAGACTCCTGGGTGATAGATAATTGCTGCAGGGTAACCCAAGTGGTTTCCACGAATTTAGCCACCAGTCTTCAAGCTTCCAATAGTCTATTCTGACCACGGCTACCCCTTGAACGTGATAACTTGGGCTAATATTCATTTATATGGTAAGTTTTATAAACGAGAAAAAAAAAAGTTCCTAAAGAGTTTCGACTTTATAGTAGAGATATCCGCCTACGCTCGAGATTCTACCTCGTCTTGGACGAAGTGAAATATTACGTGAACCAAGACCGTGGATTTAGCAGGCTGTCAGGTCAACTGGCAAGCGATCAGGACGGACAAAGAAGCGTGTTTTTTCGGCGGCGCTTTCGAAGGAAGTGATGCATTTTTCGCCCAGTTAAAAATAGGCGGACGCTGTCGCG
Organism: Tenthredo mesomela; assembly: GCA_943736025.1. NCBI lineage: Eukaryota > Metazoa > Arthropoda > Insecta > Hymenoptera > Tenthredinidae > Tenthredo > Tenthredo mesomela. The sequence continues at coordinate 9,955,636 of OX031013.1, forward strand.
GACTGCCCAAGGGTCAGTAACTCCTGCACTCGGTGGCAAAAATAGCCTGTATAGCAGAAAAATAATTTTCCCTACCTAGAGACGTGAAATATATGCACAGTCTTTTTTACACTGTGCAGACTCCGGCGTGTTTTTTTTTTTTTTTTTTTTAATGCTTCAAACAATTTTCAGATTACTATATACTGGTTATTATTTATGCACCGAATCTTGAGAAAATAACAATTCGTATTTTTATTTTCTATCGTCAGCGTTTAACGATGTCAACTATTGCGCAGACAAGGTAAAATTTGGGTTGACAAAAAAGTGGGGGGGAAAAAAAAAAAGATTTGTTGAAAAGAGTTTTACGTCAAATCGTTGCACAAATAACTTGGGGGAAGAAAAAAAAAAAAGATTTCAATCGATCTAGACTGACCGTTTCCGCCGAATAATATGTCATTGAGAATCTCAGCGAGCAAAGAGATGTAAAGATTGCCTTCTGCCGTATAGGCGCATAGGTATAGGTACAAGGTCCGATTTCGCAGCGTCAGCTCTGGGAGATTTTTCACGGTACCGATCTTTTGTAGAGGGCGCTGCCCGGTTGTCATATTTGCGTATGATGGACGATTTTTTGGAACCGCGCAACAACAAACAGATTTTCAGAATGACGTGCGAAATTCATTGATCTCTCGGAACGGACCACATTTGGGCAATTCTGTTGATTATGACCGGTTGGATAACTGTTCAGTTACCGATCTCTGACCATATTATACCTACGCCCTGCGCCACCTTTCTGTGAGAAAAGTACCCATGCGTAAATTTGAAAAACTGTATAAACAGAGAAAAGTTTCTATGGTCACAAGGGTTTTCAACTCTGATATCAATAAATTTTATCGCAAATTAGCTAGATCAATTTCATTGACATATTATACCCTTTTATTCGGGTATTTAAATATTTTCCTAGCCATAGTTTAAACGAAATTGAAAAACTTTGGAAATTTATATCGTCCAAGAAAGGGGTAAGAGGAACCGTAAACAAACTCTATTCGAAACAATGTCAAATACTTTGATGACAGGGAAGAGCCGAGGGGTAAGAGGACTGGTTTCGTATGAACGCCCAGCAGCTATAGGGGCCCTAGGTTATCCTAGGCGACGTAGAGGCCTGGGTAATAGTTTTAGTCCCGTCAGAAATTCAGAAAATGTCTGGGTGTGAGCTGCGGGAAATTATCCACCGATGGGACAAGGACGGCTTCGGGGCTCCCTGGAAGTCTTTAAGTGGTTCGCGAGCCGCGAGCGCGGAGACAATCGAGTTTAAAATTTCTAATGAAATTAGGAGAGACCCCACCACCGCCGCCACTACCACCTTTCGCGATTGCTCGTGGTGTTTGTTGCCTTTGTGAAAATGAAAAGTGAGGCGCGCTAAACCGAGAGAGAAAGGCTGGCAGACGGCTCAAGGAAAACCACGTGATCTATACCTACCTTCCTTAGGTGAGATGGACTTTAACGCAAGAATAGACTCTTGCGTTGCAGAACAAAGCTGTCATTTTATATTTTGTACTATATTGAATAAAAAATTGGGTAAAAAATATGTATCGAAAATTTAATCGGCCAGACGATTCGGGATCGGGGAATTCAGAGATTAAAATGAATGAAAATGATCACATCCTGATTTCCCGCCTCAGATTTGTTTCACTGTGGGCGTCCTCGACGCAGGATGCGAGAAACAGATTCTGACAAATTGTCGGAGATAAATTTCGAGATTTTCGGGATCCCTTAAAAAACCAGGTGCCATGATGTTCCCGGGTGCGGGGTCCGTCTAATCGTTTTACTCACGGGGCCCCTCGGATGGGCTTCGAGTCTTTAGGGCCTCGGGGCAAGGAAAGTCCACGGACCTTGCGAAATTTTGGTTTACTCAGCCGCAACCGTCTTGGTTTACTGCCCGCCCGTATCAAAACTTTAATTGAATTTTCGACCAAAGCTAAGAAAGATTAGGATCTCCCTTATAGAATGAGCCGCATATTATTCTAGCTGCCCCTCAACGAATAAGTTTGCTAAATGCCCAAAGATCCTCGCCCCCTCCCCCTGCACGCCGTTTACTCGGCAAAGAAACTGTGATTTCCACCAGATATCTACGGCTCTCTCTCGTTTTCCTTTCCCTTTTCCTTCGCTTTGCCGATTCCTTTCTTCGTATATATTACAGACTCGTATATGTATGCCATTATTATTTAGCAAAGATGGAAAAAATGGACCAGAGAAGCTGATCTAAATTTTGAAACGAAAAACAAACAAAAAAAATAAAAAATAAACTCTTCAATTCTGTACTCGAATAATTATTCGTCAAGCTGCAGTAGACGTTACGAAGGCGCAGATAAACGTCTGAATGGTAAGTTGGCCAATTTCAGCCCACAATGTTATAGAAATTGTCGAGTCCGAAATAATTACAAGCGTTGAAGCGAGTGCAGAAACCGTCAATTAGAAACGTGACTGGTGTGGTAATAAAAAGTTCGAAGAATTGGAAAATATTTAAAACTAAAGAGTAAGCGAGACGCGAATATCGCGATGGTTCATCGTATTTTTTTATATTTTTCTTCGCAAATTTCAATAGCTTTAAAATTCCTTCGTATGATCGTAAGTTACGAAGAGCTCTGGTGACAAATTACGATCGAAAATTCAGCGAGTACGTTACTTACTACCCCTAGCTATCCGACTGAGTCGTCATCCACACGTTCATTCTTCCGTACATAATCGATTATAAATGTAGATAATCACTTTTACTCATATATATATATATATATCTGTATAATATGTCCTTGTTTTTACCGTAAACCTACATTTTCATTTGCTAATTATATCTACCAGTTAATTTTACCACAGAACATGAGGGTCAGATCGAATTTTATCTTTTTGCCTCACCTGTCCCCAGTGCTATGCGGGTGCGCATGGGGCAACTTGACCACGGGGTACAGTCGACGAAGGAACATAAATCTCAGATATCCTCATACACAAGGGTAGAAATATTTCAAAAATTTCAAAATTTCGGAACTAGTTGAATCGAGATTTTTAAACAGCGAGTAGAATTGTAAAAAAGAAAAAAAAAAAAAAAAAAAAATATACGAAAAGAGACTAAGAACGGATAAAATAATGATAAAATAGTAAAAAAATTGTGATACGAAGCATTTTTTTGTTTTTTCCGTTTTTTTTTTTCTTCTTTTTTTATACCTGTTTTTCGCCTATTTTTTTTAACTGACTGTACCTCACTGCCCGCATGCGAGAGTGTCATAGGTGCGGACCCAGAAATGAATACGTTTGTCTGTCTGGTGGGTCCGTGTGCTAGAAACCCCACAATGGGACACATGTCAAAACAATAGGTACACAGGTGTAGCTAAGGTAAAAAGAATTGTTTCGTTGCGTCAGAAACTATTTTTTACCAATTGCTTCAAAAAGGGAGCTTCGTTAATATCATACCGTTGTCGCTTTCCATTGCCTCGTACTATATATATATATATATATATATATATATATATATATCTTTATATACCAATGGCTTAAGAAATATTCGAAGAATTAAAATGAGATGCGTTTTACACACGTACCAACTTATTACAACGGAAGGTCGTCTTATAATATGTACGGTGGTTTAAATAACGGATCGTTTCGTCCTCATTTTTGATTTTTTGTTAAAATTTTCATTCATCCATCTCTCCTCTCGCGTTGAAAATTAAATTATTTATAATTCTTCGATATTTCCAACCATTTCCAATCGATTAATTTAATCATTTTTAATTACAGCCGGTTTTATATATTCTCCTCCAATTGACCCGATTGATACATATAAAAACGCGATTCTATTATATACCTATATGACCATCTTCTTATTGTTACTGCAGAGTTTCGCCGGTCGAATATTCGCCCGGATAGCGTCCGCCGTAAGAGAAAGGCAAGGTTTCGTGACATTTTACTAGTAACTATTTTATATAGATATATAGGTATATCGTAGTTGCAACGATCCTAAGAAGCCGCATGTTACTTCTATCGACCTTAAGAGTTGCGATATTAGCGAAACTCCAATTTCAAGTATATAGATACATGACAAAGCTATATACATTATAGTTTATAAACGCATAGATATATTCAACAATCTTTCTATCTCTATGTGTCTAAATCGAATTCCAATCAATAACTATACATCTAGAGTATTGGGGAAAAAAAAAAAAAACAAAAAAACATTAATTTTTTTTTTTTTTCATCATTAATAAGTATATAGGTGATTACTCGATCGGTGATATCAAATATTTGTTCGCTGTTCGTTCTAGTGGTGAAAATTACGTTCTATACCGTGTATTATACAGCTCACGAAGTGTCGCTCTTGCTACTTTTCAATTTGTAAAGAAGTGACAGTCCACAGGCGCCTTAAGAGAAACAGAGATACCAAGAGAGAAAGAGAGAGAGAGAGAGAAAGGGAGAGAGAGAGTAGAGAGAGAGAGATAGAGATAGATTAAGAAGCGGGCAGACCAACGGCGAACAAATTCCAGCGGTCGTTTTCTCGCTCGTTCGGCACCGAGCGCGATTCAGGGACGTATATATACGTGTATTATACACTACGTACGAAGTACGTAGACCGAACGACCCACAGAGAGACACAGACGGACACGCGGACGGACTGTAAGCGTCGGCGAAGAGCTTGGCGAGGAGAAGAGAAGAGAAGAGAAGAGAAGAGAAGAGAGAGAAAAGAGAGGAATGAGGAGAGGGTGAAGGGAAGGGGGGAAAGCGGGGACAAAAATGACAATCATCGTCATTTTAATAATATGCAAAGGTATATAGTCGACTTCTCCGACGAGCAAGTGTTGGCACAATGGAGTTATATAATGACAAAGACACGTCGGGTCGACCATACCTTTCGCTTAACAAAAGGCGCGGCGTAGGGTCATCCTACCGGACCGGAACATGTTTTGTCCACCCTGGACAAATGTCACCGATAATGTCTTTAGACGATCTCGTAAGTCAAAATACGCTTGGACTCGTTTCGAATGACGAACACCTTCGCGCCCGTATATACCACCGCATTACTATAGGTAGGTAGGTACCGCTGTACGGTGCAGCAGCTATACAGAGACGAGATACGTATTAATATGTTTATTATACCAACGATCGAGCCAGACGTAGGTATGACAATTTTAAAAGACTTTAATTATATTCGTATTAAGTACATTTATGATAAATATCGACGATTTGTTCTTTTTTTTTTTTTTTTTTTTTTTTTTTCATCAGCATCGCGAAAAAAATGAGGATACATACATTTTTTTTTTTTTTGATTTGATTTTTTGAGTCAAACCCATATCTCCGGGATCTTGATGTTTTTCAAACCAATAATTCAACGACGACGATGTATTCAAGGTATACAGATACAAATCCATCGACGAGTGTAAACCTTGAATTTATTCAAAACTATACCAATGATCCAATTCTTTCACCTCGGGATGCGTTCAAGCTCTTTTTTCATTTTTACTATACGAGGTGAAAAAATTTGATAATAAATATGGAAATAACTATATATGCGAGATACCGGAATAGGATTGATTTCGTGGTATAAGAATACAGTGACACGTGTTGCAAAATCTTTCGACGTTCTGAATGAAATAATGGTCAATAAAGAAGAGCAGGCAGAAACGAGAATTACAAAAAACAAAAAACAAAAAACAAAAAACAAAAAATACCCAAGAAGAGAATGAAAATCGGAGAGTGTCCGTATATAAGTTGCAACGCCAGTGAACCTGCTTAAAAATTCAGTCAATACCTTCCCGGCTGGGATAACATTTAAATGTATGTATTCATACGCTCGTGTATTGCTTTGACGAGAGGTGTGGTCAAAATTATTCAAACTGACCCGGAGTCTTTTTTCGTATTTTTTTTTTCTTTTTCTTTTTTTTTTCTCTCATATTTTTACTACTTTTTCTTCCTCTTCTTTCTTTCTTTTCGGTCTGGGACACTTTCTAACCCCGCAAGGTACACCCACGTGATATTTATTTTCATTACCATCCGGGGTTGTACTATACGAACATATACCTATACGTGTCTAGACATACCATAAGCTAATGATAAGCAAACGATTTAACATTTGATCGAAAGGTTACCCAAAATTATTTCACAATCAGCATACATCTATAGGTCCGAAAACATCACGCAGATCGCTGAGATCTTATTTCTAACAGTACTAATAATACCGCAAAAATTTGTCGCCAAAAATGACGCATCGATATCGAAACCTCCTTCTCCTTCTCCTTCTCCCACTACCTATACCTACTATACGTCTGCATCGAATGTTGGCTACATTTACACATAACGAAATGGACGGGGGTCGAGGCGATGGTCCAAGCCGATCCTAAGGATCTATGCTTAGGCATGTTCGCCACCGGCAGCTATGACATATGGCCACCGAAAAAACCGGCAATACTGATTGATTGGCTACGCCGCATCGGCCTCCTACACTATATACGTCTATACCTATATACGGAAGCACCGACCGCTGTTGTGCGCCAGTATTTTCGGGAGACGTGCGTTAAACAGGAGATCGGCTAACAGATCAGTTATTTATTTCTGTTCTCATCAAATTTTCTTCAATTTCTTATTTATTTGTAGAATTTTTTTTTTTTTTTTCTTCTAATTTTTACAAAATTTCACATACACACGTTTTTTTATTCCTTTTTCTTCTTTTCTTTCTCATATATATACGTTTCCACGAGTGGTTATATACATATATACATCCCACCGAAATTCTCACGGCTAACGAAATAACGTTGTGCTGCAGGATTTCCGGCTGGTTATTTATTCGCGTCTCTTAACGGCGGACGTCTTGAATCTAATCTTGAGTAGGTATATACGGACGATGGACGCCGATCGGACGAAAGGTTCAAGAGTTCACTTATACTAGATGGTCTTACGCCAGTTCGCGCGGCTATCTTCGACGACTTGGGTACCTACCTTGGCCAAGTTACTTCCTTTGTTATACTCTGTATATCCTACGCGTTTCACCTATATATATGTATATATATATATATAAATATATATGGTATACTATACAGTAAAGTACACATCTATGTATATATATATATATATATGTATTATATAAAATAGCTTATAGCTGATACTCTGATATATTTCTTCTAAACGAATGATCTTTCCCTGACCCCTTCTCTCCTACGCTGGAGCAATCTCTCTCGAATCAGAGTGATTGACGAATTGCAATTTTTCCCAATCTCTTATTCGCTCGATGAAGCGATCTTCACTTCGGGTATTCGTATCGCTATTCGCGGTACGTACATACGTCTTGATTCGAACCACGGTAAACTGTGCGCGCATAAACTCGACGACATAATTATTCTAATAAATCTAATCGGAAAGCGAGCGCCGGCTTAGGATCTTTAAAAGTTTCGCTCTTTATACCTTTGTATGTAAGCTGGTAGATCTATTCACTCAAATGTACCTACGTACCATACATACACACGTAATGCAGATAGATCCTAAGACCGTGAGACTATGCCTGCCCTATATTGAGAACGTACGCGAGCACGACTCCTGTGTTTGTGTCGCTGTCTTTTAAACTCGTCGACCACTAGGTATACCTAGATACTAGTTCGAAGTGAAACAGCTAGTCTGCGATAAATATAGTAGATTTTTAATGAAAAAAATTGTCCAAACTTTCGCGTTTCTGATATAGAAAGAAATCAACTTAATTTTCATTTCTTTATATATATATATATTTTTTTTTTTTAATTCTGGATTCACAGAGTGAGTTTATATTACATTGAGGGACAAATTTTAGGTAAATATATACTCGGTCGGTTAGTTAAAGCTGAGTTTAAACGGTGTAGGCTGCAGTACGACTAGAATAATAGAAATAGGAATCAAAATGACGCTAGAAGTTGAACTGGTGGAAAAAATGTACAAAGCACATTACGCGAAATCACAATGTTTAATGAAAATTGCACGACCCTTGTTACACGAGGTAAAACCGCTTGCAATCACGCGCGAATAACTCATGGCCATAGGCTAGAAATACCGAAACACGGTCGCCTCGTGTTACTCGACCTCGCAAAATCGTGATGCGACAAAGCGGTATTCAGATTGCGCTCTTAGCGGTTTTGCCGATTTTTTTCTCGAGGGTATGCCTCTAACCACTGGTCAGATGCAGGAGCTAAAGAAAGGCTCAGCCCATAAGATTTTTAACTTGTATTTTCATCGGACATATAGCAGACTGTTGTGACTGCATAAATTTTGCATCATGATGCACACGTGGCTGGCACATTTCTTTACTTGAGTAAATATGAATGTAGATACTACGTAGTATACATACATACATACATTAGTCACGTTTAATGGCTTATCTCATCCCATTATGAATTCAGGATTGCTGCAATTTGTACGAATTATTATCGTCCAATCAACGAGTCAAAGGGTTTTCGTGTTCACGTGATAGTATTTTGTTGAACCAGTATCAGGGTAGTAACAATAATAACTGTTACTATTACCTCGTATCGCGTTTTGATAATAACTCCTATTCCAAAACTGAGCAACTCGTAACTTAAGTATTATATTATTATTGATTTCCTCGATGAGGCTACTTCGGCTATACAAATTGACAAATCTTTGCATGGGAAGTAATTCACCTGATCCTTATATATACCTTTACGATACCTAAATTAACTATAATATCCATTGATTTAATTACCCGCTATGTATATAAGTTATATTTCAAATTAGAAATTATATTGGGGATTGTTTCATCGAAAGAAGAAGGAAAAAAAAACTATAGGGATGTTCCACGTTCTAACGGCTAGGCTAGACTAGATCAGGCTAGATCTATATCGCACGCGGATGTATCATACGTCACGACACGTGAGAATACTAGTCGAACACTGTATGCCACGAGTAGATTTCGCCTACCTTACGCCAGCAATGCATATATTATGAAGAAAACGGCAGAGTTGTTTCACGCGTAGGTATAGACAGGTGAAATAATGTTATGGAATTGAAAGAAAAACGGAAGAAAAAAAAAAAAAAAAAACGTTTTGAATCGATTTAGCCCCCGAAAGTTCTTCGGGTTAAACTTGATGAGCCAGCTAGATCGATATCACGTGCGAATTCCTCATACATCACGAGGAAGATTTTCGACGCCGAGAAAAGATATAAGAATATTTTTTTTTCTCCCAGAGTAAAACGAGAGAGTTACTGCGACATTTTTCACTATTTTTTACATTGAAAAAGAATACGAAGTGGAGAGAAGAAGTGAAGTTATTAGATTGAAAAGAAGGGAGAAACCAGCGGTGTGAAAAAATTTAGAAATTAAATTTGAAGATATAATAGAACACCGCGCAGAAATATAACACGCGTCATCGATTCGGTGCGATTTCAACTCCTAATTTTTGTACACACGTGGTTTCGAAAATGTGCAAAACATCATTGAATTAGAAAAAAAAAAAAAAGAAAGATGAAACAAAAAGTAAAAAAATCGTTAAGAGTCGATGACTGAATTCCAATGTTAACTTCTTTTCTATAATTTTAGTTGGAAAGTTTATTCATCCGTAGAATTTTGAAAATTTTTCTATTGCGGAGGTCAGGGCTCCGCAGTCTCGGGGTAGATAACGTTAGGTTTGTATAGGATGGTATACGGGGTCTGTGCCGAGTCCGCGAGCGGAGGATCTAGTCGAAGTGAAAGTTAGATGTGTGGGCACGAGATGCGCACGAATTCATTTTTTCGGCCTCAACGAAGAAGAAGTTTTTCGCCGTTCGTTCCCATGTATCTGGCCTATATGGCCGGCACCGTACCCGCACACATAGATATCACATATAGTCCCACAAGATCCATGCTGTCGTGTTTTCTTGATCGGTAAAGTGTGCGCTAGTAGGTAGAGGCGCTTAGGTTTACCGACTTGTTACGGATCGGCTTATACATTCGAGTATCACCGTGATTCGCTCGTCTTCGAATGAACTCGATCGTCAACCGATTCAAGGCAAGGGGATCGCGTTAATTAGCGTACATCTAACGCTAGGGCACTTATATACACGTGTGTGTGTATCCACGTATATATTTCTACATACATATATATATGTACATGTATATCTTGTTACATACGCACCCTACTGCGCGATCGGTAGCACGAGTTAGAGCTTTCCAACGGTACATCACGCGCTCGCCTTCTAGGTGGCGAGATTTTTAGTGATTTGAAAGTCTATACCGAAGACGAATGGAGAGGGACACAAAGCCGCGTCGTTGATGCCATCGCGAGCTTACGTAATCGACAATACTTCGGAGGAGTTATTATATATCAGACAAGTCTTGCAGCTTAATAGTGTCTCTTTACTTCTGACATCATTTTATCGAACGTTTTCGTAACAGCTGCCTATGGTTAATTATTTCATCAAAAGCATCTCATTGTCTAAACAATTTCTACAACCGACTCAATTCCATAACATTATACGCGATTGTTCGGAACCAATTCACCGTACATCATAATCAAACAGCTCAAATATTCACAATCATTCATCTCATTTGACCAAAACATAATTATCAAATGAAAGCACGAGGGATAATTCTGCAATGAGATTAGCTGAAATTGGTTCAACGGTTATCGAGTTTATAATATAATCAAATTTATTTTTTCCCGAATTTCCTGTTCCAATTTTTTTTCTATTTACATGTACGTATCTACGTATAATCATAGTCGTAGTGATTGAATAGGTACCAGCTAGATAAAAATTCAACGAGATCAGTGATTTTGGTCTAAACTTACGAAATGGTTCGTGAAAGTAATATGCGAAGAATGAAGTTCTGGGAATTAGATGCAGAACCGAAGATCGATACTTCACAATTACCTGTTTTTCGATTTTCAATATCCATTCGCAATTCACTGGATTGCCAAGAGGTAGGTACATATATCTTTATACGTATCACGGGATTTAAGGTCTCCAAGTATGAAGTTCGATCACAAGTTTTACACGCCTGTACCAAACGAGATACTATTTTCTTACCGAGAATTGGCGAAAACAATGTACGGGGGGTGGCGAGAGTATCGATCAGGGGGACGAAACAATGCTTGGCGGACAACGTAACAAATGACAGTCGCCTTATCGGAAAATGGGCGAAGAACTAGGGTTCTTGTTACGGTCAGTCTTCTTTCCTTATAAAAATCGCTTCGAACAAGAAGACAATGCTCTTTCACCTGAATACTTCACCAAAGGTGACGAAGTACCCCTTTCGAATAGCACCATACTACCACTTTCCACGTATACCTATACGTATAATGCCGATTTGCGAACAGTAGCACTCGATAATCCGACGACATGACACTTGTACCAATTTTTTGGACCAGGTAGTTGGAGCGTTGAAAAGTGTATTTAAAAAAACGAAAATCTCTCTCTTTTTCACCGTCACAGGCTTCGTGAAAACAAATAGTATAAAAACGCGGTCATTTTATGAGTGTAAAAAATTCAGTGGATTTTGACCTCACATAGAACCTAACCGCGACGGATACACGCCGTGTTTGTCCAGATAAGAGAACAGGTGAGACACTGGACAGTCGAGGCCTTCATCTTTCGCCATAACGTCCGTTCGCTCAAAGTTTACTCAACGATAAGTTTGGCCCGAGCGTTATAAAACAGAGCCTGCAGACGAGCCAACATGGAATGAAAATACGAAAATGTGTAGAAAATTTTTCCGTTTATTTTCCCACCGGTGTTTATAAGATTGTTTAATTTTCTTTTTTGTCTCATTTCGTCGAATAAAAATCTCGCCTAATTTTTACACGTCGTAAAATACTATATGCGGAAATCAGTGCCGGAAGGTAAGCAGATGGTGAGCCTAACTGCGCGGCTCCTATAACTGCAGTTTACTCCTGGATGCTTTTTCCCGAATCCCACCGCACAAAACTAGCTTTATATGTCATATATACATCCCCATTATATATCTACGTGCATATAGACAAGGGTACGGCATTTTGCCCCATATCACTCTTGTCCTGTTTATCCGATCGGAACTGGCAACCATTACGTATTCTCCCCAACATTTACGATATTGACTATAACGCTTCGATATACATATAAAGAAATAATTTTCGCCTCGTCACAACTATTTGCCTAATTTTTTTTTTTTTCTTTTTTTTACTCTTAGGTGAAGCGAACCATCGAAGAGCAAACTGTTTTTTTTTTCTTTATTCGAACCTTGAACGAGGATGGACGAAAGAGAGAAAAAGTGGAAAAGTGACCACTCCTAAAAATTTGTCAGAGAATGTGAGATGTACCTATTTTGTAGGCTGTATAGGATCGGCATGTGACAACCACGGATCACTTCACGCCTATAATATGCCTTCTCACGTTGTATCTGAAGCTGTAGGTTCGCTAGAGATGAGATGAGGTCTCGTAGCGTTCGACTATTCACAAAGACCCAAAGCAGCACTAAGTCCCGGACATTCGTGGCCGACCGAATGCGATCCAGGATTAGGACCACCCAAGAAAATTGCGTAAAATTACCGATTTATGCTACAAAATTTTTTTATCTTTTCATTCATTCTTATTTGCGGTCAGAAGCCAGTCACTATATACACTTCTCGGCCATCGGGTTCTCGGTAAACCACAATAATAGAAGAAGAAGAAGATGAAGAAGAAGAAGAAGAAGAAGAAGAAGTAGGAAATGAGAAAATAAAATATGCAGCTAAGTGTACATTTACACAACCGTAAAGACTCGTAATAAAATTTAATCCAAATATAGTGAAACATATATATCTGTAAGAAAGTATAAAAATTAAAGAATCGAGAGTAACTACTGCAGAGTTGGAAACCAACGTTGAAGGAGCGGAGAACTAGTAAATTCTCCTTTAGTGGGTGCTGAGTCGTGTCTTCGTCGGATAGAAGTGCAAAATCTCTCTCTTTCTCTCTCAATCTCTATCTCTGTATTACTCTGTCCTTGTCCCTCGTACCTGGTGACGTCCACGTCCTCTAGACGTACTACGGACGCCTGTATGAAACTATGAACACGATGCAACGGAGAGTCTCTACCGTTTGCGGCTCGGAGGTCTATAACTAAGCTAATGGCTCCAGCTAGGCCGAGTTCTATAGTGTAGGTAAAATTTTTGTGATTCGAAGAAGTGGCTTCCCTGTGCCTATAATATAGTGGGTATAGTATAGCTGAGATTAATTCTTCACAGATAAAATTGTTCTTATACCACCGCTGGCCTGGTGATGAAATCCCTGGCTCTGTGTGTCCCCAGATAATAAACTGGCGTTTGCAAATATCGTAAAGATAACGGGGCGTCTCTCTCGAGATGCGGGACCTCGCGAGAGTCTAGTAGTATGGTTATGTGTTTGTACCTTCAGCTACGGTTATATCCGTGCGACGAGGCCCAAACAAACTCTGGGTATATGAAAACGGGAAAACTAGACCCTCGGGATTTTTTTTTACACGTCTCTAAACTCCTGGACCCAAAATGTTCACCCCCCTCCCCCCCCCCCCCTTCTTCTACTTTTTTTTACCCCCGAAAGATCCGTTAGGGGTAGACATTTTTTGTCAGCAGTCCTCCACTCGCAGGAACTGCATATGCAGGCTCTTCTCTTGTTGGTCTTCGATTGAAATGAGATCTTCTCAAATATTGAACCCGATGAATCGAACAGTTATGTAGGTATACATAGTACATGTATACATGCACTTATACACACTTGGATGTGGTATCCCGATCCTTGGGAACTTGGAAATTTCGAGGTCAATTTTGGCCGGATGAAAGGGGTTGAGAAAAAAAAAAAAAAAAAAAAAACTAGGAGAAGAATAAAAAAAATGTGAACAGATTTTGGGTAACTTGTTTTATAGTTAGTTGTGATCGTTATTCGTCATGGTTTCAGGAATTCTTTTTATTCCAAAAAAAAAAAAAAAAAAAAAACAAAAAAAAAAGAGAAGAGGAATTTCCAGAGGTTGAATTTAATTTTTGAAAATTTAAAATCAAAGCTGGACGTAGTCGAGTCTTTTCAAGTTAATCGCGCCGTGGCATCAGTCTGTCGTGGACAGCCCTCATGTAGTTAACTCTGTATTGAAAAAGCCGTTATCTAATATCTTGCTTTGTTTTAAAGTGGACGCTTTGTTAAAAGGGTGGTCGCTGCAGAGGCTAGCCAGTCCCTAACCTGTTCACGAGTCAAACACAGTATTTAATTCAATTACTGCGAAACAATAGGAACGCGGGGGTAAATTAAAGGAGATTAAATAATTCAATGTAAACATATTTATAGTGAGCAGGAAAATTTTCACCCCTTTACCCCGTTAATAAAGTGGCTTGTAGATTCACTGGTACACGTAACGACTAACAAGCGATGAATTATCAATTGTCTGATTGATTCTGTTGATTGTGAATTAATTGCCAGGTATCAATGACTGATTATCTCAGATGCGCTTTGAATATTCTTTATTGTCTATTCTTGTCATCTTTTCTAAAGGTAGGTACCTATATGTAACACTGGAATTAAATCTGACGATCAAACTCACGAGACTCGATAATTATTTTATCGAGTCTCGTCATTTTCAGGAATTGATTTTCGAGGTCTCGATTTCGTGCTTCAACTGAAAATGAGAAAATATTATTACCCTATTGTTTCAGAACGTAAAAGATAAGCTGTGAGGATGACATTTTTTGGCAGCTTCACCGCAAAGAGTGAATATCGAATTATACCTATACACGTATATATATATAATTTTTTTTTTTAACTTTCACGTGGTGTACAATTTTCGGTACCACATCTTGTCGTATTCGAAAAGCAAAAAAAAATTTGAATTATTCACCCAGTAAATTATGATGACCGCAAAACCTGATACGGTCCTAGTAATCACGCGGTGATTTGCGGATTAATGTCTTTTTGATAAGTTTTTACCACTGCTCAGCCCTTCCCTCGACATTATCGTTAGCGAAAAGCGTAAGTAGGTAGATACGCTTTAAACAAACTCATAAATCCAATAATGATGTTTGAACAAAAATCAAAAATGCAAAAATGCAAAAATCCATATTTCAGTTGTGTACCTATAGTAAATGGAAATCGTTTTATTCATTTATCAAAATGTGTGCATTGAAAATTGTTAAAAACAATTCCCATCAACAAAACTTAATTCCTACCAGAGTAACGCTATTATAGTATTACCCGAGTAGGTATTATACTACTGCTGCATCGTTAGCAGAAGGTAACGAGCATTGGTCTATAGAGTAAAGACGCTTCGTAACTTTCTCTGTGTGTCATAGATTTTAAACGGCATATTCGGACAATGCGAGGTAAGGAATTTGCCGATTTCAATATCGCGGAGGGATGAGAAAATCTTCTTTCGTAGGTGTTTAGAATTATGTAAAAAACTACTAGATCATCCAGCGAAATGTAATCATGAAGAATTAAATCTTCGAACTCGGCTTTTTGAACCAAGAAATGAAAAGATGATGAATCTGTTCAGAAATCTTTGAAAGTTTAACGAATTCTTGTTTCAAAAAATGAGGAGAACAAAAAATTGTCAAGCTTCCGTCTTACGCTCGGTAGTGACTACCCTCATAGAGAAACGGTGATTCTAAGGAGAGCAGAAGCACCTTACAACGGAGCTGGACAATTAACATTAATGAAATGGAGTAAAGGAGCTACGCGGTGTCTTAAGTCGAACGAAGTAAAGATCAAAGATAGCAGTTCGCTAAGCCATGCCATGGCGCATAGTAGGCATTCGAGTGTTCCTCTCGGCTTGGACGATCAGAACGATCCAATCAACGACCGCTCGTCCCAATTTCCCATGAACGAGCACTCGCTTCCGAGATCGTGCCTACTCCAGCTCCGTTGTCAGGATGCCTTATTTACTTACATATACGCGAGAAACTATCCTTATTTCAATATCGCTTTGGCTGATATAAGTACAAAAGAGAAATTGTTTATTTACGACTCGAACTGAAGCAGTAAACAGCTCCGTATCTACTTGTTACTCAATAAACAGCTGCACTTGTATGACATTTGAACTCCTCACATAGGCATGTCCTAACTTCGAATGTCCTATAGAGGTAAAAACGATTTTAAAGAATCTAGTGTGACTTTAATTACATTTTTTTTATCTAAGAATATAATTTAAGCGAAGAATCAGTCTCTCCATTAAAAATCGACTGCCCTTTGCCTGGAACCGGATGAAATCGCGGTCGCCTCCTGGAACAGAGTTCGAGTCTCTTCTACGGCGTGCAGTGTGTGGACTCGCGAGAGAGGATGCGAGGGCGTGAGACTCCTTGAGTGTGGGAGAGTACAAGGCACATTGTGAAGTCTCTTATACTCCGTTGCTAAAGTCTCATTTCTCGTGTGAACTGACCACATGGGTCACGGTAGCTATTATCATTTCCCCGGCAAACTGAAGAACGAAAGAATGAAATCTAGATCGGCGGAAGTTGGTTATAATTAACGCTGAGGCCGAAGACGGGGCGGCGCGGCTGGCCGAGGATGAGCATTCCTACCTGACCCGTTAAGGTCATTGAGAGCAAACATTATTCAATGCCTTGATGCGGTGCGCCTCTTCTACTGGAGCCACGAGCCAAGGAACTTTGCAGGTTCCAGTATCAGGTGCATCGCTGACTTTGGCTCACCTTAGACTAGGCTAAAGTCATGCCATGCCATACCACGGTTTCGATTCTCTTATAAATCTCCCATGTCGAGGGAGATTCTTCTTCTTAAAGTTCAAACTGAGAATCAAATAAATTTAATCCTAGGTCAATCGGTTGCAGCCGATTTTAGTTTCTATATTATCAAACAATGTCAACAAATTCTTTGATTTCTATTAGACGTCAGATTGATTTCTATCCATGTTTCTTTCCGCCTCTATACACTTACTACGAAAAGAAATTTCAATTTTTGGTCGTTATTTTGAGAAGTATATATATATATATATATATATATATTTATAAATATATATACGTTGAGCTTATCTCATATCTGCGATAAAAAATCTTAATTTGATTTGATCAAAATCGGTATTACCCGCGTGAGAGCGGGTCCCGTTCGTTTCACAAGACGCTTTCCATTCTTGTCCTTTCTCCTTTGGTTCTTCTATCTCCATTGGTTTGTTTCCCCTAAAAAAAAAAGATCTCTTTTTTCTCCTCTTCATGCACCCGTGACACTGACGCCACAGGCGGGTGTTGAATACAAGATAATAGCCGTAATAGGTGATTCGGTGTACCGGCATCTACATCTACTCTTCTCTTCAGCATCGAATGAATGGAGCTATACGACGACGACTTAGGGCTGACGGACAAATTCAGATATTTTGATGATCGTCTAAGCCGCAGCTGTTGTTTTGTTGCGTTACGCAACCGGCACGGGGGTTGATAGTGAAAGAGAAGTCCATAAGTCCGACGGTCCGTCAGTTCGACGGTCCGTTCGTACGTCCGTACGTGTGTCCGGATCTGAAAGGGTTCTCCGTTATGCTCTGTTCACACATATGGAATTGAAAGCGCCCATCATATACGAACCCATTATATTTCCTCCGTTAAAACCACCCCCGCCCTTTTTCACCCTTCCAGCCACCGGCTCACTAGACCCGGAGGCTCATCGAGGGACACGGGCGTCGATACGTCATCTTGCAGCTTGCACAATCGGTTATAGATATATCTATACGTATTTCTCTTTATCTTTACAGATTAGCGGAACTTCATTCTCGCCGGATGATCATATGGTCAACGACAAAGCGAAGGGTTTGGATTGATTGACAGAAGTAAATGAAACATTTGTTCATTAATTTTTGCAATCCTTAAATATTTATGAAGCGTCCGTTAGCCAGTCTAAGTATATAATATGTGATTTGTAAAAAGCTGTGCACGTAGTAGGGTTAAATTTGGTTTATACTTGTATATGTCTGGCGAAGATGAGTTTGGGGCGTTAATTTATTTATTACCGATTGTTATTATAATTTTTATTATTATCATACAAGATTGAAAGGCAAGATTTTAAATAGCGAGAACTAAACGGTTTCTTGAAACGAATTGTCGTTGGAATTGTTAGATATATATTATTCACCGTTTTATAGAATAGATAATAATTTATGTTTTCTAACCGATGACGCATAATCAAGAGTATCTATATCTTACCACAGTTTTGAACTTAGTGAATGAGATGAGAGAGAGAGAGAGAGAGAGAAAGAGAGATAGAAATATAGAAATAGAGGAGGGAGGTCTCAAAAATCGAGGGCTGGGAAGCTATTAATATTTTTTTTAGACGCACCCCTATTTAGCATAGGGTTAAAAAGAGACTGGCTCCCGTCACCGTAATGCTGCCCTCTGCAAACACTATGTATAAGAAGAAACAAAAAAAAAAAGAAAGAAAAAATATAGAAAGAATAAAAAAAAAAAGAAAAGGGGAATAAAAAAGTTTCGGGGTAACCAACAGACGACCCTGCGACACGTACGGTACACCTATCTCGGGATCTTGTCCAATCGGACGGATTTTCTTCTCTAGGTATATCCTAGCTGAGAACTCGAATCTTTTCCTCCAACTCTTATACTCTGCAACTGCAGGCGAAGATTCTCCTTTAGACTGTAACGGAATTATTCCGGGATGCAGCGGTTGAATATCTAATGAAATTACAGAAACCGGGGCTGCGATAAGTTGTTCGTTTGAATTATGGACCGATTGTGAACGACTGTTTTCTTGCGGGAATCTATCATTTCCTAGTTTCAATGTTATACCTATAGTATAACAACTTTGAGTGAGAATTAGAATTTCTAAATGAATGTTACGAAACGTATAGTATAAGGTAATTCTAACGGGAATATCACTCCGCTCTTTATTACTACGTTGGGTTAGGTTAAGACCTTGTAATAAAATTATATCGGATTTGTGATTCGCGTGCAAACAGCGTTTAGCGCAGCGTTATAGAAAGTCCTTGAGACTGTAGTCAATTCTTAATAAATCACTCTGCTACTTCTACAAGGTTTCGATGGTGCGGAATTCTTACGGCGGATTCAGCGAGAAAAAAAAATACATTTGTCAACCCCACGAAGCGCGACGACCGTCTCTTTGGGGATTAGCAGCGTGGACACGAGCTCGGGGGTTCTAAAAAGGAAGCGAACGTAATTGCAAATTAATTAGCGGTGAAATAATGAAATGGGTTTTTTCATCCCTTTTTAAGAGACGAGGTTGAAACGATGTCAAAGCAGCCGTCAGACTTCGGATTAAAACTGACCCTAAAAGATCACGCGTTAACACGTCCGTATATACTCACACACATATAGGTATATCGATAGTATACAAGGGAGAAAAAAGCGCGAGAAAATTCTGCAGTGAAGAACCCTGGCACTTTGCTTAATTGGCGCGAGGAGCGTTTATTATATTTTTTCTCATTTTTTTCTTTTTTTTTTTTTTCTCTTCACCAGTTTTCTCAGATTTTTCCGTTATTATTTTTTTTTTTTTTCTCTCAGAAAAACGCGATCAAGAAGCATACTATACGTTCATAATACCTACCTACCTACCTATATACTAAATTGTCACGAAGGGACCCACGCAATTTGGGTAACGCGATCAGGCCCGTTCACAAGGGAACTCTACTCACTGCGTTTGCTCCTCTGTCGCAGGCTTTTCGCCTTTTATTGCAAAAATCGATACGTTCATACCTTTTGCATACGCATTCGTACTGCCACATATGGTCAAACGGTCAAAAATAGGAGGGTGCCCAAAAATCACCAAATGTCTCTTGCACACATGTACAACAAAAAAATGTTTACAAGTCCCATAGAGGTATATTGTGTTTACTATTTACTCGGTTTTTTTTATTAATGTTTTTAACCTACCCAAAATGACCATCGAATATCTCTGTATGTGTTTTTTTTTTCATCGGTAATATCGATCAATTTTGTCCGTCAATTTCTCTATAGAATTTATCATCGTTTTCAAACAATGCGATATACAATTATGTGTTTATGAATTTTTTTTCTTTCTTTTTTTTTCCACCCTTCAGCAGGGGAATAATTTCTTAGAGGATTAGGAAATCATAAATTCAGCACCGCAACCAGACGAGTTTTTTTTTTTTTTTTCTCTATTATTTGCAAAAACAATATGAAAGATACCTGACGTACAGGTACGACAAAAACAACAAACCCAGCCCTGTGGCTTTTTTTCGATCTGCAGGGGGTGCAGTTTTTCTTTCTCCAGAACGTACCCTGGATACTATACTATACCCCTGCCCGGGCATAATAATTTCTCGCGTGATTTTAAAACCGTAAATTTTTTACCCTTAACCGGGCAGAAATTTTTTCGCTTATATGGGTATAAGGTACCGACTTGTTTTTCTTACAGAAAAAATTCTGCCCTATCGTGTGTGTGAATCTACCAAAACTGGTCCGAGATCGGTTACGATTTCACACCGATTATAATATCGTGGTGAAAAAATGCTGCAGCAAAAACGTGAGTGACCAAAAAAGTGTCGTCCCCCCCGTATATAGAGACCCTTGAAAAACCAGACCTTAAATAAGTATATAATAATTCTGGGGGTAGTTCCAACCCTTTTCGGTTCTTTTTTTTTTTTTTTTATAATCATTTTTTTACTCATTCTTGGCTAACGGATAAAATCTAAATTAACTAAATTAAGAACCCTCACGCTTCTTTGCATACAATTTATACACATTTTTTTGTAGATCTTCTTTTTCCATTTCTTTCAACGGGGTAATTTTTTTAGATTTTTTTTTTTTTTTTGTCCCGAGATCGTTGAAAGGTGAATTTACGGTTGTAGAATTGATTACGAAATTCAAGTTTTTTGTTTGTTTTTTTTCCCCCACCCTCTTTTTTTCGCAGGATTTTCGGAGACAAAGCTATTTAAAAAATTGTAAATCCTCGCCAATAAAGATCAACGGTTGAATTACAAGTATATCTGTGCCTAAAGCACGAATATTTGTGAAATATTTTGTCAAATAAACTCCTCGAACGTAATGAATAAATACATAAATAAGAACGTGCAAGATACACGGAAACACGCGGATAGATTCAGATGCCTATCTATGTGACTTTCTACCACGGGCTATATGACTTTTGGTGGACATGTGCAATTTGACCTGTTGACCCCGGGCGAGACCCCATGCAGAGGGGATATATATTTGGGGTAAAAATAATACAATTTACACATAATAGGGGAGCCGGCCGCTCGGCCGGACGGACGGACTTACGTACGTATTCAAATAGCAAACGTGCCAGGGCACAATGCAATGCGCAATGTCCGATAGATCGATATTGGCCACCGGTTATGAATACGAATAGTATCGAGCAATTCCGGTCACTTAGATTTTTTTCATGACTTTTTTTTTTTTTTTTTTTATTTATTTCATTCATTTCTCATTTTTTCCTCATTTTTTTTTTCAAACATCCGACACATTCTCGAGATAGAAAAAAGTGCAAAACAAAAAATCGTAATCTTACGAGGGGCTGACAAGTTTCTCACGAATTTTTGTTGAAAATTTTCAGCTGGCCATTACCAAAAAAAAAAAAAAGAAAGAAAGAAAAGAAAAACTACGTAAAATTAATTTGAATAAAAACTTTTTATATAATTCCCACGAATATTCTTCCGTATTTTTAGACAACGAGGAAGATCCTGTACCTATCGGTGATCATAGTATATATATAATATATAACCCTGAAATTGAATGATACATAAATAATTTTGAGAACAAATTTCCGAAGAATAATACTCAGGCCTTGAAGCGCAATGAGTAACTTTTATTCCGAGAATTAATTAAGATAAATGTTAATCTTCGAGTTCCGAGTTTAATCAAAGGCCTAAATATGAAACAAATGTTGTTTTTTTTTTTTATTTTAATTATATAATTTCACTTTTGAGAACTGCGGTGGTCGGAGCGAAGCGAATTTCACAAGCAGATAATCCTTTCCGGATTTCATTTAATTATTAAACATAACTGCAGTCAGCTTGAGTTAGAAGATATATTAATTTCGCTCAATGATACAAGCTTGTCAGTCTTGATCTCAATTTCCTCTTGAGTTTAAAAATATTATCTAGACAGCGATCGTATATCAACTAAGCGCCTCGGTAATTTACCCGTACCTATATACTACCGTCACGGAATAAAGTTTGCGCGTCATTTCTACAACACTTAGAATTACCTAACAAGAATTTAAAACCGCCCTCGCAACTCGCAACCCCTTTACATCATACGGTACCAGTTGCGCATCTGACTCACGTATTATACGTATTTTTTTTTTTAAATCAAATAAAAATTCAAGGATGCATTTCAATTTTCAATGGCGTGTAGGTATATAAAAAATTCGAGAAAATTTCTTGTCTGAAAAAGCGTCTCTTATAACTAAGTAGAAAAATCTAAGCGTTGGTGGTGAAAGCAGTATAGAAAAGACATCGGGCACGCAGGAGGAGGCTAGAGAGATAGTTGCGGGAACATGAAAATAGCCCTGACTGCCAACATCCGTTGGGGTTGCGCGTGCCACGACGCGACTTCTACCATCGGACCCTCGCCACATCGAACTATTTTTATATAAGCACCCCCGAGACTGTTGCGTCTAGGCGCGAGCCTTTGGACAAACCTAGAACATCCTTTTCTCATATAGGGATTAGGAATATACATTAATTTCCTTCTCCTTATAATCACCGCCTAAACTAGACTAAAGTGATCAAATCCATTTTCAAATAGGTCTAAAAAAATTCCGAGAAAAATAAAAAGACGAAAATTTTGCGAACGCGGATACTCTGCGATATCGGTCAAAGGTCACCGGGGATCCAGGTACCGACACCGTCAACTTTTGCTCGGTGTTAGCGTGACGCGTTATCTCGCGTCGTTTGTCATTTGTTTATTTTATTTCCCGCGTGCATGAGGGAGAAACTTTCCTATATCGACAGGTATATCTACCCACCAACCCCTAAACGTTTTTTCTATGTGTGTAACATTCAGTCGTATAACACTTTGCTCCATTTTCCTTCTGCGTCTTGGAAGTATAAGTGTGGTCTTTTTTTTTTTTTTTATCTATATCTATTTTTTTATTTTTATTTATTTTTTTTTATTATACTATTTTCTATACTTTTTTTTACCATTTTTTTCTCTCTATCGCACAACCAACAGCCATCACCATCTAGTTTTAGTATCGCGCACGGCACACGACCCCCCGAACTACACGTGGCTCTTCGCAGTCACGTCTGAAGGTATTGACCGGTGGCCCTCTTGGCACAGAACGGTACCAAGGCTCACCACCACCCAGGGAACCCAGTCACTGTCGGCAAACCCTTGGCTATCTCTGGCTGGCACCGACTATCGAACAAACTCGAACTGACCAGTAGTCACGATATCTAAAACGGAGACTACTACAGGGTGGCACTACCCTAGTATTTACATACGTAGAAACTGATGGACGTTTACTTTCGTCCGAGTATAAACCACAAATTAATTAAGTCAAGGGCTTGTTCAAGGTCTGGTGAAGAAAGATCATTGAGACTGTTATTATTTCTTTAATTATATTGTTTATCAAATACAGCCGTGAATTCTTTCAGGCATAATTTCAAGCCTTTCAAGCCTTTCAGTCGATTAAAAGTGACGACGATTTTAATGTTTAATCAAGTGTTTATAAGTCCGATGTATATACAATGTGTGTATATGTATTTTAACTACTAACGAGCAATTATATATATGTCCCGTTTTATTTAAGTCCGTTTATATTTTTTATACACCATCAGCTGTGAAAATTTGTTCAACAAGTCCGCTGTGTCCGTATATGTAGGCTTTAATTATCAATATTTCTTACTCTCGTTATACTGTCTCTATCTCACTCACTTTACGCTGCGTGTTTGAAGGTTCCGAAAGTTTGATATATAATTAAAAATAAAAATATTATATACGGAGATTATTTAAACGAAAAATGTAGAATTTGCGAGAAAAAATGGAGAATCGTAATGTTCTACGTATCAGATAGATAAGTTGTCGGCTGGGCGTCGTTGGGCATCGACGACCTCCCCCTATTCCGACGACAGTTGCGCGAAAGAAGAGATTGAGGGTCGTTTTTGGGGTCCGTAGGGCTCGTCTCATGGACCCAAACGGAAAAAAGGGTTTGTAAAAAATGATCAGCCAGGATCTGAGATATAAAAAAGATTCGTCCCCCAGAACGGGCCTGACCTAGCTGAACGTATCCTTTCCTTAGGGTACGACGCTAAGGGTTTTTGCAGCTGTCCCATATACGCGGCCGGATGGGTGTCCGATCTGTGTGCTACGAAATAAAAGGATTTAGCTCCGTTGGGTCGAGCGTTTTTGCCTCGGTTTTTCTTATATCGCTGCTCTACTTGTTCCTCATCTTTTTCTCCTGGACGAATTCACTATATAAAGGACCTGCGATCTTTTCGCCCATTTCGACCTGCCTATAGAACATATTACTGGCCTCTGCACCTGAGAGTCTTTCGAACCGAATTATGCGACCTAGCCTTAATTTTTATTTTACTGCATCGAAGTAAAGGCAATTTTTTGATTTTTTTTTACAATCGAATTGAGGGAATCGAGATAATATGTAAAATTGAACGGACTGACTAAATTCACGAAGAAAATGTCGAGTTAAGGCCGAAGTTTTTTGAGGTATGAAATTCAGGGGTCAACCAGGCACCTTTGTACTCTTGTATTTACGAAATCTGGGAAAAAGTCCTTTGAGAGCGATCCTTACGCTTTTAGGACCATGTTCGTGTCAAACGGGATTATGTCACATGGTCTAGCACTCTGAACTCAAATGGCTATTATTCGTAAATTTAGAGAAAGGAAGAAAAAAAAAAATATATATATCTAAGAAAATCAGAACTTGCCTGGATAATCTTCTATGGATCTTTACAGGGCTGTGGAATCGATCCCCAGATGCGTATAAATCGCTCTATCAACTAAATGTCCTAGAGGATTACATCACCAGGTCCAACTAGCTAAGTATGAATAGAAATTTAGAGATCATACAATGCCAAAAGAATCGTCAATTTGAATCTACAATTTTCTCGATTATGACCATGAGTTATGTTTAAATCATTAGACTCTTTGCCAATGATAAATGTTGGGTCATTATTATTATCTTTCATTTTATTTTGTCAATACCTTACGTCGATAGACGAATTTCTATAAGTTTATTCGTGCAATTTGTCCGAACTTCCGAAATTTGAAATGATACGAGCGTTGAACCAAATGTTGTTAATTTCAAAGAATTTAATCAAACACGAATATAATATGGGAGCGAGTATAAAATAAAGAGTTATGAACCGATATTACAATTAGAATAAGATTCGCAGGGTCACGAAGGAAGTTGGTTACGGTTTTCTTCAATTTCCAAGGAATTATTTCTCACCAGGGGCGTCGATAAATCGTTCACCGTGAGATGCACGGTGTAAAAAAAATAATTTATTACGTTATTAGTACTAGCTCCTATCAACCACCCGCTATTCCCACGGTAAAATCACTTACCAATTCAGCTTCGTACGTTGGTAAGAAATATTTACAAAATAAAAGAAATTGAACAAGTGCGGGTGTATATACCTAGAAGTAGAAAACTTCACTTTACGGGAACTCGGCTACATAGTTCCCTCGTAGTAGTATATCGTTTTATTTCGCTTTATACTTTTGAATGATGGGTTTGAAAAACCTGCGAAATAATCCGGCGAACAAGTACGAGGGAATACGTATTACATTATTATTTAAGACAAACAGCTAGACGGTCGAGTTTGATACTTAATAATAAAAAAATAATCCATCGAATAATTAGAACGTCGTGTCCTTTAGAATGTAGATTAACTGTTGTTGAGATGGGTCGTATTATAAAGGCGTTGGAAAATAAGCGAGTACAGGTATTTTTCTTAGTCCAGTTTTATTATAATTACGCGCCTTACGTAAGTGTGTGTTTGAACACGTGTTATCATGAAATACAGCGCTGTTTGTACAATTGTTTGCTCTAGTGTCGCCTCTGGTGTGACCACGAGCAAAAATTCCGAGGTGACGAAACGCTCCTGGGATTTTAGAATGAAATTTATTGTATAGCGTATTATTATACTGTTAGGTGCAGGTTAACATTAAAGATATCTCAAAGCTACTTGTCGCCTTGTCGCCGCGTCGCCAGTCGTTGTTTTTATTCTTTTAGTATTTCTCCTTCCATGCCGTTTCAATATTTGTTTAGATTAATAATCACCAAGCTGCTCCAATTCAGCCCTTCGCACCTAAGTAACCCATTGCGCAAGGGGAGCCTCCTCTCTCCTTCGCTCTAACGCCAACGTTGATAACGTTACGGGCTAAAATCTAAATGTATGCAGCCCGATGCATCTAGCGTTCGACGGGTTGCGGCGACACAGGCTTACCCTCCGGGTAAACCCACCCCTAAAGTTAGTTGGATTGCATATAGTCAGGCGAATCTATAATCATCGTATTGCAGTTAAAGAAACGTATCCAAATTTGTATATTACCTAAATAGAATATTAAAAAATCGCTATAGAATAAATACGCTTGTATTAAACGGCGAATAAAGGTAGCATAGTATGTCGCATATACGTCACAAGCGTACATACACTAAATATCAAAGAGTTTGCAGTAGTGAGCTACGAGTCCAAGTATTTCTATTGCGTAATATTGACTCGGGAAATATTAGTCACGTTATATCGGTGGCTCAACTGCGATCTAACAAAAGTCGTACTAAATATACTCTTGCTTTGTTAAATTTCGGTCATAAATTCAGATATAGTATACCGATTGGAATTTATCGTAAAACTGAGAATCGTCAAGTTATTGAACCGAGCAACGGGATGCTGGAAAATATATTATGTTATTGAAATTATTTTGTTTTTCTCACATTTTTAGATCGATTAATAGTCATTTTGACGTTTGATACTTGGTAACAATTTTTTTTTTTTATAATTAGATCAGTTTAGATAACAGTTCACGTGATAATGAAATCATCCTATATCGTCATAAAATTTGTCTCATGACGTAACTACTTTTTGATAAAAAAAAAAAAAAAAAAAGAAGAAAAAGAAATGATAGGGATCTATTTATTTCGATGATTAATAGACGTGAAAATATTTCTTATGACGTCAACAGACGTTTTTGAATAAACGACGTAGACATCAACCATGCACTTAATTATTGGCAACATATAAGGCAAACATTTGTGTCCTCATTTCGGATGGACAATGTCATTTGTTTAGCTGGATTATCTCTGACCCCGTAAAATTCAGACACAGTAACAGCTCAAGGCTTATTGGTATCAAGCATTTGATTTTACCCAATAATTCAAAGACATTTTCCAGCAAAAATGTGTTAAATATATTTTAACTTTCTTGATAAGAAAAAAAAGAAAGAACGAGTTGTATTCTTGTAAGCGAGAAATATTTTGCTGTAAATGAGTATCGTATAAGAAATGAAATTAATTTGCGATATGTCTTATTCATAAAGCATTTCAAATCCGGAGAGCTGGCGTGTGGGTTGGAAACCGAATCTAACACTCTCTAGTGGAGCCAGGCTGAAGCTAGTAAAGCGAAAGCGAAACCCGGATGGCACATGCGCCAAGAGTTAGAGGGACCTGCCCTATCGATCGGAACGTGTGCTGGTTGCCGTTCTCCGGCTATGGCGAAGAGTAAGAGCACGTGTGTGAATGGCTCTGTGTGTTGGTCCTGTGGCTAGGCAACCCAACTTACACGAGATTATGCGGAGCCAATAGGAGCGACTCAAGAAGCACCCCTCAAAGGCATATCTCAATGCGCGGCCTGAGCCGAGTCTCTCAAAGAGGATTAGAAGGCCTTCTACTCGAAGATACCTTACACGTTCCTCCCGAAGGAATAGCTTATAGGTATATGTGGATCCTAGAAAGCACAATCATCGAAGCCGGGGAAAATACATTCTGCAAAAGAACTTGTTCTTCGTTTATTATTATAAATTAGAATTTATTTATCATAGAAAATGAAGTACACTCGAATTTTATATATTATGTCCTATATTATATAACTATATAAGCTTAGACGCATAAGCATAATGATCTATGAATGACAGAATAAATGAATTATTTTTGTAAAAAATAAGGGAGTTTCTTACTCCTCTGAAATTTCAAGTCGTATAGGTATATTCATTTCAAGGTATGTTGATGTTGAAATTTGTATTAAACCGTTCCAGCGAGGGTGTCAAGAGCTTGTTCAACTGGTGAGACAAATCTGCTCGTCAGTTATTATATAATCGTGAAATGAAAATGAATAATTGTGGTAATAATTGACGCGAGTAAATCACTGTGAACAAGTATAATATAAGACGTCGAACTTAAGTTTGACCTTACGCGGTAGGGTGTAAGGTAATTTTCATAAATTTCGTAACGAAAGTCTCTGAATCGCGTGATAAATTCCTCGAGTTCACTTTCTGTACTTTTCACCTAGTTGGCGCGACGCCAGAAGGTAAAATAAGTAGAAGAAAAAAAAAAAAAAAAAGAAGAAAAATGGAAAAAGAAGACGAAAGAGAGAAAAAAAAAAAAAAAAAAGAAAGTACTCCCGCAAGAACTTTCCCGGTAGGTACGCGAGACGGCGTCCCCTTTAAGACGAGTGACGTCATAGCGTCGTTTTCATACCGTCTGAAACAAGTTTAAAAGAAAAAAAAAAAAAAGAAAAAAGAATAATGATCCATTTTAAACCATAAAATTATTTCCCTTAAACTTTCGTAACGATTGTCTGCGTGTACTGCTTCCACTTGCAGTGGACGCTTGATGTCTGACCTGCGCCCCTATAACCAACGGTCATTCTAAATTCCGATTGGTAGTTTACGAACATATGGGCGGACCTAAGCTCTGAATCATATGCAAGGGTAGTTTTGAAACTACCATCCCTCAAAATGCCTGCGACCTGACCGCAAACTGTAGAAATTAAAAACTTGTACTTTTAAACTACTGCAGGTGGTAAGAATAAACGGGGGTGCGAGTCCGCGTGACGCCCCAAAGATCCACAAGCTATTTCCCCTGCACGCGGGGGTTCTGGTGACTCTGGACGACATGGAGGGATGAGGGTCACCCCTCGCCACCACCCCGCGAATGGCCGAGCCGCCTAGCCGCCAAACAATCGATATATGCGCTCAAAATGGCCGCCGGCCCGCCATCCACCCCCAACCCCCATCCCTCGTCCTCTCATACATGTCCTCCAAGGCTCTCCAGCGCGAAGGCCTAGCTCTCGGCTGCGTGTACGCGCCTACTCTGGTTTTAGGTGTATTAGGTACCTACCCCATACAAGAAGGGGTAGTTGTATGGGGTTGTGTAGGTGTGTTGTACGAGGCGCGTGTATCAAGTGTAGTCAACGTAGCTCGAGGGTTTCAAGTTTAATGAATGCCGGAAAGGCTGAGGAACTTCACCTCGTACGTAGATATATATAGGTATATATTTAGTATATATATATATATATATATGTATATAGGTATATTAAAGCAGATACATACCCCAAGGTTTGAGGATATATATTGGCATATGTAGCTGTATTCTGGATACGTACTGGAGCTTGGAACCGGGAGCCAAGAAACCGTTTGTGCGTGAGTCAAATTCTGACGATTGGGAATTGAATCTTTGGTTGAACAAACGGAGGATCGAGCGTCTCCCGAGAACAATGAGAAAATGGCAGCCGTGACCCGTGAATTGAAGAGCACTCACTACCCCAATTGTACTACCGCGATGTTGTTACCGCGAGCATTGACGCATGTATAACAATTATTTTATGTCATTATTTCACGGTGCAGGTTAATGTCACAATGAAGTTTTTTTGTTACCGGTAGGTAGTACGGCGGTACACAACTTGATTCGTTCTTCACTCAATTTTATAATACCGAAAAATTCATTTTTCTTTTTTCTTTTTTTCTTCTTTCACCTGTTAATAAAAAATAACAAGATACTGCTCAAACCCAACTCTCTCTCCTGACCTGATGAATAATAAGAGCCAGATATATGTACATCGATAAAATAAGTCGCGGTATGCCACCACGTCGAACAATGCTATTATTGTATTCGCTACACAGACGTCTCGTTATTGCAACTTGAAAAAAAAAAAAAAAAAAAAATGACATTTGCCGCAATTGAAAAAGTATATCGTAGCGTCGGATCTGCAATAAAAATGACTTATGGAGGAAAGGAAATGAAGATTTTAGTAAACTGAAATTGTCAAGAAGCGTGGGGTATTGTTGTTATTTATGAGGGTAGTTAATGCGATGAAATAAATTTGCGCTACCCCATGGTTAATTAAGCACACATTGGCCGCAATTAATCGGTAGTTTGCTGCTTCTTAAATATCGCGGAAGGGAATTTTTATACAAGGCTTATTAAAACATAATGGCGTTATCAGAAGGTGCGGAAGAAAGAGAAAGTGGAGAGCGTCGGCTTTAAGAGGGAAGTTTTCTTAAGTGTTCTTAATTAGAAGAGACCTGTTGCTTCGGAAAAAACCAGGTCACGGCCGACGCCGCTGCCTTTCTCCATCCCAACCGACGCCCGCCAAACCACCCCAGACTTACAAGAGTCATTATTTTCTTCTTCTTATTAAGATTCCATGGAATATTTAAGAGGTTATACTTTACGCTGGCGTAGTATTTCTCGTAGTAAACGGTACAGCGAAATCTTTCCTTCATAGTCTCCGTCTCCTGCAGTCTTGAATGAACTTCTGAATTTTCTTGATTAAAAAAATTCTGCGTTTTTCCATCTAGCCACAAAGATGGGAGTCGTTATACATTGCGAGAGGAAATACTTATATACGTTGCGGAATCTTGCGAGTTTGAACTCATGGATGATATGACTTAGATTTTTCAATTCATAAGATGTAGGTACATTGTGAACGGCATGTTTTCAATTCGGCATGGTGTACAATTTTGTGAAAAATTTATTCAGATATAGTATATATAACATATTATATAGGTATAACTATACAGAGAAAGCGCAGTCGTACAGCTGTTTCCGCTCTAAATTTTTCGAGCTCTAGTAGGTATTTGTGTGATGTAAAAAAAAAAAAAAAAAAAATAGAACGAAATAAGATGCAAATGCCTTCCGATATTGCACACAGACGAAAATAACTAGCCTTAGTAGTATTACATATTATATGTAACGGTTTTCCGTGACCTCCATCAAAAAAAAAATTTGAATATCGATTCCTATTGAACTCGATCGAAGGGTTGAGAATTCCTTTTGACGAGAAAAGGGTTACGATTTGAATATTCAAGGGGTAACTAGGTATCTTGGAACCCCCGTCCCCATTTTTTTATTTGTATACTTCGCTCGGGCATTGTTCGCTCCGGGAAAACCTAACACCCATTTTTAACCCCTGGGCCATTCGGCCCATTATTTACGTAATCAATGTTATTGTAAATTTATTCGATTCCATTCTCACTAATGGCGACGTAGAGTTTATAGCTTAACACGCAGTTTGCCTACTAACAAAACGAAAGATTATATAAAATGCGAATAAAAAAAAAAAGATAGAATAAAAGCAATGTACAACATATCTCTGAATCACAAGAAGATGGATGATCGCATGGCTTATATACCCCGGCTTCTTTTTATAGTCGTCTGCGAATCTCGTACTACGAACTAAATCACAGATGCGATATCCTCCTACATATCTGACACAAGTACCTCTTACTTACCGTGAAACTGTATTCGTATAGGTACAAACTTATTAAAGAATCAGAAATGTTCACGTAGCGTTTCCCTAATTTGATAAAATTCTGACGACTGGCTTCGAGGAGAGCGAAGTCCAAGATTGAGACAGCTATGCTAAGGGTAGGTATAAACACGAGCTAAATTCATTGAGTTAAATTCATTAATTTGATCAAGCAATCAGGAAGCTGCTGGAAATGAAAAAAGGTCAAACATGATATTATACCGTGTATTAATATTTTTTTGAATGCAGATTTGAGTGGCGCGATTTTCGAACACGCAGATGTTCAGGTGACAGAACGATAAATGAAAGAGTGTCTTTTCGAAGTTTAGAGAAGAACTCTGTGATTAGGGGTGAACCGCGGACGTTGACTAGGTTGTTATAAGGCCGAGCTCGTCCGTCGGGTGCTGAAGAGCCCTAGAAATAACGCGCGCTATCTCAAAATCAACCCATCGAGGGCCACTCGAAGATAAAAATCAAATTCTATACGCTGAAAGGTGCGAAAGTGGTGCGCATGGGTGACCTTATTGTTAGTCCCACTGACGTCTTAACTAAGTCCTGCACGTTCGTAGTATAGTACGTTGTGAAAGGGTTGCGCCAGTCCAGTCCTGTGATTTTGCATCTGTTACAAACGTGACCCAAACCTTTTCGACATTCACTCCACGATCCACAAAAACAAGCTTATCAATTCGGATGATCTTTGCTTTCTGTATTAAAACTTTCAATTCTATGTATGTATATGACCAAATGAACCCCTAGTTTTATAAATCATTCAAAACTGACAACAGCCACAGAATGAATATCGCTAAAAATTAATGGACCTATTTCCCCACGAAATCCGTTGATTCTTTACAAAATCATTGGCAGATATTCTCAGGCAAATTGTGAGAAAAAAATATAGACAATAATATATAAATTATAATATTCACGCTCATAAGCGAATCGCGAAGGTATCGGTGACAATTTCTGCATACTGCAGTTGCAAATGGGATCAGTTTACATTTTGGAGAGTGTAACTCGTTTCCTGAAGTGGTATAAATCCAAACTCGATTAAAGCAACATCCTCGAGCTCCCCGGTGAACTGTTGAATTCGTCTTGATTATATATATCTTGATTCCTGGAAATTTTACTTGTACACTTACTAAATCTGCGAAGCTTTTTCTTCGACAAGCCTTTTTGAAATTTTCTAAAATTTCCATATGAAACATGCAGATATTTGTTCCCTGGTTTTATGAACCCGTTAAAATCTATACGTGTACCATCCATCGTATTTGATAACCGAGTCCTAGAATCGTGTTAAAAAAATAATGAAACCTGACTAGAAAGCCACAACTATAATACGTAACCACAATCGAATATAAGGACTCAGAAAACGGTCCGTCAAATAATAATAAAGAGCTACATCGAACCTGACGTATATACGGGATAACAAATGACACTCTGTGCCTGAGTTTTCGAAAGACTATTAATTATCCGGGAACTCGTACCCACTAACGTCCATATCGTTATAAAAATGATATTAAAATCAACGAGTGACGTTAAAATGGTCCAGAACTGACATTCAGCATAAGACCCCCACGTCTGGGCCTCATAGACCCTCTCTCTCTCTGTCTCTCCCTCTTTTTCTCTCCTTCCATTTCGCTCTTTTCGTCTGGCCCAGGTAGACTCGCGTTTTCCATACGTCTACTCGCTGCAGGCCCCACCTGGGCCCAATGCATGAGGTAAAGGGTTGCATATGTATAGGTGTGACACACACACACATACACACGTGTGCATTAGCGTGTCCCACGTCACGCATGTTTTATATTCAGGAATATTTTAACCCTTTTAGTTAGTCTTTGATTTGGCACTGTGACGGCAACAACTCGGATCTACGGAGTCTATGGTGTGGATTTTGCGTTAAATATAAGACCAAATGATAAGGTAAGATTTTCAACGACGTCTTGTGTGTTATACAAGTTTAAGAGAATTTTTTTTTTTTTTTTTATTATTCTTCTTCTTTTTCCTGTGGGAGATTATACTCTCGGCAGAATATTTTCCGCGACCTTTGGCCCTATGACTCTTTGACACGATTCATGCGTTGAGTTAAATTGACTGACGTAATCTTCAACCATGTGCCGTAAATACCGTCACGAAGTGACAGCGTGACTTCAAAGACGTGTACGCATCATATACAGAATTTATATGCGAGTATAAAATTAGAGAAAATTGGTATATCACGAAAGTTGAGGTGTGGGTACAGATTTCTCAGTATTTTTCTTTCATTTTAATATTTATAATTTCTGCTATACCCCGTGGGACTGATCGTCGTTACGATCGAGAAACCGTAGAAATTTCCGAATACAGAATATTCATAGGAAAAAATTCGACTACCTTTTCATTGTCATTTTTGTCATTCATGCGTGTGACGCGGTTTGGAAGAATAAACTTTCGCCGAGTGAGTGGATACGTGAATTTGAACACGGTACTTGCCTACATTAAATCATTTTTAAATCAGCAGAGATTTTTTAGATAAATTATTTTCTTGCAGTAATTTATATATAAATGAAATTTTGAAATACCTGTGGGTATAATATGGCAGAATAAAATAATATTTTTCGTTCTGGAAACTGTGAAACCCAACGAAATAAATCCAGTTTTATAGTACATTGGCAAAGAACGAGTTGAAGAGTTTAAAAAAAAAATAAAATAAAATAAAATAAAAATAAAAACGGCGTCGTAGGGTTGAAATTGCGTCGCGAAGATATAAGTAGAAAGCAATAAAGTAATACGAAAACGATATTAAGCCAAGGCGCCGTCTGTAATAACCGTCTTGTAAGTTACTACCGCACTCCAAGCCGCGATCGCGTTCAAAATGGAGGCGTTAGTTGTAAAATTTTCATCCACGTTACGCTGCCCGGCGTTAAACTACCCTGAAAATCTCTTATTACCACGTATAAACCGTTTTATTTATTGCGAGACTTGCGGAAACTATACAGGCACCAACTGATGTCGAAGCTTATCCGCCGCACCGGCTTTACCGGCTAGGATAAAAGTTGAGAGATTGCAGAGCAGAAAATTCTTACTGCAATTCGATGATCAAGCATTACTTGATAAAATCTGCACCCTTATTCCTTTTGTGAAATCCTTTTTTTT
The DNA here is from genome assembly GCA_943736025.1 of Tenthredo mesomela. Taxonomy (NCBI): domain Eukaryota; kingdom Metazoa; phylum Arthropoda; class Insecta; order Hymenoptera; family Tenthredinidae; genus Tenthredo; species Tenthredo mesomela. The sequence goes on from OX031013.1 coordinate 9,990,380, forward strand.
TTTTTTCTAAAACAAGAAAAAAAAAATCGAAACGTTTACTCGAAAGATGTGGTGAGAAATGGCAATTTTTTAATCATAAAACTAGAGCGTCGCGACGCTCAGGAGTCGCGAGCGACGGCCGCGGGCCAAAATGGCGAATCTCTATCCGCACAGGATTGAAAGCTCTCTGACCCTTATTTTCGAACTTAAAAACCGCGCCCGTTTACTCATGAGTAAATACATTAAGCGAGGGAGACTTCCCGCTGCGAGGCAGTTGACCACTGGTCAGTCTTACTTGACCGTAAGTAATTTCATTGGCGGTGTAATGCGGAGCGAAATATATGAGCGTTGTTAAATCAGAGGGAAAATTTCATTATAGAACAATATATATGCGCTAATATATGAATGCGGTATTAGAATTTATTGTGTCGTATGCGAGTACACAGAAAAAAAGTTCAACTTGAGCCAAGAAAATTATTCTTGATTCAAGATAATTTTGGGGGTCCAAAAATGAAGACTGAAATTTTCTCGGATCAAATCAAAAATTTTCTCGAGCCAATGTCCCAATTTTCGGTCTTCATTTTTGGACCGCAAAATTATCTTGAATCAAGTCAACCTTTCTTTCTGTGTAATATTATAGAAACTGAATATGAAGCAAAAAATGGACAGATATAAACGGGAAGAGAAAACGCGAGACTTGTATTTCGCGATGAAATTTGAGGAGCACGTAATTCATTAAACAAGAAGAAAAAAAATGTTATACTTTCATATATACGCCAGAACTCGAAGAGTAGATAAATTATCATTACCCTTAACCATCACGGACGCGTGCCACAGGGAGGAGTGAGCCAACCGCGTCCGGGTCGAACGGGTCGACCGAGAAGTGAAAAATCCGGTTCGCCGGTCAACCAGGGGTCATTCTGGCCCGTGCCCTGACTAGGTGCCGGGTCGAGGGTCAGTCCAAACAACCACTCTCAGGTCAGGCAACTGCTGCGCGTGCTTTTTTGATTTATGAGCTACTTTACGCGTGAGGAACGACGGCTGTAATTTGTTCCTCGTTAAAAAAAAATACATTTCTATAATCACGATCAGTTTTTATTCTGAATTAAATGGGGCTTATATACCATATATTTTCGGATTTCATCATTTCCATCAGACAATTTTATTCTCCAATTTAACCATTTAACCATTAATATAATTAGCAAATAGTAGGCTGCTTGCTCAAGTGGCGTAGTAAAATTTTTCGTCAAGGTGGCGGAACGTATAACACGCCTTACGAGACAACGCCTTAATTAAAACAGTAGAGTCGTTAGAGTTGCGGCAACACGCTGGGGCAAAGAGATTTTTTTTTTTTTTTGATAACATTAACAAACTGTAGGGAAAATAAAATTTGACAAATGACAAATGTTGGAATTGCATAGAAGTGATTAAGCTCTTCAAGAAATTTATGTATAAAAATATATGAGAAACAAATCGCTGTAAAATAATTCGTGTGGGAAAAACGCGACTCAGGTATATAATATAAACGGTCGGTGTTGATTATTGGTGAAATTTGACAATAAAGTGTGAGTCGAGATAAATTGGTATCAGCTACCTAGTTCCGGGCCGGCAGCCCAACTGCTCAAGACGCTAAGTCGCTGGCAAGCAATTCAAAGTCTCTGCCACGGTACGTATCTATATAGTATATGTCAAGCCAGCAGAACCCCGGATCCTTAGACGGGCTTGTGTATTCGGGGCGAAGTATTCGGGACCAAGAAGTAGGTGTACATGTAGATATCTATCTAGGTATATGTAGTATGTATACCTTCATAGGTGCGAGTTCTGGTACATGTATGAGTGCGAGGGGGTGTACCTCGCGCCCGTACCTTACGCCACGTATTTATATATCAACGGGGAGGATATACGGGAGGGTGGTTTTCTCATGCCCAGCCTCCGCGGTCCTCGGTAAAGTAGCGAAGTAGCTAAGATACTCGTGAGGAATGAACAAAACCGCCTCTCTTACTCTCATAGAGATATTAAGAAATGGCTAAACACGAATGGGGGATGAAATAACAGGCGAAAAGTGATTGCAGAAAGTTGTTGTTGTTTTTTTTTTTTTTTTTTTAATGGGAGTAGAGAGTCTGAATCCGTGGTACAATTCGCGAACGATTGTTCGATACGTTTGAATCTCGAGCCTGCATCAGCTCTTACCTTTCGCGAACACGGACGTAACTTCGAAACTGCTTCGCTGGGTATAGTCCTTATTGACTGGCAGTGTCGGGCTGCGGGGGATATAAGGCCCTTCCCACACGCCTTGCTCGAGTCTCTAAGGTTGCCTAGGCAACTCCAAATTAATTTCAAACATAGAAGGAAACAATACTTGGCTCTGGTACCTAACAGAATCCTGGAGAACCGCATAGGGAGGCTACAAAGACCACGTGGGCTAATTATTTTCAATCATAATTACGGTGCTGTATTCAAACGACGTTGTTTCATTGTCCACAATATAAATCAGCGTTTAAATATATATAAATATTATAAATAAACCGTCGCTCCTACTATCTTCCTTATTATATCATCTGGGAACAAAAACTGTATGTCACCCATAATTGCGGGAATATTTAAATTTACCCCAATCTATCCACGATCTTTACGACCTTAACATTAATTTCCGTTATTTATCTTTGGGACTCTTTCACCGCAGCATTGATAGACTAGCCGGGTTACGAAATACGAAAGTAAAGTATATAGTTTTTTTTTCGAGATCAAAGGACATGTGACAGGATCCAGATCTTTCGAAGGAACATTTTAGCCACTAGGATAGGAAATCCCCTCTTGGCAAGCCCAGATGGTAACCATGACTACCAACCACGTGACGTCACCACCCACCATTCCTGAAACAAATGAAGCCCGCGCGCTCGACTCCAGCAGCTCTCCTTTCGAGAGATCCTTTGCTATACCTATATGTATATAAGTTCGCCGGGAAGGACTACCGCGCGATGTCCCCGAGCTTGGGGGGTGAACTCTGGGAAACTATTGCGTCTTGTGTTGTACGGGATACACGAGCACATAGGTTTCATTCCTATGTATGTATATATATATAGCTATATCGTATATATGTACTTCTATATATGTGATGGTAAGACGTTTCAGTTAGGGAGAAATATGGACAGGTTCGAGATGAGAGCATCTCTCCCCCTTGTTCCTGAGCAATCTTGCTTTGCCATACGACTACCACTCAGCTCCTGTGGCCGCCACACCTTTATATATACCATTTGAACATCGTCGACAGAAAATTCGATTTCTTAGTTGCTTCTCGGTTGACTTGGTGCCATTTCTTTCGCCAAATCTCTGCACTGTCTAAAGATCCCATAGATATATATAATACTGCAATAAAATACGAGACTGGAACTTGAGCCACACACGCCATTCAATTCAACGACATGTTATATCTTTACGTGGAACACAGAATCACCTTATAGTAGGTACCTGTATTGGCTTCTTATTGCCCGGGATTCAAAGACTTTACCTCAGTTACGTGAATTCCAATTTTTACTGATATTATCTTGTATAGATATTGACTTTGAAATAATGACAAAATTGATTATCATAAAAGAAAAAAGGTACTCGAAGGTAGCGGGAGAAAAAAAAAAAAAAAACTCTGTCTAGGATGTGTCAGACAGGGTATATAGGGTATACGAATCGTATTATCCTCTCAAATTGGTTATTTTCGGTAAATACTATTTTGAAAAGCCAATAATGCTGTTTTTCTATTGTACACCGTTACCCCGAAGTTTTTTTTTTTTTTTTTTTCCTCTTCTCTTTCTCTAGTTTTTTTTTTTTTTTTTTTTTTTTTATTTCTACCCTTGTGACAAACGTAATCCTGAAAATGACACAGGTGAAGCTTTTTCAAAAAATCACCCCGATTCGCGTCAAAAGGCTTATAGGCTGCTGGATATACCTGCCACTCCCTGCTCTGTGAAGCCCTTCGGTGGCTTCATCTGTCAAGGGGGAAACTACGCGGTATTGGCAGGTAAAAAAAAAATAAAAATAAAAAAAAAATAACCAAAGTCTATTTTCGAGTGACACCGAGTGTATACTCGAAGAACAGTTACGATCTGATCTGATCGCGCGTGGTAGGTATAAAGTATAAGGTATAGGTAGTTAAGTAGGTAGGTAGGTATAAGGTAGTTTTTTTTTTTTTTTGTTTAAATTGACTCGCTGGAGAGTAAGATGAAATCGCGTTTATACTATTATAGGAGTTTGAAATCTTTTTAAGAGAGTCTAAAGAGTCTGAGGAGTTAGAGACGACAGAGTATTTGAATGAAAAGTATAAAATAGAGAGAAAGAAAAAATAAAAAAGGAGAAGGAAACAAAAAAAAAAAATAAGATAAAAAGATAAAAAAATGATAAAAAAAAAATAGAAAAAAAATAAAAACAAAACGAGAAAAAAGTTGGCAAAGTTTTAACTCTTTCGCGAAGAGCCGCGCCGCGCGGCGTCGTTCTCCTTAAAGTGGGGAGCCGCGGAACGGGACGCCTTTTAAAAAGGAACAAAAGAACGTCGACACGTCTTAAACGAACGCGCTACTTGTTGCTTAGGGGCGTGTTACTCAGCGGAGGGAAAAAACGGGGCGAAGAACTGTTTCTCTTTTGTTTTTATCGTCAGGTTTTGCGTCAGTTATGAGGGGAGTGAGGTGGAGCTGGTTAGGGCGGAAATTGCAATTAAAAATGTAGTTCAAGGTTCGGAACTCGTGGGGGGGTGAAAAAAAAAGAAAAAGTTTCCTTCCGATTATACGAGAGAATACTCCTTGCGGTAGAGGTACGTACTTCGCGCGGGCTCTCTGCGGAGGTTGTGGAAGCTATATGCGGAACGACGAGGAGTCAAGCGTCGCGTCGTGATGCTGTGCAGGAAGCCGAGTGAGCAAAGTGACTGAACGCAGAAATTCTAAAGAGCAGTCCTTAAAGGGAGAGAACCGTATAACGAGGAATAATATAATTGTCAAGTTAGTAGCGTGGGCCGGTACAACTTGGCTTTCTTTATACCAAAGATATAAAGCCATTCCGTTGCGGGTCTGCAAGCTCGCGAATATAAATAAGAAAATAAGTAAGTAGATATATATAAGTGAAAACGAGAAGCATAAGTCCCGAGACTTCTCGTTTTTCACATCTTATATGATACATAAATATTATATATATAGTATACGCATACATAGGGTATGTATATTGTATATGGATATTTTTTTTTTTTTTTTATTTCAAATATCATTGGACGAATGAAGGGTGATGGTGGTATACAGGGGGTCGGAGAGGAACTCGGGGAATGAAAACGATAATGCAGATCCTAGTAAAAAGGGAAAGAAACGCTCCGATGCATCGGGATATGAATTTATAATTTTCACGCAACACGTGACAGAGTTTTCTATTGAATCTCCGATGCTCGCGTCGTATAAATCAAAATCAGTCGCATTGTTGAAAAAAGAAAAAAAAGAAAAAAAAAAATAATAGTAATATGAAAGAGAAAAAAGAAAAGAAAAGAAAGAAAGAAAATGCGACCGAAGGCAACAAAACGCCGGGCGCAGGTATAAACTTCGGATATAGACACAGGGAAACTGTACAACGTATCGGGTTGGTTGCAGCCGAGGCAACATATACATATGTATGTTGGCCTACGGTACAATGTATTCAAATTGCAAAAAAGGGTTCGGCGTACGGGATGATGGGTTAAAAATGCGACAGACTGGTTAACGAAGCGCGGTGGTCCATTCAATATTTCAATGGGATGCTGGCCCGATATACCGTACACGCTAACTAGATGGATAACCGTAGCCACGCATATGTTGGCCTCATAAAAAAAAATAAAAAAAAGGCATGTAAAAACTGCTTACTCAAAAGCGAGCTACAAAAATCTGGTGACTTTCTATACCAATAACTACTTACCACCATCCTATTCACAGCAATATGTATCTACATCCTCTGAACTCTGAATTCAAAGATAAATTATTGCCAACAAAACCGGGTCCTCAATTTACACTTATTTTTCTCTATTTTGTTTACCTTAACGTTCGCGTGATGTAGGTAGGTACTAACGCGTATACTAATAGTCGTTGAAAATATCCAGATGACTAATTACACGACTTTGATTTCATCAGACTATTTCATTTCACCGCAGATCGCTGCAGAAGGTAGCTATGATGGCAGCATATCCACCACGTATTAACAGATATTGCGCTATATACCTGAACTCGTCTGAAAAATACACATACACACCCTACATGATGGTATAGATGTACATATACATATAATGCTTTGCTATTTTCTGATCGAATGACACGAGAGGGTTGAATTTTGGTAAAAGAATTTCGGGGGCCAAAAATCTGGGAAGAAAACGGGGCACATCTTCCGAAAGGGTTGTGCGCCGTGTCGGGGTCTCGGGAAAGGGTTACATCCGAGGCAGGTCCATTAACAAAAGACGGTGCCGTCGCAGTAAAGTTGGTAATTCTACTTATTCCACCCGGACAAAAACCTTCATCTCAAATTTCGAACCCTTTAGAACGGATCCTTTATTTGTTATTAGGAGGATACGTGCTCGTACGTCCGTTGCGGTTCCGTGGCATTGGATCGGGATGCAGGGACCCTGCAGGAACGCCATGGCGTCGTTATACATACTTCATCGACGAACAAAATTCAAATATAAGTTATTGACGGGGACCGATGCAGTCGAGTTCCTATCCGTGGGAATCACACTGCCGATCATTGCCTCGGGGCAAATTTTGAATAAATCAATTTTTTATTCACTTCAATTTTTCCCTCGACCGTTATACAAACCTTCAGTATAGTGATTATTCAACCTTCGGAAAATTTCTGTCGCAACAATCATGATTTATACGAATGAAACAATCTTTTTTTTCGCTATTTTTCCTTCTCAAACGAATTCGCGGCTCGAATCAACCCTTTGAAATTATGTGATTATGACCTGACTCACTGTTTCCGTGGAAATTGAGTTGGCTACGGAATTTGAATAAATGTTAATTCAATGAGATCTGCAGAAAGTCGCAGTTTATCTCAATTTAGTGTTATCCGAATATATCTCGGTGTCGTCGCATCCAGGGGTACAATTCTTTAATATTTCCTGTCTCAGATTCATCCCCCACTTCCGATATAGCGTTCCTGACCTTGAGTAAGGAAAAAAAAGTTTGGCTCGTCGTAAGAAAGAGAGAGAGAGAGAGAGAGAGAGAGAGAGAGAGAAAAAAAAAGAAAAATAAGAAGGTGAGGGTTAATGAACTCGCGAAATTGTTGTCAGAGCGCGAGAGAGAAATAAAGAGGTCATGGAGCAAGGGAAGTAACGACGCTGATGGGGTAGGAGAAACGATGGGGCGGCGGGGGAGCGGGCAGGGTACTCTTCGTTTGGAAATAAAGATACCTACAAATAAGCTTCTAAAGTTCGTTAACCTAAAGACTGCCAGGGACGACCCTGGCCCAGAAACAAAAGCGAAGTGGCTTGTGAATAATTCAACGTCGTGAAATGAGGAAAGAATTCCGCAGAAAACTTTCCCTTAAGAATTTCACCTTCCCTTACCTCGTGAAAATCTCCGAGCGTGACTGCCTGGCAAATTTTAAGCAGTTATCGCGAAAATCTGGCAAAAAATTTGATTCCATATACAGTTTAATAAAAGGGTGGACAATTTTTTATTTACTATTTACTTTTTGCCTTTTCTCATCTAATTTCAAATACATTCAGACATAAGGATATTTAATATAAGATATTATATTATAATAGACACAAAAATGCGTAATAAATGGAAATCAATTTTCAGTTTACTTCGTCATGATTCGTTGAAAGAATTTTCTCTCATTTTCTTTTTTTTTTTTTTCTCTCTCATCCCCTCACTCAATTTTTGACACCATCTCGCATATATATATGTGTGGGTAGGTAGATGTTGAGGAGGCGCCGTCGAGTCTCAGTTTCTGCCTCTTAATTTAATAGCCATGAAACTTTTACGACATTTTAAAACAGAGCACTCGGATGCCCAAGACCTACCGCAAAGTTGGTAGGGAGCAGAAAAGGGGTTTCATTTCAGAGAGAGTGGAAAGGGGCATGGGGGGGGGGGGGGGGGGGGCAAAGGGAGATTGGGGGGTAGAGGGCACGTGCTTTCGCGAAACAAAAGAACGCGGGGGCAAATTACGGATTCAAACGGGTCTCTTTTGTCTTTTCATGTTTATTTCTTTGTTTTTCCGCAGTGCCCATTGTTTTAACGGAAGCCTTGGCTTTGTGGGAACTCCGGTATTGTTTCTACTGACCGTTTTTTTTATTATTTGACGCATAGCCAACGGTCCTGCTCAGAATAAAAAGAAAAAGTAAAAGGAAAATAAAACGAAAAGAAAAAAGGATAGAGAAAAGAGAAAAGAGAGAAAAAAAAAAAAAAATGAAAATAAAAATAAAAATAATAAGAATCGGTCGGGTGTCGATCCAACGGGAAGTAATTCCCGCTGACGTTCGTGGGACGCGATTTCGATATACAAATGAAAAAATAAAATGGAACTTTGAAGATCCCCGCTCACAATTCCGAACCCCTCGAATCTACAGTACAAACGGAACTCTGCGGTGATGTGAAATCGACGTTTTCCTGGTCTTCAAATATGGAGGAAACTAAGGCTAAAAATACAGCAGCTTCGGAAATCCGCAAGGCGTTATACATGTATAAATATATAGGTATACAGGTATAGGTATATCCTTAGAGAGGAAGACATATCCACTTCGTGCGACTCACCTAGTGTCGCAGTAATTCGGTAAATATTTAATGAAACGACCTGCACGATGGAACTGGCGCAGATTATGGAAAGTAGAACAGTCGGTAAAACTTTGATGGTGAATAACTCGGTGGCAACTGCACCACCTTATACTTACGGGTTACGACGTACAAAGTATATAACACCGACTTACTACATAATATACATATCTATACGTTATTATTATTTAAGTTTATAAATAACGGAGTTTCACTCTCAACTATAACAATAAAACAACAATAAGTTATTCGATCTAGACCTCTCGGGATACAGGAGTTGTTCATTTTAGTCAAATATATCTACTCCAGCCCCCCTTAGAATGGAAAAACCAAAATTATTCAAAAGATTTGAAAATAAAAGCTCAAGTAGATATTGGAGGTGTATTGCAACGAGCACGATGGTTTTTTGATATCGTGAATATAGTAGGTAGCAAAAAATCACATCTAAATATTGAGAACACGATACGTGAGTATTTTTTTTTTTTTTTTTTTTTTTTTTTACTAGTTCGTGTTTTACTATACGGTTACATAGGATACAAAGGGATGGGATTCGTATTTTATGAAGATATTTTATTACATTCAAAAAAAAAGAAAATTCAAACCTAAACGTAGCGTCTTTTGTTACGTAAAGAACACTCGACGAAGTCGAAATTACAAGACGCGTGACACATTTCCTTCCCTCCACTTTGGGATTTTTTTTTTTTTTTATTATTATTTCTTAAATGAGTGAAAAAGTGAAAAAGAGAAAAACAAAAAAGAAAAAACTGTGAAAAAAAGTAAAAACACGAAATAGAAAGAAAGAATGTAAAAAGAAAAAAAAAAAATGCTCAGAGTAGGGTGAATCGAGGGTGAGATTAATCTTTTTCAAACACCCGTTATAAGTTTATACCATGAACGAGACCGGGGATGCCTTATTCTAAGACGGTTTTCAATTTTCGATGAATTTCACCGACTTCGGTAACACTGTTTGGGGCACTTGGTTTCCATCCCTTAGCCTAGGGATGCGGGAGGCACGACGCTCCAGGTGGTTACAGGGGGTTAAGACACCGTGTGTGGGAGAAGGCGTGGCCTAGTGGTAGCCGTTGGCCAATCAGCTGCCTTGCTGGCCACCCCCAACCTCCATGAAGCGGTCCACAACCCACGATTCTCCCTGCATACATATTGATCTCGTGGTCGCGGCGAGACCTGCCACTCGCTCGCGCCTCTCTCATCCTCTTTCTCTTTCTCTTCCTCTTCCTCTTCTTACCCTCTCCTTCTCCCTGTCCCTCACCCTCGCCCTCACCCTCTCCCTCGCCATCTCTCTCTCTCTCTCTCTTGCCAAGGGTCTCTTTTTACGTATGACTCTGGGTAGCATAAGGTCGTATCTGACCACCGCATCAAACGTACCTATAGAAATTCGAGTCATATACCGACGTATTACCTGGTACGAGTCCTTTGTTTTTTAGAATTTTTTATTTGTTCTTTACTTTTTTCAGTTTTCATTTTTCATTTTTCATTTTTTTTTTTTTTTTTTTTTTTTTGTCAAGTCCCTTTCCACCTGCAGTAAGCGAGATGAAAAGTAGGAGGATGAGGGTGTTGATAGGCAGTATATAGAGCAAGAGTGTGAGTAAGCTTCGGGAGAGAGAAAGACTCCCCCGAGAAAGGGTGTAAAACTGTAGAGCGCGGCAGAATTTAACTGACGCGAAACAGGGACTATGGTCGTAAATCAAAGGCGAGTTCAGGCGATAACAATTATTTCCTTCGTTCTTTGGAGAAAGTGAGACCGAAATAGAAAGCCAGCAAAAGGAAAGGCTATTTTTTCCTTACCCACACACACATACGTGAACTCATACCCATACTCATATATGTATACCTAAACAGTAAATTCAGAGGAAACGGGGGCTTTATACCCCGTGTATGTATTATAGAAGGGCAAAAGTCACTCGAGTGAAAAGTGCGTAAAAGTAACGTAACTTATGTAATACATACATACATACATAGACCTATGTACGTACAAAAGATCTTGAAAACATTGTACATTGTGGTATGGGTGAAATATTATATTTCAGTTCGTAATGGTAATGCAGTTTGAAGAAGGCCGAGTACATACTTCCTAATATATATATATATATATAATAAAATGCAGGTAAAATAGAAAAAAGTTCTAACGTATACTACAGGTTGTGTCACAGAGATCTATATAATATAGGAAAAAACAATCGTCTGTAACTCGGCATAAGGAACAACCCCTCCTCCGTATGGAAATTTCACCCTGCTGAATATGTATGTCGCGTGCGTTACGCAGCTAGCTCGTTACGCACGACCTTCCAACCGTGGAAGAGGATGTATGTATTTTATATACGCAGACGTTCTACGTTACGTTACGTAGGTATCGAGATATAGGTATAAGTTACCTTGAGGCATCATAGTTTTGCCACTTGTGAATTCGGTTACCGAAAGCCATCGTCGCTCTGTTGTAAAGAAGGGATGAAAAAGAAAAAATAAATAAATAAATAAATAAAAACTGAAAAAACGGTGCCTAGACTATATACTTTCGTAACCAACAGACCAGATGGGAAATGCATCGACGAAAATTGTAACAGATATTTTTTTACCGTATACATCCATGAAAATGAATAAATGTATATATTTTTTATTGAATTCAAGTTTTTCGGAGTAAATCTAAGTTCTTTAGTATTTTCATGTAAATTCTTTTGTTCCTGACCCCCCTAAGAATAAAATAGACGATTAGCGACAAGTTAATAAACTATGAAAATTCAAATGTGATTTTTTTTTTTTTTTTTTTTTCCAAATTTATAAGTAACGAAATAGGAATATGGAAATATGGAACTAAAGAAATGATACGAACCAATTTGGTGATCAAAAATTGTTAACAGGATCGCGTAATTTCCCTTAATTAATATCACGTTGCCAAAATTCTGAGTATCGTGTCTAAAAGCGTGCCGCAGCCGTACGTGACATCACGTGTTATTACGTACTCGTGGAGCACGATTTATTCCTTTTTTTTTATATCGTCAAAATAATATCGCTGCAGGTATACAGAACAGGGCATGATGTTTGAGACGATAAAAGAAATACTATACAGATATACGTATACCTATACGAATATATACGTATGTAATACATGTACTACTTGATGAGAAATGTATAGGAAAAAAACAAAAAAAAAAGAAAAAAAAACTGTCGGAATAAGGTAAAGTTTATGAGAAACTTTATAGTAACACTTTATGTATACCTACATATATTACATAGAATCTGTAGAGAAAAACTTTGGCAACGTATTTACCTACTAGAACAAGTAGCTGTAGTGTATGTATAGATGTATAGATGTATATATTATATATGTATGTCGAAGATCTGTAGTAAGAAAGTTAAACTATAAGCAGGCAAATACATAGGTATATATATTGCGCACGGGTAGGTATAAAACGGAAGGTCGGGGAATACCGCCCAGACGTTTTCATTCATAATTAGAGAAAAAACAGAGGAGTAGATATATAAATATATATACCTGTGTATATATTATATATATATAGATATACATGCCTACCTACACCGAGCGGTAGTACTACGCTGGCGTAGTAAGAAGAGAAAGAATGAATGAAGAAAGTGGCGGAGGTTTGGAGTGGGGGATTACTCAATGAATAAGAGCGGCAAGCCGGTATGGTGGGGGCAGGGGATCTTAAAGACTTTCGCCATTCTGTTAATTTTCTTCTTAAAGTGGGTTAAATTATTTTATGAGTTCCTTCTCGCCCGCTTCGCCGAGTCTTTCCTTCTTGCCGGCGTCCTCTGCCACCGTTATATACTATATACACACATATATATATATTATACATATATATATATATATATCCTCTCTTGTATGTATATGTAAGGTATACACACCTATCTACATCTGAACTTTGTCCCCGACAGAAATTTCCATATTTTCTTTTCCGCGCACAGTCTTTTCTCCTCCTGTAGGAAAAACCGGAATAAGGGAGCTATAAAGTGGAAGGGACAAGGAAGAGGGTACCACGGGGAGGATTTGCCAAGCAATTGTTATCGCGGTGTACTTTCAATTAGCCTCCTCAGGCGTTTAATGGTTGTCGCCTATTTGCTCGAGATATCTTTGAAATTGAACGGCGAGTGGATAACCTCAGTTCCCTACTCTCTACTACCTTACTTTCATTTTATTTATTATGTATCAGTTCAATTTAGATTACTTTCCCTTATTCCTCACTCACCGAACCAAAAAAAAAAAAAAAAAACCAACATTATTAATACAATGAAAATTCTAACAAATTACCCCGTCCTACTTATAGCACAGAGACTCAAAATCTATTCCAAAACCAAAACGACAAAGACTGAGAAGTTAGTATTTTTTTCCATCTAGATTGACCTTTCCCTATATTCAGTGACGAAAACGGTAATGTGTTAACGGGAGGAAACGTCTAGCTTCAGCAAGATTACTATAGAGATAGTATAGTAGGTAGGAATATATGCGCACCTGCCTCATTAGTTGTTCACCCAATTCTGGTGTCATATGAGTATAAAATGTTATATTCTGCAGCCATTGCCCGCTAAATAATACCGCAGTAGTCCTGCATGCCGCAAGGTACGTGGACAGTAGTTTGTATTCGGCCACATCTCTTCTCGAGCGGGTGGACGCAGCCCGGATTGGTCGGTTCCGTAGCTGGCCAATGGCGTTTCACCCCCGCGTCGAGGGTGGGTTACCATGGCAACACACACACACACTCGTCTCCCCCTTGGACAACCCCAATCGATCGAGGTATGCCTTGGCCGGACGAAACTCACCCTCTGTCGCCTACCATCCGCCCTCCACCCCTCTTCGTCGTCGACCGGCGCAAGCACCCCCGCCTGGCCTCTTATTTGAATGGGGGTTGAATGTGACAGAGTACCACCGCCCCCGGAGGGTCTCTAGCCCGACGAAAGTGCGGCGGCCTCCTCCTCCGCCTTCTCTTCTCTCGCTCCTACCTGCCACGAACGTTACGGGGGGATGGAGAAGGGTGGAGGGTGGAGGATGGAGGTTCGAGGTTCGAGGTTCGAGGCTGGTGGTAAGAGGGATGGGATGGGAGGGAGAAACGACGGGGTAGTAAGCGGGAACGCGGGACGGCGCGGACAGAAATCAATATAAGACGGGCCTCTACTCTACTCTACAACCGACCTATCTGCGAACCACCATGCATATATATCGCATTTACATGTATATGTGTACATAGCTATGCCCATGCCCCGTGCCCAGACCCAGACCCAGTCCCAAGCTCCCTCGAGGGTGGACTACCACACGCAAGACAGACATTTCTCTACAACGGGGTGTGTTTCTCTCTTACAACGGGTGGCTTATAAGCTTACAATTTCTGCCCTTACTAGTATAGCGGGACATTTAAACTAATACGGCCCTTTTTTTTTCTTTTTTTTCTTTCTTTTCTTTCTTTTCTTCTCAAGGGGAAGAATAATTAACGAGTTGACCACGACGCTGTACTAGATATAGGTATGTACTGTGGGGTATGATACCAAGGTGCAGGTTTGTACTCGGTATCCTTACCGGATCTCACGGACCGTTTCGAAAGGTACGATAAAACGTTTCAACGAAACGGAACTCTAAACGAGAGTGGCGTAAACTTTGGTGATTACGAGTCATGTACTGTGAGAGAGGAAAGTACGCGCTATACCACCAAGTCTCTGATTTTGTTTCCCATCTTTTTTTTCTTCGTGCTTTTTCTTACCGTCGTCGACTTCCCCCACCACCTTGTCGCTGTCCGTTTTTCTTATTTTTCTTCTTCTGCTTCTTCTTCGTTTTCTTCTTCTTTTTTTTTTCTTTTTCGTCTTCCTCTGCTTATTCTTCTTCGAATTCATCCCCTAGCTGAAGAGCCTTAAACATTTCGATTAGCGAAAAGGTAGAAAATAAAACGGGATGTTCTCTCTTGCAATGCGTTAAAATATCCTCAAGCAATATTTTTCATCGTCAAAACTCGACTTGACTTGTTATATACGTCTAGATATCTTCTCACGCAACTGTTGAAAAGGGATTGCCGGTAACGGTGTTTGAATCTTGCAGCGAATGTATTCATTCCATACAAGACACGTAAACCCTCCCTCCCTCGTTTTTTTTTTTCTTTTGCTTTTTATTCCATATTATTTCTCACTGTTATATACAAAAGTGAATAAAATTAATAAACAATTTATTCGTATTCCTCAAAATACAACATAAAATAACCACTTGGAGTAAAAGCTCTAATCGCTCGTCTGAGCCGAGAATGAAAGAGAGAAAAAGAACGAGACCATTATCGCGCTGGTGGTTTTAATATATATATCTACTCTGAAAAATCACGGTGTAAAATAGAACCGCGAGAGAAAAGGGCGCAGATAAACTAACTACTAAAAAGTAAAGGGCCAACTTCCAAGACACCCGTTACGTAACGGTAGGTATAGGATCGATAGAGGGATGGCCACCGTGTGGGGAGAGGAGTTCGTATCCTAAGGATAAGGGAACAGCATCCATAAATTACGACGCAACTCTGCAGGGTAAAAGTCCTTTACAAGGGACCTTAGCCATATACATACTATATACATACCTGTGTTCGTGCACCTATACTTCACACATGCAACTTAAATTATATACACACATACTTAACCGGCATTACGTTCATATATATATAACTATATACCTATACCTGTGTAGATGTGAACTTCTCTACTGATGCCTACATATACATATATACATATATATACATAAATAGACGCCTAAGGCCGTCGCGAAGGCAAAGTACGATAGCGCGATAGGAGGACGGTAGCGTAAACCCCGAGGCCTATGAAATCGCGGGTGAAGGGGGCGGTTTCGTACAGGGGTAGGGTTTGAGGGCAAAGGACAGGGGTAGGCGTGCTGTGGAACTATAAATTTTATCGTTAAGTTGTTTAGACCGAACGCCGTGAACAGTTAAGGGGGTTCATTTGGAAGAGACGCACATACTTCCTGTTCTTTTTTTTTTTCCCCTCCCGCCCCGTTGTTGTTCGGTTTTTCCTTTTTTTCTTTTTTGTTATTTGATTTCTTTTTTTTTTTTTTTTTTTTTTTTCTAATGCTTTTTTTCTTCTATTTTCGTTTTTATCTTTCTGACTTCTTCGCGACGTCGTCTCGGGTTCATTTTTACCGAGGGTCCGATATAGTATACGTACGAGTCATTCTGGGGGCGACGACTATTTTTGGAACCCAACTACCAGACCTGGGGTGGACCAGAAAATTTTTCATTGGACCGAACGATATTTGTCTCGTGCTCGATGGTCCGTAGAAAAAAGATGCGATTCGTACGGAAATTAAATCGGTATAGGTATATAGAATTGGTATATATACCTTATATGTAATGTATAGCAGTAGAGTGAGAAAGTTTCACATTATTCATTATAACGCTAATATTATTTTTGATTATCTGATTGTGTAAAAAGGGAAAAAAACTGCTGTCATGCTTGAGGCAAAGTTTATCAATAATCGAACGATGTTTTCATGCTACCTTTACCCTGTGATCCTCTTTATGAAGAAATCTGTAAGGTTTAGGTTTATCGAGAGTTTCAATCAAGCAAAACTTGATTAGTCTGGTCAGAATTATTGAGTAAAGAAATTCAAGCTCCTTGAAAATTAGGTTTCATCCAGCATCGAATATACAGGGGTAATTTGAACGGCGCCTAAGAAGAAGAAGAAGAAGAAGAAGAAGAAGAAGAAGCAGGAAAAAGAGGAAGAAAAAAACTCTTCGAGTGTTTAATTAATAAAATGAAAATTTGTAAGCTGAAAAATCTCTGTTGTAATTCGATAAAGACCACTAACTAATTGTTTATCGTTACTTTCGGGAGATCAGTCCAATTTTATTTACCCAGTCAGCTATTAATCCCCTTCTCAAAGCCCGATAATTGATGTTCATAAAAATGCCAAACTGTCTGCTTGCGCAGATACTACTTTGAAAATCTTCAAAGCTGTGATGCGAAAGCGTTGGAAGTCAATTCTTTGTCCAAAGCTAATTATACAATTAAAAAATAAGTTGTAAGTAAAACTGCACTTAACGGTTTAGGAAATATAATTACTGCTCAACGTTCGTCGGCCTAATGTTGATGACGACGAGGGTTAAAAATTTATATATATATTATGTATAAATATATACTTTTTTTTTTTTTTTTTTTCAAGAAAATTGAAACAAAGAACGGCTGGCGGTGGAATTCGATTTCTCGAAAAACTGTGCGTTTTTCTCGGCGATGGAATGGCCGCGACGTCATCTGAATACATTATGTGTTTCCCTCCAGCAGCAACCCCCGTACCAACACCCACCCCCGGCCTCACCCCCTAGGGGCTAGGATATTGAAATTTTTAATATCGGAGAGGGGCGAGCTTCTATAGGTTCCGAAGCGTCCCTTGTGTTGGTCTCCCACCCCCGCGTGTCTGATTTTGCTGTCAATATATTCCCCGATATATTTTTATTATTATCATTCCACGATAGGTCCCTATGTATAGTGACTATACCTTATACCTACGCCTCTCAACCATACTGAAGAAGAAATTCCAAAAATTCAATGCCAAAAGTTCTCGTATTGGTAATTGGAAACTTACGCTTCGATAATCGCCCCTCAATATTTTCTCTATATACCTACCCACATTGCATACTCGACCGATCTCCTAATTAACCCTTTTCAACACAATTTATTCAAAAATTAAATATCAAACCACATTTCACGACTCATAGACTAAGAGTTAATTAATTAAAACATACTCAACCATATTTTTGAGAATATCATTACCGTTTTTGTGTTGAAATCAATTTTGATTAGAATTCTTATGCTGCCCAGATTTTCAAATGATACAACGCAAATTTTGTTGTTGTCAAAAACACAAGTTTCATTCCAAAATATAAAACAATTGACTTAAATAATTCCTGCAGTCAATGATGAATTACAATTTCACTGAAATTGTCTTCTATATTTAAAAAATGAATGAAATGTATAAATGATTCGCAGATCTGTTATTTGTTCTTTTTTCTTTTTTAATATTTATTGTTGACCGTCACCTCCCACGCGGTTATTGCGGTCTATATCAAACTTTAAGTCGAGTGACCAATTCATCCAAGCGGCGATTAGTGGACAGGAAGAAACGGCCGGTTGATATACGAGGGTCAGGCCATGTTTCTGCCTGTTTTGACCACCAAAGGGTTGGGGCCAGGCTGCACGCCCAAGGTCAAAGACTGACCCTTCGGGCCTTACGGTCGCGCCCTGGAATTTGCCGAAGGGTCGGGGCACGCGCCTCCTGCTCGACCCCCTTTCGCGACCTCACCAACCGAATTATCAAAATGTATTCTCAGGTAGTTTTGCGACCGTGAATGAAGCGTATAGGCTAACGGTAACTGGTTCGTTGCCAACTAGAATATATTATAGCTATGATAATATCCGAAGTGCAGTCGTACGACGATCGTTGAACTCGGAATTTGGAATTTAGAATTATGCTGATTAGGTTCATATATATATTATCTTCCGCGGTAATAATAATGTCTTTAAAGAAATTCTTAGGGAACTCTCTGTTACTTCGTAATAAAGTGAGAATACGAAGCAACACCTGGAGAGCCAGCGAGGAAGATTTTTTATTTATTTATTATATTTTTTTTCCTTTTTTATTCAAGAATCGAATTGCTTTATTTGCTACTGGCTTTGAAATGACGTAGAAACGCGAGCGCAGACACATCGTTCCTATAGTGGATGTCGCTCGTTACAGCAACCAGCCAGCAAGCAGTAGCGGCACCAGTAGCAGCAGCCATCAGCCTTCATCCAGAAACCCAGAACCTCGACTCGAGATTCAATATTCTAACCAAAATCCCCGGGGCTGAGATCCAAAACTTTCCAAGCGCTTCGCTTGACGGTTTGACGGAGTATATATCGCACGTCAGGGGTCGAAAATTTCCCGGCTGACGGTAAACTTATAGTCCACGCGCGATGTCGGGGCTCGCACGAGTTACTTGACGGACTCGACGTACCTACTACCTACGTACAAAACACCCCAAAAATATCAGACAACTTATAGGTTTCATATCTCTTATAAATATTACTATAGGAAATCGACAGATTCTATCGATTCCAAAAATAAAACAGAGTCAAAAAATGAAATCCATCTTTGTTCCGCACGTTTCCTTTTTATTCCTATTTTTTTTTTTTTTTTTATCTCCGATTCGTAGTATTAAACGGAGCGTACCACCGCGTTGACAAATGCCCATAAATCAAGTGTCTCAATTACCTCGTGACACGATATGATTGGTTATATAACGCGAGGAGTAAAAGAGATTCTTCAAAATACCGAAGTATCGAATGAAATGGTTAAAGTAATGAGTTTTCATGTGGTAATGCTTGCACTGATTGAAATACGTATATACCTGAATTATAACATGATAAATATTATTTTCTGTTCTAGAATTATGTCCTGGATTCAATACTATAGCAAGTTGAATTTTTCATTTTTATTTTTATTCTTATTTTTCTTTTTTTTTTTTTTTCACATCCTGTTGTCTTGTCAAAGAGATGAAGAAATTCGTATGTGAAGATCATACGAGCTGCTGGAGCTGACTGTACATGGAAGTAGCATAGAACGCTCTATACAGAAGGAAAGGCCCGGGGCTATAGCTTCCCACCCACGAAACCACCCTCTCGCTCGTCTTATCCCGCGTGTGTCGTGTGCGATATGGATATCAAAGTGTTCGGAGCGAAATACAGCCGTATATACGTCACTACGGTAAACTGGAATTTGGTAAAATAACATAACGTGTCGTAAGATATTCATATTCAAGTAAATTTGCCTACATTAGCTTTAAAAAAAAAAAAAAAAAAAAGAAAAAGAAAAACATCGTTACTTTTTACTGTGAGCTTAATTCTTGGATAAATGAATTTTGGGCCTTGAGATCTAAGCGATAACGATATTAGTGAGGAAGATGTACGCGGTTACTCCGCAAGGATTTCAAATATATATACATTATACAAATATTTATATACCTACTCTAGTACATCGAATGAAAATATAGAGTTGGGTAACTGAATTTGATAGTAGGGGAACCCTGTGCTCCGGTGCTCCGAATATAATATTTAACGCAGCTCTAATGAGGAATGAAATCCAGAGGCTCGGATCCGTCCGTATAGTACATAGTAGCCTGAAGCCAGGCGGCGTGAAGTCCCTAAGGATCCAGGTAGGTAGCCTAGATTTTAATGGGCCAAAGTATTTTTGTAACCCTTCCGCTACCTGAGATATGCGCTAACCCCCGAAAATCCGCATTCGAAATTCAAATTCAAATGAGACCGCGAGGATATTCTAATTCCGGGACCCTTTTTTGCATATCGGGCCCACACAGCTGCCAGGTTTCGGTCCCAAATTATATAGTTTTTTTTTTTTTTTTTCTTCTTCTTCTATCCGTAACAATTGAAAATCGACAGTATTCAAATGGAGTGCTATAAGCCGACGCTCAGCGTCGGTGGCGGCAGGGATCGAACCAACCCCGTTTCACGGGGGGGGGGGTTCATGCCGCAGCCTTCGATCAGTTTTGCATAAGAGAAAGTACCACTTTTTCTCTTTATCTCTATTAATGGTTGCTGCATATTTAATTTTTGGCGAAATCGTTTCTCCTTTAAATCGCAAATCAAATAAACACGTCGAAATTATAATAGGCGGATTATTTTCGTATACTAAAAAAAAAAAAAAAAAAAAAAATGAAGCTATGAAAAACGGATTCAATGTATGTATACCATATAATGGTTCATTGCATTCACGAGCGAAAGAAAATTGATATTAGCTCCTTATACTTGTAGTTGGAAGAATTGGGGGATGAAATATACGGCAGAAAGTTTTCACAGAGTTGCAGAGAAATGGGTAAAATTTTACTGACTTAGTGTATATAAGGAATTGGGTTTCTCTGTCTCCTCACTTTTATATCACGGTAAAAATAGTCAGATCCGAGGATATAGGTAAAGGGGTTAACAGACGAAGCGTATAAGTACTTTTTATATCGTGGTAAATTCGCTCATCCGGATCCCCTGCTCTATAGTAAATAAAGCCGGGACGCGATCTTTGAGCGTTATTTAAAGCACGTAAAAATAATTAGCGGCTCGCCCCATCTTTGTTTTTTCTTTTTTTTTTTTTTCTTTTTTCTTTCTTTTTCCGGAAGCAAACGGGGCGCAACTCTCGGGGTCGAACGCAGGGGATAAACGCGTTGATTACTAATTACCTCACGGCTCGCTATGCTAATTATTATTAAATGTAGGTAAAACTTTCTCGACTGTGCTATTAACGTTTATCAACTCTGACTTCTACTTCACACTTTTTTTTTTTACAACACACGCCAAATAATACCTACTCTCAAGTTTCATCAAACACACAGCGAATCTACTGCAACCATGGGGTGGTGATTATTCATACGATTCAAACAAAACGAAAAGAATGTCTATTTTGTAAATTCTTTTGGGTATAGGGCAGCATTTTCGCGTCATATTTCATTGGTATAGATAACGATTGCGTAAATAAAATATAAAACAGTGAAATATCGTCACAAGTAGAGAGAAATGACATGAACCATGATCAAACGAAGGATAGAATCTCCGCGAAATTTGCAAAGCTATGAAAGACAATTAAAAAGAAACTTGTGGTGCAGCATATTTGGTATGAAACGTGACCAATGAAATCTTCGCACTTATAGCTATATATACGTACTACTGCGAGCCGCATGAAAGTTCCGCAGAATTATCGTCGTGCACATACCGCATACGTATGATGGGTATACACGTAGTGTATGTGAACGGAGCGCTTAGAATCCCGGGCATTCGGAGGGTTCGAAAAATGCAGTTGGTATCCTGGTGCCTAGTTTGGTCCCAGCGAATTCCCTGTATAACTCGAAACACCCTCCTTGAAATAGTTCCTTGAATTCCCGTGGGTTTAAGGTGTAGTGAATACGCAGCCTAGACCCTTCGTCAAAATGGACGCTAAACCGATATAACTCTAACAGGATTTTCGATCGCGGGCGGGGTGAGTCCTTCAAGATGGCGGCTATAAGGGATGGTTTAGGGCGCGCGAGGGTGGCTACAGAGGTAATATATCAGAGGAAACCCTCTTAGGGGTTCGGGCTGGTAGACCGTTACCCTCTCCCCCTTCTTCACCCTCGTCCTCACTCTGAAACACCCCCAAGCCCGCCAGTCCCGAACCTCGTATATAGCCATGGGGTCTGCTTTCGAAATACCGACGAGGGACACTGAAGGGATGTGGAATGGCGAGGGTGGAGTGTTGGCTGAGGTGGAGCTTTTCGGTTCGGCTAGGGTATTGCGGGGGCTGAAAATGGAGGTGCGTAAAATCAAACAGGAAACGTATAAGGGACTGAAGAAGCGGGCTGAAGAAGACCGAGACCGAGACCGAGACCGAGACCAAGCCCG
Source organism: Tenthredo mesomela (assembly GCA_943736025.1). Lineage (NCBI taxonomy): Eukaryota > Metazoa > Arthropoda > Insecta > Hymenoptera > Tenthredinidae > Tenthredo > Tenthredo mesomela. Next base: position 10,012,552 of record OX031013.1, read on the forward strand.
AGACCGAGACGGAGACCGGACGATTTGCGATAGTCTACGTCGCCTCGGAACGGAAATGATTCGTACCGGTGACTGAGCCCGGCGTCTAAGGGTGTCTATAAGGGCGACGAAGGGAGACCAAGGGCGTCGACGAGGGTGAATTAAGACAAGGAAAATTCTTGCTATTCCGATTTAGCATTCCAAACTCCAGCTGTTTACAATTATTCTTGCTCTGATTTAAAGTCTGCATCGAGTTAGAGTGAGATTTGTGTTTTTCTTTCGGGGGGAATCGATAGTCGTTGGAAATTGTCTTTGTCTTAGAATTTCTATGTTCCTTCGACTATATACTATGATTATCGAATGCATTTAATATCTGATAATAATTCGAATTGATGATCTCCGCGTGTCGAGGAAAAAAATAACACAATTACACAAGCTTGATATATGGAGAGACAAATCGGTGCAGTTCGTAGCGTCGAGGTATTGAAACGGTAGAATGCGGAGAAGCATGAGAGGAGAGCGTAGCGCGCAAACGGATTTAGCATAAAAATTGTCGAAGGAAAAAAAATCGTCGAGGCGTAAAAGAAAAACACACGGCTGGCCTCCAATGGAAAGCTAAAATTGAAAGGCACACGGAGGCGGCAAGGGTAGCTGTGTGTAATTCGCTCTTTAAAGAACACTTGGACGATAATTAACTACCCTGGTGGCAGCCAACCGCCAACCCACAGCCAGTCACGAGGTTTTACCAGCTCGGATATAGCGCGTGGTTCCCGGTCGCCCCGTTGAAACCTGAAAAGGTCCTTTTGCGTTTATTTTTTCGTAACCAAGCCATGGAAAGACACGTGGGTGGTTTTAATTAGCACCGAGGGTGACTCCCAGCCTCACAACGAAGGGATGAAAAATCTCAACTTTCAAATATACCCTTTTGCCCACCAGACCGAACCTCGATAACCGCTTGATCAATTACTGCCTGCAGAAGTACTCGTGGCTCACGCGACTATCGCGTATACAATTTCGACGGAATAAGTATTAACACGTGTATGTATACCACGCCACATGTATGGGTACATAAAGTATGATCAAATATATACTACCTACGTATACCTGTATATGTATGTATCTCATATACCTGTGCGAAATAAGCACCAAAGCACAGGCAACGAGAGAGAGAGAGAGAAAGATAGATAATATAATATATAGAATTGGTTTATTATTCATTAGCCATAGATGACAGTTGAAGGACAATAGGTATAGAATATAATAACGATAAAACAAAATAAAGATAACAATAGTTTTCAAAAAATATAACATAAAATAAAACGAAGAGAAGTAGCAGAAAGTTAATGGAGAGGAAATCGAATACTAATACAGAAATTAAACAAAATAGCTAATACATAGATAAAAATATACAATTGAAAAACTTAAGACAGTGCAGTAAGTGAAAAGAAAAAGAGAATAATAATAAAATAATGAAGAGAAAGAGAGAGAGAGAGTGTATGCAATATATTACCGGAAAGTATCATAAGTGCAAGAACAAAAGAAAAGTCGAAATACCTAAATCTCTGCTTATACCTTATAAATCGGAACGAGGAGTAAGGAACGAAGTTACTAGCACAAAGCGCGGGTTGTGGGATGAATTTTCGCGACATACTGTGTATGAGTGGTTTTCCTGACTGTTTACAGATCGTTGAGCTTACAACGAGATAATTTTTTTTATTGGCGCGAAGATATGCACTCATGGTTTCTCCTCGCTTGTGGCATCTCCCTCATATAGGTATAATAAAAAAAAGGCATCGTATTCATCCCGCTATGCCGGGTTTAATCCCTGTCGACGTTGTTACACGTTTCCAGTATTTATTATAATTTGTTTAGGTATATAGTACTTTTTTTTTTTTTTTCTTCTTTTGCTCATGTTGTAAATTTTCAATCGTGTCAAGTATTTAATATATTCCCGTTTAATTTTTCAGGTCAACCCATATTTGGTATCCGTCACGACAATGCAAATTTACGACCCAACAATGAGACAACATTTTCATTATGCCTATAGGTATTATAATATGAAGATATTGTCCGGTATAATTCTTGATCACCGACCCCCGTTTACCTTTTGAGAAAATCGCTCGTGCGGGGGTCAAAACTTCTTGACCCTAACGTCATATAGATCAGGATTTAGGCGCGGGTGCGCAGCCAAAGACCTTTCCAACGGTAGGAAAACTGGTTCAGGTACCTAACATCGTACACGCGACCTACTCCGTGATTTAATGCAAAGCAAAGGCCAAGTATAAACCTGTTCTATTATTCCCCGTGCACGGGTATCATTGCCATTGAAATTGATATGTGAGAATATTTAAAGTTAAAGTAAAACGAAGACAGGGGTGAAAAAATAAAAAGGTATAAAAATTTTTTTTGAATTTAATATGAAAGATGAAAAACCAAGGTGAGCTCATCTCCAGCATATAGAATGGATATGAGTATAGTACCTGTCTTCGCAGTTCATTATGAGTTGAATTATATAATAATAACCGCGGAGTAGAGTGTGCAAGTAATCGTTAGAAGCTGAGATCTTTGACGAAGTTGGTTTGTTGACGTGAACGTAAGGGAGTATAACAACGTCATTAACAATACCTAACTTTTGGCAATTCATCTTTCTCGCTAATTATTTCACTATATTCGCACCGCGCCATGTCTCGGGGGAGTAAATTGATTACAATTAAAGGGTTGCGCGCGAGGGTGAGAGAACACGGTGACCACGTCTCGTCGCTCATTGGTCTAGCCAAGTTTGTGGCAAGATGGCTGCTATACCACGTCACCCTTATACTATGGTACCCTGATGTCTTCTCAACATTCGAAATATACTTACCTACTTGGTACAAGTAGATATCTATCTACATACGTATGTATATAATACACATACATATATAGTACGTGTATGTATACCACGGAAGATGTTGCACGCGTTACTTCAGCTGAAGAATAATCACATGTCTTTGCAGCTCCAATCCGCAGACGCCTCCGCGAGATGACTTTATTTTATAATGCAAATCTGTAATGACATCTGTATCAAATTTATCTCACTTTACATTAATAAATTAGATTCAAACATCTATCAATTATGCATTCATTTTTTTTTTTTTTTTTTTTTCTCCTACCTAGATCATGGAAGAAATTCTTTTGCCGATACACTCAGAAAAAGGTCTTGTTGACACAACCAAAATTTGGTTATTATATGCACAATCACATTTTTTTGTTCAGTCAATCAAATTTTTTGTTCAGTCAACCAAAAATTTCGTTCGGATAACCAAAATTTTGTTGGGGAAAACCAAATTTTGTTGGGACAACCAAAATTTTGACTATTCTAACAAAATTTTTGGTTGACTGAACAAAAAATGTGATTGTGCATATAATAACCCAAATTTTGGTTGTGTCAACAAGACCTTTTTCTGAGTGTAGGATAAACGTAACTATAGTACTACGCGATGGATTATTATAGGTTGACGAATAAGTATAAGGGTGGAAAAATTGCGGATGACATGAAATCTGTGGTTTTAGTTGGTATTTTTTGTTCTTATAAAAGAAAAAGAAAAAGAAAAAAAAGAATAATAATGAAATTGGGTGTGTAGTACATACATGTACGAAGTAAAAGTGCAACGAATAATTTTTCTTTTCAGCGATAAAGCACGCTTTAAACAGAAGAAAAAGGGAGGCGGGAGGGTATCTTTAGTAAGTAAACAGAACGTCTTATGAATTTTAAGCGGCGCCGGAGAAAACGTTCTTCCTTTGAACACAGGCTTTTATATATACCGAGTATGCGGCAAAGAGGGCAACGTAATTTAGAAAAATAGATGCATGAAGATTACCTATGCGAAATGGCGTTCAAAGTGTTTTCATACTTACACGATGCTGTTTTAGGGATATAACGGAGCTTATTCGGTGTCTCATTTTTCAACCATTATAGATTTCATCTCACTATAATACAATCATACTATATACCTATAGAAGATCTGAATTCAAAATTACGTTTCCATAACGTCCTGAAGCTCTGAACTTTGAATTTCAATAAAATATTTGCAATTTTTTTCAAAGAATTTCGCATTTTTTTTTTCTTTTCTTTCACCCAGAGTAAATCTCTCCAATTTATAGAATCATCCACGAAAGAGTCGATTAAAACATCATATTTTTGATACTGAGGACCAGCCCCAAAGGACACGTAACAGTTTGTTTTGATATTGATTTCCGGGCTACGCTATCTAAGCATTCTAAGCAAGTCAGGATTCTGCGCGATGTGCGACACACGTGTGTCTAATGATTTTAGTATACACCAAAACCTACGTATACTACGTATATACGTGTATATATATTACATATATACCAGCCAGTCAAGGTATAAAGTGTAGGTTGGTTAGGGCGGGGATGGGGATGAGGATGGGGATGGAGATGGGAATGGGAATGGGGATGGGAATGGAGATGTGGGTGAGGGTGGTCTTGTGGGATTCTTAATGGCAGCATGCCTCCAAGGTAACACTAAGGCTATTAAATACACGCCCTCCTCATTTCGCATTGCTCCAAAGACAATTAGCTGAATAATTAATTTAAAAATCAGCATTCCTTAGATAAGAAAATTTTGACAACGACTTCAACTGTGCAGTCGCTCTATATTCTATCGTTCAACTTTTCTGGACATCAGCCAAATACAACGTCGAGTTACGACGCGACAAGAGTTTTCCTTATAATCGCGAATTTTCTCCACATCTATTGCTTGCATCTATTTTCTCTGACATGGAATTGATATACCATTTTTTTTTTTTTTTTTTTTTTTAGAATTATAAATTATTATACTACCGCAGGATACAGTCATAAGTAAATTCTCGTATATAAAAAGTTACCCCCGTAATATTATGCGAGAGGTGAATATAATATCTTTATATATACTTATTTAAATAAATAAAATTAGTATATACTAGCTTAAGAGTTGAACGTGTTAAATTTGAAGCAATAAAATTTCTGTAAGTACTTTCGAAAGGAAAAACCATTTCGTTTGCTCTAAGAATAATAAGAACGTCACGTCGTTAGTTTAAGCTGTGGGGTGGTGGTGGTGGTCGGGGTAGGCCGTGCAGCAGCCCTTGAGCTGTAAATGCATTGACAGTACGAGATAAGAGAAAATTCAGGGATAAAATTCGGGGAGACATAGCCACCAGATAGAGTAGAGGTATGGCCGTGTCGAAGGAAGAGGGTAGATCGAGCTGGGTAAAGTAAGAAAAATGTAGGTAAGCCCAGATCAACCCTGCTGATCCCCTTACGTCGTGGCGTTTGACACAGCCGCTAAAATTTTTATTTCGTTCGATTTGGGCTTTCGGGGGTTTCCTAGATTCTGATTGGACGCCCGTAGCCACGCCCTGTACATAAGGGTGGCTTGTACGCGTGAGCACTATCAACCCTTATGTGCTCGATGTGGGTACACTTATGTACGCGGAGACTTCATATAACAATATATGGGCAGGGACGTACATATACCGGGTGAGATTCAATCAGAGAATTCCAATTATCATTTCACCTTTACTTCACAGGTATTTATTTTATTTACCTCAAATAGCTCCTATCTATATCTACTACACGTCTTACCTTCGAAACATTGACTGCAAGTAATTGAAATCCGACTTTACCTCGTACACTATATTATAGTCGTCGTTCAAATAGCTTTTAAACATGCTCTAATAGTTTCTACAATTGATCATCCTTATAATTATTACAATTACAATTACGCCTACTACAATTTACACCAACACCTGACCTAATTGTAGTTAGCGTTAAAATATTTACTGTATACTATAATGTTTATAGAATGTTATAATTCTACATTGACGATTGTATTTTGGTTATTTATGCTATAAAATTTGTGGATGTAATAAAATTTATGTGAAAGAATAAAAGAGAAAAAAAAAAGAAAAAATTATTCAATTATCCGCCTTTTCATTTATTTATATAATATTTAATATTTATATACTACATCCTCTTTAAATGTATAATATACATTGAAATTATTTTGTTATGACACAGGTAGTTTGAGCCTTTCTCCTGTATATGATTTACGATGTAATTGAAGTCTCGCTTTTTTTTTCTTAGTTTTTTATCGTGCAAGCATTGAAGTAGACGCGTTGAAAAATTGAGCCGTTTAATGTAACAGCTAAGGCATAATAATGTTTATGATTTACAATTTATGGGTATACCTACACGCATTCGCGTATTCGATAATTATTGAGAATATACAGTCAAGTTCAGCATTTATTATCAGCTATTATATTTTCAAATTCAAATATGTAAATTCTAATAATCTAAGAGAATGACAAAAACAAAAAAAAAAACTGCACGAGCTGTTTTACGATTCGTTAATTTATAAAATAATATACATCCATTTTATATAAATTTATTTCGAAACGCGTATAAACTACAACGAGAACCATGTCTTATAATATCATCTATCATTGTTTTACCTATCTATATACAGTCCGACCTCTCAATAGTGCCTCTCTCAATAGTTCCGCTTCCCCAGTTTGATGTGCGAACTACTTCCCCCACTACTCAGACAAGTAACTGCGAGCTCGGATTTCGTATACCTACCCCTCAATAGTTCCGTCAGCCGAAACTCCATTTCATACGTTATTTCGAAGCATAAGAAAACGAAAGGCCTATGCTCCGGCTTACATTGTCATGAATCGAATGCGTAAAGTAGTCGGAACTATTGAGAGGTCAGTTCCAAAGTCTCGCTGGCAAGGTACATGGTGGGGGAACACCGATTCGTGGAAAAATTCTTCCCCTCTTATCCCTGCCCGGAACTATTGAGAGGTCGGGCTGTATATAATATATACTACGTATTTATTTTTTTACGTCCTATTATTGTATGTAGGTAATGCTCGAAGGTGTATTACCAACAAGTACCTACAGCGGTGACCGCCTTTAGCGACTCTACCATCTAGCGTTAGAAAAGTATTATAAAAATGTACAAAAATATCGGTAAACGAGAAAAGAATACAACATATAATATAAATTATAAGCATTAAATCTCTTATTCTATTAATAATAATCGCTATTTTAACATAACAATATGCGACGAATAAAATAACAAATAACAGAGATCTTATTTACAGTTACTCGTTTCACCCAGGAACATAATTCACAAATATACCTTATGAATGAATGAAGCTATTTATTGATAGTCCATCGGGCACACCTGCTTCAATTCTAAATTTCCAATAAATCCTACGTTCTAAAGCATTCGTGCGACACGCGAAAAAGTGCGTAATAATTGTTACTCGATATTAATTAATATATAAAATAGTCAGACGTTTGAAGCGAGATGTTAATGTATGATAAGCTCTTACTGATGTATTATTAGTTTTTATAATATGTACTTCGCAATATTTATACGACCTGTTGATCCGCGTCTGTTCTTACTTATTATTATAGTCCCTATCGTGGATTAGATACCTATACCTATCTATCTCTACATTCAAATCCTCTGATTACGGCAAAGTTAGTTCATCTTAGCGTCGTTCTATCCAGATGGCGCGTAGATCAGTCCTCGAAAGTGTATGAAAACAATCCTTGTGTTTAGTGACAAGTTTTGTCATAATTTTGATCAAAATGATCGAGGAACACGATGAGCGGGAGACCATATGTGATTCAGTAGTAAGTAAAACCGTAATATACATTTAAACTGTATTAAAAATGTTATAAAAATCTTAACGGTGAAGATAATTCAAATTTTTCTTAACTTAACCTCAATTTCAGTCCTCACTTGTGGAGGGTTGTCGTTTGCCGGTTAGGATGCAGGACGGTGATGATTGGCGTAAGTTCATTATTACAATACCTATAACCTATGCATTTTAAAATTTAAACTATTTTAATATTACCTTATATTACAGCACTGGCTGAAATCATAAGCGTTAAGGAGATGCGAGGTGTCAAATGTTACTACGTTCATTATGTGGATTGTGAGTATTCCTTCAATAAAATAAGACAATGTGATTTAAAAGGATTGGCAAAATTTCACAATCTCAATAAGCATACAATTATTCATTAACGTTATTAAAAATCTTATTTAAAACTATACGATTGAGTAGAAGCGTGTCAGCATAACCTACAAAATTCATAACATTCATTCGTTACGCTTGCGTATGATTTTAAAGAAAATGCTTCGATATGATATGAAAATAAATTTAACATTATCTTTTTTAACGAATAATTTGTTCTCAATTTTTCTTAATCAAAATACCATTTCATTCGTCGATCGATATTCTACGGCGTAGAGTAGATATATATATTTTTTTTTTTTTTTTTGTTGTAAATTAAAGAGGAATTAGAATCTTTAGTAAATTTTGCGTAACTTTTCAGTTAACAAACGATTGGACGAATGGGTTATGGAGAATTGCCTGGATACGCGGAAAGTACAATTTCCAAGGCGAGAAGGTACCACGGCTCCGGGTACAGGGGCAGCGACGCCAAAAAAACAAGCTCCTAGTAGGCCACCAAGTCCGAGTAATATTATACCTGAGCCAGTTAATGGTTCTGCGGTATTACAGGCGGCGTTACAAAAAAAAATGGCTAGAAAAAGAAAATCAACATTTTTAGAAAGTGAAGATTCTCAAGAAGCTCCGCCGCAACCTGTACCCCCGGCAGCTGGTCCGAGGTCTACCGGTTCGTTAGTGGCTCATCACCACGACGACGTTGTAACTAGGATGAAAAATATAGAACTAATTGAATTAGGAAGACATAGGATAAAGCCTTGGTACTTTAGTCCGTATCCTCAGGAAATGGTCGCTCTTCAGTGCATTTATATATGTGAATTTTGCCTGAAGTATAGAAAAAGTCGGAAATGTTTAGAAAGACACTTAGCAAAATGTAATTTGCGACATCCGCCTGGTAATGAAATCTACAGAAAAGGATCTATATCGTTTTTCGAAATTGATGGAAGAAAAAACAAGAATTACGCTCAAAATTTATGCCTCTTAGCTAAATTATTCCTAGATCATAAAACATTGTATTACGACACGGACCCATTCTTGTTCTACGTTATGACGGAATTCGATAGCCGAGGATTTCACATTGTAGGATATTTTTCAAAGGAGAAAGAATCGACTGAGGATTACAACGTCGCTTGTATTTTAACGATGCCTCCTTATCAGAGGAAAGGATACGGCAAACTTTTAATAGAATTTTCTTACGAATTATCGAAATTTGAGGGTAAGACTGGATCTCCGGAAAAACCATTGTCCGACTTAGGTTTATTATCGTACAGAAGTTACTGGGCTCATACGATACTCGACATATTACTAAACGTCAAACCGTTGGTAGAAAATGAAAAACCACAGATCACGATAAACGAAATATGTGAACTTACTTCTATAAAGAAAGAAGATGTTATATCGACTCTACAAAATTTGAACCTCATTAATTATTACAAAGGACAATACATCGTTACGCTTAATCGGTAATAATTAGTGAACCATCATCAACTCAATTGAATGTGTTAATATATATCAATAGTTTCATATTAGTTACCTATTTGAAAACTTTGAAAAACTAAATTAATTTTAGAAATGTGAAAGAAATGATGATAAGTCATAAATGATCTCTAATAAAAGGATGTTTCTCCTCCTCCAGGGATATAATACAGCAGCATGCAGCAGCGATGGAGAAGCGCCAGATAAGAATAGATCCAAAATGTCTTCATTGGACGCCGAAAGATTGGAGTGTCAGAGCGAAATGGTGAACAAAGCAAATACCTAAAATTACCTTGACGCTAATGTGATTTAAAATTGATTTCAGGAATCCTGGAACTGACTACATACGTTACACAAGCGTGCAAAATTGTACATAACTCTTAATTTGTGGTTCTTCGTTTTAACGCGGCTGTGTCTAGTTTCTCGAATCTTGCAGTATACATACCTATTATAATATTAGATGTTACGTCTATATGTACAGATCGAAATATTGTTCATTCATTCCATGTGTTCCAAGTATGATTGTCTTTTGCCAATGCTGTTTTTCTACATTACTTTTGTTCGTCTTTAAGTATATGATAGTAATACTTAATAATAAGACAAAGGTCGTAGGAGTTCGACGTCACCGCAGTGAGCTTGTCGTTCGTTCGAATTGTCTTTTACTGAACACACAAATGGCATAATAGTTATTATATTAATATACGAAATCGTGGCCAAGTGTGTGTTTTCGTATGTATGTCGATGTTTGTCTGTATTAAACGTGTCGTCGAACACCCCACGATCGGAGTTAGACTGCGTTAATTGGGTGAAATAAATCGATTAGTGCCCAATAAAGAATGAATAAATTGCGTGAACCCAAATATTGTGCTCAACGATCGCGGATTTTTGTCCGACCAAGGGAGCTTAGAATATCTTTTTTTTTTCTTCACTCCAAATAAAATTTGGTTCCATTCTACTATTTTTAATTCTGAACTTAAATTAAATAAATAGATGAAATTAAAAAAGAAAAATTAATATTTATTACAAAGAGAAAAGAGAGCCACTTTCCAATCGATTTAAACCTGTCTTACAAGGGGATTGGAAATTCCTTGTAACGGCAACGACTTCTTTCTCGCTTGTAATATTTTTCTACGCTTATTTTTCAATCCTAAGACTATACTTGTATAACTGATAAAAGAAAACATTGTAAATTTTGATTCAAGACGCGCTGGGGCACTATTCTATTCTTTGATATTATTCAAATTTTGTATAAATGTGTTCGGGGAGGGAGAGGAAGTAATAAAAATATAAAAAAATAAAATAAATAAATTTAGATATATTGGAAAGATGATGACGTTAAAAAAAAAAAAAAAAAAATAACAATAAACAGTCATTTTGATTAGAGATTAATTGTAAATGTAACTGTCCTTAGTTAACTAAAAACTTTTATTATCCTAACAGAGTATTTAATAATTTTAGTCTAGTGCCCTCGGGCTGTGTCAAATTTATTATTAATTTTGTAAATTATTGTATCGATTGCGTATATCGTTGTCTCAGGCTAGAATTTTTTTTTTTTTTTTTTTTTTTTTTTTTGTAGAAAATGAAAACCCAATGATTTTAATACCAAATCAAACCCACTTTAATATTGATGAGTTTTCTTTTCGTGTCACGAGATGGACACTATTTTCTATGAAAAAAATCACGTCTTTGATAGATGTTATTTAAGAAGTTGAAATTATAATCTCTATCTCTTATTATTTACATCAGAGAATTGAAGAGGTATTATTATAGTTTTTTTTTTTTTTTTTTAAATTTTTTTTTTTTTTTTTTTTATTCAACTTAAATATTTTTTGCCTGTTTTTGAATAGTTTTTAAAACAAAAACGGCGATTTATAGGTCCATCGACTGATTATTAACGACTATCAAAATGCAGTGAGACAAGAGAGGAAAAAAAAAAAAAAAAAAAAAAAAAAAGTGAAAATAAAGAGGTACAAATATATTAGATTCTCTAAAGAATTGCGAAACTTCTATTCATCGATATCGTTCATTAGCCATAAATATAATATTATCTAATTCGCAATTTTTCGTGAAACTAGACACAGACATTTAATATTGAATATGAATTTTTAAGACATTATAAATGAACGCAATTGCTATTACTTAGTGGTAATTACAACTTGTACAGCAATACACTTTGAGAGTGTAAAATTGTAAATAAATGAGATTTTATAAGAATTTTTTTGTTCCCTTCTAGTTTTACTATAGTATAATATACTACGAAATAATAAATCCTATCGAACTCAAGTTAGTTTTCATTTTTACTACAAATTCGATTTCTTATAAATATCTGAAAATCAACAGAAAGGTAATAGGTATATCAGTTTCTTTCTTTTCTCCTTGTTTTTTTTTTTTTTTTTTTTTTTTTTTTTTTGTCATACGCCGAAAGGTTTCATAATAAATAATCCATAATATAAATACATCATATATATGTATATATATATATTATATTCAACAGTAACATCACAGTAGCTTCATATACAATAAACTTTTGTCATATAATTATTTATTTTAGTTTTTGTTGACTTCCATATATTATTCACGTACGTACGTTTCGCATTATTGTATCTTTGAAAAAATATTTGAATGATGAGACTTGCTGCAGGAACTTTAAAATGAATATCATTAATTATTCTTCTTGAATTATACAATAAAGCTAGTCTGGATATTTATTCGTGAAATTTCATTTCATTACATGAATTATCGCGATAAATAATGTTTTTTTTTTTTTTCTTCTTTTTCTTAAGGCCCATCCCTGCTCGCCCACCTCCTTTTGTTCAAAAAATAACACATTTCGATTATTATCCGAGCCCAGGCGTCGAGAACGCAAGAACAAAATGCAGAAAACCAATTCAAATTTAATTCCGAACACATACGTCCAAAAAAATGTTCGTCTAGTGCGAAAATAGAGAGTAAAAATGGTTTTTACATTATTCGAATGTCAATTTCCTCGATGGCCATGATTCGAATTACGTAAAAACTATTTTTATACTATATTTTTGCTCTAAACGAACATGTTTTTCGACGTATGTGTTTGGAACTAAATTTGAATTGGCGCTGTGCATCTTGTTTTTGCGTTTTCGACGCCTCGGCTCGGATAATAATCGAAATTTGTCCTTTTTCGACCAAAAGAAGTTGGGCGATTATGGATGGACCTTAATTTCTTATGATTTTTTTCTGATCATCGTTACGACATACATATTCGGTGAAAATAATATAAGCTAGCTAATCTCAACATCCAGACAAGTTTAGATGATCCCCACGTAACATGCACGTCGTGTAATGTGTATTTTTTATATTTTCTTTTTATAATCTCTTTGTATGCAGTGTATATCCTGTTATATCTTTATTCGGGTTATATTTCTGTATAGTATACATGTACAGTTGAACAGTAGACGGCAATGGCTGGACACAGCGGTGTTTGGCAATTTTTTTTTTTGTTTTTTTTTTTCCTTTTCTCTCTTTCTTTTTCTTCTTGATTAGATAACTTTACATAAATTTACGGTATATGTATTTTGTAGGTATACAACAATAGCTGAAGGGAATTCGGTTAAAGGGATAGTCACACCTAAGTAAAAGATTGCATTATAATATGTATACCAAGTACGCGAAATCAGGCGAAATGTGTATATCGTTTAAGAAATCATATTAATATAGTATAATATATATAAGGGATGATAATTAAGAATCATATACATAGGTATCTATCGCAATAGAAAAATGATTACAATAATTCGAAAACATAGTATATACGCTACGAGAAATTTCATATTACAATCATGATATCAGCTGACTCAAGCTACCGATCCTGATATATATACTTACTATAATCTTTCAAAGATCGGTCTAATAATTTCAAATTTAAACAATTTTATATAGTAAAACGAGGTAACATAGAACACATTGATAATCGTCGCTAGTGGACGGACATATTTCATTGGATTATAAATAATTAAATATATAATTCAGCCGGATCTCTATAGTTCGCTTGATATTTAAAATCTATATCTGTTTAATTTTTCATTTTCTTTTTTTTTTCTGTTTTTTTTTTTTTTTTTTTTTTTGTTTTTTTCTACATGTATGTATAATCAGAGCGATAATTAATCGCGTATAATATATGCGGTATGTTGGAGTATAGTGGTATAGTTTCTAACAGAAAATCTATACATTATCTGTATAATTCTTTTATCCAGCCTTCTGCCTGAACAATAAGACACTTATTAACAGTTTGGGCGATTCTTCGAGAAGAATCAACAATATTTATCTCACAATATGTTATACCGTAATATTATGTTTTTTTTTTTTTTTTTTTTTTAATTTTTTTTTTTAATTTTTTTTTTTTTTCTTTTTTTTTTTTTTTTATATGTAACAACAGAATATACATTTTGCAGTGGGGGATTGGGGCTCGAAAAATTTACCTCGGCGTTGAAAATAGGTCCGCAGCTATATAATACAATTATAGCTGTTTATTCAATAAACAAAATTGATATATTTGCTATATTGTATGTATATCAAATTATAGGTCCGATATCCTCATGAATTCGCAACGGACGATCCCATAGGTAATGGTTTTTTAACCCTCCGCGGTCACACACCCTAGCTGTGAAACACCGGTCACACGTGGTCACAGTGACCCCACCGGTGTTTGAAGGGCTACCGCTTTGACCCTATCATTCCGAATGATTTATATAAAATCAGGGTATCAGTTTGAACCTTCTAGAATGTGGAAATATCAATATTATATTGAAACCGAATTTTAAGATGACGGAAAAAAATCAGCAAGGGGTCAATGCGTAAAAAATGTCTTGTTTTACTAAAAAACTCATAACTCTGGTAATTTTCAATTTTTTTTCATGAAATTTTAGGGTGGTACTCCTGAGATATGATAGTTTGAGAAAAAAAATAGTTCCATAGTGGGCGTTTCAAAAAAGGTATTTATTCTCATATCTGAAGAGGGTCCATTTTGTAGTGAAATAAAGAACGATAATTATGAAAAATGAGCGATTAATTATAAAAAGTTGCTTGGAAAATGGTTGAATAATTGTATAATGTATACACATTGAAGTTATTAACAGAGAAATGTAATTTCGTGATTTTTTCGTAATTTTTTTTTTTTTTTTTACTCTGATTCAATGATAATAGAAATTTCGAAGTAATTAAACATATGTACTTGATAGAAAAAAATTTTACGATTCTCATAGTCACACTGACATCATGTAAATCAATCCCAGACTGAAAAAAAATTACTATTTTTCACGAAAAAATTCACACGTCGGTCACACTGTGGGTCCAGGTGACCCCAGCTCGCGCACGATGTTATTTTTTCGACTGCCACGGGGTGACTATTGCCTCGATTCATCTAAACCTTATCTGTACTTACAAGGGGGAACCCCAAAGTACTGTTAGGGGGCAGGCCAATCATCTTGACTGCCAACAACTTATAGTAATTTTGGCTTAAAGTTGCGCGTGGGGTCATCTGGACCCCAGGTGACCGCGGAGGGTTGAATAAAAGGACTGTATAGCTCTTTGTTGATGATTAGAAAATCGAATAGACGCTAATTGTGTATAAAAATCTAAATGTCGAATATATAATTATTAGTCATTATACTGTATAAAATCGATATAGATTTATATAATGTACATATATAATTTAATATGTGCGGAAAATTGTTATACCAGTTTGAAAACTAAAAAACGTTATTTACAAAAATGAAATATAAACCACAGTACCTATACATCCTTATTTTCCCCTGATCGTTATATTTACTGAACAATAATAAAAGTATGAAATAAAATGATTATTCTTACCTTTGTACACCGTTATTCCACCGTATTGTACATATCATAATATTGTCTTGAAAAATGTTCATCCTGTCTGCGACTAACGTGGGATTATTCGTAAATTTATGCGTTTAGGTATTACCTAAGAAATATTTTTATATAAGATATGCACAGCTGTAGCCTGCAGTATAAGGACCTAGTAATCCGACAGGATCGTCCTTTGCGAAGAATCTCGCGTTTCCGTATATTTATATCAATGAACAAGGTACTACATCGCTTACAGGTGGACCAAGACGCTAAATGATAAATACAATATATTAAAAGCACGCAAGAATTATCTGCGTCTCGGCCTGCGTTCGGCGCTGTGTGGTATACAGTTTCGTTATTACATAATTATAAACGTGATTGTATAGTCATGTGATCGTTCGAATTTTTCTACCCGATCAAACCGGGTCCAATGTATATTATTAAAGACTAACGGGTCTTATTGTTAGAACCGTTTTACACGTTCATCTATAGAAATTATTTTCCAGCCCGTTCCCACAGATTTTAGAATCTCTGTCTTAGAGTATTGAAGATACAAAATCTACGATAGAAAACAGAACAGACTTTAAATATTTTTACCCCACATTCAACATCAACGCTTTCAGTAATTATTCATATATTATTATTATTATTATTCATTATTCATTACTCATTATTATTATTATTATTATTATTATTATTAATTGTCATTATATATATATATATATATATATATATATATATATATTAGATCGGTTCAAAAAAATCGACTATTCTTTTTTTTTTCAATTTTCGCATCGAAATACTTTCTGGGGGCTGGAAAAAGATGCCTGTTAAAAGCGGAGCTCTTAATATTAAGATTTAGAGGTCGCTCATCGCGGATTTCTATTTTCCATTTGAATAGCATAGGAAATTTTTATTTTTTTTTTAAATAATTTTGTAGCTCACAAACCAATGAACAAATCCAAATGACTGAAACATATTTTGATAGGAAATTGAACAGTCTACAAAAAGCTTCTCTTATCATTTTTTGATAAATTGACTCTTTCCAAAGTTATTCAAGCTCAAATTTCAATTTATAGTTGAGTAAACTATTTTTTTTTTTGTGATTTTTTTTCCACAATGATAGATACATTTTTTAGAGCGTTCAATCCCCTATCAAAATATGTAAGAGTCATTTGGATTTGTTCATTGGTTTGTGAGCTACGAAATTCTGAAGAAAAAAAAATAAAATTCCTATGCTATTTAAATGGAAAATAGAAATCCGCGATGAGCGACCTCTAAATCTTAATATTAAGAGTTCCGCTTTTAACAGGCATCTTTTATCACCCCTCCGAAAGTATTTCAATGCGAAAATTAAAAAAAAAAGAATAGTCGATTTTTTTGAACCGGTCTAATATATATATATTTATTTATTTTATATTTATTGAATATTAGATTTTAATTTTATTAATAGTAATTTTATTATACAGATTGTCATGTTCGGCTTTTATATGCCGCCGATTGTTTGATCTTGCTTTGCAAAATAATCCGCATATATATATATATAAATATACATCATTCAATCACCGTTCGGGGACAGCGTTGATCATGCGATTTTTATTCGAGACGCGACGATCCGTACATATAGTATTAGAATATAAGATAGATTCCCATTCCAGTCACTTTACATATCTTGTAGTGCAGATTTCTTTTTTTCCACGGAAATATTACCAATCCTATATTAACACCTATTATAACGATCTATTTAATGCTTCTAAAACTTGTTTTTTTTTTTTTTTTTTTATTATTTCCCGCGGAAAAAAAAACTGCTTAATACTTTTCATTCCGAAATATTTTATATACCTTATACTTCAGACACGTGGCATCTCTTTGGAACTCAAAAGACAAAAAAAAAAAAAAAAAAAAAAAAAGCCAAAAAGTGTAAAGGTTTCACTTTCCTGCAAACCGCAGCGCAAGTTCGTTTAGTTATTATTTAATTTCACACCTAACTAAGTTGACAACCTAAGCCCTATAATAGGCTGCCAACGAGCCTTTTATTTCATTACCTAAGCTATGAAAATTGTGCATTTTCTTGTGCTTTGGTTTTATATTATTTTTATTTTTATTCTATTTTCTTCATTATAATTTAGAATACAGCATGTGGTTTTTTTTTTTTTTTTTTTTTTTTTTTTCACGCAGAGTGTTACGATTTATATTCTCTGGTCATAGCTTTACCGTTGCTGGCTGCGGCTAACCAGGAATAAAACGGACTGTAATAATAGGTAATATAAGGTTTGCCGGTGTTTTTCGATACCATTTTACTTCGTCTACTGAAAAAAAAAAGTTGAAAAAAAAAAAAAAAAAAAAAAAAACACAACAATGTAGGTAGCCATCAAATCGTATAGAGTATGGAAAAATACGCTCTTTATTAATACTATAGTTTAAAATTTTTATTTTATTTTAATTTATTTTATTTTATTTTATTTTTTTATCTTTTTTTTTTTTTTTTTTTTTTTTCTCTTCTAACTTGTGAGTCCTTAGTTCTTTTTAAAAAATTTTTTTTCTTCTTCGTCTTATCAATTTTGTGGTTCATTAAAATAGACGTATTTCTATAGTAGCCTGCTTTATATATATTTCTAGATTTTCATCAATATATCTCATGAAAGAATATATCTGCGACTATACGTTTCAAGGCAGATTTATTACTCTATTATATAATCTAGAATTTGTATAAAACTAATTCCTAACCGTACAAACCTCCCTTACCCTATAATTTGAAGTTCCCCTTTATTCACTGATCACGGAAACGCAAATATGACCAAAAACTATACCTATATCGAACACTCTGTATAGTATACCAAATTTTTGGAATACATCAGACTTAGCATTGCGTATATTATACTCATTGATAGGTTTGCGCGGTTTACGAGACCGCAGATATGATCTCGGGGTCACATTTGTAGTAGATTTCGTCAATAAAATGAAAATACCCTGAGCAAAGTATTTCACATTTCAGACAAAATCTGTATACATATATATCATTCAGAAAACAGACGAATCGATTTCCTACAATCAGTTGACTCCGCAGGTTCTCGTCCGGAACAAAAATATGGTCTCATAACTCAATGGATTATCATTGTTCTCGTTTATATGCAGGCGTCTAAACACCCGAAGACACACGATGTGATGCTATATAGAAGCCATAGCTAAAAGACGCGCGATAATTGCCCGATCATAAATCTCGAACAGTTCGAAAGACAAAACTGTCCAGCAGACAATTATTTCTGTTAAAAAGATCTCTTCCGTTTCTTATAATCCACAATCAAAACTTTCCTGATTTTGCACTCGGTTTTGGTAAGCCTCCAAGTAGCTGTCGACGTTTCGATAAATTCCCGAATTCGCTTGGAACATCAGAGTCTCCAAGATTCTTTCGTTTTTAATAGCTTTTGACGGTAAAACGATCTGAAATAAAACGAGAAACACGATCTTCATTTTATTTATATATATATACTTATGCAGATCTATCGCCGATTTTTGTCGATCCTTAATTTATATGAATCTCTTTTTTAAGTAAAGGAATCTGGATGTAGACTCACCCTGATCAATTCCTGCGGTGTTATTCTGTACAGTTTCAAGTCTCGGCTCAGTCTTTCCATGATACATTTGAACTCCAACTTGGCATCAAGTTTCGAAGTCTTAGTCTTTATCCTGTGCTTAGCCCATCCCAACATAGCTTCGAACTTTTTAATCTCTACGACTTCCAGACCACGGCACATGATCATTTGAACCATAGACTCGCTGAGCGTTAGGAAATCGGGACTTTGAAAAAGCTGGTAAGCTCGAGTCTCAACAAAAGCCAAAATCATGTTGACCAGTTCCGAAGCGGATGTGTACCTCCAGTAGTAATTTTCCAGAGCACATAGCATCACGCATACAATATCAATACGTAGAAACTGTTTCGCGTGGTGAAAACAAGCCTGGAGAAGTTCAGGGAGGTCGTAATGTTCGGCGGCACATATCAGCCCAGGAATATTGCTGCATGTCAATGGACATGATCCTGTGTGAAGGTAGTCCAACAGAGTTCTAAATGTTTCCGGATCAAATTCTATGATATCGAACTGGAAGACAAATCGTTTCATTGGTCATTGGGCTGAATCAATAGTATATGAAGCGAATAATGCTATGAAGAAGTGAAATTGGCCGAAAAGTTTACCTCGGTTTGAGCGAGCTTTGCTCTGTCGACTTTTTGGGCATCGGCGCAAACGCTAAGTCGAGGAACAGCCAGTGATTGTGCTCCTCTATCCTTGTCTTTACCCTCTTTATCTGCAATTAGGATTTTGGATATTTCGACGAATTGGGGATAGCCCTGTTACCGTAAGCCTGACCATTCATTGTCCTTTCCTGTTATTCTACTTGAAAAATTCGGGCAATAAATTCTATATTTTGGATCAGGAACACTGCTAAATCAAGCTTACGGTACAGGACTAGGGTTCTGTACGAAATTTCCTTACTGCTACAGTCCTGAGAACTTGACCACCGTTTCCGGTCCTCCGTCTGAAGCGTATTTCCGCTTCCGTGTTTACGGATGCTACGACCCCAACCCGCAGTGATGGTGCCAATCCTCGAAAAGGCACGCTTCACCATTGGAGACGATGGAACACTTTTGGGCCTAAACATATGAGAACGAGTATCTCACAGAAACCGCAGGGCGGCACTTCAGGGTTTGGAGGACGATTAGAAAAGAGATTCAAAAACGAATATGGGACACTTGGGACGTCAGGGATTTTTTGATATAGCCGCATAACTTGATACTTTATTTTTTTTTCAATGGACGAGACTCGCACCAGACGTTGATAGGAAATATATGCTGCGACAAATGTGCGAATTGTCTCATTGCCATTATTGCTGTTGATTTTTTCTTTTCCGCGTTCAATTCCTTATTCTTCTATGTTTTTGTTCACCAGAATCGAAATGAAATTTGGTAATCAAGAATTTCTAACTATAGTGTGCTGAATTTTTCAATTTCTAGATTGTGCGTTTCGTTCGGTTGATCAATTGGATAATATAATATTATAGTCAAATTACAAAGAGATTGCATAAAGAATGTAAATTTTGTAAAAAACCATTCAAACATAACAACTGAAGGAAAATTCGGATTGATAAAAAATGTATCAAATTCACGTTCAAATATAATAAATTCACAGATCAATATGGTGAAGAGACATGCTAGAAATCGTAAGTTTGTTCAAAAGTAGGTATAAAAACATGCGGTGCTGTGAGGATTGGATTGATGGATGTGCCTTGAAAAATACACCGAAATATGTACCTATATCAATCATTCGACATCAATAATATCTAATTAATCTTACCATTTTAATGACAACCCTTCCCCGACCCAACTCTCAAGTCCATTCACTTTTTTCAACCCCATCCTCGATTTTTTTAATGTACACAGATCGAAATAAAGAACATTTCGACTGTCGCTAACTCTTCTTAACATTTCACCCCTCACTGGAAGGGTCGGCTCATTGATCATTTTAAATACTGCGCTTTCAACCTACCTCGGACTTTCTACGTCGGGAACCTGAAGAAAATTTGAACTCTTCGGCTTCTGGGGGCTAAGTAACGTTGGAACAGGCCTGGCCAGTAATTCGGCTACTGGAACCTGGGGACTTCCAAATCCAGTCTGTATCCCGTATAGCATTTCTTGGAAAACCCTGACGCAGAAATGCGAAAATTGTTATTTTTAGTAATATGGAATTTAGGTGAGAAAAAACAAAACTATATGTTTCAGAAAATCAAAAGACCTGCTTCGCACGCCGAGGATTGCTCTGACTCCGATGAAGCGAACTTTCTGCTTCTGTTGGCCAGGAACCAAAAAGGATACGTCGAACAGGCTGGCGTTCAGAGTGACGTTTGCTACGCTGTTTAAAAAGACTCGGGTAAAATCCTTAGCCAGCTGATCGTAATCCTCAAATTGATCTCTCACGGAATCTAACAACGGAGATGAGGGTCTCATGTGACCGATAGGTCTCCAAGATCCTCGCCTAAGCAATGAGAAAAATAAATAAGTCGGAACACTCAAATTGATTCAACAGTTCCAAGTGGCTGGAAGGAAATAAATATTATTTTATACCTGTATGGCTTTGGAATTTGTCCAGTTTCGGCATGGTTTGCCAAGTTGGCGACTATATCCTCGAGCATTTGACTCCTCGTCCTTTCTTGCATCCTCGCAAATTTTGGCGCAGAGTAACTCGCCCGTTCTCCATTAACTATTTTCGTCAGAATCCATTCTCGGAACATTGGACCTGTGGATGAGCCAAACGTCAGATTGTAGCTTTGACGAAACAAGTTCGAAGCGCTTGGAGATCGTAGAAATTTAAATTCGTGACTAATATTAGCAGTGTAGAGCAAGATAAAATGGGGAATAAATCGATTTTTATGTGCTCTACAAGGAAATACGCTCGTAAAAATTGATTCTGTCGGATTCAATTCAAATGAATATTCAAGTAACGTTATGTGCTTCCAAGCTTTCTCAACATTTGCCTAAATCGATCACGTACGATAAAATCAACCTGGCTAAGTCTGCATGTAAATCGCTAAAATTGATCTGATAATATTATAGAACCGTATGAGATGACTTAATAGTCACTTTATCTTTGTAATTGAAAAAAGATGAAGATCAAACTGAAGTTTAATTAATATGAAGATGATGGATAAACTCGAGTTACACAATCTCTGTAAGATGTAGTTGATTTATCTGAGTGATCGTCCTTCACACAACCGAGATAAAATAAGTCGTATACCTTTTTCAAAGATGCTCTGTTCCCAAAGGTAGGGCTTATAGGCGCCAACCTCGTCCCTGGTGACTACAGACACCTCGTACCTAGTAATCTTTCGTTTTATTCGAGGACTGACTCGTACCAAGATGAAAGTGTGGAGGAAATGTGATTTAATACATGCTGGACTGAAGCTGGTATTGTCTGCCTCTAAAAACACCACGCAGACAATGTCGTTGCCTATGTGCCGTTTTCTTTGAAGCTGTAACCAGAATTGAGTGCAAGATTTTCTTGTGTGACTATATGACGATAATAAAAGAAACTGACAGCTATTTTGATTGCTTCTCGCCACGTTATATGATTTTTTTTTTTTCACTTCACTCTTCATTTCTGATCGTTTCGAACGAAATTGAATTTTATGAATTCTAGACGAGCTTTTATGAAACGAAAAGAAGAGTAATTTACCTTTTGAGGGTCGTGTTTCTCGTAGGGAAGTAACGTCGAGACATGAAACATGATTTCGATACCCCTCCAGTTTGTATAGACGGAATAAAGCCCCGTCAAATCATGCACAGTGTCCAATCCACCTTTGTACTTGTCGAAACCCTTGAGCCTGACTTTGTCCCCAAGAATTTGAAGGAACTCTTCAAACGATAGGGAATTGTCGTTGTTATCCAAAATCTCCTCCTCACTGTATTGTTCCTCCTGAACATAAATTACTCCAACCTTAAGTTCAGACTTGATAAAAACCTGGTCCAACTTCAGAAGTTCCTCAGGGGTGTCCGGCAGCTGGCCAAGAGTCAGCGGAGGATTGATATTCACTTCTTTTCCCAGACTGCGGACTACTTCCTCGCGATTATATCGATCAGCAAAGACGCAACTGGCTGGTATCAGACCATGAACAGTGTAGCTTATGGCTCTAACTAAAATCCTGAACTGATCTCTTCCATTGATCGTCTCTTGTTTAATACTCAGTATCACTGGTCCCAGATCTTCGTCGTTAGTAAAATAGTTCCAATGTTCCGAGCCGTAAAAGTACTTTTCATACGTCTCTTGCTCAACGGATGTCAACTCAAATCCCTGGTTTTTTTCCCACTGTTCTTCAATCGCAGTTTTTTTACGCGGTGCGTCGTCTGACTCAATTTCATTTTCTTCAAACAGGCAAAAGTCTTGCCTCTGTTGCCTCGACGTCAACTCGGCCTGTTCCTCGGCTTGCTCTGGGTCCGTAGCTTCCCTGTCGCTCTCGCTTTCGTCCCAAATCGTATCCGAGGCGATTTTTTGGCGAGAACATTCGATCCAGTACCCAGGTGTGGGAATTAAATTGTGAGGAAATTCTTCGCAAAATTCGTCTGAAAATATAATATAAAACGTTTACTTTGTTAATTATCATCAAATTTTTCTTCAACACTGATCGAATTGTTTAAACCAAATTTTCAAAAAATCTTTCCCTTCTTTTTTTTTTTTTTTTTTTTTCGTAATTCACAAAGTAAATACAGCTCAAAGTATATCTTTATTTTTCAAAAGAATCTCGAGAGGGAGAAGAAAGGTTTTCAGATACAAAGAGGAGCTCCTCGAATCCTTGAGCACGTATCGTCGATCGTTTTCTTCATTATCTTGTTCCAGACGATGCTATGACTACAGTCGATTCACTGTAAGGTAGAACACCAAGCTGTTTAACAGACAGGGCTTGGTATTCGAACTTAGAGTGAACCGCCCGTGGTTTATATCTGTATTTCATCTTTGCGTTCACGCAGCGCGCGGTTTACTTTTTTAACACCGCAACGCCGAAAATCTCTACAGACTTTTTTTTTGGGGATTTTAAAGGATCGTGTGAGATGAAAGGAGGCAAAAACATCAAAAGATTTGTAACCTTATACTTAATCAAAAAAATTAGACGCGAATTTTTAAATTCACAGAATATGATTGAGTATTCGCGTCTGTAATTTCACGAGCTGTTTAAATATTGCGAATAGTTATGGAATATTATTCGAATTATTACATAGACGATAACTTCCGGAAGCCCTTTTATTCTAAATTGTAATTTTATTCTCGAATTTATTTTTCCTAAATCATAGCATCTCTCTATTTCGCTCCGACTCTGACTTGGAACAATTTGCCGGCTGAACAGACGCGGAGTCTTTCTACTTGCGCGCGGTATGGCTTAAGTAGTGTAGTACGGTAACTTCTACGACGACGCTCACGGCTTTTACTACTACTTCGTCAAGCTGATACGTACGTATAGATAAGTTGAACGTGTAAGTTTTTTTATTATTCATTATCACTGCAATGAACAGAATGATTAATCGATTCTGACCTCTGATTCCTTTTTATCTAGCCAGGAGAATCTGAAATTCATCAAAGAAAAGGGAAAAAAGAAAACCACGAATCAAGAGCATTTGAATCTCAAGTTGAAAGGCTTTTGAAATATTCGAGGGCTACCTATAAGTGACGGGAAAAATTCTCTTTTGTATTTATATATTAAACAAAAAAAAAAAAAAAAAAATGGAGAGTCGTAGATCGACGTTTGTAATCAATAAGTCAGGTTTAATTTTTCTATACTGACCGGAACAAGCTTGAGGCGGCAATGGAAATATCAGGGTAGTTGATGATTTCCGACGGGCGACGGCACAGCCCAGACTCTGAGGCTTAAAGCTGCGAAGTTGTTGCATGAAGTCTGAACACTCCATCAGAGCGACGTCCGCAAAGTGCAGGTCACACAAAATGTGGTTTTTGAACCTGTAAATTATTTGAATAATAAAGTATATAGGCTTAAAAAAAAAAAATTATGAAAAGTTATACAAAGCATTTGGGGAGAAAATTATTGAAGCCAACCCATGCAGGGAAATATATTATTAAACCATATCAAAAACAGGCTTTGAGTATGTAGGTATAGAGTTTGAGTCGTAAAATATCTCAATAATAAAATATCCCATTTTCAAAAGTAGGGGAATATTTCCAGTTTAATATGAGCGTTATTGTTACGGACTGAAATTGCGAGGCCATGTCTTGCGTGTAGGTATATACGAGAATATGTATAATATATACTCGAAAGTAAATACCATAAGATTCAAAACGAGTGGGAATGTGGAATGGCAATTTTATTATCTTGGTATATAGAGCAGCGGTAAATATGAAATAAGATGTGTGTCATATCTGCATCGAAGAGGGTCTATATGCTGGCTATTAATTTTCAGTATTTTCGAAAACGTAAGCGTGTGTAATTTATACGCGTTATATTATGTGGATATTATGATAAAATACGAGGGAATGCAAGGTTTGAGATTGGTCGGTTTACCTGCGTGCGCGCTTCTGATTCGGTCCGGTGAGATTGAGGCCGCAACTGTTGCATCTCAGGCACTCCTCGTGGTAATGGTTGTTGTCATAAAGCGGCGAAGGTTCTTTAAATTAATATAAGGCGTGAAGGAGGAGGATTGAGCGAAACGCATACTTTGAAAATTTAGGGAATTTTAGCAATAAAGATGTTGGGTGTGGCTGGAATACAATGGGAATTCCACAACGCAGGGGGTGGAATTTGCCAACAAAGCGTACGATTTCATCCGGAATAATATTTCAGATGGTAGTATATGATTAAATTTTGCGTTTCTCAATTCATATCAATTTTCCGGTTATTTTCTTCAAATTCCTTATATATATAATATATATACCGTATAATAAAATCTTACTGAATCGCCTCACTCTTATCATCAGAATCTAATTTTACAAGCATATTTCTTTTCTATCTTTATTAATAAAACTTCATCAGGCTTGTATTAAATCAGGATTAATGGATAACTTAATTGAATCCAGTATACATCCGCGCTTAGCGAACCAAGAAATTATGGAATGGGTGTTTCCATTGCTCTTATACGGGACGAGTTTATTTTGTCTTCCCGCATCCACAAGTGGTTGTCTATCGAAAGGTAGAAGAATTTTCATCTCGTTTCTCTCATCAGGTGGGTATATTGCCGCGCAAGAAAACAATCAACCGGGTAACTAACGATGTCTTTTTTTTTTTTTTTTTTTTTTTTTAATTAAAATCTCAACAGATTTTCACCTTTTATATTGACTGAAAAAAAAAACCTCTGTTAATAAAATATTCAGAAAGGGCACCACCCATCGCGTGGCTAATGAAAAATCGAAGTCTTCTTTCTAGGTGAAAATCTTTTTAAATGATTAAGCATATACGAATGTCGTGCAGGCCAAGTCACTTTTAATTAATTAACGATCCCCTGAATTTTACACCCTTTCAACAATTACAATCTACCACTGCTTTTTGAATAACATCTCTTTTCAGTTCATTATTTCTGTTTTTTTTTTTTTTCTTTTTTGTTTTTTTAATTGTCTTTCGTTTTCATTCGTTTATAATTATAGTCACTTTTGTTTATCAATGTTATTTCACTTTGGTAATGGATATTGAAAAATGTATTTATATTTGTTTGATTTTTTGAGTACACTGTATTGTCTTTTGATGTAAGTTATATACGAATTATCAACGCATAAATTAATCCGTTTTTCGATAATAATAATAATCAGTCATTTCTGACCTGAAGACACTCTGTTAAATCATTTCAATCATCACACTTTCGTTTGAACGAATTCTCGGAAGAATTTTATCAGCATCGTGCGACATTGTTCTTTTCTTTTATTATTATTCCTCGATAGACTTTCCTACTTACGGCTGATACTGTTGTCAGCTATCGACTGGGATGCACCCTGTTAAAATCTGAGAGAACTATACCAGGGGTAGCGCCTGCGTGATATAAATCGCGATCAAAACTACCCAGTTCTGCGCGTGCACGAAAGGACCGCGTCTTATTGGCTGATAAAATCTGAGGCAGGATGGGATTTAAGCGTCAAAATTTGAACGTCAGATAATTACCGACAAATCACACTTCATGAAATAAAAATTACCAATCTCAAATTTGAAGCTTAATTTTTTCTCAAAAGAAAAAATGTAAAAAAGAAAAAAAAAAAAAAAAAAAAAAAAAAAATAGCACAGCCTGATAATTCATCGTATTTTCTTAATTACGTCGTGATTGGTTAAAACCAGCTGTCATTTTCACAGTGTGTAAAATGTGAGAGCTTGTGCAAATGGAAAATTCTTCGCGGAAAAAACAATTTCTTAATTATATTACAAGGATCGAATAATTTGTTCATTTATAATTAAACTGACTCACCAGTCTGCGTACTGCTGTCAAAAAATGTGCTTGTCGTTTCAACAGTCATCGTGGCGAATGTCCCATCTGTGATTTGCGCCGAACTGTCTCTCCGGCCTCTGTACCTTTGAACCTGCCACGAATAATTGTGAACAAAGAACATACATCGTATTGGTTTTGTCTTAAAGTAATATCGTATATGGTATACCTAATGAAAATAAAAAAAACTTACGGTGTCATCGCTCTGCGAACTTTGTCTACGAAAATTTCTGCATCGTATCATTTCTTCGGTTGTACTTTGCCGTCTGAAACCCCTTGCAATCAAAATCTCCTCGGTTGTTGACTGCCTTCTAATCACAGGGGCATGTTGGATCGTAGTTGGTCCACGAGCGCAGGGGCTTGGATCGCGAGATGAACATGATGAGCTGTCCGAAGACCTGAAAATAATGAGAATTCGTCAATCTCTATTCATTGCGGCATTCCGTATTGTGAAAGTAAAGTGTGACAAATGCGATTATGTTGGTTTCTTTAACATACTACTATAATCTGATCCCGTATAGTTTAGAGTTAAAGAATTTATGGGGGAATTACCTAGGCGGTCGACCACACGCAATGGATGTCGACTGTCTTCTTAGTCTAGCTTTCCTCTGTCGAATCGGACTTATATCCCTTTTGTCAGCAGAGTTTCTATCCGGACTCAAATGACTCTTGGAGTCGCGTCTCCTGGGATAGGACGCCGAGTCAGGGCTTAACGAATCTCTCCGAGCTTTCCGGCCTTGATACGAAAGATTTCAACGTCATTAGCGCCCATATACGATGATTTGAAAAAAAGTTAGAATACAATTTATACCTACTGTGAAATGAAATGATATGATTAAAAATCAGAAATAAGATTTGAAGACTTTCACGTTATATCTGAGCTGTGATAAGTTTTAAACTAGCTTGCAAACACAGTATGAAATTTTTTTTAAATTGTCTTAAACTTTTCAATGAATCAATAAGCTGCATTTACCTCCGTCGTCAGGATCTGGGGAAAGCGTCGGTTGACTTCCTCGTCGACCAGAAGGTGGAAGTGATTCATCAATAGCAGCTGCCTGTCTAGTCAGCCTTGCCAATTTACTGGGTGATGCTTCCTTTCCTTTGTAATAGCACTTGAACGACCAAATTCATCATTGATATGAATAAATTATCATTCATAATGAACATGAATTATCAAAGAATAAAGACAGAAGAGGCTTGCGGTTTGGATATTCAGAGAAAATCGTCTGACTATACATCTTGCAATGTGCAAAATTTATTCAAATTCTGGGTTCACCTGAGTAGTAGAATCTCTTCTGGTTGTAAGCAGCGGATGGGTCGGTGTGTTATTCAAATTCGGAGTTCCTACGGGACTTGAGCTACCAGATGCAGACATTCCTGGTAAAGGAAGGCTACTTCCGGTCATCGGAGATACAATGGGAGGTGTAACCGAGGACATAATAATCGTGGGAGGATTCATCGTTGGATCTAAACTCAAAGGTTTCCCACTATCGGTTCCAGTCGACTTCATCTCTACCGTCAGCGTTCTTGGATCCGATCTCACTTCCAGCGTGGAACTTGACTTTTCATTTCGTTCAGCCTGGAGTCTTTGCGCCTCTAAGTGTTCCCTAAAGTTACGTAAAGGTCAAAATTTTAATTAGTTACAACTCTTTACCATAAAAAAAACCACCGTACTCATGTTTATTACACATTTTTCAAAGACCCAACCAGAAGTTTCATTCATCTTTAATTGGTAAAAATGTTATAATTTTGCTAGTTCGGAAGGTTTGAATACTTTTTACGAAAAAATCGACGAAATCAATCGACCGAAACAAACCTGACTGCACAACTGGCTGCACTATCAGTGCTTGAAGCACTGGGCCTCTGATCACTCCGGTAATATTTAGTCGGTGTTACGCCTCCGCCCTCTTGAGATTGTTGGGATTGTCTACGTCTGTGATGTCGGCAGTTGTGCTTCCGTTCACCAGGACTGACCGACTGACCACCGGCAACAGAATCTCTCCTGGATTTCGCACTCTCTCCTGAACCGCGTCTTGAATTTTTTGCGGATTCTCCAGAGCCTGAAAACATAGTGACATTTTGAGTAGACCTGTGAACCCGAAAGTCCCTTTTACCTTGTGGAATATTGGAGCCCACGTATGAAATTCTTGGGGTCTCAAACAACCTTGTGAGACATTTTTTCGTTCAATAAAGAGTAGGCAGCGTAGGCAGGAATATGGTAAAGCTGCGTGGGCTCGTAAAACGTTCAAGAGTTCTTACGAGATCCTCGAGAATATCGAACCGCGAACTCATACAATCTTATATTACCTCTTCGCGTGGTCGGTGAAATGACCGTTGGTGGGGCGGAGGGCTGCTGTTGCGAATCCTTTTTGCTCCAAAATCGTGCGAGGTCATTCTTGAAGTCGCCGATGGCAGAATCTCTCCTTGACTTTGACGATACCTGACTTCTGATGCCGCTGTCTGCCGAGCTTTCTCTCCTTTTTCGAAGGCTTGAGAGGTGACTTGCGTCCGTTGTCTGTTGCCTTGCCCAAGGCAAGGACTTTGCAATATCCGCGAGGGTTTCTCGTCTGTATAGTTTGCTGCCCTTGCCACTTTTGTTCGATGTCCCACCGCCGCCCCATTCCCTCAAAATATCCGTTAGCTGGGCCAAGCTTGAACGTCGTCGACGTTGATTGGGAGGAGATGACTCCTGAATTTCGTTCGGTGGTGAAATTGAGGTAATCTGTGCTGCAGAGTCCCTCCGTCCCGCGCCTTAAATACGGTACAAAATTATAACTACAATGATATTGGCAAGCTGGTTACAGAGTATATATAGGGAGATAAGTAGAAGAGGGTATAGACGCTTGTTGCGTTTACAGTCTAATATCACTTTCCTCCAATTTACTCAGCTACAATTGCTTGCTGCCGAGGCTGCTGAATCTTTACAGCAAAGCTCTAACTTTGTAATTAGACGGTTTGTCATTCTTTTGCTAGCCGAGGTGTTGCTCTAATTGAAATCACTCTGTAGAGAAGGACTCGGAGAGATGAGTTTTTCTCGAATACGGTTACCGCGATTGTTAAGCAAACGGTCCATAATATAACACAAACCACAGAGAAGAGTAGAATTTAAATTAGAACAAGTATTCCCACTGCTCGTTATTTCCGCACCTCCATTCTTTACTCCGCAACAAAATTTTATCAACGTTGTGAAAATATAGATTAAACTTCGGATTAAACTTACAAAGCCTATACTATAACGGAACATAAACGAAGAGAATTTTCAACATAGTATACTAGGAAAACAAGATAATGAAAATCAAGTTATTTTAAAACTGTTGTATAAGATTGTATGATGTCTTGACGAAAAAATTATCACAGTTTTTTCTTTTTTTTTCTTTTTTTTTTTCTTTTTTTTTTCGCCACAATACTTTCCATCAAGCAATATAAAGAGTCAATTAGATCTCACCAATTCTAAAAAAACAAACTCAAGACTTTCTATACTTTGCTGAGAAAGAAATTCATTTTCGAAGATATAATAACATCGGAGACGATATTCGCGGTATCAAATATACCGCCGAAATTGAAATGAAAAAATTGCGCATAATATCTTTACCCAGCCGCTGTTTGAGGGTTGACTCTTCGACCTGCTCTCGAACAAGGTCGTCCCATCCATTTCCGCCCTGCCAAATAAGTCCCACCTGGTGGCTCAGGATGGGCAGGTTGCACACGAAGCAAATTGCTGTCATGGTCCTGGAAATGAAATATTACTAAATTTTAGAGACTGTTGCGAACAGCAGTGACTTTCTTATATGTTCTATTTATGCGGTGGAAGGAATAGAAGTATATAGGTGCATCTTAATAAAGTGAAGTACAAAGTTAACCAGGCCATGCCGAGAGAGCGGTTTTATAACAGACTTAGTCGAATTATGGTTTTAAACCGCGATGATTAATTAATTTTATATGATGAATCTTGATTAATTGACCAAGTCTTTCAGCTAGGGCCAAGTTAAGTTTATTAATAATTAAGCGAAGACGATCGAAGCATTAGTATTTTTATACATATATATACATGTTAAACATACATATAGATATGTATATATCTAGAGATTGGAGTGTTTATTCAATCAATTAAAAATATTTTGTATTATCGAGTCGTTGCAGTCCGTAAAAAAAAAAAAAAAAAAATATATATATATACGAGATCTTTTCGATTTGTTCCTTTCAGTGATATATAGGTTCATCAAAGAAATATAAATCTTGTATCTAATACTACAGTGCGTTTCTAAATTAAATTAAAACCATATTGCGGCAAATCTGTTGAATATAGTTATAATCAACTGATCATATTACGAAATAGTTACTGAACTTTTATCAAAAAGGCCGAAAGAAAATTTGGCAGTAAATTACACTGTTACAGTTTAAATACGTTAGAAAATTATTCGAATTTTTTAATGAATTTCATTCCAAAGCAAGGATGCAGAGCAGATATATATATATATATATATATATATATATATATATTCAGAATGGAAAATATACGAGAGTAGAAATTTTGAGAAAATAGGTTTTGATCTTATGTTTTCGACCTGTAGTGTCGAAGTCTGGGGCTCGGCAACGACATCGCATGGCAAGGGCCTGGCCGACCTGCAAAAGATAGGCACACACTTTTTTCGAGTAACTTTTCTAAAAAAAAATTTTTTTTTTTTTTTTTTTTTTTCTTTAGATTAGTCAAATGCAGTTAGCTGTGCAATAACTCGCAGCGATATATGAAGCGCAGGAAAGAATTCACCTCGACGCATGTATATATATATTCATTTATTCAACAGTAAATTCCACGTGAATTTTTCTAATTATTCATTTTCATCCCTTATTATTGCCTTTTTAATTAAATAACTTTACACAAGAATGTTTGGATATACCGATTAAACATTAACCGCTATGGTTAGGAAATATTGATTAATAGCCAGAACAAGTTATAAAGTCGTTATGTGATTATATACATGTACCTACACATATTTATACCTATATGATCAGAATTTAAATAATCCAGAAAATTAATTACCAGTCAATTTTTGTTTCATCAACAAAATCAATAAGCTTGCTCGATACGGAAAACCGCCCCATACCTGTAAACTGCCAATTTCATCAATTCTAATCAAATACATACATAATATAGAACAATTACTATTTACATAATTTTATTCATTATTTCCCAAGCTACAGCTATTCATAGGTATATACTATATAGGCAGGAATATAAAGGATAGACATAATTTACACATATATACCTACCGTTGATCAGTCTCTCTGATCCGCACGTGCCACAGCCACTGGTGGAGTTTCGGCAAAGTGATCTCTCTGTCCGTCCACCATCATCTCAACCGCAACCCCCATCCCTACTTTTAGTCAGCAGTCGGTAAATGTGAAAAACAACCCCAAATCAATAGACCCGAAAATAATTTCAAGTGCGGGTGATCTCAGCGATTGGTAAAACAGGCCGAGCTTTAGGTGAATTAAAATTAATTTACCTAATTCTAATTGATTTTCGGGACGATTCTCGTTTAATGCTATTGGACAACGATTGCTCCTTGTTATCATCATTATCTAGTGCCACCGAGACTTGGACAAAAAATTGTATAATTTGTTTTTTACCCTAATTTAACACGAAACTTCGACAAAAACGATTTCGACAGAGTTATTTTGGGCGCGAACGTTTTTATTAATTTACCCCGTATGTATGTAGGTATAGGTATGAGTATAGGTACACCTATATATGTAAAAATCATTATGTACCTATACGTTAGCTTCGTGAAGCCATTATTTTCGAATTTGACAATCATTCGCGTTTTAATCCAATCGGGGAAGTACAAAAGGTAAGACGATTTAGAAATTATATAAATCACGTAGAAAGTTCACTCGAAGCTCAACGTTCCTTTGTACTTTGAAGATCACCTTAATCGCCTTGGAACACTTTGATAAGTCCGGTTTTGAAACGTCAGCAAAAACTGAATAAAGCAAACGGCCCACGCTGCCTCCCTCAACTCGAATTTAGTCAAATGATCTCGGACAGGCTTTTCCTATTCGTGAGAACCTATGTCACTCAAATTCCGCTCGAATTGGTTGAACATTTTTTCTTCCTAGTTTCAACAACTGTGGAAATAAAATTTAGCGATATTCGACACCAATAATCGAGTCTCCACACTTTTGATCAGCCTAGTTTTCTTCTTCGAATGTAACTTAGCAAACTTTTCTCTCGCAAACCTAAGTTTGATGAACTAAAATACCGAAACTAAACGTCAAAGATCCCGGAATGAACATCTGCCTTCAAGGAT
This sequence comes from Tenthredo mesomela, assembly GCA_943736025.1. NCBI lineage: Eukaryota > Metazoa > Arthropoda > Insecta > Hymenoptera > Tenthredinidae > Tenthredo > Tenthredo mesomela. The sequence goes on from OX031013.1 coordinate 10,046,136, forward strand.
AAGTTGGTTCAATCCCATCGACTAATATCTATAGGCCATATAATATGTATTGATTGGCGAAAAAAAAAAGTTACAAACGTAATTTGTTAGCGTGGTGACGTGCGAGCTGTCTGAAAACGCAAAAGAATATTTTCAGGGATGAGCTATACACTCGGTGAAACTGAACTTTTTTTCATCTTCAACATCACTCCATTTCCATCAGGATAATTTTCTTCTTTATCGTACCTACACGTAGAGCACCTTGTAACATATGTACATTCGATGTCAGAGGCGTCATGCCCCGTCGAGATGCCCGTGTACCGTGACAGAGTGACGAATAGTCACTGTATTGCCTTGAATACCCCGGAAATCACTTTACGAAAAGCCCTATTCGTCCATTTGATACTTCTCAGAAGCTCTAGATGAAACAACCGAGAAACTGAACCTCGACTCAGCGGGGGGATGAGAGTTCAATCGGCGAAATTGAGATATTTAACGAGCTGTTTTTGTCCTATCCCATTCGCCTCGTGTCTCAAATTATCGAGATGCGATACACGCGATTTCATTCAATGGTAACCTTTATATGCCTATGTCTTAAACTCAACTCGTATTTGTAGACCAAGACCACCGTGAATAAATTACGGACGAATTATTTGAGGAAGAGAAATTCCCAAGGCAGGAATGAAATGGTGACAATGTAGGGTAAGGTTGCTATCGATGGACCGGTGCGACCGATGGACCAGTTGAATATTTAAAAAACGCGTTGGTAGGAAGAGATCTTTTCAGTTGAAATTGAGTGTACTAGTCGGGAAAAGTTGAAAAAATGTTGAAAAGAGTCACTCGGTTACAATAAGCGTGCTGAAATCTAGTTTCGATAGCTGAAGGTTTCAAGATTCGAAACGACACTAGACATTTATTTATATGTCCTAACTCGGGGGGTAGTAGATCAGGTTATGTGTTGCTTTGCAAATTTCCATGGATGGACCATGAAACAGTGCCATGAATGGACCAGTAATCTATAATGGCAGATAGTCTATAATAATTGAAAAAAAAGAATAGGTATATACAGAAAGATTTTTACCTAGTTTTCAATGAATCTAGGTATAAGATATTGTTTTGTTATGCAGAGATGTATAAAATCAAAGAATTTCATTTTATACTTTCAAACTGATATCCAAGATTAGATAACGTACTACTATAAATGCGATTTTGTATGATATAACTTTTTAGACTGCTGTTTACATAAAGATCTAACCCATAGTTCATCCATTCATTATTGACACCAATAATATCAAGTCATTGAACTGTTTTAGGTTCATTATTTAGGTGGTCCAACGAAGGAAACCGAGTGGTCCATTCATGGAGAGGGGTTGCCATGGATGGACTGAATGCAAAAAATACAAAATCGGTTTTGCTGAGTCGACAATTAACGATAAATTTTTCTACATGTGAACGTTTTGTAGAAAAGGTTTCAATGAAAAGATCCACCAATGATTTTTCATGTTTGACATGAAAATGTACTTTTTATGACCAATTTTGCTTAGGGGGTCCATCGATAGCAACCTTACCCTAATAACATCAGAGTATGTTGATCACCCATTCAGTACTACCTATCGTTTTTCTCTCTACCATTCGATCCGGTGATAGAAATCTAGCTACGCAGTTTCTTATCCCACGAGCTTATTCGCTTCCGACACAACCAAGACGAGTGAATCAAATAGGGGATCCCTGGTATTAAAGTTAACCCCCGAGTTAACTGAAGCCCATAAGACATAAGAAGATATGATTTATTTTTGCACCATGAACCATGTATATCGTAAATGTGTATAAACATATATACATGTACTGTATGGAATATACCTGAGGTACAGGGTACAAAGGAAGTGTCCTTAGGGTAAATGTCCCGCGAGAGAAAGTTTGCGGAGAGCCTCAAGGTACTTTGAAAATGCCCTAACGGAAGGACACGCTTCTATATATGGAGGTGTATTCGAGCAGGTATACCGAGAGTGAATTGAGGACGTAGGACGCGTCGTCATAGAAACGAACGGGACATCCTAATAATTGCAAAACAGGCTCCTGTCGAGAGAGAGAGAGAGAGAGAGAAAAGGGCCGGATCCGTGTGCCAGTGATGAAAGAAGTTCAAGTCCTTTTGGTCTTCCCGTTTCTCCCGCCCTTCTCTCTCGCTCCCTTTTCTTCCTCTCTTGTTCCAAGTCATGAAGGTGCCCTTGTATAAAAGTTACGTGTAAGCAAGTTGAGCTCTACCCCTCTGCTGACTACAGCCTACATTTGTAGCACGTCTGTATATCGCACCCTAAAGTGATGAAAATGGGAGTAGATGTGCGTCACCATTTGCTGGAAGCATTCGACCGCTTTAAGATCAGAACAGATGTTCCTTGTGCCAATCCTATTTACAGCATCAAGCTAAAGATGTTCCTTCTGCTGCTGTAGCTGTCGCTTCTGTTCAATTCGAAGCTTCTTCGCTCCTCGTGAGATAAACAAGATTTCAAGATTCAGACCGACTTACTATACCTATGCGATTCTCTCTTCGTTGTGGGCTCATCTTCTATCTCTCAGACTTCGCCAGATTCGAGGATACTCGGTAATCGAACTGTATACTTTAGCAGTATCAAATTGACCTACAAATTTGCTGCTACTCAGATTTATCACTTCTTTATTTATCGAGCTTTTGAAAGCCAGATGAAGACATTCAATTTGATAAGGGTGACTTTTGTTGGATAACAATACTTCGAGCACAATAAAGACACTTACAGAAGTCGCTTTGTTAACAACACATAACGATACATGTGAACATATTTCGCACATACATTAACGTGACTATAATGTCGTTGGATCGAAACAGTAGGGAATCGGATGAGGGTGTGTAGTCAGACCACAAGCCATTATGAATATCTATTCTGGGTCACCAAATTTTCGCAACCACCATCTTCGTGTACACACACGTTCACCACAGAATATGTTTGTGGCTGTCTTTGCCTTGATGTTGCCTCTTTAGACTCACAAGACACTATGCAAGCTGTGTATTTCAGGATGCAGAGGGAGAAACTCGGGGAAATCACTTGTGCCACCAGACAATGAATTAGATAACACGTTGCTGTCATCTTTCAGCTTTTGTTCTTCGGCCTTGTCGGATGCCTTTTGTTACCTATACATGGCCCAGTTACACGTAACTTGACCGTTAAGCATTTCAGCTATGCAACATTTCTAATCACTCCCCGGGTAACATTCATTAAAGCCACATGGCATTATTATGGTTTCCATGAAAAATGAATTCTGCTACTTTCAACGAATCTAAGTTTACCGGCCTTCATGATCCGACAAACAGGATTTTAGACAGATTTTAGTATACTTCGAATGATCTTAGAGATATCACTTCGATATCTCTAGAGATATCAATAGAACTTCGAGTGATAACAAAAATTATACGAAATATCGGATGGGGTTGAAAACAAATCAAACGAATCCAGTAAAACGCTCCTTAATTTCTCTGGCAACCTTTGCCTTCCACTTGGGCTTCTGTATCTTTCAAAGGATCCCTTCAATTACTCAACGGAATGACGAAGTTCGTCTCCTTTTCGGTTTCAGATGAACCTTCAGCCCTTCGGCTCTATTTCATCTTTTCTTACAAACGGGGCATTCGTATTTAACGCGCTCATTTTGGCCAACGTACTGATGATGGTTCACGTCTGAGTATTTGTAGAATAAACGAGCAAGGAAATACACGATATATTGCAGACTTTGCACGTGTGTTTAGGTTCTATTCCCACCCTCTATAAATCTTGAATTAAGTGAGATAGATTTCGAGGGTTCTTGACCAGCGGACAAGAGCTTATTCCTCCTCATTTTTCATCTTTTAGCAATTTTAGATTCTTCCCTCGTAGCTGGAAGGACTTTTATATCATCGATACTCTCGACCGGAATCTGTCATTCGCTTGTAAAGGGGATGGAAGTGACGCGAAGTGAAAGAGGGAAAGCCACTTGGAATTCCTACAAGCTAGAAAGGAAAGAAATTTATGGGATTCAAGTAAACGGAAAGAAGTTGGCAAGTCAGGGAGAGGGTGCGTTTTGGCGGTGACATTCAAATCGTTAAAGTTGGCCTCGGTGCACGGGGACTATTAATTATACCTTATACCAAACATTCCAAATCTCGAAACGAGAATTACACGAAGTAGGCTGAAGAGAAAAGGGTGAATTGTGATGAAGGAGTTCGAAGAGGGCGTGGAGTTACGTGAAGAAGAAAATTTCGCGCAGGGATGACTAAAGTCTTAATTATACGTATAGGGTAGACTCTGAACGGCAAGGATAAGGATAGCGGAGACTTTGCAGAGACTACATTAGAACGTCGAGAGGCAAAAGACAGTTTTTTTCACAAGAAACCTGGTAGCCTGTAGTCGTGTACTCCCTGGGGGGAATGATATTCTTTATAAAATTCAACAGATTTTTTTTTTTCCTATTCACCAGATCAGACAACCCGAAAGAAGATATGAGAAGAAAATGAGCGACGAAATTTATTTTCCTTCCTAAAAAAATCTCCCCATTTTCTTCCTTTCCGCCTTTCCGCTCCAACTCTCGCAGGGCAGCACAACTTCTAGCACAACCCTGGTAACTATTCAACAATCCCAAGACACACACACCGTCAGAACGAAACTCAGCATCGTCCTTGTCACGTCGGCTCTCTCTTATACCTCTCTAGCCGTTCATTTGCCTGTAATAAGCGAAACCAAACTAACAGCGAAGTTCTCTCATCATCATGATACTGAAATTGAACCAAAATTTGATTACGACTCTCTAAGGTCGCACTTTTATTTCGCAACTTGATCGGGCTCTTCGCCGGAGATGAAAATTAACTTCGTTGCCACGCCCGGGAGCGGTATAGCAGGATGATCTTCGGGAGAAGGTATCCATAGCAGATTTCTGCTAATTATATTCTAACGTGCAACCGAAAATATGCTTTCAAATGCAACATGAAGCTCCGACGTTGAACATGCCAAGCAAGTTTTTCAGCAAAATACGTATACATCACAAGCCCAAAGGAATGGCGAAGCTTTGAATCCAGGTTACGGATTTAGATTGCATGGAGCTCTAACCGTAACTGTATAAACGGGTTCAGTTTCATTCAATTATCTTCTAGTCCGGCGGTTAACGAGACCAATTAGAAGCAGCTTGATAGTATGATAATACGAAGGCTTGTATACTATAATATACCGATAGAGAATACCGATGTGATATTGTTTAAATAAAATAATATTGACGTCAAACTCGTCGTTAGCAACATACATAGAAATGAAATGATTTGAAACGTTTTTTGATGAGGTTTAAAAGATTGTTCAACTTAGCCTCAGGACATGCATGAGTACCATATATGAATTAAAATTCTCACGACAATGGAGTAATTTTCGCTCTTTTTATGTTTTTTTTTTTTTCCCCCATTTTATTTCCTCTTTTGACCTCTCCGCGTCATTTCTCTTTTTTGTCAGAATTCGTTTGTGGGCATATATGTTATATTCCTTTGACTATAGATGTGAATAATTATGTATTCTCATCCTAGTGAGCATTAAGCAGTCTGGTTTTATGCTTCTTCTGTATAATAATATTATAACTTTGTTACTATAACAGAGAGGCAAAAAAATGTATTACGATAGGATAAGGGTATAGATATAGTATATAATATAATAGTGCAAATCGCAATTTGGAGAAAAAAAAAGGGGGGTTCAAAGGCTTCTACGAATATATACCGAATGCGTGGGTATAATATAAATTTCCTCACCCAGATGAATCCGCAGGGTGTATTTATGTATAGTTTATACTCTTAACTTAATCTATATACATATTTACATGCATATCTGTATATGTATATGTATATGTATATGTATATATGTATGTTGTATACATAAATACGTGTTGCGCGCATACGCAAAACTCCTGCGTCCTCCCAGACCCCGACCTCGACCTTACCTCCACCCCAACCCTTGTCCTCGTCCTCCGTCTGCCTCTGACAACCCTTTGAAACTGGGGCTCTGGCTACGCTTCGTGCTTACACCGCCCAGCACTAAATTAATATCAAATAACCTGCCCGCGTACCCGGCGTTCCTCGACTACGGCCCCTACAACCCCAACTTCTATACCTCGTATCCACGATCTCGCATACGAACGAACAAACATTAGCCAGTCACCCCTACGCAATCGCGTAATAGCGTTCCCTTGCAATAATCGGTTACTCCCGGTATTCAACCACCTTGTATTTATAGGCTGAGGTATGCGATTGTTAATATACGCAATAGGGCGGAGTGAAAAATTCACTTTTTTTAAATCACTATCTCCTTAGCACTAAAAAATTACGTCTTGACATCCTGAAAACCCACACCAAAGGATTTTTTTATGAGACCACATCTTGAGGTGCCTAGACGAAGATTACATTTTCACTTCACTTTCGGGAACTTCCAGACTCGGATATATCCTTCCTTCCCCTAGAATGCAATTTTCAGCTAACAATTAAAATTTTGAATAATGATCTAATTGGCTTCATTGCAAACTTTCAAAAAAAACAACAGAAATTTGGTTATTTCCGTGTCATACTCAGAATAACCAAATTTCTTGCGTTTCTTTGAAGGTTTGAAATGAAGCCAATTAGATCATTATTCGAAATTTTAAATGTTAGCTGAAAATTGCATTCTAGTGGAAGGAAGGATATATCCGAGTCTGGAAGTTCCCGAAAGTGAAGTGAAAATGTAATCTTCGTCTAGGCACCTCAAGATGTGGTCTCATAAAACAATCCTTTGGTGTGGGTTTTCAGGATGTCAAGACGTAATTTTTTAGTGCTAAGGAGATAGCGATTTGAAAAAAGCGAGTTTTTCACTCCGCCCTAATACGCAAGTATCGAGGCAATGATGATATATATATATATATATGCTACGTATCGATTACGATAGAACATCAGGTGATATAATATATATATGATGAACAGAGATATTCATCTCTAAGTAGTCAGAAGGGATGAAGGGCGAGGATTGCGTTAGCTTCTTTTTCGAATCCAACTTGAATAAGAGAAACTTTTTATTTTTAAATTAATTCTGTCATTTTTATTTATCAACTCATAATACATGTCATATACATTAACGCGGTTTATCAAATTCTCGCGATCGCGTTAAAAACGTATATTTTTTTTTGAGGTAAAGTGACAGTTGTGAACTCAGATAAAATAAAAACAAGTTTTTTTCACGTTTAAGGGTAAAGTTTTATACCGCGTATTCCTTTCTCGCATTTTATTTTTTTCCCACCCCATCTACATCTCGCTTGGTTTTATCGGTGAAACTCTGCACCCCAAAGAAGTAGCTACGGGGATAAGTTTTATTGCTCCACTGCCAGAAGGGCATCTCGTTTGCCAGTTTAGTTTCTCCTCTAGTTTTAATTAATAAAAAGAAAAAAGAAAAAAAATAAAAAATACAACAAATCGACCCCTTAGTGGTAAAACATGCTACCCGAGAATATGCTGGGAAAACATGCTACCCGAGAATAAGCTGGCAAAACATGCTACCCCAGAATAAGCTGGCAAAACATGCTACCCGAGAATAGGCTGGGAAAAGATGCTAGCCGAGAATAGGCTGGGAAAACATGCTACCCGAGAATGAGTTTCAAGAACATACTATCTCACGTCAGAAATTTTTTGGAGCAAAATTTGGTTGGTAACACTGCTGCTCGCATAAAGACGAACAAAACGATCTTCATTCCAATTTTTATACAGAAAGTCTACACAGCCCGTGTAGAAATTGGTCCAGGATTCTGGTCGGGTCCCGACCAGTTGACCCTGCTTCAAGTCGGGGACTGGTCAGGACAACTAGTCGGGTCCCCGGCCAGTAGTGTCACGGTATATTAGTCGGGCGCTGGGCAGTCCCAACGATTTATCCTGGCCGGGATCTGGTCAGACACCAGTGTGGTATTTTTAAAAATTCTATATTCGGGGGTGAATAAATGAAAACTATAATTATGATGAAAAAATCATTTTTAATTCCCATTGCATGTTAACATAAACACTCATAACAATTGGTAGTATTGCCTTATTTATGTTTCAAACATATTGGACTGAAGCTCTTTTTCAAAGTTTTAGTTTCAGTCTTAAAGTTAAACTAGTTTTAACTTTACTTTTACAAGCTTGTATTAAATTATATAAAATATCATTATAGGAACTTGAGAAAATAGCTGACTGGACTGAATGTATCATATTATCACTAATATTAGGATCCTGGGACCCTTGAGTTTCGAACTCATGCAGCATGGGAGTTATTCGTCCCGTTTTGAGTCACGATCACCATCACGTTCTTGGGGAAGGCTGTGCGAAGACTTAGTTCTCTTCTTTCTTTCACCGCCCCAATCCTTGGCATTTGAAAGTACATTTCCCAATACCATTCCAAAGGTATCATCTGTGATATTGTTGCCTGCATTCGGATCGTGATGCGTCTGCGAAATAACACCTAAGAAGAAAGGGAGACTCTAATAAACATGCGACAAAAAAAGAGTCCAAATGAAGTTCCCACACTCAGAGAAATATTCGGTGACAGTAACTATAATACCTCAACGATAGCAAATATGGTGTGGGCAACTATTTTTTTTCAGTTAGGTCAACCAATTTATGGTTATCGGTACCAAGAAAATAGTAAACGGAACTAAAAAAATAGTTGCGCGAACTACATTTCATATAGTTGAGGTCTTTTAGTTGTGTTTACTATTCAGATTTCTCTCAGTGCATATATTATACGGAATTTATGAATTTAATTGATGCTTAACAAAACCGGTTGTTCTGTAATTTTGTCAATTATAATTTATCATTTGCCCTTTTTTTAAATTTATTTATTTATTTATTTTTTAATTGAAGACGAGAAAATCCTGACTCTGTGATAACGCTACCTACCGATCAGGCAGTACAGACGAGATAAGAATACCCGTAATTTTGTATTTTTTTATGTGTACAATATTATTTGAATCCACTTACTTGCACCTCCCCTCAGTAGCACACTATATGTTGGCCAGCTGCTAGAAGCATTAGCTTCTAGCTAATAAAAACTCTATTATTTGATAATCGTATTCCTCCTCTATGTCTGACATTTTTTTATGAGTAAAAGTTTATAGTGATCTTCAATTCTCCACAAAATTGAACGTCGCTCATTTTTCCGAGCGCTCGCAATCTTGCTGTGACGAATCAAACGCGAAGGTTATGAAGCGTATTTCTTTGGCCCGCACTACCACAATAGATCCCTGCTAGCACGCGACTAGCTGTCAGCAGATCGGCCGCAAACTTTCAACTGTAAATAGCCCAGCCTGTACCCGACCAGTACCCGCTGATTGTAAGATGTTTGCAAAAAATTCCTCGTCACCCATGGTGAAAACTACAATTTTTTCATTAATCTAAATAAATATATTTGTAATTCGGTAAGAAAACGGAGAATATTTCAATATCACTACGAATATTTTTCGAAGTTTGGAGAACATATTTTCATCAGGTAATACCCTACTTGGTGCCTGACCAGTACCCCCCTAAAAATGTTGACAAAAAATAACCCAACCAGCATATGACTAGTACCCTACTTCTAATAGGGCTGAGTGGGGCTATTTCTACACGGGAGTCTAACTATTACCTAACATTTGTTGACATACTTGATTGCGGATACTTGTTTTTTTTTTCTCATGTCATATTTATTTGAAAGATCGTGAAGAATATAAAATGTTATTAACATTATGTAGATATCGCACACCTAGATCTAAACTGAGACAAGTCGAAAAATCTCATTTTTCAGTATGAGGAAAAAACGTCACGTTGTGTAATTAATGAATTATTTATCCAAAAGCATAATTGGAACAAAACGTTTCTTCCTCATACTGAAAAATGAGATTTTTCGACTTGTCTCAGTTTAGATCTAGGTGTGCGATATCTACATAATGTTAAGGGGACCAGTACAGCGACTTTTCGAGAAATTATCATAGTCCGAAATCCATTTATTTAATAACCAAAGTTCATTTCACATCAAAATATTTTTCTTTTTCAAAATCATGTGTCGTAAGGATTTCAGAGCACCGTTGGACCGATTCAGGTCATCTTGGATTCATTTCCTTCAGAAAACAAATCCTCATCATGTGAATGTAGGAATTTTAAAATAAAAAATTGTGTCATAAGTTATGATCAATTTACCAAATTTGCAAAAATTATTATCACTCATTTCTTAAATAACTTGGCCAAAACGAAAAATTTTCAAAATTCCTACATTCACATGATGAGGATTTGTTTTCTGAAGAAAATGAATCCAAGATGACCTGAATCGGTCCAACGGTGCTCTGAAATCCTTACGACACATGATTTTGAAAAAGAAAAATATTTTGATGTGAAATGAACTTTAGTTATGAAATAAATTCATTTCGGCCTATGATAATTTCTCGAAAAGTCGCTGTACTGGTCCCCTTAATAACATTTTATATTCTTCACGATCTTTCAAATAAATATGACATGAGAAAAAAAAAACAAGTATCCGCAATCAAGTATGTCAACAAATGTTAGGTAATAGTTAGACTGTGTAGACTTTCTGTATAAAAATTGGAATGAAGATCGTTTTGTTCGTCTTTATGCGAGCAGCAGTGTTACCAACCAAATTTTGCTCCAAAAAATTTCTGACGTGAGATAGTATGTTCTTGAAACTCATTCTCGGGTAGCATGTTTTCCCAGCCTATTCTCGGCTAGCATCTTTTCCCAGCCTATTCTCGGGTAGCATGTTTTGCCAGCTTATTCTGGGGTAGCATGTTTTGCCAGCTTATTCTCGGGTAGCATGTTTTCCCAGCATATTCTCGGGTAGCATGTTTTACCACTAAGGGGTCGAAATTATCTCGACATTCTGATTCGAAAACTTCTACTTTGATTCGTCTTGAGTAAACACGACAGAAACTAAAAGTAAATCAACCCTTTAACCGTGGTTACCCTCAAAGGTCTTGGAGCGCGTAATCTTTTTCAAATATCATGTAAATAGGGGCAAGACCGTTCCTCTCATGTGAGGTCTGTGCAAACCGAAAATCGATTTTGGGATGGTAAGGGATGGGAAGGGAAGGGAAAGGAAGGAAAAGAGCTTTACCGACCCATAAGACGGTCAGAAAAGGCTTAAATTCCCCACCTACAACATACGCAAAGAGGCATGCAAAGAGAACCGTGGAAAACTTGAAAACTTGAAAAGCACGACCTACTTACGATTCAGGGGACAACTGACAGATGAGAAGATTTACCAGAAAGCAGCCAATGAATTATTAAAAGAGAAGGAAATATTTATCATTGCTCATTTTTTTTTTTTTTTTTTTTTTTGCTTTATTTTTCATAAAAAGGAAAATAAATGGATGTGGTCGGCCGATTGGTCGGCCATTTCATCTCAGCAACTGCAGAAACGACAAACATATAATACCTATATATATTATATAAATGTATATGCATGATGCAAAGTTGATGAACGGGTTAAAAGCGGACACTTGATGGTGCGGAGATCGCGAGACCTGCAGAGTGTACTGTTTTGAGGGATGGTAAAACAATGAAGGTATTGTTTCAGTGTTAGCAGCTCCTCACAATGCGGGTCTTCTGAAAAAGTCAGAACAATACACTCTGGGTGGGAGTGGACCTACCTGCTGCCATGCCATCCCGAATCAATTTAATTCCTGAGCACTTTAGTTAACGAGAAAGATGACACCAATTTTTTTTTTTTTCGTTTTTTTTTCTTCTCTTTTCATCTCTGTTCTTTTTTTCCACAACTTTTTTTAATAATTTAATTTTAATTGTGTCTATCCGGTTGTCGTGGTCGCTCAATTTTCTGTTTTAAATATACCTACCCTCTGGTGTCGTATCTCAAGGGAGTGTTTTGTTCGAGGAGGTTATTAGTCTTCCTGTCGCATTTACTCAAATAGACATTATTCTTTGACTAATCGGGGAAAAAGTTATTTATACTCGAAAAATAAATTCAGATCCAAATCTGTCGAGACGGATGTTATACTCGTTCCTTTCCGAATAGCGAGAAATATTAAATCCGAGGTACTACATTGATAACTGATCTAATAAAATATAAGGATGCGGTATTATACCTTACTCGTTCTTCGATCCATTTCATTTCCACGCCTGTTTCTATACTTGTGACTTCTTATAGGCTGGTTTGTTCGAAACGAAAGCGGATTACAAAGAACCAAAGAGCCATTCCAAGCGAATAGGGTCGCAAACCCGCGCTGGGGTCCCTTAGGTCAAAGAAAACCATCCTAATCAATTTCTTGTCAAAACGCTCTCGAAAAGTTATCAAAGACCACCGTTGGTCATGGGGGGGCTTTCTTTTTATCGGCGAAAGGCTTCTCGGTACCATTACTCTGTCTTAGTAGAGACATTTGTTTCATTACCTGTGTGGTTATTTATTTATACCTAAGAATTTAATACAAGAAATTCACGTATACGAAGCTTTTGATGTGTATCACAAAGCCCAATTACTGCATAGTCCTATAAGCTCACCAACTTTGGCGGCTTAGTTCTAATTCAAAGTTAATTCGTGCCCCGAAATTAAGAGGCACTAATGAATTTTCACTCAAATATGATAAAGGAAATGGGTGAACGGGTTATTTTATACATTTTGCTTATCCGTACAACGGTGACAATGTCAGTGGACATATTTCTCTTTATATTATAATAGGTTTTGCATTTTTCATGTGTGATATGAGTTGTCACACTGAATTTATATCTGTTGTCGTATAGAAAATCGATATTATAATTAAATAAGACGAAATTTGATAATGAGAATTCCCTTGATTTTTGAAAACCAGAGACCTTCGACTCTCCGAGATCGACTGATTTAATTATCGTGCCCTATTCCGCATAATACAATAATCCGCCGTGCGTATTTCTCGGCAAATTGTGTTTCGCATAAATGCTTGCAAATGAAAACAGTTACCATTTCGAAATCGTTCCCTGCAAAGCCCTCCACCTGTTTTGACTACGTAATGAGATTTATTACGTTAAAAGCCGTTTTAAACATGGCTTGCCACGTTGCATTATGCCTCGAAAACATATTGACGTTTGAAGAAAATTCAATAACAAAGATTGACGTGTTCACCGCGATATAACCACATGAGTCGAATTGAAAAATGAAAAATAAGATTTTTTTATATATTTTATTTTATATATAAATAAAATGTATAAATTGTGAAAAAAAAAAAAAAAAAAAATGATCTACACACGTTTTCCGCGATCAATAAATCGCAGCGAAAGTATAATCGGTTGTGGAAAATCAAAGAGAGATACGATGCAAGAAAAGTAGTACCTATTTCCTATAACGGGTAAAATTACGTAGGTACTATCTAGTCATTTCTAATGGTTGTTTACCGTAGTTGAAGTAAATTTGTTTAAAATATTTGCAACATGATTAGTAACCCAATTATAGCATTTATTGAGTTAGAAACTCCGCACCATCGCCTCGATAGAGGTAAACGAGACCGAGGAAACTCCTCATAGTAGCATAAGGCCGAAGGACGAAGGATGAAGGTAGCGGAGGACAGGTGTGTACGGAGGCTGGGTAATAGCCTACTCGGTACACCACCTAAATCAATTACGTATCCTAGATGGTGTTCGAACAACAGTATACAGGGTACGCGACGCGACGCAGCTTCTCTCCTCGAGTCTCAAGCGTCTCTTTATGGCTAATAATCAAAGTTCGTTTTCCCATACATACCTACCTACCTACCTACCTGCGTTCGTATATATATCGGGGTACTTTGCACGACGTAATTGTGGTGTCGAAAGAGCTTTCATGCTTGAGAATTCTTCAGTGAAATGGATACTCGAATGAAATAGGGAGGCGTCAACTGGTAATGACAGCTTACCTCTTATAGTGTGGTATCATTTTCAGAGTATAACGGTGAACTCTTGTGCGCCTTTCTATACCCTAAACCGATCGAGAACAGCTTTCATTAAACAAGTGTTATTACCTGTACAAATCAACGCAGCTTCGATATGCTTTCTATCGTACAAGGACAATACTTGAATTATCGAGAACATAGATTAACTAATTTTTGCTTTTATTTCTAGTCACAAACCGATTTATTACAAATTCTATACTCAGCTAGACGTTTATAATAAATTATTATCCATTTTTTTTCCACTTTTCTCTTCGCAAGTACAACTACGACGATAAATACTGACCTGCGCGTGTCCGAGAACGTACTAGATAGCATATAATATATATATATATATATACCTATATACGAGGGTGCACTGTTTCATCTAGAATACTATATCACCGCATAATATGTGCAGGCATTGAGGTAACAATATTACTGGTGCTTCTTCTGTCGAGCAAACATTAACAATGCTCGTCTATCCGTTGGTCTTTTATTCTCTCTCTACATAATACATATAAAAAATCGACTCCTCTGCTCCGCAGCTTCCTAGTTTATGAGATACTGTCTCGAACTACCCTTATATTATTTATACGAGCTATTATAGTAGGTATAAGATGTCACTCAGCACTCAGACTGTGACATTCTCTCCAACAAAGAATCCACTTATCAACAATCTTCTTTTGGACCCACCTAGGCCACGAAATTGGGGAATTTATTGATATATATCTTTTATATCAGAACTTATACGGTATGTCTCGATCCTGTCTGGCTGTCTGTCTTACTTCTTATTGTTAAGCTTTGAACAATATAACTCACAATCAATTCTTTATCTCAGCTCTTCTTCCATTTCTATACAATATACATAATACATATATATTATATATATTATATCGATTCGACTAAATAACTATTATTATTTTACTTCGAGTAATGAATTCTGTAAGTCTGTAAGTCTGTAGTACATATATCGTTATATTATATAATACCTCGCAATCATATTTCCTAGAGTTACCTTGGATGGATAATTTAATACGTGAAATATGAATCGAGCTCAATCTCATCGTCATGTCAGAACGTAATAATCCTCTTTTCCGTCTATTTCTATTTCTATATCGTACAATAATAGTGCAGTTATTTATTCTCATTTTCTTCCTTTCTTTTTATTCGTGACTATCTCTTCATGCGTCTATCTTTGTAATGAATATTCATTATTTTTCTACTATAACGTTGTATTACATAACTTATTGCAAATGTCTTCTACTTCTTATTCTTCTTCTTCTTATTCTTCTTCGTGGTACCACTTATTCAAAGATATCTTCTACTTCAAGTTTCACTTTAAGCTATCTTATGTATTGTGTCTGCTTGCTACACACACACATAAACATATACTGTGATATTTTCAGCGAGCAAACTTGAGCCATTCTTTTTTTCTCCATTGTTTTACCCCGTGTGTGTTAGTAGCGCGAAATAAACGAGTTCACGCTCGCGAAGACGTAGCAGCGTACATGAAACGCGTGACTGTATCAGCGGCACCCTTTTCTCAACCTGTACCTACTTCCGGCAGCCCCTAATTGACTTCCTGCACGTGCCGTCATAAAAAGGTAGACTTACCAAATGCGGTAACTTTGAGCTGAAGGTTTACGACAAAATCATCGTGTCACATTCAGTTTAATTATAATTACTATAATTTACGTTTTTTGGCGATCCCTAAACGAGAAAAAAAAAAAAAAAAAAAAAAAAACATCGAAAGACGTCCCTATAATCGTTAGATCTTTGGAGCCTACCTAGTCCGGGCCAAAATGAAACCGTATGTGCGGATCAGTGGAAAAATGACTGCACATTATTCAGGAATGTGTGAAAAAAAAAAAAAAAAAAAAAAAAAAAACTTTTTTTTAAGGATTTTTCAAGAGTTTGCGATAGCTAGAGATTTATTATACAGATCAAGAGCGGAATTTCGTACTGCGATGTAAAGCTTCTCCATTCTCTTAGGGTCGTAAAGATAACCGTCAAAGATCGAGGCAATTACATAGCGGATTGCCACTGTTTTACGACCCTTCCTGTTCTCCGCGCGCCCCCGCATTACTCGTAATCGTAGTATCGAACCTTTCGCATTTACGCGTTGGTCCATCTTGAACGAACAAGTGCCTATAATAGGTATCATTAAATTCCGACGACTTGAAATGAAAATATTTTTATTAATGGTGAAAATTTGAAGAACTGTGCAAGCCATAATTGACCAGCTACACGGAAATACGCAACTGCTTCCAACCTGCACCGAGACGGAAGGGCTTACGCGAGTGGGATTTCCGCTGTTTCCGGCCCCTAGATCACAGCATGGAACAAAACAGGGTCGAAATACGATTCCAGAAATAATTCAAGGGCTTTTTAGTTTTTTCGTTTTGCTGCAGTCAAAAATATCTGGCATAGCTCCTCTCGCAACAATCCAGCTCGACTTTTTGTATAAATTCGTGAAGAGAAAGGATCTGCCACAAGTGTCAAATTACAAATGGAAGTACATGCTTCATATGGTCGAAAGTTTCGCGTCGAGGCGACGAGGGTTGAATCAAATATCTAGTAATGCTTTTACTGAAACCTTGCGTCTCTTTTTTGAAATTCTCTCAATTTCTGTTTATCATTACATTGAGCTGATCGTTTTCTTATACCCTTGCTTCTTATTCTCTCCTGTGTTAGGACTAATTGCCATTTATATTCCTTCTGGTCTATCCATTAACACACCCTAATTCTTAGCCGAAATTCCCAGTACTTAGTAGGATCTTATTTCAACAATATCTTAATACGTGTTTTGTTTTTAGTCTCATTGTAGACTTAATTAATTCAATCCTTAATGACGGCTATCTGTGTGGATACGCTTGCGTATAGTGATTGACGAGTAATAAACCGAAAAATAAAATGCAGAATTTGTTCGAGTTCTTTGTCAATATTTAAAAATTCTAACTAAAGAAATAGGTTCAATTTATTAGCATCACTCGTTACGTATATATGTACTTTATGTTTCTAACAAATAGTCAAGCGACTAGTTAATCGTGAGTAAGGACAGAAAATCGGAATTTCTTTATCAGGTAGACATAATTTATAATCAATACTAATGGGAAAAGTTTTTCACGATTTTTATTTTTTATTTTATCTTAATGAGCTGTTTTAAAATTGATATATGTATAAAGGTGAGAGTTAGATCGCATCAAAAGACAAGAGAGCTTTGAAAATTATGGCACGAACGCGAAATACCCTGACCCTTTCATTCGAGTATATCATCTCTGAAACGCGTTCTGAATCAACAGCTGATGTCTTGCAGACAATTCAATGCCCAGCGTACCACAAACTGAATTTGAATATCGATTTACTGTCAAGATGTAGGTACCCATTTCATTTCCAATAGACGCATGATAGCATTGTTCGAGTTGAAGTTGGACGGCTTTTCCACGATTTTCCCCATAAGGTTGCCTTCGTTGTTTTTAACGAACTCTATACACATATATATGCTAAAAGAAAATTTCGGTTTAATCAACTAAGTATACACGGTCGTATAAATATTTATAGTCACTATATGGAACTGAATATTTCATATTTTATTAAACGTACGTATTTTCTATGCAGACTATTCTATTCAAAATTGATAGGAAAAGAAATCCATCAGAAATGTAGGTAAATATATTTGCGATAATTTTTTCTCAATTATTTCCGCGAAATTAATTAGCAGCTAAATTCTATTACCTGATCGGAAATTCGTAGTTTCAAATTGTATAAAATACGAGTAGCTTAATGGGGGAACTTCGTGTACACATATATATATATATATACATGCATGTGTATGTTTTCGCGCCAATAAATCGTTGCTTCGTCGACGGCGCGTGGCAGCCATTGTTCTCGGTGTACGTCTCGCTAATGAGCCAAACACGTAGCTGAGAAAAATAAACAGAGTGGAAATAAAGATTGCACAGAAAATGTAAGGCCGCGCGGAATCTATCGATAATTGCTGTTCGAATGCTGCTGTATAACACGTGATGGATTAAAAAAAATATTATAGACACAGGAACTCTATATCTACTCAATCATGCGTTTTTGAAAGTTCTGTGAAAAATTACAACACTTCCACGTGATAGTATGAATATTATATATCTATTGGCAAAATCCGCTAACTGTCACAGTGATATATACTACACGAGTTCATATACCAAGCTATTCCAGATGGATTTCGGCTTTCGTTTTCAGAGGATACGCACACCCCAAATGGGCTGGTTTTTAAAGAACTGATGGATTGCGAGGGAATTATTCATATTGCGATCAATTGATTGTTCATTAGGTATGGTTTGATATGGATGATAAAAATTTTGGCTAATATTGTAAGAACAGAGCATATCGTATGTGTAGTAAATGAATATTTTTCGATTGGTTAGAAATTGTACATCATAATTATATACTTTGAAGTACTAAAAAACTGATGAGAAGTAACTGCCTAGTGTTTAAAATGTATTCATTTTTTTGTAATTGCCGTCTGCAGGGTGTAAAATGCAACCCCTTAAATATGACTTGAGTTCAGTAGCGTGTAGCTTCTTGAGAGAAACTTCTTGTCTACACTTCACAAATTGAACATGAATTGTAATTTCGAGAATATTAATTGGTGATGCACCAAGAAACACGTTAACCTTAATGAACTACCTACGAAGTACGAGTTCTTCAGAGAGAAGACGTTTGATAGAAGTTCAGGTGGGTAGATAAAAATTACTTAAAGCCTGCAAACGAACCCTGGCAATATCCATCAGGGAGCTTATTAAACTCGAGGACCACCTCAAAGCACGGTGGTCGTATAACCAAAGGAATAAAGGAAGTAAAAGAGAAAAATAGAAACGAAAGAGGGTATGGGCAGCGGGAGGGAGACATACAGATATCTTCGAGTAGGATGCTATATAGGAGATATGAAATTCCCGAAATTTCCCGAGATTTAGCGCGACGAGAGATGGATGCCACCCTGAATCCTCGCCCCCTTGGCAATCAATAAACATCCCGCGATTCCATCATGAATTTTTGTAATATATTCATGACCGTCAGGGATTTTCAATCTGCTTCAGTGGTAGAAGAAGGGTGTTCCTACCACGAAGCGCTGAAAGGATTCGTTCGTAAAACGTCAGATTTAGCATATCGAAAAAGTGCTCTCAATTTTTCACCGCAGCACCGTTTTCACAATGGTGCGATACTCCTCGGGCTACTGTTTACACCACGGTCTGTAAAAAATTCTCAACACCACCGTGCCCGGATATTGAGTCGGTGGAAAAGCAAACTCTGCGAGCTTTCCACGAAGTATACTTTGAACTTTTAACAATTCTACGAGGTTATTTTATTTTAATAACTGTTTATTTCTGCTTTTCAATTCTGATGCTTTTTCTTTCTCTCGAGGCGAGGGCAGGAAATAATGTAGGTAAACCCCAAATTCTCCCTTTAAAATCTTCTTGCAAAAATATTTTTCTCTGTCTTAAACCTACGGTCTATATATTTCTATATAGGTACCTATACCTATATTAAAAGCAACTGGCCTGAGCGTATTCCGTACCTCCGGGTCAGTAAATCTTTTCTCGATATAACAGCCGGTAGATTTTAGCGAGAGAAATCTCAAGCTGGTATCGAAACCGATACACAATACGAAGAAACGTTGAAAACTTGAGAAACTTTGCTGACAGCTAGATTGGTAGAGAGAGAGACTTATTATCCGCTGGTCTTGGTATCACGGTCGATGAAACTTTCTCAAAACTTCCCAAGAAGCACACAAATGAAAATAGTCACAAACACACAATATAAAGTCACTCGAATAAATACGAAAATCGTTTGCTCGATCGAGCGGGCGATCATTGTAAAAAAATATTCGCAAAAATTGAATGTTCAAAGTCATATACATATAAAATATAATATATATTCTATAGGAGCTATACCTATATCACAGCTTCCACAACATATGGTTTACACGCTACTGAACTCAATTTATTTGCGATACAGATGATTTTTTGTTTTTTATTTTTTCTCTCATCTTTCTTCTCCTTCCTAGCTCTTAACAATATTTCTCAAAGTTCACGCTCCGATGACGACACATACAACTCTATAGACCGGTGAAGATGAGCTTGTGCCCTCGAGACAAAGACGAAGAAGTACAGCGATAGAGCGCAAGAGATCAGAAAAGTGAGTCGGTTCGAGAGGGTAGCTTGCGTTCAGTTTCACATTGCCTTATGTACACCCCCGTTATCCAGGGACTTAGGCTCTATCGATTTTGGATGCAGCACCGGTTAGCAATATTAACGGAGTTTCATCAATAGGAGAGGTCGGGAATTTCTGCCTTTCTACTACCGAGGCCCTAAGCCCTTTACATGTAAAGATACACCGTGTTGGGAAACCCGAGGTAGACGACGAAGGCAGACGAGGGTGTGTGCAGAAAGGAAGGCATGGTTATACTCCGAGGAACGAGTTTTTGGGGGTGGAGGAACGGCTTGGACGTCGTACAAGCGAAGATTACATGGAACTTTTGAACCGTCCCTAATGTTCGAAAGAGGCCACAAGAGATCAGGGGTAGTTTTTGCATCGCGATATGTATACGAGAAGCGCAAACGAACGGATGGATCAAATGCGAGCAACTTTGGAGCAGACGTTTACTGTTTGACAAACAACAACAGTAACTTATACTGCAACAACACCAACAACAAGCAAAGTCAGCAATAACACAGAGCAGGTTGAAGTAAGCGTGGAACCAATAACGTTAGCGAAACCCTTGTACAATAAAGTTATACTCATTATTCGCTCGCCAGTGTTTACTTGAAATTTGACCAAGCCTTGACTGCCATCCAACTAACGAACCAGGACATTCAAAGCAACCCAGTGTAAATTGAACTGCCAAGAAATTTGCTTCACAGATCAGCTTACGCGTTCTTTGGATAACAAAACATTGTTCGATTAAGCGATTCTGCAGTATACCAACAATACCTAATTGGAGCCCAACATCACGAACTAAAGCATCAAGTAAATTGAACGGTTTATGTGAAGTAAATGTATTGCTCATTGGCTAAGGGCTCAACTTCAAATTGAAAGCAACGCAATTCCGAAGTGAATACCGTAGCAAATATTTCGAGAGCGATTGAATTGTGTTTTTCAGTATATACCTGCGGGATTCACTCTAACTTTGTACATTTCAAACTCCTCCAAACATTTTCAAAATTAATTATAATACTGCACGATAATTTCCCTGCAATATAACACCGGCTGAACTCTAGCGTGGATAATATGACACTTCGAGGCAATAGGGCAGTAATAATATACCCGCAATTATAATCGTTATTGGCGTGGACGCTGAGTACACAATTACGGCTAGTATGCTGAACAATTAAATGCTCGTAACAAGAAGTATCAACCTATATAAGCGTGAAGTAAAGTAAATGTTTGAGGAAATTCTAGAAATACGGTATTAGAGATGTGGGAAAATGTGAGGAAGGTAAAAAAAGGAAGTGGTTTTAATCGCGTCACTTTCTAGGTAAATAGTATCAAATCTAAATCTCGTACGCGCGATTGGAAAAAGTCAGTCTCAGTATCCGGGCGAGAATCAACAGTTTGCTCTATCGATTGGCCGTGGACCGTGTACATATGTGTCCTACCGACCTCTTTGCTTATTGGTATAAAAATAGAACGTACGTATATGGGTATATGCATACACCCACTACATCCATGTATACATACATATACTACCTACGCATTACAGTTCTACATTTTCCGTCGAAACAAAAATTGAAGAAAGAATTTTCATCCCTGAAATACATTCGCTCCTCTCAATTCGCTAGACATATATACGAAATCTTCTGGAAATAAAAGGAGTCGTCTCAAAATCGAATTTTATCCAATCAAATCTCATGTCCGATCACCTGTGTACGATTCTATATAGCGGAAAAATACCAATTTCCGAACGTTACTGGATAATTAACCAGAAAAAAGAAGTCGATGCTGGCTAACTAGATCACCATCACCAGCCACTTGCGACCATCATTCAATAATCGGAATCTCCGTTCAGGGTGTATAGTCACTATTGTTATCAGATATCTAATTTGTTCAAGTTTTTTTCTCCTCAACCTGCGTTTCCTTGTTTTTCGTCAGAGCTGGAGTTTTGAGATAATTGTTAATCAACCAACCCCCAAGTACCTTGTTAGTGACATTATACTCTAATCAATAAAGTGAAACGTAATATTCACATTAAAAATTCCAAGCACGCAGTTTCGAGTATAGTTTTTTTTCATTTATCCATTAACGACTTATCGCCTTATGCAGGCATGTAGTCGGAAGTTTCGAGTATAGTACTAGTGATTTATTCGATCTGAAACTGATGATGATAGTGATGATAGTTTCAACAAGATCGGTAAACTCATCCGTGAATTTGTATAATAATCCTTAACAGACTTTAAATTAAAATATACTACCGTAATAAACCGCACGTAAGTTCTATTGCACGCAAAAAACAGTGCTGTCGAATTTACTCTGTGAGCAGTAAATATATGGACAGCACTTTTTTGCAGTAGAAATTATCACAATTGTGGTGCATTCACTCATATGGACATTGAAGGACGCATGCTCCAATGTACCCAATACTAGAATTGTGATAATTTCTACTGCAAAAAAGTGCTGTCCATATATTCACTTCTCACAGAGTAAATTCGACAGCACTGTTTTTTGCGTGTGCTACGCCAGATTCAACCCTGCATTGCCGCAGCCAGTAATCTAGAAAAAATTTACTTCGTTGATCAATCTAAGACTAATCTTCCTCGCAGACGTCGCAGTAACGAGAAAAATATTGACTGAAGTTATAATTTCAACTTTTATACCTTATACATGTAGTACGTGGATAAAAAGAATTTTTATTAAGAAAGTCAGCAGGAACTCCCTTCGCACCTTCAACCGAAGAATAGCTGTTCGAACTTTTACAGAGAACTTTCAACATTCATACATACATACCTACACGTAATATCGATATTGACAGGCAGACAGACATACGTGACACTTTTCATGTCACAGAACTTCCATATCATTTATAACTCGACTTGTTGGAAATGGTGACAAAGCAAATGGTAATGTTGAGCTGATTTGGATTGTGATAATGGTTCGAGGAGATATTGAAAAGGTGGGAATTATCTTCGGGAGGAATTCTCCCGTTGAATCGTGTTCAGCTATATGTACAACAGCAACCTGTTTGATATAAATAATCAGAAATCACAAGACGGAAACAACCTCGGGTGCCTCACACCAAAGAGAATAGTCACAAATCGGCGGGTTAAAATTGCAGCACAGGATAAAAGGAGTCAAAGAAACACGAAGACCGCATCTCGGTACCTTTCTCACTTCCTCACTCCTCTGCCCTATTTACTGGAACATCCTTCCTCACTACAAGAGGCTTCTCTCAATTTGCAGTGCAAAGTCTACGTGATGACAACGATACACTTGTTGCGTTCGCCCTTTAAACGTAACTTAGTCGTTTCCATGGATTTTCCCGAATTTACAAAGTTCGATTTCGGGAATATATATGGGGCATTCCATGCCAACTCGACCAGCCCGTGACCTCGACCTTTCCGATTTGGTCCGCGATTTTTTATACGGTTAATCTACCCCAAAAAGACAGTCCAGATTTTTTTCAGATTTTTTATAATATTAGGTTAATTTTAAATCGACTCAAAAAGTAAACAAAGAACGCCCCTTCCAAAAAATCTGAAAAAATTCAAAGAATTTCTAAAAAATGTAACGAATTTTTCCATATTTATTCCAAGATGGAGAAATCGATAGGTAGGCTTTTTATGGATAGCACTTCTATGGTATTGAAGGAACAAAATTTTTTTGATATTCTTTCTATATGTTTTTTGGCGCGCTGAATTTGAATCCGAAGATGGTTTTTACGTATCATGATTTGACAGCTATTCGAATCAATTTTTCAATTTTTCATTCCAATGAAAAATAGCTGTAAAATCATGATACGTGAAAACCATCTTCGGATTCGAATTCAGCGCGTCAAAAAACTTATAGAAAGGACATCAAAAAAAATTTATTCCTTTAATACCATAGAAGCACTATCCATAAAAAGTCTACCTATCGATTTCTCCATCTTAGAATAAATATGGAAAAATTCGTTACATTTTTTAGAAATTTTGTGAATTTTTTCAGATTTTTTGGAAGGGGCGATCTTTGTTTACCTTTTGAGTCGATTTAAAAATAACCTAATATTAGGAAAAATCTGAAAAAAATCTGGAGTGCCTTTTTGAGGTAGATTAACCATATAAAAAATCGCGGACCAAATTGGAAAGGTCGAGGTCACGGGCTGGTCGAGTTGGCATGGAATGCCCCATATATTTCCGTGTATATGGATAAATTGTTGAAATGTTTCTCATGGATGCATATACCTCTGTAGCTCTATAAATATCCTCGGATATATCGACGAAACTGTAATACCGGTCATAGAACTATGTGAAAAATATTGAAGACTGCAAACTCAAATTACATCTAATTACGTGGAGAAGCAATATGCTTTCGAAACCGTGACTGTGGTACTGGGTGTAATCGGCAGAAAGCAAGACTGGACTCAATTTGATAAATCCTGAACGAGTCGACCGCGGTGGTGTGTTAGTGGGATTCATTTCGAACTAAGAGCCGGATAATTTCATTTGGAAAGACCATTCCGGCTGGAATGGTAAAGCGTAATTAACAAGTTCTCATCTGGAATCGACAGTGAAAGGAGAAGAGGACAATATTTTGTTGCCCGTAAAGCATAAGTTCTGTAATACAAAAATAGATGAAATTAATTCAATATCGTTATAGTAATTAAAAAGACGAAATAACGAATGAAGGTACGGTATTACAGAATTGTATAGGAAATAATTAATAAATGATAAGTATACATGTATGCCCTGGAGTAATACCTAATGAATGTTTTAATTCTGTCGTTAATCGAAAAACACAGTATGAAATAAATCGGAACCTATAATTGAATGGTGGCTTCAGAAATGTCACGTGAATAAACAGTGAATTTTTTCACAAAGCAATAGAAGCCTCACGTGTTTCCGTTGTATGGCAATTATACCTTTGATTGAGATGACGGATAAAAATTGAACCATCAGTGCCACGAACCCTGCGGCAATGAATTTCAAAGGCAGCACCCCCGCGGTCGTCACGAGTAATAATTCTGAAAAAATTTCGAAACGAAAAGAAGAGATGTTTTTCAGCTGGTTTGGTCATGCTTCAATTATGTCACGAGTCTCCTCAGCAATTTCGATGTGCGCATTTCATACAGGTAACACGCGTAACATTCTCAAAGCAAAAATTCAGAGGTAAATTGTGATACAAACATTTTGGAGATTTTTCTGTTTTTTACGTTGCTTTTTTCTCACTGACAAAAAAATCCTGACGCGATTCGTCATCGTATTTATATTGATAATAAAAACCAATCAGAATACGCCTTCAAAAGTATAAAATTCTTCAGAAGTGAAATTCTACTTCTTTCACTTTTGAGTAAGGTGGGATTAAAAAATTGGTCTCATGAAAAGTTCGTGTTTTATTTACGATCTTGAACATCCAGAAGTTATTTTCTTTTCATATTACCATTAGAAAAGTCTACCTACCGAAATTCTACCACCCATCTACTATATATTTGCAATTTTATGAATGACTCGACTGTACATAATATAATATTAGCGATTCTAAACTGTGCAAAACTTGTTTCACAAAGACGATTTATACTTATTACAATTAGGCAGCCAGTGCCCCTGATATCTGGGAATAATTGCTTCGGAGAAGAGCATATTCATTTACAAACTCTTAAATTATTTGAAGACCTTAACTGCCAGTTAGATACACGTGCTTGATTTTAAATAAAAAATTCCATATACGTGCAAATGACGTAAAAATTCTATGGGAATAAAAGTAACCGATATGACGCATAATGACTGCTAATTTCTGGGATTAATGTAATTGTTATGTATTCAAGCGGTAGGCCCCACTTAGAGCGAGCTTGGATTTTATTTTTGAAGAAAATAATATAATTTCCTACTTTAAATTCAATTCGTTGGACGGAATCACTTTTTGCTGTGTTAGGTATACCATGAGCTTTTAATCACTTTGAACACGGAGTACCTAGCTAGGTACCTACCTACCGACAATGACATACCTTCGGCCAAAAACTTTGCCGAGCAGAGCTCAAATCGGCTTCCAACGTCGTGGTCTACACGGACCTCAATTACGACGTTAATCCCTGTTATACAGATCCACAACCTGGCAGCGATGTTTAATTTCTTTTTTCCCTTCCCCCCAATCTTGAAAGCTCACCGCTTATTCTTCGTCTCCGCCATTTCATCCACCTCCTGTCCCCCTATATTACCCTTCAGGGCAACTCGAGGTATCCGACGTTGAATTAAAAAGTTGTACGACCTCTACCAGACGAATGAGTGAAAACAAAAGAAATAGGGGATGAAAGAACGATCCTTGGAGTCAAAATTCACGAGGAGTAAAAAATGTGACGATCCTACGCGGTTTTCTGCTTTCTCTTGAAAACCGTGCAGTTAGTGTACAAGTACAACCTACATAAGTTCACATACACATATGTATACGTATGGGTTACCCACAAAGCGTTTTCCGAGTATTCGGAAACTCTCGCCGATAACCGCTTCCCTAATCTATAAATCTTTCGATCGATCGAAAGGAGTCCGTTAAACCGTTCTATCCGAAACAGTAACACCCCAACGTTTCGCTACTTTATACTACACTACGGAGATTCAGCTGACTCAGAGAAAGACCTTTCTCGATTCTGGCCGAGCCCTTCTTAATGGATTTTCCCCTATCTCGGAGCGAGTTAGAACACGGATTCACCAGCTTCTCTTTCACCTTGCGACTATCTCATAAACCCTGTTACTATCAAATTAGCGAAAAAAAAAAAAAAAAAATGAGAATCGAGGTGCGCCGATAGGAAAAACAAACAATCCAAGTCGCTACCATGGGACATGACGTGTCGAGGGTGACATCGCTGTGCCTGATATTCACCAGGGGATTCCCCTCTCATTCTCATATATCGATCGCTTACGAAGCGGTCCAATTCTCTTCATACGTGTAACATATCGTCGCTAATAAATATACCATGTAATTTCCGCATTCCGTTGAGCTCATATGGGATATTTTCATTCGCCGGAAGTTACGAATGGGATTTACGAATGTCGGTGTCGATACTGCAGTATGTTCCTCGTTATCGCCTTTCTATACTTTATCAAGAACAATTTCTTATCTGATCATAGAAGGAGCGACTAAGATCATGGTCTGACGGGGTTCGTGGGCGGCGGAAATCTGGACTTGTTGCGTCCCGTTGACAAGTAGGTCATCCCCTGGGAGTAGGGATGGACGTAGGGGTTCGGAGGTAGTATTTGGGGTTGTGAGGGTAAGTAAGGGAGAAAAAAGGGCTTTGAACAGGGAGAAATTTCTTCTCTGTTCCCAAGTAAACGTTGGAAATACAATATACGACAACAAAGGGTGACTGCAGATACTACCGCTATGTTATTCCTGACTTTTTACAGGTTCAAATAGCTTGTCCAAATAACTCTGCAAAGGAATGAGGGATAAATAGAGACACGCGTTTGTCTACACTTTGAAAATTTATGGTTTAGTCTGATTCGTGGTTTTAGTTTTAATTAAAAGTCTCAAAAGATTCTCTATAATGATATCCTGGAATCAACCTCCAGTTTTTTCTTTTTTTTTTCCATTTCACTGGTGATGCTTCTAAATGAACCATTTTATCTTCACTAAGTTTAAATGATGTTAAGCCAAGGGAATTTAAAACGACTGCGATTATTAAAAAAAAAAAAAATATATGAAACGATGGAAACAAGAAGGAAGAGCACAGCCATGATATACATTCACGTTCTATATGACGTCACGTGCAAATACTGCGATTTATTGTTATAATCATCTATATACCTTAGGGTGGTTCAAAAAAGACCTAAGTTCTCGGATTTTTCTGCTCATCCGTGAATATGTTGCTTGTGATTTTTGAAAATTATTCCATTTTTTTTAGCTCTATAGGACAATATTTACTACTGCCTCAGTACAGTTGAAATTTCGAAATTTCGCCATTTTTGGCAATTTCAAAGTTCTCAGATCAAAGTGCTCATCCGACTACCTCTAGATTCTCATTCAATCAGCATTCTGGTTCAAGATGAGACTCGTACGATAATATTTAGTACTGCCTCAGAGCAGTTGAAGTTTTTTCACTATTTAGGGTTTTACCTTGAGATTGGATCGTCAGGTGTTGCTCATGAGACAGTCTCTTCTTACTATTTTATGGAAGATATACAAGAAGTTCGCAGTCTGTGGGACCATTTTTACTACTGCCTCATTGAGGGCGACTGTCCTTCAAGTAAAATTAGCAACATGAGGCAGTAGTAAAAATGGTCCCACAGACTGCAAACTTCGTGTACTTCTTCCTTAAAATGGTAAGAAAAGACTGTCTCATGAGCAGCACCTGGCGATCGAATCTCTGAAAAAACGCAAAATATTGAAAAAACTCCAATGTCTCAGAGGCAGTACTAAATATTATCGTACGAGTCTCATCTTGAACCAGAATGCTGATTGAATGAGAATCTAGAGGTAGTCGGATGAGCACTTGGATCTGAGAACTTTGAAATTGCCAAAAATGGCGAAATTTCGAAATTTCAACTGTACTGAGGCAGTAGTAAATATTGTCCTATAGAGCTCAAAAAAATGGAATAATTTTCAAAAATCACAAGCAACATATTCACGGATGAGCAGCAAAATCTGAGAACTTAGGTCTTTTTTGAACCACCCTAATATACCTCTATAAAAACTACGGCACAAGGTACAATTGGTACGGATTCAAGCGATTTCAATTATTCGATTAGGCAATATTTATTGGCTCGCTAGGTCACCAGTTCAGGTTGGCTGACCTCGGTCAAACCTTTTGCAGTGGGTGTGCAACGGATTCTGGAAGCTTGGATCTGTACCTCTCTAGTCCAGCTTGCAAGAGAAGATAATAGGTATATACGGAGCGATTCTCTGGAAATAAACGCGCCTAAAAGGTAGGCAATTGATAAGTCGATGTTTAGGCTGCTCAATGCAGGCGTCTCGCGCTTGCCTACCTCTTGGGCGCGTTACTTTCCAGAGAATCGCTCTGTATACAGGCTTGGTTGAATGTATGCAAAAACGATACATTTATTCCTTGTAAATCTATACTTAGACTGTGAAAGGTTTCCCCTTATACCACGCGAAAGAATCACCCTTACGCCTTTCGTCGAATACCAGCTGCCATATTTATCTAATTTTCATTAGTTCATTGGGGTGTTATTCGGCGTGGTTGGGGGAGGCAAGATGACGTTGAGAAAGGTGATCGCGATGAGGCTGATGATAGGGATGAGGATCGTAGATGGAAGTGGAAGTGGAGACGGGGTTCGGGTAGGGGTAGGGGCGTTGGAAGTAAAAACGGCGCAGAGAGAAGAGGGTTGAAAATGGTGGGGTGGAGGGGGAGTTGGGTTGACCCAGTTCCACGGGTCGGTTGACCCACTTCCCTTGCTCGGGGGTTGTTCGACCCAGGTGCACGTAGCTAACGCCAACAACAGGTAGTCTTGCTCAACCCCTCGGTGGCTATAAATAGACGCGACCTCTGCGAACCACGGCAGATCATCTCGGGACGAGCGTGGGTGCGAATACACATACATATAGACACACACACACCCGCCATATATACAAAATATCAATATACTTGACTGAACAGAACTGAAGATTTTCTCACTAGTCTTTACTCTCTTGTAGATTCTAATTCTATGAAATATCGCGTCACTAATGCCATAAGGTCGTAAGTGCCAAAAAAATAATTTTTTTTCCGAATATGCCCAAACGATGTTATATGGCACGAAAAAGATTTTGCCACCAAAAATATGAAATTTTTTTTTTTTTTTTTTGTGCGCTTACGACCTTATATGGCATTAGTGACGCGATATGTAGATTTAATCAATTATTGCTCGATGCTCACGAGCATGATTAGTAGTTCATTTTGCCTACCCCATCATTTATAAACTTTAGATAAATAATTAGGCACCATTCAAGCGGCATATAATTTACCCAATGAATACAGACTGTGTTGAAACATTATTTAGAAGAGTAATAAACCCACGCGGATCGTTTATAAGACAGTTAAAATACGCTTTTATGTGTTATATATACGTAATTTACACTAATCGCAACTGAAGCTTTTATAAATGGACTTTTTTCAGGTAATAAAATATTGGGTTTTGTATAATTATTCATGGAAACTGTATATTAATAAATAATAATTCCCAAACATATATATAACTGTATGTTGATTCGTATACGTAATTGAAAATAAATGTTCATTATTTGCGTTGTTTGACTGAAAATTAATGCTAATTGAATACACGCGCCGTAGGGAATTTATGTTAAATTTAACGAATTGTACATTTCATCGAGTTTATATAAGGATGGAGAATATGTAGAATCTAACACATGTTAAAAATGCATTATTTTCAGAAATTATTGGGACCCTGATTATGTGATTTTTAGCGATCGATATCACCAAAGTCAATATGTTTGATTATTTTTTACTTACGGGGATCTTCAAGCCAATTAAATGATCTTTTAAATGATCTATTAGCAGTTTAAATTCTTTCGATATGGGGTTAAAAATATCGTTAAGAAAATAGGTGGTATAAAATATTCGAACCGCATTACATCTATCTACATTACTATTACTATTTCCACACCTCTCCGTAATTCCTCCCAACAGAAAATAAGAAAAGAGGTGAGTCCGTATAGCCGACGTAAAGTGGAAGTGACGCTTTCGCTTATACAATCTGCTTGTGTACATATCCCAAATGCGTAGGTGTGTGAACGTGTGAGTTAAAGCAAAGTAAGCTAAAGTGAGTCCCACCGCGTACGTTATACCAACTTCGCGTAGTTTCTTCGGTCATAACAAATAGATTAAATCTATCCAAGTGTACATTTAAGTATATGTCTGTATATAACGCAGACACGTATATATAATATATACCTAACTCGCCATAGTTTCTTAGTCTCGCATATATATATATAAGTTCTAGGATGCGTCAGGGTTGGCTCGTTATCTGCGTGGCGAGTCCATCGGGGTTCAAAGGTCGCGGAGTTAACGGGGGATCGGATCCCTTGGCGTTCGCCAAGACCTCAACGTGTACCTAGAGTATATAAGTTGGGATATCACTGGGTCGTTTCCTTCCTGGGGGTAAATCGCTCCCTTTGACACTTTGAGAGACCGTAGCGATCGGTATTGTATTTATGAGTTTCATGGGTCTGCCAACTCACGATAGACTCTGTTAGGGCTCGTACACTAGCTGAGAAACGGATATGAGGACATAAACTATAAAGCGTAATAGTTATACCTATACGGAATTTTGGGGAAACTGGATGCAATGAGCGAACAAGAACGATATGCCGATATGCTATATACATATATCTATATGTATGTATACGGTATTATATAGGTACCGACGTTATAGCTATACGATTCGATTGTGGGAAACTCCATTACAGTAAGCGATTCTTCTGATACTTACGGCTCCAAGGGAAGCCGCAAGCTGGGCCTCCAACTGAGAAGCTTAGCTCTCTCTACCCACGCAGCTAATGCGCGTAGCAAGTCGAACCTCTCGGGGGTAGGGAAATAAAATCCGTCGCCGTTTAAAAAGAATCCGAACCACCCCTGGTTATTTTTATTTTTTTTCTTGGTAAGAACCTTTTTTAAATTCTATCGTTGTTGCGATTGGGTGACAGCTGCGTTCTTTTGCGCGAGCCCTGCGAAAATAAAATCTCGTCCGTCACCGGTGAAAGTATCTTTAATAAGATATTCGAGTCATGCCTACTGAAATCTGAGAAAATCATTCTGCGACGAACCTTTATTGTTACAGACTCAATTCGTTGAGCGAGTCAATGAATAGGTACTACCAGAAATATACGAAACTAGAATTATATCGGCTGGTCGTTCGTTGATATAGGACGCCACAGGGAATCCAGTTTAGCCAGGATATTCGCGTCGTAAAACCTACCAGTTCCCGAAAGGTTTGTCCGCCGTTTGACCACATAATTGAAAAAAAAGGACGTGGCAAAAGTCGTCGAATGTTTCCCGGAGGGTCTTTAGAAGTCACAGGATTTCCTGGACGATTTCTTTTTTCGGTCCCTGCACGGAGAGTGTTTATTCACCCGGTTCAGTGAACTTTGCTGATTCGGTCACTGCCGAGGAGCAGCATTCCAACGAGAAAATTCCAACTGGGTTTAAATTATTTCGGTCCTTAATTAACGAAGTGCAACTCATGAATACCGGGTTTATAATTCACTGAAGTTCTTCGCCTTTTCACGCGGTTATAAGAAGTAAAAATAAAATCCATCTATTCCCTCGGAAGAGACTCATCGGGCTACCTGTAATATTTGAAAAATCTTTCCAGTAAACATTGAAACGAAGGCATTTCTACGTTCGATTATTTTTCCTGAATTCAAAAAGCTATCAAGGGCACCGATAGCGGTTTGAATTCTTACTTAGGCAATAAAGCCTTCAATTTAAAAGAGATTGCGTATTATATAAGTTCAGGTACCAATACCGAAGTCTATACGTACCTTCGGCCGAGGGACTCCAGGCTGAAAGAGGTCGAATGGACCAAAGAGCCAAAAAGCCAAAAGATATGACCACGAATCGATTACGAATTTGTTATAGAAGGTCTTTTGCCAGCGAGCCCATACTTCGTACGAACCCGGGACAAGGACGACAGAAAGAGGGTAGGAGCGCGCGTCGCCACGCCATCCCCGGGGAATCCCCAGGGCCACGGGACCAACGTGTCTCTTTTATCCCAGTTTGCAGTCCCCTTGGCAACGCTGACCTTACACACACACACACACACACACACACGCACGCACGCACGCACGCATACATGCACATACACACAGGTCTACATCTATCTTCATATACCTACCTATGTGTATATATATATAGTATAGCGAAACTAACAGCCGTGTCACCGCAACATGCTACACGAAGTTTACTTTGGGTCGTAATTGCGAACGGTTTCAACTACGGGCTAAAACGGATCTAGTACCTCGTTGCGATAGAAATTTAAATTCTTGAGGTTTAATTGCAGGGAGGTATAGGTATACATAGGAACGGCAGAAAGTTGAAGAATCTCGTTTAGGTAATCCAACGGTACTTTCGTAAAACTGGCTGGTTAGAAAAGTAAAAGAATATTTTTCTACGGTCTTGGCGCACGGCGGAGAGTGCAGTGAAAGAGTTTCTCGCAACAGGTGGCCCTCGTAACTGCTCGAGGAGTTTGCGGAACGTGCGTTTTCCCTGTCCTAGCGCACTGCGCGGATTTAAACCAGGGCTGACTGTAATCTACAACCTCGTCGAATTTCACGATTCATTTCCTATATATATGCTTCATTCTAAACTGGAGTAAGAAAGCGACGCCTTTCTCTCTCTATCTCTCCTCTTTTTCTTCCAGTTATCTCTTGGGGAAAACTCAACGACGTAGTGTTTCGATGATCGTACATACAACGACGACGTTCTTATTTTCGAAGTTTCCCGATCTCCCAAGAGAAAAATAGAGAGAGGGGAAAGAAAGAAAATACATAAAGAAAAAAAAAAAGAAATTCTATACTCACTTGATAAACGCTGTCGAAAAAATTCCCTCTTGTAAAATGAATACTTAACGTCTTCTCTCGCCCGCGCAATGTGACGTATGAATCAGCCAACATGTTACCACGTCTTGGATCTGAACATCTCGCAACGAGTTACGAGCGTTTTTTTCTCTCGGCTCATAGATTTTTAACAAATGAAAAAAAAAAAGTCGCGACAATCCCTTCAGCTTTATTAATCCACCGCCTTGGGTGCAGCTTCCAAGACAAATTATCAAGGTTTAAGTTTTTCTCCCTATTTTTTGCACTCTTTTGAAAAATACAAGAAAACATCCCCCCGCTTGCATCGAATACTTCATGCCTACTGTTATAGACTTTGCACGAAGTTGGTGTAATTTTGATTAAAAACTTCACGAGCTGGACCACACCCAAAACAATTGAATCAACAATTTAGCAACTCTGGAAATATACCCTGTACCGCTATATATTGCGTAATTTCGCGATAAGTTGATTCATGCACGATACAGATGACCTTATAAAGTGGGGTCGTGCTAATGGATGAAGGGGACAGGTTGGACACTGTACAGTCCAAGGATTGTTCAAAATTAGCAGAAGAAATATGTATAAGCTAGACCAGTTTCCGCCATATTGCTCATATACCCTTCCCATTCCCCTTGGTCTTTACGTTGGTCCTTCGGGAGTTCCAGCAATTAGTTTCTACTCGCCTTCTACTGGTCACCTAGCTGCTCACCGGTTCACAGTGACGGTCAAACATTTAGATGGATGTCTATAATTTTGTCTTAATATATTATCTGATTAAGTGAAATGTAACAAAAATGAAAAAATAATAATGATAGAATAAAATGGAATGGTAAAATAATAAATGATTGATCGGATTGCGTTATACATATGAACCTATATATGTATGGGGAAAAAACGAGGGAAGATAATTTTTTGTGGTAAAAAGATTATTGAGATAGAACAGAGATCGGCGATGCGAATCGGACGACAGCGAATCGATGCGTAAAATTCATGAAAGTATAACGCACGCTATATAAAGGATATTCGATTTGACGTGCGAGGGTACGGGACGGGTTGGTTGAGCGTCCTTTTGCCGGGTCCCCTCGATCACCTCGAAAATAGAATTATCGTTCAACCATCCTCTGGCGTTTGGAGCCGCGACGCTTCAAAGGATGAAAAGTGTTTCCCGATGGCAGGGGAAAACAACCATTCCCATGTTTGAATAAAACGCTCGATTTCTCGTCTCATGAACATGAACATCCGCTTGTCAACTTTGTTTCTCACGTTATAATTTCTACGATAGTTCTATCATGTTTAATTTTTACTCAATGTCGTATAGGTACGCGATCATTCATATATAAAAACGTTATAGGCGTCGACATTCATGCATTAGATATAATATTACATTGTTTATTTTACGAGAGTATAACGCAAAAGGGGCAAAGAGGTATTAGGTACGCAGGAATTTAAAAACCTATAGTATATGTATACGAGGGTGATCTTCAGCCTGAGCTTAGCAACGTTAAATGTGTTTCGTACGAGCTATAGGCAACAGTTACTGATAGCGTATCAATTCAATTCAGCCTTCGATTAGATTGTTGCTATTGACAAAACTACCAAAACCAAACGCACTTTTACCCGCATAGTTTCACTCGTTTAAAAATTATTTTATACCTAAATATCTACGGTATTTCAATTTTTAACAAATTCCTAGAAACGCCGGATTAAATTAACACTTGCAGTTACTGGCCTTGAGTCAAACATATCCACGTAACAACTATAGGTATAGGTACCTACTTTAGATTTCTTCAATCGGAAAATTTGCCACGAAAAAAATCTACCCAAGACATATAATAGCTTTAAGACGAATCTGAATTGAATTTAAAGAACGTGAGAACAACCCTTATACTCGCAATCGCGAACCTGAATGAGAAAATTCGCAGATTCAAGTGAAAATGTATACATGTAAACGAGGTTACTAATCGCCGTTACTAGATCAGATTTGTTTTTTTTTTTTTTTTTTTTTTTTACTTTTATTGCCGGAGAAATACATGCAACGAGGATTACGCCTTGGTTTCGTTGTCTGACCATATCCCAGGCCACTCTACTCCCGAGTTAGTTACTTATAATTCATGAAAACGGTGTAAAAACTTTTTCGCCCCGTATACTTCGCTCTCCTGTGGTTAAATTATGCATTCGGTACCCTGAGAAAACGGGATTTATAAAGTTAAAACCATCTCCCGTACACCGTCGCCGAGGAGGAATAAAAAAAGGCAGACAAAAACCATTTAGGTACCTCATATTATTATCTTTCGTATATAGAATCGTGCAACCGCCAAGATTATCGTTATTATTATTATTATTATTATTATTATTATTATTATTACTATTGTTATTCAAGTACCTTTTTTTACACAATGGTCAACGGGGTGAAAACATGGTCAGTCGTTTATGGTGAGAAAATTTATACGAGGGTGATATAGCATCCAGTTACTGTGCCGATTCGGACGAATGCTGACTATAACGACCCCAACTCACGTTTAATTTGATGAAAAAATGAAAAAAGATATTGCGAAAAAAAAAAAAATGGAAAGGTTCAAGTGGAAAGATTTGACAACGGCGTACCTTCCAGTTAATATAAATGTTATATACTTATTCGTGGGGCGTTGTATTCATGGAAATTACACCGCAAGGGGTGGCGAATCCCAACGGGGCGACCAAGAGAACTTGACTAAAATGAGCCCCGAAACGATTAGTATAGTTTTGAGATTTTCTACATCTGCCAAGCTCTCTGATTATAACTCGTCAAGCACGAGGACCATCGTAATGCAAGATTAAGAGTGACACTTTTGGCTAATCGGGTTAACTTTCCGAAATTCTTTGAAAGCTGATTACCTCACTTTGGTATTCAAACACACTTTCCTTTAGAATTTCAACCCCGCAGGAAACACGCTTCTTTGACATCAAAGAGATTAAGGTTGTTATTCTGACAATCCTTCTCATGTAAGAATATTGCGTTCCTTGATCACTGAACCACTTATACAAGCCTCGAAATGAGATGATGCAAATTATCGAGCTGACTAACCGCTTAAATAAATAATATTAACTTCACGTAACGAAATATAGGTATCAAACCCATGAGGAAATCAAACAAGTTGCACTGTTGTCCGACTATATAGAGCAATACTATATATATTATACTATAATATATGTATAAAATATCGATAATAAAAACCGACTGCTTTATCCATTGGTATATAATCAAACAAGTAGATGATATTACACACATGAGTAACTGAAGTATGAGGAATAAATGAAAATTTATATATTCAATCGAAATATATATTACCAGAGTTTTTGAATCTTGGTCACCACGTTCGGGACGGGAGACACTTCCATCTACGAGCTCGCAGACGATTTCAAAATTGGTAAATCGGTAGACGAAGAAGTAGAAAGTTTTTAGAAAAAAAAATAAAATAAAAAATAATATATATATAAATGTATATATATTTTTAATCAGAAAAATTATTTACTCACAATAATGTCTGTCGCGGATTGGTGTTGCGGCCCTACTGTCGCTGCGCTTCGCTTCTCACTTCTACCTTCGTCTCGACCGCCACCACCAGTACTGGTCCTGGTTTAAGCGCGCAAGCGCCTCTACGTCTTGCAAATCCACGGGGTGGTTTCAGCTAGAAAAAAAAGGCAGGTGAAATAAGGTAAATTGAATAAAAGAAAGCGAAAAAAATAGAAAAAAGAAACACAAAAAAAACCTAAAGAAAAAGACCGTTGACATGTGCCATAGAACGTTGGGAACATCGGCGACGTCGTTAAACCACCCAGATTTCAGCCCGTGGCCTACCGGTGGCTCAAGAATGGCTTGGCCATGGCCTCAGATGACGTGGGTCTTATCAAGCTGGTTCTAATGACCTCGACCCTCCAACGTAGCTCTGCGTTACTGTCTGTCTGTCACCGTAGCTTCCTTAGTGAGATAATGCTCGCCGAGTCATGGTAAATCGTGTGTTTTAATTGGATGGAGGTTTTAATATTTTGGATGAAATGCAGCGAGCACTAATTCAGTGAGCGTAAAGAACGTTGGCAGGGCCAGGGGTTTGTGGTTGAGATTAAAGCTTGAAGACAGTAACTAAGGGGATGATATTTTTGAAAGTTGGAAACGAATGAAAAATTCATGTGAGAGTTTGGGGAAAATTTTTTCCTTTAACAGTACCAATTTGTATATAATACTGAGTAAAGCTTTCATTAGTTTAAGATGTGCAAATGGAGAAAAAAACCGTTGAGGGATGCCTTCGACAGGGAGAAACGAGAGGGAACGTTCTCGCACGAAAAGTAAGCATTTCCTAACCGACATCTAAAAGTTGGAAATTGGTTTTTGGGGAAAAAAAAAAAATAAGAAAAAACTGTGTTCACGACACGCAGCACTTCCATCAGAGTAATCATTGATATATTTGACTTGTAGTGAGCAAAAAAATACCCTGGGAAACATCATGGGCGAGAGATACCCTAAATTCTAGAACCACCGAAACGGGATTTCGCTAAAAATAATTTAACAATTTTCTGTTTTCAATCCGCGAGGGACAAAAACAAAATCCGTCATGGCTTAACAATGAATATCTTCAACATATAGCTATCGATATTACCTACTTCATTCACATTACGACGTCATACTTTACCCATTCACTCTCATTTATTCTCGACGAAAAAAAAATTCGCAAGTTCCTATATCACCCGAAGAGAAAGTAATAGTAAAAAATCTTGCTGGGAAAATTTTCTACTGTAAAATCAACATAAGTTACGTTTAAAATAATCCAGGGGAGGCAGGCAGTTTGGATAATGGCAATAACGACTTATCTGAGAAAGAACCACGCGAAGCGGGAGTCTTTCAAACTCGGAAGACGCATGGATCGCTTGTTGCTTCTGGCGGCTGGCTGGCTATAGTATAGCTGGCTTCTTATCGGGTATAAGGCATGAGAGCTCAAACAGCCTCCACCTAGAACGAAAATCACACGAACAAGGAATTCCGCTCTGATTTCGAAGAAACTTTACATAATTATAGAGGAGGTCAAAATATTCCGGAGGTATTTTTTTACGTTCATTGAATTCTCACCCTAAAGGGGTGAAAACAACCCCTGGAAATGACAAATTTTTCTGCCTTTCACTATTCGATAGCTCCCGAAAAACATCCATAGAGAGCTTTTTGGGTGGACAGAGATGATCCATGATTAATGATTATTGATTATACTCTGAATAATTCCATAGATTATTTAAATTATAAATTGCGCCAGTTCACGATATGGATATTCAGTGGTAGACCCGTACGGGCACTACGACAACCGTACGATATGCCCCCAGTGAAATTTAAGGCATCCAATTAGTATTGCCGCGAGACAAGACGAGACGAGAATATCCTTTCTCTCATTTCGTATCGTTATTCTGTTAGTAATTATCGTATCGTATCGTCTCGTATCGAATAACGAGAAAGAAATTTTCTCTTATATTCTCGTCAAAAAAGGTTTATTACTTTACTTACCTTAATTTGTGTTACTCAATTCATTAATTGCTGCTCATATACGGCATAATATGAACAATTTCTTTTGCGATGACTGTTATATTATTATCTTTTTATTTATCATTATTTTCCTCTACCCTGTCATGCATCTCTCATCTTCACGCACTAATTTATCTTATCACGCTCCCATGTCTCTTGTCTTGTCATTCTATCGATATCAGGAATCCTACAATTTCTGGCATTTTTTCGGAACTTCGTATAGCAAGTTTTTCAATTTTTACTCCCGATTTGAAATCAGTGATCCCAAAGTCCCCTATATAGTATCATACTCTGTTCCCTAAGTAGCTTTTTGCGGATGTTTTTGAGAGCTCTCGAATAGCGAAAATCGAAAGAATCTGTAATTTTCAGGGGCTGGTGTCACCCCCCTTCAGGATAAAGTTCTACTGATGTGAAAAAATTTGTGTCGAATATTTTGACCTTCTATATAATTCTGCAAAGTTTCATTGATTCCGGAGGGGAGATCTCGCGGGGTTCACTGTAAGCTTAACTTCCGATCGCTTGTCCAGATTGTTTAGTTGTACTACTTCAAAGACAAACATCCCTGTGGCTACATACTACTGCTATATAGTAGCTCGCCAATCGGGCCATTCCAGCCTCGAGGCTAATCTAGTTGTCCTGTTGCACTTGATTCAAAGGCTGATCAGAGTATGATAGTACGGATTGTGAGAGAGACAAACGATGTCGGCATTATATCACGTCAGTTGAATTCTAGTTTTACATGATTATCTCGATGCTGAGCAAGCTTTTGCTCGCAAAAGGCTGCCTCAGAAGATTCAGACCGAAGTTGGAGGGTCGACCAAAATCGAAAGTCAAATGAAGATGGATAATAGAAGGAAATTAATGATTTGGCGGATTGCAAAACGCGAGAAATTGGATCCTCAGACTTTGAAATTCGAGGTAAAACGTTCACAGCAGACATTCATTGAGGAGACTGATACAACGCCATACAACTTCGTAGAAATGTCAGACATCGAGTCTCGCCCACGCAAAAGTACGCAACTACAGTCGGCGAGACTGCCAGACTGGGTGACTGGGTGACTGGGAGAGAGATCAGGCAGTCACATCACTTTGAATTTCTAGGTCAAAGTTGGTATTGGATAAGCCCAGAAGGTTTGAACAGCTCTGACAGTTACGATGGGTAAATAAACGCGCGTTCGTTTGTTGGATCGATGATCGGCAAAGAAAGAAAATTTCTCCGAAATATCTGATTAAAATTGTAAAGAGTGATTGGTAACCAAGACGCAGTATTCTCTAGCGAGGTAACCTTCTTTGCTGAACGGTAAACCGAAGGAAATAATTGCTTAGGGATTATATAAGTTCTCTGTTGAGGTTGTTGACAATTTTTCTAATCGAAAAATACTCCGGTCTCATAGCGTAGGCGGAGTTGTGGAGATGAATTACCTATTGCAAATGGAGTACTAGCTATGCCGCTTGGTTGAGTCAAATATTTATTCTGGAAATGGTAGAAGTGCAGGACTTCCAACTGGATCGTTTTATCAAAGTCAGTTGACTGACTTTCCATATACGTAAACTATTTTCGATCGTATATTCTTTGTGCGCATAACGTACCTATAGCATATACAGCATGGAAGAAGTTTCTGAGAAGCAAATATATTTTCAAATCATTGAATGTATATAGTGAGATAGCGTTAGATCGCAAGACAACGTTGTGTGAAAGATCTTCGCTACCGTTCGGGGTTCGTGGAATTCAATTTTATTGTACACGACAGCAAGTAAATCGAAAGATCGGGAAATTTGTTTATGGAGAAGCATCAGAGAATCACATTTTTCACAAATAGCAAGAAAAAATATTTTCCTCAACCTCACGAAGGCGATGGATGGATTCTTTTTAACGAGAACTTTCTTCTAAGCTTGGAGTGTTTCTCGGGGAAAAAAAAAAAAGTTACCACAAAAATATCGGAATTCATAATGCTGCTACAAGCAGGCCGAGCAAGTTTGAGAGGTAAGAAAGCAAGAAAGCAGAAAAAAAAAAAGAGTACAGGTATTCGTATTCTCAGCCAGAATTCCGGCTTTAACTTATAATACGTTTCTTTGGAAAATCGGTGTAAAACAGAACTAAAAAGATTTTCTTGTTTTTAATTCTTATTGCAAACCACCAGGACAAATAGATGAATAGAATACTGCAACAAGACTTGTCCAACTCCGGAGGGCTTAAGATCTCAAGTATAGTAGATTATGGTTCACCAGTTATCGCTCTTTGGTTACCATCGCCAGAAGGGTGCCAGACTCTCCCAGCAGTTTGTTTTCACTTGATTGACTCAAGTTCGAGGAAACTCTAGACGACCTCGATATAGATTTCGCTATACAGCACGGCATTGCCAGTGGCGACAACAGTACGAGAGTATCGATGAACGAAACGTTCCTTATATTCGTATAGGTACTTTTGTTTACTCTCATTTTTCTTACAGTCCAGAAATGTTCTTATTTTTGTAAATAACCGAGGGAGCTACTTCCTCCGAGGTTTGACTGGTTTGTTCAATAGCGGCGACATAACCAGGTCGTGGTCGAGAAAGAAATGAGTAAATAAATCTCGTCTAAGACGAAAGTTACCATCGTAAGTAGCGTCGTTCGTTTAAATTTATATAATTATATAATTATATATAATTATATAAGTAGTTATGCTTCTGATTTCTAAAAAAAAAAGTGCATTTTTACGAAACGAAAATTCTGATATGGAACTTCGTATATCATAATCTTCCCAACTGTCGCTAACTAATTCCTGGCAGGGCGTAGTTCGGTAGATACGTAGATACGTATATAAATTTGTAACACGCCTCGCGGCTTTGGGAGTAACAGGTTCGCCGGGCGGAAGAGGTTTCCGAAACTGAATGCTAAAGGAATAGAAACAGGTAAGTCACTCGTAGACGAATGTATACCGATACGATACGGTGAACATGAAATTACTAGGGACCGAAGAGCAGTTATTTTGACCGAAGAACCACCCCCATCCTGTTACGTTATTTAGGCTACTTTTAGACAAATTGGTTCCACCAGGTTTCCGCGTTGACCTGACTCCAGTGAACTTGACAGAGAGGTTTCCTCTACTTCCTCTTCTTCTTTTTCTTCTTCTTCTTTATATATGTCATATGAATATTTCTCCTATATGATATGTATGAAGGTACGTTTATCCGAGGGGTTGGAATTCTACGTATTATATGTATATTCGCCAGGAAACCACAACGTTATCGAGTTCCCTAACGAAGCTTTTAATAAGCAAAACAGAACGTTATTCATATCATTCGCGTATACGAAATAGGGTGAATGGCGCTTGCGCCAGAGAGCCACCTGTAGCCCAGCTTCCAATCAATACATCATGGCACCCTGTACCCCACCTAGTGATGGCTATACGAGCTACTAATTCCACTTTTTGATGAAAAAAAAAAAAACTTGATGAGTATAGGACATTTTTTGCTTAGCTAGATTCGTTCGAATTTTCAGATTTTCAGATTATCAAAATTTTCAGTTAAAAATTTCGACGAACCACAGGAAAGCTTCTACAACGAAGAATTTGACTCTAGAAAATGAATTAATATCCTTAATTAATTGAAACGATACTTCAGGCACTTGCAACCTTCAAAGGAGTTTGCGCCGTATTTTCGGCAAACATAATTTGATATTATAAGGTCTTGTATAAATTTAGAAAGTGTTGTAATATTGGAAGAAAAGTTTCATCGTTACAATAACGAGGGTGTAAGATGGTTTATTACGCCATGTTTAAAGTGTTATTAACTATTCGACATTCCGTTGCTTTTTGTTCTAGGCTTTTACCAAGGCTTACTAAAATTGAGAATATCTGAGATAGCTCAGATTACGAGGAAGGTATAAAATTCCTTATAGATTTTAATAACGAGGTTACAAGAGGCGGTTTTGTTACTCGAGACTTAGGCATAGCTGCTCCAAACGTTAGGTCGTTTTCATACGGAGTTAGACGAGATGTAAAATTTTAAATTTCACGGAAAAAAATTATAAAAACGAATTGTGCAAAACAGCAAGAATTTAACAATCTCATATCATTTACCGATATAGTATAGTAATTATTCCGAGTACCGCAAGAAGCTCCATTCCGTTGTAAACGCGCGTTGCTTTAAAGCAACATATCTCAGACCGAACTTTCAGACGGTGTGGTAAAACAGAACCATTTCTTCGCTTTTATGAGGACATAAACTCGGAGAAAACGGTAACTTGGTATCAAGGATATCGCCAAATACACGAGGATATCATTTCACCGTTACAAGTCGGGTAATACATTGAACTTTTTACGCACATTTTACCCTATCGAATGGCAGTTTTCTATCCTAGATAATCGTAGACACTTTCATTTCCGGAAAACTGAATATGCGCTGAACCAATCCATTTCACGAGCTATTTCAACCCGCCAAAAACCTTCTGAACTCTTATTTACACGTATTATACACGAATATGATATTTGTTGGGTTCGAGCACGCGGTCGAATATTTGATACGAATTCCTGTTGCAGGAGCTGAAAGAATCCTGATGTAGGAATGTTAGGTTTGTATGTATACCTACTTAGCCGAGCCACCTGTTCATTATTCTTTGTCTTATCGGGGGTTGATGCTGTAGAAATGAAAAAAGTGTTGCTAATCTTAGAGCGTTATATCAGAACAAATTAAAAAAGTAATTATTCGTCGTCTTCTTGAGATGTAGAACTTGAAATGAATTTAAACTTTATATATAGAATCTGAGCGACTGCCAGGCTTCGTTTTACAAATAATTTTCACACCGAAGTTACGACCTACTGCAAACTCATACTATCAAAGCTTACGAAA
This sequence comes from Tenthredo mesomela, assembly GCA_943736025.1. Lineage (NCBI taxonomy): Eukaryota > Metazoa > Arthropoda > Insecta > Hymenoptera > Tenthredinidae > Tenthredo > Tenthredo mesomela. The sequence goes on from OX031013.1 coordinate 10,090,116, forward strand.
ATTTGAAGATTTGTGGAAATTAGCAAAAGTCATCTTCGACTGGAACCCATACCCTTCTTATATCACCAAGGCTATGAAGAGTAAAAAGCTCCATTCCTTTATCATAATGTAAATGAACAACGAGTCACTTTTTAACTTTTCGAGGGGGATGAAAAATCCACCGTCAGTCATTTGCATATTATATGATCGTAATGCTGCAGGTTAACGAGACTGCATCACCATTCTAGCGTAGTAAATCAGATAAATTGACACGCGATGTGATTTCTCTCAATTATTAACATATGATGCAGTATTTGTGGTTGTAAAATTAATTACGAAATACCTACAGTACCAATCGTTATGACGAGAAAACAGGTGAAATTCATTTTCAAATTCTTGGAAATGAAACCACGAGTTCGTAATTTGATTCCGTTGCTCCAATAATTTTCCAGATATATGCTTATTCTCGGGTTGCGTTAGGGAGGTTTTCTCGAGGCTCAAGATTGATTCCAAAGAATTGAACGATTGGACTGGTATATTCAATACGTATCAAGTGCTCGTCAAACCTCAATAAATCCATTTGTCCCACTCAACCGTAACGACGTGAAAAATTTTTGACAGACGAGTGAAAATATACGACAGCTCGCATAACGATTAGTTTTAATCATCAGCCCTACTTTTCGTCGGTCGCAAACTCCGCGTCTTGTCATTTCTATATCACCTCGATAAACGACGCAATCACTTTCCGCTTATAGGAATAATTCACCTACACCAAAACGGATACTGATCGTGAGTGGCAGAAATTTGCTAGCAAAAATTGTAAGGATATACGAAACCTGAAAATTGCCGTTTCACGTGGTATGATTTAAGTGTGTAATGATTGGCGTATTCAATATAATGGATATCGTGATACTTAGTTTGATGCCAATACTCGTTGTAGCTAAAGATGGGTATTCATGGTGTGCACACAGGTATATTCTATTCCAGTGTCCGTATAGAAGAAAAAGTAAAAAAAATATTAATAATCGAATAATTGTCATTACTTTTCATTCCCCGGAGTGTGAATTCAAACTAATCGTTTCCGGTGTGAGTAATAACATCGATATATTGCTGCAGAATAGAAAGAGTAATAGAAGTAACATAAACGAGAGTATACCTACATCACTTCAAATATTTACTTCTGAATTAATATTTGCTCATTGAACTTCAAGTTATAGAAGTTAATGGATAAATGTAAGCGATCGAAGCTCCCGAAAATATGATTTTGTGCCAGACGCTTTTAAGATTGAATAGAATTCTTGTCTCATCTATTTCGCCCTTATAATCTCCCGTAGCCCTTTTTGCTGGGTTATCCCATCTTTTTTTTTTCCACACCCACGGTTCCATGTCTGAAAAAAAAAAACTGCCGAACGGCTGACGATGAAACGATGATTGTCTGTTATTTGAAAGTAATTGAGAATTTTACACGCATTTTGGATTTTTTAAACTGTATTTAATCGAGCTTCAAACTCAACGCCACTTTCATCTCGACTTGACTGATCATTGATAATCGTCACTTGATGAAAACTTTCATTGAGTAAGCCATCTAGCATATGAAATCGAATTCTCGTGAATTATTTTGGTGAATACATTATCCTGAAATTTTGACATCTAAAGCCTCAATTATCCCCGAGGGCGGACTTCCTTGGTGACAGCAGCTGCCAGTTTTACGTTATTATTCGAGAACACAAGGACACCTGACACGTACGTCTGTCTGGTACAGCTGTGTCACACTTCCAGGTAATCCTCTGAGCTAAAATCCCAGAGATAATGTTCAAACGAATGTGGTAGTACTCGGATATATGTATCATGGGTGGATGTTTTTCCGACCCCTCTAAAAACTTTAAATCAACCTCAAAGCCAGATTTTTTTTTGTTCCCAAAAAATCCATTACTTTCTTGCTCTTTTCGCGCCTGTTGGAACAACCCGCGGAAAAGCCCAGAGCTTCTTCATCTGAATCGTAATTTTCAACCAGAACTTCATCTGCCGAGATGCGGCCGTGTATATAAGGCGTCGCGATGCGATGCTGGGAATTTATGCTAAAAGGCACGCCTATACCGTAAAGCTATGTAACTGTGTCGCGTGAGGCTGGCAATTAGGAGTTTGCATTAAGGACTATACAGCTGAGTTCGATACATTTTTAAGGGTTGATAAACGCGAGCGTAAATTATCATAAAAAAATTAATAGCCTTATTTTTATAGTCAGGAATCATCTACTCGTCGTTTCAGAATTAGAACCGTCCAATTTTCTATGTATGAAGGTCTAATTTCATTCTAAATTACGTCATTGCCCTTCAGCCAAATCCATTTTTTGCGAATACTTGTTTGTTTTCTGAGCTCGAGGGCACAGTAACATTTAAAAAACAGAACGAACAAACTGCCAGAGGTGTTTGCACGGAATTATAAGTAAAATAAAAAACAAAAAAAATTCAACAAACGACGGAATCTGCAGCTTTTGATAAATTAATGAAGAACTCCTCGTTTGAAACGAGATATAAATATATTATGAAAAACCAAGTGAACTGGGAACGACGTTTTTTTTCTCATATATGCTCTTGAGGATCACCGACTTCTTCAGCGACCTAAGAACTTATAACTTTCGAAAATTTGAAACTAAGGCGTCAGACAAACTCCATAATCTATAACTACGATTCGATTGAAACTTTGAAAGCTCAACTCGCGAACATATGCATATACTGCAATTTATTAATACGAGGTGGGACTCATACTGAGTACCTTGAATTCCTAAACGTCCTAATCTATCAGCTCATTTCTCCTGCGCTTACGATAATTCTGAGTCTCAAGTATAGCCAGCTATATACGAATACGGCAGTAAAGCAGCTTCTAAATTGGAACGTGTAGAGTGATACTCGTGCAGCAGCACTGAGGAGCGCAGCAAATTGTTCAGAATGAGTTTACCTACACATATATCTACGAAATTAGACGCAAGCTTTTCTCTATTGTAGTAAATAAGCCGAGTATCGTTATGTCTAATGACACTTTAGGAAGAACAAAGATCCGTTGAATAATCAGATGGCTCTTGTATGTAGGTTTACCACAGTCCGAAATTTCGGTACCTACCTTGAAATCTCTGCTAAAGATAAATTACCCGAAGTACTTATTCCTTATTTAGTGCTTACGCTGATTGCGAACTACTGTTGGCATAATTCCACGGATTAACAGAGCTTTGTAGCGATTCTTTACCCACGTGCCCAATCCTCAAACAAAGACGACCAACGATTCTGCGTACACATATTACCTCAAAGGTTGAACCCCTAATTTTCATGACAGCTTTATCGAGATATTTTAGGCCCATTCGTTGGCGTGACACGACAAGACCGCTAGAGTGAGAGTGAAAGGGATCTTTGACCCACCGCTATAGTATCAAAGCACATAATTATTACTGCGGAAGGGATACATATACGCGTGAACACTAGCTGGTAATTAGTGTATAATTAATTAACGCTAATTAAAACTACCAAGACGTTGTGGACGCCGGGGAACTTGACTCGCAGAACACGATGCGCAACTAATAGTGACAAAGAGGTTTAACTTCGTTTTGAAGGCTTTAACGTAAACCGTCTGGTCAATTATACCACGCTCAGTCATTTGCGGTATTATTTATCAGGGATATAATTTCAAGATAACTTTAGCAGAGTCTATTCGAAACGAATAGTAAAAGTGGCAAAAGAAAATCGTTTTTATAGTGGCAAAATCTTTTTCATGCAACGGAGAATCTTGTGGGCATATCAGCAAAGAAAAAATATTTTTTTGGCCCTTACGCCCCTATATGGCATTAGTCCATCGATATGATTACTGAGTTGCTTTTATCTCTGCAATTTTACACTAGTCTTGCCGATTCCTGCAATTGAATTCTTGCAAGAATATCGCCGACACGATTACCCCGCATTATAGTCGGCGATGCATTCTGCGCCTTGAATTCCCGATTTTTACAGAAGAACAGTCTAAAGAAATCCCGGACTAGGGGAGATAGATGCATTCGTAACCAGGACAAGAGGAGCTTATCGTTAAGCCGAAGATTTATCTGAACAATGTAAGGTGCATAATACCTTAGTAAGCCAGATTTGATACGAACAAGATGTGCATGAATGGCTGATTACGGATTCGTGCATTTATGAAACGTATCGGAATCATGCATAAATGTACATATGTACATTCACATTCGCATATACAATATATTATATGCTTCATGTTTCAGACAAAAAATCGATGCGAAACATCTTTGACAAAGCATGGTTCTGGCAGAGGGGAATTTAGGAATCTCGTTTCGTACGCGTAACCGTGCCGGAGCCGGAGGACGAGAGTTCCTGAGGTAAGAGGGATTGAATATTTGGTCTTTGGTTCCGTTTCTCACCAACTGTATACGTGAAACGACACTGAAACATTTTCTTCTCTTTCCTTCTCTTTTTTCAGCTTTTTTGTTTTCTTCTTTTCAGACCCACTGCAGTGAAAAAAGTAGAGATTTACTATCTAGTTTCAAATTAATTGATATCAGGAATGACTCGCATTTTTCTAGAGGAAGTGATAATCGATATGGAACACTTTAAAATAAAGAGAAAAATCTCATTCCGTCGAACCATCAACTCGGATTTAAAATTGTTCATCAAATTGCGTCGAAAAAAGAGAAAACATCAAAATGAAACGTTTAAAAAAATTCAAATATGATCTTCACATTGAATTTTGATATTCTGAATTTTATTCAGAATGACATAGTCGATCAAGAGTCATGAAAAATGGTGAAGATTATCAGTTTGTTAAAAGTTTAAAAGGTCGCCATTTCCGAGGTGGAATTTGAAAAGTTTTTGTCCATATCTTCACCGGATACATCATTTTTTAATCAAATTTGATGTAAACCGGTCAAGCCATTTCTCCGGCTTTCAAGGCATTGATTAATGTCCATAAATTACTCACATATACATATACACACATAGGTACATATATATAGATGCATAAACACATGAATACTAAGATATAGGGTTGAAAAATGAAAAATATATTCAATGCGACATATTTTCCCGATGACAAGTCTCCCGTAAAAAAGTTCGCTTCGTGATTGTGCCTAAAAATTATGGTTCAATGACTTCTGCGTAGTTCGATTACTTTCAGGAGTTTGAGTTTGACCAATCGAGGGTTGAGCTGCTATGTAGGGCTTCTGGGCCTCGGAAAGATCTTGAGCTTCACGCAACTCGCAGGTAATGGACCACATCGCGCAGCGTGGAACGAAGGTTCATCTAAATATAACGCCGCTGAGAGCTCGCCTACGCTTGCCTGGCTAAAATCGATTTTCCCCTGGCAGGCAACCCTGCTGCTTATTTCAACGAACTGTCACACATCGATCGTCGGTAAGTTCGAAATTTTTCATGGAAATATATCGTAATTAATTATTATAATTAGATAGAATACAGCAGCCTATAACGACTCGGAACTGGTTAATTTTTAATTCGAAATCTTTCGATAGCTGATAATTTTTCTGTAAGTCGATAAATCTGAATCATTTTTTATGAGGCTTTGAAAAAGACGAGCCCCTATACATTTTTGATGAAAATAAAAACTGATAATGAATTTATTTTTTAAATTTCAGGGTGAGTCAAAACTTTTCAAGGTATAAAGATTCAAATGACGGAATAACGACGCAATTTCATATATATTTTTTTTTAAAACACATAAACATTTTATTTTCCGAACATGAGGTCGTCGAACGTTACGTAGTCATTAGCATTTGAAAATGTTTTTCGATCTTTTTTTTTTTTTTTTATAATTTTATGTACATAAGATTACAAACATTTAAATATTCTTTATATCTTATATATATTAAAAATAATAATTATTAAGTATAATATTCATATTGCTAGGGGTTTTCGCGCCCCGTTCGTGGAATTTCAATCATCGCCTCGTAACAAATAATTTCTTGTCATTGTTATACATTTATGCTGTTACTTTCCTTTTCTTCTTCTTTACTTTTATTTCATCGAAACAATTCTCAAAAACAAGGTATTGGTGCATGGACAGGATTGGGGCTGAAACGCCACTTTTCAAGTCACGTTGAAATCGAATTTCAAAAAATTCAAAAAACATTTCAAGAGAAATGGAAAACATTCGGAATAAAATGTTAGAGGACCAACGACCCGAATACACCTCGAATCTCTTTTGCCTCAGTTGCCCGTTCTTTCTCGCTACAAAAATAGATTAATCTACAATTCATTTTTGTATCCTCACACACGATCCTCCTTCTTATTTTTCGTAATGTGACAAAATTCAAAAACTCATCATTTCATCCCAATTTTATTATTCCAACGCAACTGTTACCAAAGATTCGAGGCTCATCGAGTGCAGCGAGTGCGCTACTTTCGATACAATGAAATATTTTTAAGATCATTGCAGCTCCGAATAAATTCGGAATCGTTTAAGATTTGGCCCGAGCTAAACTCCGGCATTGAACATCAATGAAGGTACTGAACAGTCGGCCCTGTTACGCATTTATTCGAATACACTAGATATACATATATGTATAATTAATTATGCATACCAAAAGTATGGAATAATTCATTTTACGAAGCGGAGCCAGCCCAGTGCGAATACACGTTAACGTTTCATTAGCTAAACATCAAAATCTAAAAAAGGTCATATGATACACTAGCTACATTATTCTGAAAAGCATCTTCAGCTTTTGTTTTTTTTTTTTTTTTTTTTTTTTTGCTTTGCTTTTTTGGTTTTACATTCTTCTTGCAACTCTCTGCTATGAGGAAAAATACACTCGGTCACCGTGGAGCAATATTTTATTCAGTTTTAGCTTTATATTTTAGTATTTTAGTATTATTCTCGTTATTACTTGGATACAATATGGTGACTCTTCCGGGTTCAATCAATTCCAACACGCACTCTGGTAACTCGATCAAATTTTGTGCTCAGAGTGAGTAATTTACGTATTGTACCAAATATACTTCCGCAGTCTCGATATCATTTTCTCTAATGATCGTTATGAACGATAAACTTGAAAATTATTGAAGGTACTCGATTTGCACGAATATTAAATTCACTGCGAAATGCGCTCTTTTCAATATCATTTTTCGTACATATATCTTATTAGGAACTCACTCTGTTCACAAATTGAGTAGACTATTATAATTTATTTATTTTTAATGTATTTATTTCTTATTTTCTTGTTTATCTCTTCATTTGAACACAGTACAGTTTTCGTATAGAAAATACGTCTAGAAGAATGACTATGAAAGAAAATATGAAGAAAGTGAAATGAAAATTTGAGCGGAGAAAATATCAATATGTCATCATATTTACGAATGATTTTTTTGATTACATATAATATAGTATATATATAATATGTACTGAGATGTATATTTATATGCAATGTTTTATGTTCATTTTCCTGGTAGTTATATATTCATATGTATATATGGTGAGGATGTTTCGCGTATTTTATACGACAAGAATACGATAGAAATACGATTATTTACCACGGCATGGATGTCACTACGAGAAATTCCATCAATTTTATACTATTCTTTGATATCTGAATAATTTATCAATTTTTATTATTTATTATTACTATTAGGTAGTGTCGCGCGCGCCACGTTGCGTTTATACGAGCACTTTAAGGCGTTAAGCGTGTTGATCTTGAAGACATGATGTCCCGCGGAATTGGTCCTATCTTAGATTAATAAAAAGGCGATCCTAAACCCCGCAACTGAACAAAGCGTATGTAGTAATTAGAAAATACGTTAAAGATAATGGAGAATAGAAAATAGGTTCGTAATAGAAAGTGAAAAATCGAGAAACGTATATTAAAACGTCGCTCGATATCAATCGAGCCAATAACCTGCAGCAGTACCGCGATATTAGAATTCTGCGTGTTGACAATTGGCTCGGTATTAAATCGTAGCGAATAAAAAAGTCGCAATAAAAATCTGCTAGAATCATTGCTACGATTGTATCCAATGAAATGTTGTTTTTTTTTTTTTTTTTTTTTTTTTCGATTTAGAGTTATTAATTTTCTTTTATTTTATTCTTTTTTCTTCTTCATTTATTTAACACTTTTACAGTACGTCTAGCATATCTAGTTCGGTTTAATCTCCGCATATGCCAACTATATTCGCATTCGATGCTGCAGCGATGTGACAATCAGTAAACTCCGATCTTATTTATATAAATATTTGAATCTAGCAAAAGATATGGTCAGGGGCGACGAGTCAAGGCGACTTCCGGTAGCCAAACTAGCTGGAACCTTGTGATTGAACGAAGTCGAATTAACTGAACGCGATTGTGGCAAACAGTCGGAATATTCCACTAACATGTTATTGACAATCAATATCGGCAACGATTCTGAACTGTACTTGTAGGATTATCTTTCCGGACCAGCTCAGTCTCGGAAATAAGAAAACCCGAGTTTACTGGTGCACGTCTTCAGCCTCCTCTTGCGAAACGATGCTAGATCGATTAGAATGTACATCTAAGTCCATGCCGAATGGTTTCATGGTACCCAAAAGAGCCTGGATACCCGGTTCCTCAATGCTCAGGCTGTATTCTAGGGAACTATCACTGAAAATACAAAAACAGACTTCTACTCATCAACAAAGTCTTCTACGTCTCTCTGAAAGGATCATAGGAATAAAATCCGAAGACAATCGTACCCTAATTCGTTTACCTGACGATGCTGGCCCGGTCACCGGAAGTTGCTGCAGGTGCTGTACAATTCTCTCCATTACAAGGACGATCTCCGTTGCTTGTACAGGTCGTGGATTCCTTCAGAGAAGCTCTTCTTGACTCCTCGTGACATTCGCATCTGCATTCTTCCGGTTGAACGTAGCTATAACCGCCCTTAGCCTCATCATCTGGCCTAGGAATTGTTTGAATTCTTTTCGGCGCCTTACGTTTTTCTGGAATCTCTTCGAAGTTTATCCAATTCGTTGGTCTAGCTGGTGCTCGTGGTGGCAGTGGTGGTGGGCTTGGAGATTTTCCAGCATTTCTTGGCACTCTACCAGCAAACTCTGTGAATGTATTTGTCATTTGTTTCCTTGGGCTCTTTAGCTTGAAACTGTCTTCCCTCGGGAGTGATATCTTCATCTTTTCTACCCTCCGTTCATCAAGAGATGTCTGCATCACGAATTCGTCGAGCAATGTTGGATTTATGGGGGTAGTAGACCTCGGTCTCTCGATTGGTATTGTTCTGGAATCGAAAAATAACGTGGAGGAAAAATGGCAAAGTAGGAGACACGCTTTTTGGTATTTTTAACAAATTTATGGACTCACCTCACTTCCTGGAGCCTCTGTTTCACCGGTAGCATAGGCACGGCGACGCTCTTCTCCAAAGGTAGGGTCGTGGGCACGTAGGGAAGATCCTCTTCGAAACTTTCTTCGTAACAAAGGCCTTTTCTTTCATCCGGCAGTTCGTCGGGTGCCTTTTCAGCTTTGTTCCGAATGAATTCTATCTCCGAGTCTCGCTCCGACTCTGAACTATTGTGATCTAGGTCTGAAACAACGCTTGGAGTTTTAACTAGGCCATCAACAACCTTGAGGCCATCGTCCAATAAGTCGGGCTCTCTTGAGCTGTGGGGAATTTGTGGTCGAAGCGGTTCGTTGCCATTTATTTCAGTCTTTAACGAGGTGTCGTCTATTCTCTCGGGGGGTTCAATCTTCTGCACTTCTTTGCTCTTTCTCTTAGGCTTCACTATATCCGGCTTCTTCATAGGAGGTTCTTTCGGCGCTCCATTTGATAGCTGGGAATCGTTAGATCCAAACTTTGGCGTAACAGAATCAATCTTTGTATCCCTGAGCAGAGACTTCGTCGTCTGTACGCTGATTCTCGAGTCCTTTGACGAGCTCTTAGACATTTGTGACTCCCGCGAAATACTCTGAGGCACTTGACTCTGGCTCTCCTTCGAAGATGATCTACAAACCGGAGTCTCGATGCTCGCCTCAGTTTTTATCTGGCTAGATCCATAGTGTTCGATCGAAGCCTCAGTCACTATATTACCAGAACGTGGTTCCGACTCATACTCGTCAAAAAGTTTCGTAGGGGTTTCCAGCGGGATGGAAACGCTTTCCGAAGGAAGAGCGATTTCGTAATTTCTGTCATCAGCGTGTAGACTGATAAAAATTGAGTCGTCCCTTTGCTGACTGCTCCTTTCCGAGTTGAAGGTAAATTCAACATTCCCAATACTCTCCAATGAAGGATTGTCCCCTTCCATCGGCGTGGTTGGATCTCCGCAACTTTTTTTGCGTTCGCGTTTCTTGAACAGACTCAAAGTAGACGAAAATACGCCCTTATTTTTCGGGTCCTTCTTCAACGTCGAACCCTTATCGATTGATACCCTTTCTCGGGACTTTGATCTACTTCTTATGCTCTCTGTTGTGTCTCGAATCTTCGACGTTAGGCTTCTCCTTGACTTTCCACCTGGAGTCGGGGATTCGGGGCTCAAAACACTACCGTCAGTTCTCGCCTTGAAGAGTGACGTAAAACTACTCTTCCGTGAGACCGAAGAAGGAGATGGTGTCCTTGAACCTTCCAACTCTCTGACTTTTTGATGTCTCGGCAACTTCGGACTTCCCTGGATCCCACTCGACGTCGGTGTCGTCTGCACAATCTCTTTGAAATTCTGAGGATTCTTACGCTTGTCTGATAAATCGAGGGACGCTGGCTTCTGCATTTCAACTGAAGGTTTCAAGACCGGATCTTCAAATTTTTTGATTATTGGAACCTGAAACATATAATAAGTTCATCATAGATAAAAAATAAAAGAACAATGATTCAATGAAAGTATAAGTACTTCAACGAGGCGATTATGATAAAAGAAACTCACGTCGATGTTGACTCTTTCCAGTACTCGCTTAGTTATCTCCACTTCTCTTTTGAATATTTCCTTCCGGTCTTCGCGCCCTCTTCGTCTCGGTTTATCCAGAGGATCCGGCTTGAGGTTCCCTGCAACTACTGGTATCTTTATACTATCCGGGATCAGAGCTTTGGTGGTATCAGCTTCTCTCTGCAGTATAACTTTTTCTAAGTCATCAGTTTCTGGCTTCGACGGTTCTATTAAGTTATCAGCTAACGTCGGCTTGCTGCCGCAGAACGACGTTTCCAGAAGACATTTGTGCGGGCTAGGAGACCTTCGGGGATTAGAATAAAAATTATGTGAAATTACTTCAACCTTGGGGACTGGGATCATTTTGAAAAAATCGATAAATTCGTTTGCATGAAACTGACGATGAAAATTGGCAGTGATGATATTCTGCCATTAAAAAAATCCATGAGCTAAATTTTCTTCCAATAGTTTTGCTACAAACGAGTCAATCAAAGTATGGAATTGATTTAGAGTTTCCCACGTGATCTAGACCTTGAAGAAGTCGCTGACATAACGGATAGCTTTCCGGATACTCCGGAACCTTGGCTTCCAACTGAAGACAGCCGCGAAGTTCGTCCACTGATATTGAGCAAGATGATTTCCGAACAATTACTGTCCTTCCGCTCACGATCGAGAACTTTTGAGGCTCCATACTCCGACTGGGTTCCATCCTCCTTAAGCCGTCTTCGTGCAAGCTTTTTTGAATGACTTTTTAAGTCTTGTTCGTGAATCGGATCCTGCAAATCCAGTTCTTCCGTCGACGATCTTAGATCCGTAACATCCTCTTTGTATCCAAGAGTCAATTTGTTTCCCGGAGGAGGCTCGGCGCCTGAAAACTCCAGATTTTAAGCCAATATCGATAATGAAGCCTTACCTAATATATACCTTCTTTTATGCCACTACGAGTGGCAACCCAATTTTTCTACGACAAGTGCTAAACCTGGAAAAAACTGAACAACACCCACCTGCGAGAAGTTCCCTCTCTGGCGATGATTCCCTCGAGTTGTTGCTGTCCTCGTGATGTGACGAGCTGCTAGCCCTACTGATGTCAATTCTAGGTGTACTCGGTGTTTTTAGGGAACTACCCGGTGTTACCGGGCTTGTTACTTCAACAATTCCAGGCATTCTTGATGCTGTTTCTCCCTGAATTTCATTGTGATTGAAAAAAGTTATCTTACGCAAGTTCAACAAACTTTTCACCCAACGTACAACTTTGGTTCTCGAAGACATTAGTTACATTCAAGTCGAACCTCGTCCCAGTTAAAAGTTGTGAAATCTATAACTCACGTTCTCTAACTCATCCGACAGATCTTCAAAAGAAGCGATTGGAGCAGGTCCCAGCTTCCGTTGATGGACACTCGGGAATCCTGATGCCATTTTCTATAATATCACTGGCTTGCTCTGCAACAAACGAGCATCTCATTGTTACTGAAACAATGGACAGAGAAGATAAAACGCTAAGCCATTGAACGGGCGTTTTTTCCTGCCAGTTAATTAGCCGAGCGTTAGAGCGATTAAGCCAAGGACAAATTATTTATCAAGTCTATTTGCGCGGTGATGAACGTCACAAATCGGTTTTCGCAACGTCAAGAATTGTCAAAACGCGAAATAATATCCCATGAGTAAAGCAATGCTAGATCGATTGGTTTTATTGGATTATTCAAGGGAACTGGAACGCGCTTCTTCTACATGTACCTCTCAGAGTTGGAGCGGTCTGTTTACTCAAGGGGATTATCGAGTTATTGGAATGACTAAAAGAAACTGATTGATTCAGTTCATCTTTGTATTGATTTATCCAAAGGTCGTCCATTTTGAACCATCTGCAATTACACTTTGATCTTTACAAACGAAAATTTAATAGAGCGTTATATTTCGTTTACGTGAAATTTACGAAGAGACGCTCGTCACCATTCCCTAATTACCATCTCATACCTTCAGTTATAGGTACCACGTTCACTTTCACCTGTTAATCTTTTATTCTCGTTAATTATTATTACTTCAACAATGTCAAAAACATCTCAATACATAATTTGAAACATTTCTCATGTCAAGAATGAAAACTCGACTCCAAATAAAAGTATACGATCGATCTTTCTCTCCCTGGGTATTATATATAGGCAATCCAATCACTGTACCAGCAACCGGCTAACACAGACTCTAGAACGAGCCAATACCCCAGCTACATCATCGTCGTCGATCGCCCTCGTGGGCTACGACCTAAATTAGCACCGTTAGTCGCCCACCATGTGGCCTAATTAACGATAAATGCAATCAATCCATCCAACGCCCCCAACGAATCAGTTCTTCCTGAAAGGTATGAGACCATACGCACCTATAGACGTATATTCATATACCTATATATACCTGTGATGATGTATATTGTAAACAGCGGAGTCCCTTTGAAAGTAAAAACGTTTGCTAAACAATAATTAAAGCCAGGGCGAAACGGAGAACCCTTTTCTCTGCACGCTTGCGGTGGTGCGGAAGAGCTGCGGAAGGATGTATCTGTTTGCAATTTCGGATTGTTTTTCAGGTAATGAGACTCGTTTTATAGGAATTATATTTTAGGCATGTAGTGAAGAAATGAATTTAAGAAAGTAATGAGATATTAATTGCTGGTTTCTAGTCCTGGAACTAAATTTCTATACTGAAAGGGTTAGGCTGGGAGTGGCTAATAGCTTCAGGCTATGTGATGGAAACATGCCAATAATATCCGCCAAAATTTTCCACCCACAAGTTGAAAGCGAGTTACTTGGCCATTCGGCCAGTTCGCACTTTTCTTTCGGATTGAGTTGTGCCGCGGTTCGTAGAGCAAATTTGCTTCCTGGTACTAATATCGTCTATAAATACCTGCTATTTCTACGACCTGTTATGTATTTGCTAAATTGCAGTTTTCAACTAGTACATCGATAGCTTAAACAAACTTAAGGAAACGCGCAGTGGTCGTATTTCGTCGTATTCAGAAGCATGCAGTTCAGTGTAGACTGTTTGAGTTATCTTGATTTAGAAGTCAGGCTATTAGGCACACACACGTATGTACATACACGTATCCTACATGTGCACATGAATTAACAAACGGTATTTAGGTAAGTCGCCAAGGAGACTTCGCAACGATAAACTGTTATGATAATGGTTTCCTGCATTCCCATACAGGCTGCTTTTAATTAGCTGGGACTATATTATGATGACGAAAAAAGAATTATCCAACACGTCGTATAACATTCTGTTGAATATTCAGTGGGAAAAATGAAAATCTACCCAATCCCGGGGTTCACAAATTTCACATGCTGCTGCAAGAAACGGAGAAGTTGAAACGCTCATATTTTGTATCGGCTATTCTAGGGACTTACCCCAGTTGCGGTCGCTCCGTTCCATTAAGGGAGAATCGATTGTCTGTTATACCATGCTCCAGTCGCTCTCAGCAAATCCCGGTCTTTTCGATATATCCGTAAAAAACTCACATGGTGTTCATCCTCGGTGCGAAAACACGTCCCTTATCGTTTATGTTTCAGTCCTGAGGGTTCATCGCTTCATGACTCTAAGCTCTACGAGACTCGAGGAGGAGGCGTCGGAGAGGAGCGTCGCGACGTCCGCTCCTCCGGACTCTCGCGGCGTCACGTTTAAGTTTGTTACCGTCGCGGCGCCAGGCGTAGACCGATCGATGAATGAAGCCAATCCACCCCCGCTCCCAACCCCAGTACCAACGTAAACGCTTTTCACGATTACCAACTGTCAGAACTTGAAAAAACTACCCCCAAAGATTATTCTGTTTAGATAAGGAACGCACAAAGCTTTTGCTACCCTCTCTCGCCTCTTTTATCCTCGGCCTTTATACCCCCTCGAAATTCAACCCCAGCTTCTTCTAGGTCCACTTATCACGTTATAACAGCTGGCTATCAATTATCAATCTAGCTTTCGGATTTTCAAAAGGACCTTTCTTTCTTTCTTTCTTCCACCCTTGAAACACGAGGCTTTTTGTGGTCTGCAGTATATTTCTCTGCACAAAACAGATCTCGTTTTTTGTGTCTTTGAAATTATCAGCGACACAGAATAATTGTGGCACATTATTATATATATTATTATTAGTACGGTAAATGAGGCTATTAATAATTATCAAGTCGTTTATAAATGTTTTATTTTTGTTAGTACGTACATTTGCGCCAGCACAAAAAAAAAATGGAAAAAAAAAATATATAATATGTAAGGGGATAATTATTATATAAAATGAGAACGATGAAGAATTTTTTTTTTTTTTTTTGTTTTTTTTTTTTTTTCTTTTCCTAGAGACTAGACACATCACAATAGGTTTTGACGCGAATGTACCGTTGTCTTGGTTAACATACATCCTATAAAATTCAATATTTCCCTCAAATATTGGCAGGTTTTAACCGCAAATACGAAATTTTGAATAATTTTATTAATTGGTGTTACGGTTCATCGTCGATGAACCTCAAGTTTCACTTCATTTTTTTCACAATCTTCTTGTCTTCTCCTGAATTCTTCATTTAAGAAGCTTTAGAATTTTCGGTTTCGTTGCCGATTAAAAATTCGTCAAATTATTTATCTGTCTTACGTCAAACTTATCATATGTACAGAGCCTTGGCAAGCCGAACAAGTTATATGTACAGGGCAGTGTTAGAATTATTCAAATTATACTAATTAGGCACTAATTGTAAGCGACTCTTCAAGGCTTTTATTTTTTTCTTCATTCAGCTCTACCTATCATAAATCATTATTTGTCTAGCCAAATTTTGCGAAACAAATAGATTTTACCTTATAGAATCGGTCGTCCTTATTTACTGGCCCTGACCGTGCCAATAACCACATATAAGATATTCGCAACTAAATTAACGTTTGAAAATGCAATTGAAGCTTTAAAAATCTCCTACAATTATTGCTAACTAATGAATAATAAAGAAAGGTACCTTAAGGACCAAAATCAAATGTAATACGGTCAGGTTTATGCGTTATACTTTTCGCAATCAGAAACTAGGCGTCGTCAATTGGCACGTTTTTCGATTACGGGATTAAATTATCGATTTAAACGACCTTTAATAACTGATAAAAAGTGATGATTATTATATTGCAACTCGGCGGAATCCCTTCGACAAAGTTACGTATATATATACATTTCTATTTTTTTTTTTTTTTTTTTTTCTATATTTTAATATGGCATAATTAATGATTTTTAACTGCCAAAAATGTCATAATAAAAGCCATACAATACTACACCGAGTAAAAAAGAAGATTTTTCGAACCAAGTCAATACCATTTTACTAAAAAAAAAAAATGCGATCGTGGTGAAATTTTGTTCGAAGTAACAAAATAACAAAATATTCGATCCAAACCGCAGGTCCAGACGTTCGTATTATGCAACTGATTCTCGCTTTGTTAAAGCGATTGAAACACAAAATTATTATCGTTTTGTTATCGTTCTCGCGGTTAATTCAATAAATTATTTATCTCGGTGTATTAACGTTATATTATTAGTAATAGATACGATTAATAATAATAAATTAGTTATTGATACTATCGAGTGACGAGGGTTTGCTAATATGGTATACTATATGTTTTTTTTGTTCGTGAGGGAACCCGCCGCAGTCTCTTCCTTTCATTGATCTCTCAATGTTATAATAATGCAATGCACTTTGAACTCTAAAGAATCAATAAATACAGCCACTAATTTAATCTTTATAACGTATATATAAAAAACCATTGTACCGATCTTTCTTGTCAACGAATAAAAATCGTTGCATTTTTTTTTTTTCTTAACAGCCGTCAACCCGAAATGGACAGTAGACCGTAGGCTCCCGATTTCGTTGGTCAACTTTTTTAATCGAATCTCTGTATTAGGTGACCTTTTCAAGGGACCTCTTCAAGATCGGACCGAAGACGTACTCGAAGACGTAGAAACGAAGCGATTCAACTTGCTATCAATTATTATCTCATCACCGTGTTGTATGTTGTAACGATATAGTTGTTTGTTTGGATATCGCATCTCTTCCGGTCCATGTATAGTCTTCATTACCTGTAAAATCAAAGTATAAACTTTCAGAAGAATATTCATAACCGAAAATGCTTACCTTAAGCAAAATTTATTGGAATTAGAAATTTTTTTTTTTTTGTTATACTGTGAGGATTCGTGGGGATTCGTTGATAGGTAAAAATTAGTTTTAAATAACTATTTCATGATTCGTAAAACGCCGTTCAAGAAACCAGAAATTCTGAAAAACATTCAATAAACAGTTAATTTAAAATCCAGAAAAATTTACCTGATCTACGTAGAATAGCCTCATTCGATTAGCTGGTATTTTGACCATTGATTCAAGCTTTGTTTTAAGCTCGAACACAGTTCTGTACACATCTACGCATCGTACCTGAAACGAAACGATCAATGTTACAACATATTCACGTAAGTATGCGTACTTCGGATAAAAGTGTGAGTGTAGGAAAGTAAATTTTCTGTTTTCTCGTAAACATAAAAGACGGTTTTAGATTCTGTGTTAATTAAACTTACCTCTACAAGATCTCCGTACGTAAATGTAACCTTGACACGTTTGTCCGGTGTTAAATCTACGTGTACTAATGGATCTAGCTTTCCATGAATTCCCACCAGATCAGAGTACCTGAAAGACAAAAAAAAAAAGAAAATTATCATTTTTTCAAATAAATCGTGATAGTTATATAATCATTAATCGCAATCAATTTAAATCCTGCACAAAGTGCAGCTCTTAATTTGGCATTCCGAAGAAAGAAAAAATCTCAATTGCAACAATGGATAACAGCAAAAGAAACAACGAGGCTTTTGAGTAGCACCTTTCGGGACGATCAGCCTCTGGCTTGTCCATATAATATCGGATGAAAGCTCGCTCAGCATCTTCGCGTTCCTGGGCTGAGATAACACCACCGCCATTAAGCGTTTCCACATTCGGAAGTCTGGCTATAAGAAGCTGCCGCCTCTCGTGCTCAGTGTATTCTTGTGGACTCTGCAATAAGACGAAGAAAAAAAAAAAATTGAACAATTGTAAGGGAAGCTACGGAATTTGCCATAAGCAACCGCGCAAACGTTGATCCTAAAAAAAAAAAAAAAGGAAGAATCTAGACCAATGTTATTTACCTCGAACAAAGAGCAGCCTTGGATCCTTAAGGACTTGAGAGCTGGGAACCTGGCAAGTCGCTCCACGTCGTCCCACGTAGAAAGAAGCGTTCCGTTTACGTTGAGAAATCTTAGCATCCGGAAAGGATCGTGAGCTGACCTGACTTTGGTGCTGCTAGATTCGCACTCTGATTCAGTTCTATTGTAGGCTTTTTCGTCAGCGAATATCCTGTTCTCTGGACACTTTTCAGAACTATCTGAGTCGGGAAGATTCTTGTTCTCGTTCTCATCGCTTTTCAACGACGATTGCTCCTGGGAAACTGATCTCGGCATAGTGTTACGGTTCTCTTCGAGACTCAGAGAACGGATTGGACACTCGGCTAACACCAAACTTTCCAAGTTCGGAAAAACGTAGCCAAGTTTTGATATTTCTGACCATATTTCTATGGGGTTTCCGGTGAAATGCAACTTTTTTACGCATATATTCTGACTCCCAGCCTTTTCACACTCGAGTTCTACTGTCTTATACTCATTTAACGACAGGTGCAGCTCCTCTAGATTTTTCAGAAGCTTTATAAGACCCTGGACCGTTGACCAAGAAGCGTGGGTACCATTGAGCACCAGATTTTTGAGGGAATCGTATTTTCCATCTTTGATTTCGAGGCCCTCAGCGAGAGAGTTGAAGCTTAAATTGACAAATTTTATCTTTGGCATGTGCTGAAGGATACCAAAAATTTCTGTCCATTGTGTGAGTTTGTTTTGTGCCAAGTCAAGTTCTTCGACGTTCCTACATTTGTTCTTTAACTTCTCGTCGTCATTTCCAGCAGACTCTATGTCACAATCCTGCAGCACTAGTAAAGCTGGAACAGTATGACGAGGAGATTTCTTCGGGACAAAAATGCTCACTGATAATGCCGTTTTCGGAGAACCTGACTCTGTTTCTTCGTCTGTTAGACAACAGTCGGTTGTAGAACTGCCGTATTTCAGCTCCAAGGCTTCCAGTAAAGATGGCATCTTAAAGCATTCTGTAACAAGCAAGAAGAACCGATGTCCCATCAAACTAATCACTCCATGTGCTTTCAAATTACGATTACAATTCATCGACTCTACAAACGCAGATCAAATATCAGTTTCAGTTTCTTCCGGATACAACTTGAGGTTGCGGAAATAATAAAACGACTCCTTTAGAAGGCTGAGAAAGGCCAGGATGAACAATGTCTTGCATTATAAAGGATTGTCTTCATCAAAGTGATAAATTAATTACAAGTTGAAGCAAAACGAGTTATTGCTTGATGATGAGGTGATGATTTTTAATTTGTGAAAAAATTTTCCATACATTTTGCAACAAGGTTATACAAACGCCGATGAAAAGGAACTCGCAGCAATTTATTTTCTACAAATACTCTGAACGTTTTATTGGTAAGAATCAAGGCATATAAGAGGTATAAATTGAAGGATTGAATTCCGCGAAGCTAAGGCTAAAAAGTGGCAGTGGTCAGTTTTAATTTCCCGGCAAGGAACGAGGCCCGCATATATCCAGGAGAACCTCGTCTCACCATATCTGTTA
Organism: Tenthredo mesomela; assembly: GCA_943736025.1. NCBI lineage: Eukaryota > Metazoa > Arthropoda > Insecta > Hymenoptera > Tenthredinidae > Tenthredo > Tenthredo mesomela. Next base: position 10,109,671 of record OX031013.1, read on the forward strand.
AGGTCAACCCATTGTCTTTTTGCGTCGCAGCTGGGAACCGGTCCGCGAACATATCTCGATATGGCGAAACGGCTCACCTACGCGAAAAATAACTCTAGTGGCGGTTAAAATTCAAACTTTAACTTAAGCTATGTCCAAAGATCCGGTAAGCCGGTTGTAAGGAGAAAATAAGGTGATTAAGTGATAATATAAAAAATGTATAGGTACATAGACATGAGGAATTACCTTTAATACGCTAATTTATTATAATTATTTTATTACAGTTACGAAAGAAAAACTTTCCAGCCGCACAAACAAGCAACTGCAATTATCTTTGTCTATATTTATATTAAACGTATGACTCGCGTGTTCAATTGCAGTGACAGCGATATTAGAACGTTCAACAGTCAACCCCAGGAATTGCGAAAAAAAGATCAGAATTCTGTGCAAATTTTGTGTACCGATCTTTTTATCTACTCCAAATTGTTTTTCCGTGTATCGACTCGGCCTTTTCTTAACTATCTTAAAAATCTCTCGATTTCAGGACAATCCTTCACGCTCAGTGCAGCTTTTGTATGTTTTCTATATCCGCCCCGAGTTACTGAACTACGCTTTGAAGAGCATCCAAGAATTACGTCACGGGCAAACTGGGTTAAAAAATGATCGCTGTTGGAAGCGGGCCAGGGCCACGCGAACTTTAAATATTCTAAACGCTCATCTGCCCTCACTCGCGTTCCCTGCAACACAATCGGCATGCCGTTATCAGGAACGCGGAAAAGCCCGCTGATCAAACCGTTGAAGAATTGTAGGATACAAAAGTGTGTCCGCAGTGTGCTTATAGAATGATAGCTGATAATAATATTGATAAAATATAATAATTCAGAATGTAGGTACAGGAAAATGTTGTTGATAAAAGCTAGCGATTTCATAGATCGGTGGAAAAAAAAAGAACCCTGGACGCAACGTCTTCATTTCGCAAGGTGGTTTTTACCTCAGAAAGAAAAATGGGGAAAGTCCCTGGGACGAATGATAATTCCCTCTGGTTGCATTAACTACTTATTGCAATATAAACCATAACTCTTGCAACGAACGTACAGCTCCAACTGCCCTATACGTAATCGTAGATCGGTTCAACGACCATGCGAAATGAACTTTCTCTATAACCTAGGCTTCTCTTTCTATACCTATATCTATCTATCTCTTTATTCCTTAATCCCTCTCTCTTTTCATCTCGCTAGCTCTATCTCACTCGCGATTTATCTATCTCTATCTTTTGGTGTCCGAGAGCAACAAGCACGTGCATTAGGTAGGTATACGTATACCTACTACGAAGTTATGGTCAAGCATCGTTGGCGAGGCGAGCGAATGGGTAATAAGTCTTGTCACGCGAAACAAAGTCGTTTACGACTCAAAGATCATAATTAGTTCAGTTTTTTTTTTTTTTTTTTCTCATTTATTTATTTATTTATTTATTTATTCACAAATCAAATGACCAATGGCAGAAAAAAGAACTATTGAACAGAAAGTCACATATCCGAGAACGAAATAGAATTATGACTCATAGCTATACCTGTTGCTGGTTGTATATAGATATGTTCTCCAAGTTTAAAATCCTAAGACTTGAGATTTTAATCCGACTTTTATTTACCGGAATTACAAATTCCAATATATGCTTACAGGTACGAGCTTCAACACTGATTGCAAAAACTGCTAGATCTAATAATACCAAGTTAAATGGGAGGGTTCGAGTTAATAACGATACCATTGATCAGATAAAATAGCCTGAGCGTTTAATCGCTAACTTGACTCACCACTTGACAAAGTGATAGACAAAACTTCGGATAGAGTCATTATATCAATGAATCATAAGGTACATTGCTAGTGGATCCAGGTATTATAATACACGTAGCACATATATGTTCTATAGTGAAAATGATCATTGAACTACATATCTGTTCCAAAGAGTGGCCTAGCAAGGCCATTATAATCGCGGGTTATTAAAAAATTGAAAATTATTAACGGATCGAGATAAGCTCCAGCTATACTGACGATGCATTTATTCATCCTCAACGAAACCACAGCTCTCGATATTTCCATCCATCTATTCAGATATCTATAATCGGAGCAGATGGCTGCGCCTCGAATTATTTATATTCATCTCACAACCTTCGCAGCCAGCCCGATTTGTAAGGCTTGATATTACGACGAAACTAAAGATTACTTCGTTCGAAAAGAGTTTACTTTTTCGATTACCAACTCACGGCCAAGGGACAGAAAGGGCAAAAAAAATAAGACAAGTAGGTGCATGTCTCGGCTATGTATCCCCTCGAGCCAAGTACCTGCGTATAGTTAATTACACGATGCACGTTGATTTGTGAGACGAGTTGAATGTCTGAATTGCGCATACACCTATGTGATGGATGGAGTGTTAGAACTTACATTCCTCTTGTCCTTTGAACATGGTGTATGTATTTTTAATATCTAATAAGTTTTAACGAGTTTATCGATTAGCAGGTGTGCCGGCGACGACCCCGTTCAATTCTGTGGAACTTGAATTTCCGAAATCGTCACGCACGAATTAAAACATGAACGTTATAGCGGCTGGTGCATGAGCCACACGTTGCAAGATTACGTTTAGTGCATTCAAGCGTAATTCTTTTATGGTATAGCCGGTAGGTTTCCGTTGCATTCTAATGTTTGGACGGATACGAGCAATTTTAAAACATTGAGCACTAAATTTTATCATACCAATCACTCGGCTGTTTTGACGCGAACTTGAACCGAGGTCAATAATTCGTTTCAAAGTAGCCTAGACTGGTTTTAAAGAACTGACAGATGAGGATTTAGACTTGGCTCCGTTATTTCAATTCTCAATTAAAATAGAGTATAATTCCTATTCCATAGCATGAAGAAAACTGTACGTCGTAGAAGCGTCTTTCATTGAGAAGTGTTAAGAGCACGTGCTCGAGCGAAGCGTGTCTAGAAATTTTAATTTCATGTTACGACACGGTGAAAATTACAAATCATCTTATATTATTCGTTTAAGTTTCGTTAAGAAATTTACTCAACTTCATAACCCATACAGCAAACAGTATCTAATTCTGTCGGTTTATCTCGCTTCAATCACCTCAAAGCGAAAGACAAACGCAAAAGCAATGCAACGGAGATTCAGGGGACTCCTGTCTATAGTAATTCCTCTGGAAAAGACCCTTAATTCTAATACTGAAGATTGAGTTCGTACTTCGCGGCTAACACCGCTGTGTGCTACATTGCTAAATATACGGCAGTAGAGACGGTTACGAAATGTCAGACACAGGCATTCGCGCAGTGGGTCATTCCCTGCTCGAGTTAAGCTCGGTTTCCGCGACTAGCGAACCCTCAACTAACATATAAGAGACAAGTAAACGACTAGATACGAGAAAGTATAACTTTCGCGTTGTAACAGCGTGAAACTTCCGTATAACCGTCCAAATAACGATATGGTCAGAATTTGATCACATTATTGATCAGTGCAGGTTCATTCTCTTTGAGTATTAATAACAAGGCTATTACGTGCGTCGATTCAGGCTGATAAACGCGGATAGAATTCATAATTCAAATGCGTTGCCACTTAATTAAGACATGGCGTAGTTGTGCAATTAGATGAATTCGCACCGAAGAAACTCCGAATGAGTCACATGGGTGGGTTATCTCGAAATCAATCTTATATAGTTTCATAACATTTTGCGCAGTATATAATATAATATTGTGCAGAAATATTACATCTGCCTTTTGTTCTACGTCTGATATCAGACGCAGTACGAAATGATAATTTATTATTTACTGCTGATTAATAAAGGCGATTATTATTGATAAAATTTTCTGTAAATTCGGAGTATGAATCGGACTTAAGACGCGCGCAGACCCGAATAGATACGGCCTGCATCTACTGCGCAGAATTATTATTGCACCGTTTACTCGTTCCTCAAGGTTGTACGATGTCCAAGAAATCTTTGACTCTTTGTTCGTATACTATACTGGTTTGAACGTCTTCCGTTGAAAATAACAATAAATCACATCGATATTTTACGAAAAAAAAAGAAAAGAAATTCGTCATTATTTTACATCGAGTCTTTCCTCCTTTAAATAGTTACATATGTTCATGGGGCAGCCGTTGAGTTTTTTCAAAACTCTTCTATTTGTTATCGTTAGATACCGAGGATTAAACAAAACATCGTGGTTTTTTAAAATAACTGCACTCTCGTGTTATTTACACGAGTCGACAGACTGTGACGATGTTACGTCAACTCAACGAATATATAACGCATTAACGAAACGAACAATAATTAGACTCTCATCTACCGTACGAACCGAAACTAATTTCATTAATTTTTAAACCTCCTTTCATTCGCGAGTAATCACGTTGTGAAATTCGTAATAACTTCAATTGTAATATTTTTTTCAAGAAACGAGATAGACGATATAATATGAAGTATCCAATCAGTTTTCAGTTTTCGACGAAATAATATTCAAATTTAATCATTTGAAATCGACTATCATTTCTTCGAGTTGATTCATGTTTTCTGAATAAATCCAAACCACATACTACATAATATATGAGTTATTCTTTGCAAACCCAACAGTGAGTCTGCGCGGAATAACGAACGTCGCAACCTCTATAGCCTCTCTTTGTCACATATTGTGTAGTGGAATTTCACACATTATACAAAACGATTGATCTAACTAATCTAGCAATATAGCGTCTTGGAGACGTTAAGTCAATTTATCATTGAAGCTGTTAGGCCGAATGGAGCGTTGACCTATACCACTTGGAGTAAAATCACCCTGGTATCAAGGGTTACTTTTTTTTTCTGAAAAGAATGGAGCCATTCTTATTTTGGAAATGATCTTTGCGAGTATCGACATGAAAATTGAAATAAGAATTGACTGATGATTGTGATATTTTAGAATCGGGTCATCGACAATATGCCCTGCGAGGGTATAATTGAGGGCGAAATAAGTGGAATCGGAGATCCAATAAAAGTGCACTGTTGGTGCTACTCACTGCTTGTAAACTTAAGACCCAGAAGCTTCCCTCAGGAGTGTCTCGCGTCTCTTGGATCGCGATTCCAGGACTGCAGAGAATACTCTGGGCAAAGCACTGAGGCCGTGATAAAAGCCGTGTATATATACCGACCGACGACGAACGGCTTCCTCGCCGTCCGAATTTATACTGACTAAACCAACTCCTTTGTTTAGTAAACAGAAACAGCTGAGCTACTATGCTCGTTGCGTGGGTGCCACGATAAAAAACGAACTTATACGAAAAGGCACGAACTTTTCCGAACTTAGTCGTAGATACCCGATCAAAGTCTTTGCTCTCCGCCGCGCGTCGATACGACTTTCTTTTCCTATAGACGTATACTACGTACTATAACGAACGCTTATATATTTCTATTCGCATGTTGCAGATTTTGCGTCACTTTTATACAGCTTTACGATTTTTCATTATTCAAACAAAACTATTCTGGCCTGACTACTGCAGACTACGTCGCAGCCATATGCTGACGCTTTATTCTCCATAAACCTGTTGAAGTACAATTTAAAAACGTCCATCGTGCGACTCTTATTACGTCTTATCTTTCGTGAGGCCAGGTAGCAACTCAATTTTTCGATTAGCTTATCAGCGTTTATACAAATATCCCACGCTTCATTATTATACTTTATAGTTAAAAAAAATTCTGAATATTTAAAATCATAGAATATACCTAAGGTAATCGCGATTAGACCAATTGGGATTTAAGTGATTTAGGACCGCACTGTTCAGCCATGAAAGATTCAACAATTATTCAATTCAGACGTATAGGATCTAAAGACGCACATATGCAGTGTCGTTGTGCTCGAACGACTTCCGTTTTTTTCCTTTTTTTGTTTTTTGTTGTTTTTTTTTTCTCGCACGATTCAGAGGTCAAACAAACGTGTGCAGTAGACGCCAAGTCGTGTTCGCGACGCCAAGCGCTCATTCAGGTTGCGAGATTAATTAGCGAAGGTCTGGTCCAAAGTTCAAGAGCATGGACAGCTACTCTGACGAAGTTTCACTTCGCTATATCTTCTATCGGCAGAGAATTATATATGTTTGATCAACACTCGGTTTGCTTTATCTGAATATATACGTTGTAACAAGTTATTTCATGAGACAAATGACGCGCAGTTGTCGAAAAGACTAAAGTAACTAGAATCTGACCTTAATAATAGTAATAACACTTCATGAAACGAACAAATCCCGGCATATATTCGAGTTGTGAAACATGAACGCAATTAAAGATACGAGCTGATAGTTGGACCCTTTCTAACAATAAGGCCTTCAACCCATGTTCGCTATTCAAACCCGGAAGTTTATACTAAAAGAACCTTGAATACATCAGAGCTACACGCGTCGCATCTAAACTGAAGCATTACTCAATCGTTTGCTGCGGTAGCGATAAGATAAATGTTTCTCATTGACTCGGAATTAAAGAGACTCATTCGTATGAGTTGGAAAATATTCAGCTGGATTAATTGAATTTTGCATAAAACCTTTATGCATACCACGATTCGCAACATATTTGCGCATCCACCAAGACAAATAATTTCCTTGACATATTTTCACGAATTCTAACGTTACGAAATAAGGATGCAAAGTTTCTCAAGTTACTGACATCAAATTATCTCTCTTTACCGCGTGGGTCTATAGCTAAACTTCTAAAGTATGCAATTCTTCATTCTGCTCTTACCATACACATAGAAATGTTATTAGGTTAAGGAAAAGCCTGAAAATGTCGACAGGCTAAGTGGACCGTGCTAGTTTTACATTAGTCGACAATCTCAAGGTGCGAGTTTGACGTAAAGCTCATTATGTTAATACTCTTTGGTATTTAGTACTTCCAGTACAGCACAAAATCAAGGAATTGTATGTAGTACGTCGAAGGACAGAATACCTTGCGAGACATCGCCAATGTCGATTATTCTTTTCCTTTTTATATGATCAATCGAACAATGCTCAAGTTATTTTTTCCACTTTTCCGAGGCTCACCTCGAGGTCTAGTTGCACGATTGAAATTACTCATTATTTAGAGTATAGGTACACGTCGGTTCTCATTTTTCCATATGCGGGACTCTTCAGATCTAAATCTTTGAAGATTGATTTTCGAAGCAATAATATGCGCGTCTATCAATTGCGTGGAACACAATCAATTTTGGGAATCCTTATAACAATAGCCATATGGATGTGTCATTCTAATCTCGTAAGGCCTGGGGTTCGTTCACCAGCTATTCAGCACATAACACGCAGGCAAACAAGATGAATCAGTTCATCAGTCTACAGTTTACATCGGTTATGACTCGAAAACTGTGCACCAACAAATTTTTACGGCCTTGTTTTCACATTGCAAATTCATGCCAATGAGAATAATTACGTAGGTATATGAAGAACAAATCTCATGTTAAGGAATTTAAAGTTTGAGGAAAGAGACTGTCAATCGTGTATCAATTATATTATGTATATGATGTTTTCGACGAATTTATATTAGTTTACTCACGTATTGAGAAAGTAAAGTATTAATTACTTACAGAAGCCAGCGCAACAGATTTCAAAACTGACGGTAATTTTTTCACTGGTTACAGCTATATACGCCCTGGCTAATGAAAATTCTTGTAAATGATGTGTCTGAGGGAAATTGGAAAAAATTTTGAACACAGGGAAATTTGACACTTTGAAAAAAGCCACAAGATAAGAATAAAAAAAGAAACTGATCGGCTAAGTTGCTGAGGCAACGCAGCTTTCAAATTGTTCAAAATTTTAAATACCTATAGATACATACCTAGTATTATTAGAAGCAATGCCAGAAATATCATCGCTTAAACAATTTCATATCATTTATTGATACATAGAATTTATTGATCGTACGTTTAGCTAACATTATATTATTATTTTTGTCGCAAATTATGTTACATATATAGAGTGTTTTTTGATACAGTTATATAATACCTATGATGATGATAATATTAAATAATCATAATAATTATAATAACTGTTATGATAGATATACGTATTTATATTTATTATATTATATGTATATATATTTTTTTCTTTTTTTTTTTTTTTCTTAGTATATATATTTATATATATATATGCATGTTCATAGCAGATACATTTTTTGGAATGTTTCGGTCATTTTTTGATCTGTCCTATATACCATCTTTCGATTTATTTTAGGCAGATCACTCCGAATGCGTAACTCAATTTCAAAATCCTTAAATCAAAGTTTATATTTCCATCGTCCTATACACGTGGATATTAAATAACATTAATTTGTTCAATTTATTTATACATTCACACACAAAGCTAATTTTCTACTGTAGCACATTTTATACGTCTCATATGACTTTGCTTTTTCAAATGCCAAATCTTGCTCATCTAAATGCTTGAATCACTATTCGTTCGCATTTTTCTTTCACTCTTTCGTCCTAACATCTTTGATTTCTTTCTTTCTTTCGTTTTTTCTCTACTTTTTTTATAGTATAATTATTTATTACATTATATGTATATATGGTTTTTTTTTTTTTTTTTTACTACTTTTATGCGAAGAATTCGGTTTGGAAAGACCAGAGATACCTCCCCAGATTATTTTCAAACGCAAAATTCTATTCAACATTTCTACATATTTATATAATTATATTATTAAATTCTATCGGCTATTCGTATATATCCATGTATAATTATTTAGATTTAATTACACATCTTTTTTTTTTTTCTTTTTTTCTTTTTTTTTTTTTTTTTTACTTTTTCTTGTCCACACATGCGAGTATATTTTGAGATCACCAGCTGGAATTATTATTTGGATGAAGTTCCGAAAAACTTTGTCCAAAAGTTCGATTAAAGTTTCAACAGAAATATAAATTCACCCTGTGGCTCAGAGATTCCAAACTTCACCTGCGTTTCAAAGACTAAAAGAAAATTGTTTCAAGTGATTACCTATACTTCCAACAAATTCGCAAATCGCAACCTTCCAATGTATTTTCGATCAATTTATCCTACGATTAAAAAATTTGTCAATTAAGAAAAATTATCTGAATTTCAATAATACCTAATAATATGAATAATATATTCACGATACTATAATCTCTCCTAATTTATCTATCATTTTGTCCCCGTCATGATACCATATATTATAGATTACTCTATGGGCTCGCTTATAGTTTATACCAACGTTAATATAATACTTTGATTACTTATCGATTAATAATAATTATAATAATAATATATTATGCAATTTGTCATATTATAATATCCTTAAATCTAGTGACTAGAGTGTACACTCTTTGAATCCTTTGCAGGAAGAAAATGCATAAAATAAATTAGAAAGGAAACTTATGATTAATTGACCGTATAATAATCGTATATCATACGATTCTAATATAACCGATCAAATCTTAATCCTAATATTTGGTGTAGCTGTCTCTCGCTGAATTGGGCAATTTCTTGCCAACCGAAGCATAACTGAAATGAAACTTACGTAATAAATACTACTATCTATACTTGATTAACTAACAGCTATAGTTGGATAAATAGACTTATAATTACTGTACTTAATTGTTTAATCTATCGTCTTAATATTATGCACACATTTTTTTTATTTTCATTGATTTTTTTTTTTTTTGTTTTTTTTTCTTCTTCTTTTTTAGAATTGTCGATACCTGTTCTTTTTAATATTCATGTAATATCTAATGCATAAATTATTTCTATTTATGATAATAACTACTTTTCCTACAATTTAGAATGACTAGATAACATTATTTAGATCATCTGCAAGCGAAAAACAATAGAATATGCATTAAGATAAATCGTTATGTGTTCTAATATTAGAAAGAAAATTTCACTATACAACGAGTTTTTAATCGCAAAACCACCCTAATCGAAAACGTGAATAAAAATCAAACTATGTTAATCTAACTGAAGTAAATATTTATTTTTTCGGATACGTAGTATATTGTTGTCGAAAATTTATTCGCCTAGTGAAATCGAATTGAATTATGAATCTTCAAAATATATAATTATGAATATAAATGCCATGAACCTTTCGGTTTATTAGAAAACGGATACTTGACACCTGCTCTCGTTCAGCTGCCCCAATTTCACACTAGTAGCCTTTGAAACTTAGAAAATCAGTAATTTCTGAACCACAGGAATTCTACATATCATCTAGTTTAACAAAAGAGTAGTATTGTCCTTGCTTACAAATTATTTCCTTGAAGTTTTCACTAAAGTCTAGAATTATCTTTTTATCCTTGCGTCGTTGCTTTTGAATTACAACATCATATATGATTTCTTATTTCATTCAAGCACTAAGAATAGAGTAAGCAATGTAATTTTCATATATATATGTTTTTGGTTTGTTTTTTTTTTTTTTTTTTTCTCCCCTTTCTTTTTTAGTCATCACGCGCTCATCACTAACTTATATTGTTAGTTATAAATTATAATTAGGTATAACTAAACCTATAATTACTAGATACCTATACCTAATAATACCAACCTAGCTTACCTCTAGGAATTCTCAATCATCCGAAGAATCCGAGTCTAATTCTGCCGGAGGTTCAGGAAATTCATTATGCACCTCGGGCGTTGCTTCTGGAATTTTCTTGCTCAATGTTGCCGTGACATAGGCACCTGGTCCCTCACCTTGCGTATGCTCAATGCCAACCCTAAAAGAAATTTCTATTGTATGACGAAGTTTAATCGTATATACAATATTTCTCCGACCTTCTCTTTGACAATGTCAACTGAACAATAATTGTCAAAATATTGGGCCGACGTTTCGATCTCTTGAAATCGTCTCTTTTTCAAAAACAGAAGATTGTTATATGTTTAGAAAAAATATATATAAAAAAAAAAAAAACCCAAAAATTTTCAACTCTAATTGCAGAATAGGTACCTGTGGCCTAGATGACCTACCTGTACTCGTGTCGCGATAAATTCCTGACATATTTCTCAGGTGGATTATCGCTGTCACTATTCTGAAGACTGACACTTCGCGCTGTCGTGTGGGACACTTGAGTAGCTGGCATTGTGAACTCCACGTAACAATATTCGGCCAATTGTTCAGGAATTTGATCGTACGATGTCAAAGCCATCCGACAGACGAGCTGATGAGTCGTGTAAGCTCCTGTGAAAAAAAAAATAATTATTTCAGCTTATATTAGAGGGACTTTCAACAAGAAATTGGCTTATTGTTGAAAAAAAAAAAATTTCCCATTTATTCTACATATCGTGCGAGTATGAGGAAACGCAATATGAAACGTTAAGGGTGAAGCATGGGGTTGTAAATTTATTTCATGCGTGCACAAGCTGGAATTTGAGTTATTCGATAAAGACACTAAATGTTATCATGGTTCTCTAAACTGTATCTTTCAGTTTTTTCATCTACCCCTTCACTTATACACTCTAGACTTCAAAATAAATATGTAACCTTGTGAAAAAGTTGAAAAAACTCTGTGTCCATAGATTTATATATCCAGAGATTTGTAATAAAACTAAACCCACAACTAATTTTTTAATTATTTGTAAAATTACGGCTTGAACGCACAATAGGCTGCACTGAGTTATAAATGAATAGACACTTGCCAACGTAGCGATCAGTACGTACCTACTTCGTTAATTGTAATTAATCGAATGGCAAACAGTACCTTGGCCTTCTTTGGGCAGTCTTGGCATTCTCCATACTATGGCACGATGTTGATGTTCGTATTTGGCCTGGCCGGAGGTCACCTCCATCAGTTGTGGTTCGAGGGTGTCAACTGCTCCTAAGAATCTCTCTATACCCTTGATCTTGCCAGTTCTTCTATGAGCTGATTTTACGGAACCGTATCTAAAGTGTTTCTCCACCCTGAAGAGGTAGATCCAGCATTCAGGAATCGGAAAACGTACCATCACGTCCTCGCAGGGCACTTGACCTAACTTTCTTGATGCAAAACCGGGCACCAATATATCTGCCCTCAGCTCAACCTGTCGAAGAAGTCTCATAAAATACAAAAAATGATAATGCAAGCTAGATTGAAGAATGGAGAAAAATGACTAGAAACGGAGCTTTTGTATATTTGAAAACAGCTGACAAGCGTGTTGTGTGAACGGTTCCATCCTTATTCTATCACATAGATGGATTTATATTTGTATTCTCTGAGCCCACCTTGTTTCCGGTTACGCACATGACGGCTTTCAGCTGTAGGGGTAACTCCCTGTTCTTGGGGGGCCTTACCCTGAATCTCATCAATTCGATGTAACAGGCGTCAGGTGGTTTAAACCTTTGAAATTGTTAGTGGGTCAGTTTTCAGCTCCAAAAGCGTTGCTCACAGTTTATCTTAGTTTAATTTGTTACTTCATGCAGTTTTATAAGGCATTACATTATCAAATTTCGTGAGGAGTATCACTGTCAAAAAGAAAAGGAAAAAACTTTACTTGACTGTTATTAGCTACATCCAACTTACTTTATGATTCTCGATCTCTCGTACTCGTCCTGTTGTACACAGGAATGAAATTCGACGTTTTCTAATCTAATCCATTCCTCTGTTACTACGGGAATTATATCGTGTCTTCCAACGACCTCCTTGCCCTGTCTCCACATGTCGTTTATCCCCAATTCAACATCAGGCATTCCTACAAAATTTGACTTTTCAGTAACTCCTGTTTATTTCCAGTAAGAAGCAGGGCGAAAGCAGGGAAAGACAAAAAAAATATCCAACCTGACAAAAATCCCAAAAAGAAAAGGCGGACCCTAGCAATTTGTTTGTCAACGTGTCCCTCCGCGCTCTGCTCGACGTAAAGCTCGTCAACGACCGTTATCTGTACCTCTTCCATCTTGTAATTCAAAGCTCGATCTCTGTGAGCTGGTAATCGGAAAAGAGCTTCTTCAACAGCGTTCGAGAACATTTTCATGTCTTCGAAACATTGAGATCCAATTTTAAAAAGTTGTGAGATCTGCAATGAAGAGCAAACCAAATTATAGCATTCTATGCTTTCGAGGTGTACATCGCGGTGTTCTAATAACTCAAAATCAATACTGCTTCAACACAAAGATGATTGAAATTCATATCACCTGAGGGGCGTGCTCAACAGGAAGTCCTAGCTTCTTCAGATCGCTTCCAAATTCCTTAACTCCCTGGTAATCTCCCTGAATCGCGTACGCCGCGAACTGGCTCAGCTTGTTCGTGATTCTCTCTGCTTTGGTGACTTGTCCTGGCCTGACCCCTGGCCTCTCTTTGTAAAAGATGTACTGCAATTTGACTGTGAAAATCTTTCCATAGTGATCAAATTGCTGAGCACCAATATCCGATACTGAATAACAAGCCTGCAAAGGCAACTCCTGAAAAGGATCCTTGTCATCCTTGCCGTTGAAGAGTTGAAGAACCGGATTATCGCCTTGATAAACTAATTTGACGAAGATCTTTTTCCAGTATCGTTGCCCAGTCATTTTCTTCTTGTTTGGCTGACGGAGTTGCATCTCCCATCCATCTCCGGTGTAGGTCACTCGAGGGAAATCTTCTAAAGGTTGGCTCACGTCTTCATCAAATAATGGAGTTGGCGGAGTTTCCTGAACAATCATGGTATTAATCAATGTTGTTCTTTTTCGAAATCTGTCATTTTTCAAAATCAATCAAATTATTTATTATAGCCAAATTCATTGCTTACCTGGGAGTCAGTCCTAGTCATCTCAGCAGTCTGTGTAGTGTCCAGTTCTAGAGTAGCTTCTGGAGCAGATCCTGCGGACTTGTCGAAGGGATTAAAACGCGGTGAAGAATCAGCGTAAGCCGAATTTTGAGGGCTTCTTGGTGGTGGCGCGATGACTGGTACTGGGCCCCCTTCTGTGGCTGCCAGCTGATCGCCTTCTTTCGGTCTGGAAAAAATATTTTACTTCATGTAGATTCAACAGACTCTTGAATATTCATTCTTCTCTCCGCATAAAAGAGCTGAAATTTCTTTACAACTATTAAATCACGAGGAAGATAACTCACTTGATGAATATACTGAAGTCTGGAGCCTCATCCGAGTCCACAGACTCAGATCTCTTCGGTTTATTATCCTGCGGCGGTGCTGTCATACTCAGAAAAGAATCGAAGCCTTCATTTTCACCAAAACCTGTCGCAGTTTCGGACCCAGCGACTGATGAATCGCCCCAAACTTTAAAGAAATGTAATACTGTTAGTTATACCACGCAGCAGGTTTTCAGTGAATGAAAAATGAGTTAAGGAATGCCAGTTTAGTCTTACCATCACTAGACGTGTCCATCGCAGTTTGACCGGCTCCAAATGCGTCGAAGAAGGAATCCGCAGGTGGTTCAGGTTCAGCTGCCTTGTCAAACTTAGATGCAAATGCATCAAACGCGTCTCCAGTGGACTCGATGACTTTTGCCGTAGCTGAAAAGTCGCCAAGATTTTCCGTCTGGTAAACTCCACTCGTAGGAAATTCTGCGGCTGGTTCAGGGCTGGTGGAAATTAAAGAAGGCTCCTGTGAGGCCTGACTGAAGTCGCCTAAAAGATCAGAAGCAAAAGCAGGAGTTTCTTCGTGGGTGGAGAATGGAGCCGAGGTTGAATCAACTTCCGGAACTGCTGCCGTATACAACGGTTCATCCATGCCGAAGGTAGTGGCTGGCGAGGAGGCGAAAGACCCTGTAGATGGTTGTGCAGCCTCCGTCTCCGCGGCAGTAAACATTGCCGGGGCTTGACCCAACGTGGAAAATGTAGAGTTTGTTGTTTGCGCGCCGATGGTATCTGAAAATGTGGTCTCAGAAGTAGAAGAGAAGCCAGTCATGCTGGCACGAGTGGCCTCAGGGGCGGTGAAAGGACTGTTTGCCGAGAAGGGTGTTTCTGAACTTGTAGAAAGTCGCTTTTCGACCACAGTGGCAGCGCTCTCAGTCGGGTAATCGGAAGCGTGAATTGCGTCACCCTGAGGAACTTCGGCTTCAAGATCTCCAAATGGATTTTCCTGAGCGTTGGTGACCCCAGTAAAGAAGGAAGTTTCAGTGCTAGAGAATAAAGTGGTTTCCGTTTTTGGCGCAGAAAATATCATATCCGAGGTAGAGCAGGGTACGTCTTCCAAGTTCGGTGCATCGAAGAGATCCATTATATCGTTGTTCTTCATGGTCTCGCTTAGCTTGCCATCGTCTTGGGCAAAGTCTGGTACGTTGCCGTCGACATCCAGCAGGTCTGCAAAACTGTGTTCAGGAGTTGGCGACGGTGAATGCATCAAAGTAGGGCTTGGAGTCCTGGTGGCTTGAAGACGGTCCAAGAGATGATTGGACGTAGCATCCATCGTGCCAGTTACTGATAGGATCAAGTCTTTGGTATTTTTCGGAGGATGAGGCCTCGGCGGAGGTGGTCTCATGGGCGGAGGTTTTCCATTCTTTTGATCCAAAGCTTGCTTTGAGAGTTCATCTGATTCCGTGAACGCCTCCATTTCAGGTAGCGGTTTACTCGTTTCTTCCGGACTACCGAAGAGGTTTGCTTCTTGATGTTGTTGTTCTTGCGGTGGCTGTTGCTGTTGCTGTTGCTGTTGCTGCTGCTGCTGTTCTTGTTGGCCAAGATCTAGTTCGCCGAATAAATTAGTGTCTTGGCCACTGAACATGTCGCCAGACTGCATATCCATGGAAAATGTTGTTGTTGATGAAGTCTCAACGCCGAAAAGAGAACTCGGAGCTGTAGTTTCTACGCCAAAAGATGCGAAAGGGTTTGTTGAGTCTATGGTAGATGGTGGCTGGTAACCCGTATCAGCACCGAAATTTAAAAATGGATTTTCACCACCACCCGATGAAGCCGTAGAGCCAAAGTCTTGCAAGAAAGGATTTGACGCTTGCTGGTTACCAGCAGCGTCACCTTCATCTGCGTAGTCGTCCATGAGGAACGGATTTCCACCCTTGGAATCCATCTTGATAGATTTTTTAAATTCTTCAATATCTAACAGCAATAAACACGGACAGTTTATTTACGGTTCGTTGAAGTTAAGTAGGAAAAGAAAGCTCAACGAGTATTTGTAAAGTGGTAACAACGTTATAATATTTTATATATTATTTTTCTATCAATTCTGACTCTAGTAGTTTTAACTCCGTCTTGCCAGGGCTAATTGTGGCAAAACTTGTGTCGAAAGGATCAATATCCTCTTCCTCGAGGAATTCTTTCTGCTGAAAAGGCGTCAAAACCTTCACGCCCGTGTCTTGACCGGCCGAACTCAGAAAATCTTGTACTTTCTCAGGTTCACCGGCTCGGGGATCAAAATCGTCTTCGTCCGAAAGTCTTGAATTAAAATTCTGATCGTTGGAGAGTTGCTTCGAGGATGTTTGTTCCGGTAATTGGCGCAACTCGCTTTCAAGTATTTTAAGCTCAGCTTTTCCAGGGAGAATATTAACCGCGATAGAAGTATCGAAGGGATCCACGTACGAAATGTCTTCTTCTATGGTGGCTGTTCTTGGTTCAATTCTTGGTGTCAAAGGTTTAGCATCAACCTCAAAGTCAGCGTCCAATAGACTTTCCTGTCGTTTGGGTTCACTTGGTTTCTTATGAGCTTCGATGTTGACCTCAAAAACGGACTTTTGCTGACCCTCAGATTCCTCGATTAACGAATCTGTAACACCAATGATTTTCAGACTCTTTGGCCTGACGGAAGTAGCTGAAAAATCCGAAAATCTCCTGCCTTGATTAACCTCAGCTCTCGGATTAAAATCGTGATCACTTAGACTATGAGAAAGTTGAGAGTCTCTCTTCAATAATTCAGACTCAATCAGTTTCAGCTCTTTCTTTCCTGGAGCAAACTTAGCAACAAAGCTTGTATCAAAAGGATCGACGTCAATCTCGTCGTCAACTTCGTCTTCCGGGACGTCTTCCTCAAAGGACCTCTGAGAATAAGGTGTTAGAGGCTTTGAGGAAATCGATTTTTCCTCTTCCGAGGTCTTGAGCAAATCAGGTCGTTGAGACGGAGTCGGTAAATCAAATGCAACGGTTTTTGTAGGCGCTGCTAGTCCAAGTTCTTCGGGTCTGGATGGTTTCCGACCTTGTCGCGGAACTACAACGTCATCCTCATCTCCAAACGAAACTTGGAAATTAGTCGAAATTGGTTTGGTGATGTTTGGTGGTGCTCCAGGTCGAGGTGGAACAGTTTTGACGGGTGTTTCGCTTTCTCTCGGATCAAAGTCGTCGTCAGATAGTGAATCGGCCTTCTCAACTTCACCGAGAAGTTCCTGTTCAAGAAATTTAAGTTCTGTTCTACCAGGAGGAAGTTCCTCAACACCAGAAGTGTCGAATGGATCGACGTAGGTGATCTCTTCAACGGGTGCGATCGGTTGATCAACTAATTGGCTTAAATCTGTAACGGAACCACCTAGAAGATCAGTTGTAAGAATGGAAGATGTGTCAGTGTCAAAGATGTCTCCGTCTTGAAGGTCACCGTCTTTTATTTTCCCAGTTTCGTAGTCACGACTGAGGCCGGCAGGATCAGTAAGAGATATAGCAACTTCAGAAACGGGAAAGTCTTCTAGTTCTTTCTCAATAAACTTTAATTCTGTTTTTCCTGGAAGAAGATTTTCCGCAAAAGTAGTATCGAACGGGTCTTCCTCGTCGACAAATGTAGCAGCTTCGAAACTCGCCTCGATTATCTCACTGTGAAATTCGTTTTGCTCTGACTCCTTTGCGCTAAACGGGTCTTCAGCTTCTTCGAGTCTCAACGGTGTCTCCGAAGCAGTGCTTAGATCAAACTCGGCATCATCCAAGTCAGGTATTTCTTCGAGTAAGGTCTTTTCCCTCAATACTTCAAACTCTGAGACGTCAACACGATCAGAGTCTCCTTTGAAAGTAGCGTTGGTGCCGTTTACCTCGGGGGTAACCGACCTTGGTAGAACAGGAGGTAACTTAGTTAAGTCGACAGGAATATCAGGAAGATCTGAATCATCGTCAAGAAGTGTTTTCTCTACGTTAACTGGCTCGGTTATTCCGGTAGATAGCACAGAGTCTGATTGTTCAGATTCAAAGTCAAAATCACCAAGCAACAAATCCCCTTGAGTCTGTGCCTTCCTTGGCCTAGATATCTTACATGTGCTAACGTGATCTATACGCCCAGACAATACTTCAACGGCGTTTCCTAAGCTGACAAGTTTATTTCCTCGTTTGTCAACGGTTTTTAGTACCTTGTCAGCGCTCGTTGTATCAAAAGGATCGTCGCCAAGTTCCTCTTGCGTAGGACTTTCCGGAATGTAGGCAAGCTGAACGTCGATATTTTGAAGAACGTCTACGTAAGTTGTGTCGAAGATGTCCTCTTCCGCTGAGTCTTCCTGATCATCATCGTCGTCTGGGACCTCAACGAAACCTTCAGACACGTCCTTGATGACTTTCTTCTCTTCCTCTTCGGGGCTTTTTTCGCCAATTGGATTTCCACTCTCGTCAAAACCTACCCACCTCTTTGTCTTCTTTGTCTCGTTTTGAGCATTCGCTAGTCTCGGATCCTCTAATGGTGCCTTACGTTGAAAAAACGATGTCGACTTTATACGATCAAGATCACCTTGACTTTTTTTTAATATTGAATCAACCCCAGCAGTTAAGGCTTCGAATTTCTTCCACTCGTCTGATCCAGTGGCTGCTGGATCTGCGTTGGACTCGGCTGCACCCGGGTCGCCACTCTCGGCGGCTCTTTGCTGGGCCTCGGCCCGCTCTCTTCGATAACGCTCAAGCTCTTCGGGGTCAAACTCGTCCTCCTCAGCGCCCTTCTTTCCCTTCTTCTGCTTTTTCTTCTTCTTCAGACCCTTGGCTAGCTTGTGCATCCTCTAAGAGCTACCACGGTGTGACGGAGGCCTCTGTAATCATTCCAAAATAGTTTCCCCTTTTAATCGTAACCCTAATTCTAGATCAAAGAGCTCCACCAGGTTTCAAATAGTATAGGGGAGTATATATATGTTTTCAGAAAAAAAAAGTTCACGGGCTGTCACATTCTTCAATCATCAATCACAACTTCACAAGAATTCACTATACTGAGGCTCAAAGAGAATTAGGATCTGTAGTACATCCGTATAGAACTAAGTTAAAGCCGTTTAATATTCAAGGCGATAGGTATATAGACTGCGTGTGTGGCAGCTGCAGTCAACACAAAATTCAGACTTGCTATATACAATTTTATTTTCTCAACTTGGAGTGGGAGTTAAATTCTGTAACTGAAAGTTATTATTGGACACATTGCCGAGGGGAAAAGTATAAAAAATAATACAATAAGGTCCGAGAGGGTGAAGTCTTCATCTCGAGGACTTTACTTCGTAGTACGGGATGTTTGCCAAGCGGGACCACCAGATCGATGTATGACTTTGCACCAGATTGGAACTTTCCTCTATATATATAGTATAGATATATATCTATGTATACGGCGGGTATATATGTATATCTCTTATGATATATGTGTAATAAATAAGCTTATATATTCATACCGCTTGCAGAATTTACATTATAATTAAATTCTCAGCGTGCCAACGGCTTCTTAACGTTTGCTCTAATGACGTAAGTGATTTAAAATTCTCTCTATTTCTCATCGTTCATTCAGCGTTAAACTCAAAGAATGACTCGTGAATTTTTCATTAGATTTCGAGAAAATTAAAATTCGGTTCTTCTTCTCTTCATCGGAGAGCTGCATTATTCTATTCCCTGATACATAGAAGCAACAATCCCGATAAAAAAAATTAAAAAAAAAAAAAACGATTCTCAACAATTCCCTGACAATCAATTAGCGCACTATAAGCCATGAGGATAATCTTCAATTCTCATTCAATTAACACTCGATCTTCAATCAATTGTAGGTTCGAAAGCTACGTAGCCATCTGTTCCAATCAGGAGTCCCCAGATTTCGGAATATAAAACGAGAATTGACTCATTCAAGTTTGCTTGAAAAGTTTAATCAATTCTCTAACGAACCCGGTAGACATATAGTTGTGTGTGTGAACCGGACGGAGATCAGTGTGATCGAAATCCGGAGAAGTAACGCTCGTTGGAAATATCGCGATTCGATATAAAATGGAAAATTTGTACAAAAAAATTAGGGGACTTTTATTTCTAATCAATTTTTTTGACACTAATGAAATTTGACCCAGTTGAACGCAGTGAAATTGACGAGCTGGTTATTTCGAGATTATCGATTCGCAGTAGGTACTGTGGGGTAAGCACCGGGTGCGGGTAAGAGAAAGAAGGCAGATACTAAGCTCGAGCTTGTGAGAGTGAGCAAGCGAGTGACGCGGCGAAACGTGAGGCGAAGACTTGACTTGCACTTATATTTAGAAATCAGTGCTTTTGCTCTGCTACTGTTCAGGCAAAAAATTATTCTCCCGAACTCTCCAGAGTACGAGAAACTAAATCGTTCAATCGCGTTACCAAGCAACTGCAGGGAGAGTAGATTACGATCGAATTCTATTTCTACAGAACGACGCATACATAAGTTAATGGTAGATTTTATCGAAAATTCGAACGTTCTCCTCCGGTTATAGTTCTAATTTAATTGCTCAGAAGATAGGCGACTTACTGTTTTATGAAAGCAGTACTTTCTGCTCTCCGTATATTAAATCCGAGAATAACTATTTCACGACGTGCCGTTCAAGTCGGAAATAATTTTAATAGGTTTTCTTTGCGAAGGTCAATTTCTATATACGGTTTCGCACTGTCTTTATTTCTCTGTCTTTGATTCAATCGAATGCTTATTTTTTTCCAGAAATGGTTGAATAAAGGAGTGGCGCTGCCGAATGTCGCTCTAGCGATCATAAACTTAATTTTTTCCCGAATATGCACGGAATTCAGTACATTTCCGGTTTTTTTTTTTACTCCAAACCAACAAAATCTTGAAATTGCGGAATCCCCACTTAGAAATCTCGCGAGTTCCTAACGAATACAATTTAATTTGTTATTGACGTGACCTTCGAACAATTTCGAATCACCAAATATACGTCCACAGCTGGCTTATCGACGAAATTTTGGTTTCTGCGGGTCATATTGTCGAGCAATCAAATCTAATTCGATATTCCTACATAATTATCCGTCAATAATATTCACCCCGCACTTATTTGGAACTTAGAAATCACGCGATGATAAACGAAAAATGGAAATGCCAATTCACTGGATCAATCGTTGATTCCGAATTCGGAAAAACCTAGTGAATTATTCAACCCCATTTCTATCTAGCTGTACAAGATGAAAAACACGAAAACACAAAATTTGACTGTAATAGATTCAAGTGAAGAGAGAAAAAAAATTACTCCGAAAGCTCAGGAAAATTAATCTCATCCTAGGCAGGGCTGTATGAGTGCGAAATAGTATTGAAAACGATATTGTTATAAAACTCATTCTCAATTTTGAAGAATTTATTGTTTTATTTAAACGGAATCCGAAATTGAAGAAAACGAGAATCGTTAGATATGGAAGTTGGGTCTGGGTGTACGCGGCACTCCGCTGGCACGTATATGGAAGGGTATTAGTCAATACTTACAATTTGAGCCTCATCAGCCCCGTCGACGATAAAGTGCACATTTTTTACGCGTCATACCGCGTCCACGGTCCGAAATGAAAATTTCAAAGAAATTATACTATTCGATCACAGCACTAGCTGACGAGTTATGATTACAGCTTAAAAAACCTTCGTAGTTGAAAGTCCAATTTTTCCGAAGCCCGCCGAGAGCCTGAGGCTCTGATGAAAGCGCCGGCTCTGCTGACTCGCTCGCGCAAGCTATTTCCAACATCGATCCGTTCCCTGAGAATGCGCGAATGCGCGCACCCCCGACGACGCCGACGTGGGCGAATATCCCTGTACACGCGTATATCCAATATCTATATATCTACACTACATACGTTCGTGTGTGTAAGTTAGGGGAGAAAATAGGTGGGTAGATGCGGTAGCCCCAAACCGGTGTCAAAAAATATTCATTTCTACAATGTCACGTGGTCCCTTTTTTTTCATACTTATTAAAACGATCGGCTGATTATAAAACAAACAAAAAAAAAAATCGTCTATTATCATATTGCAGAAAATTCTCCATCTAAACTTGACGCTTTTTCATTCGTTTATTATTGTACTCCTTGTTTTCATAAAAGTTACTACAACGCTTATGCTGTTACATATTATATAGATAACGTAAAAATGGATCCGCTTAGCAACCATAATATTTAATAATATGTATTTTCGACAAACATGTTATAATTTTATATTACAAATGATTTTCTGACATAAGAGATGATAAATTGATATCTTTCACTCCAGGATAAAAATCTCTTTTCTTTTCCGCAACTCTTTTCCTCTTAACTAAAGTTATACTATATAATCATTTACAATAGGCATCATAGTGTTAAATAGATTAAGTTTTACTCAAAATCGACTATTCCTTAATAGTAAATTATAATCGAATTCGATTGATAATATTCTTAAGAATTTGAACACCTTTGTAGTAAAATATTATAATTAACAAATAGCCATCAGAATAGATCGCGAAAGCAATTATTCCAACGATTTCAACGTAGATATTTGATTGGATTGTTATTTATTTTTTCATTCAAATTAAAGGATCTCTCGAGCCTTTCTAAAGATCTTTATGCATCATTTTGATCGCAGATAGTACACGATTTAATATTTTGATAAAAGAAACTCTCGTGTCGTGCAAAATCAATTTTTTGAAAAGGTAGACGTACGCCCGAGACGCTATGAAGTTTCACAATTCACCGTAAAGATAGCGCCACCTACATGAAAATCTAGTTGCCGGTAGCCAACTAGACATACATACGTATACTTTGCGCATTTGCGCAAGTCTCGCTCAAAGTGTCTATACGATATGTAAATTTGTCTAAACCCTAAACTAAACTGACGGCATGGTATTACACATTATTACATTGTAATTAAAACAGAGTTAATTATTGACGACTAGTATCAGACGTCGAAAAACCGGAACGTTTAAAAGTAATCTGCCGTAATAATTACGAAAAAATTAATCCCGAAAAAGGTAAAAAGCACACACGAGAGTAAATTTGGCCAAGCCATGATGGCCGCATACCTAAAAGCCGCAACTTTTTAGTTTTTATTCAGTTTATTAGAAATTTTTACAATTCCTATAACAAACATTAGCGAATAATTAACCTCAACAACTTAATCCTCGGCTTTCAAATAGACAGAAATTTATCTCTCCGATTTTCTGAAATTTTAGATAGATAATGATTACTAATCTCCTCAAATACGAGCTTCTTCGATCTTTCGTCTTTACTCTCAATTACCGAAATCATAATCAAGATAAGCCGCTACTTACAATCCAACGTGAATTTAGTACTTTAAAACTTGGAACTAAGATCGAATACACAGCCTTGAAAATTAGGTTTCATAAATCCTTTGTATAGAGTGTCAAAAACGCTTGGGCGATGCCCAAATCTCGTTACATTAAATAAAAAATTCGATAATTATTATCATTGTCAGGTTCTAATTTTTTTTTTTAAATTATTTGCTTAAAGTCTCCGCGAATTGACTGGTGAAGAATTCCAAGTACTTGAGTTAGAACATGGATCAAGAATCCAGACGAAAAGGTCCCAGAAGTCCAAGTCCAGAATCTGACGATTCTCACAGAAGAAGATCTAGAAAATATGACCGATCTCCGTCGCCAAGACGATCTAGATATCGTAGGTCTAGATCAAGGGATAGAAGATCAAGGTCTAGCTCTAGAGACAGAAGACGTAAAGAAACTAGCCGTAATCAGGACTGGAAACAACCAACTACGCAAACTACAACTCAAGGGCCTCCGCCAACTTCTGGAAATTATCAAGCGCCTGTTCACAACCAATATCAGGTATGTAGATAACAAATATTTGCTGATTTATTTAGGAATATATATAAGTAAGGTCTGGCTTCATTTTTTTTTTTTTTTATTGTGATTAACTTCACAAGTTTGAATTCTATTTCTGGTTTTTTGTCTCACAATATCAATTATCCCATCATTTTGACCAAATGTATTGATTATTCAACTCGAGAGTTTAAGCGATCTTGAAGTATGATCCAAATGTTATAATCGATATAGGGACCGCCACCGACAAATACCGGACAACCTCCTCCGACTATGGCTCCATACAACCCGGGTTACAACTACAACTACAACTATAATCAAAGCTATGATTATAGCTATCAACAACAACAACAACAGCAACAACAACCAGCCAGCTATCGTAGTGTAAGTATAATAGAGTTGAAAGTTTGTAGATTTGAACAGGTCGGTTAAACCCATTTCTGAAATGCAATCAGTGTGTAAAATTTAATGCCCTGTTAATATTTAATCTGTATTATAGTTATTGTAACAGAGGATTTTTTTCTATTGTTTATTACAGTTATTCGACAATCTTTCTTCAAAGTTTAATAAATTTCCATTTTGTATTTATATATCGGAATAATGAAAGATTATTCTTTCATTTACGTAGATCTGTTATGAATTTTTTTTTTTTTTTTTTTTAACGTGAATTATCAAGATGTTGATTATGCGGCAGAAATCTTATACATTGATTGCCTGTTATGGTTGATAATTAAAAATATGTTATGGAAAATCGTACTGTTTGGTATGTTTTTTTTCCATTTGAATGATGTTATTATATTTGAGAAATGTTTATCCTTACGTTATATACGGTAAGATGATAAAAAAAAAAATATATATGTTTGAACACAGTAAGTATAGCAATTGAATTATTATTTTCATTTGAATAAAAATCTACTGAAAATGTATGAAAAACAATCAAAGGTTCAGCTCGAAGAGTCTTCAAAGTACCTTCGATATCCTGATTCAATTATTTGGACTCACAAAGGTAAGGATTTGTATAAATTTATTTTTGGAACTTTTTATCGAAGGTCAATATTGGTTTCTTAGGATTATCCACCACCTGGATGGCAAGGAACTCAAGTACCATACAACAACCAACAGCCACCACCGCCACCCAATTTAACAACGCAATCGGAAGCATCAAGAACCATTGAACCTGCACCTCCAGGATTAGCGACTGCTATTCCAAGGTCTGAGGATGTTAAAAAAGAAGGTATGCAATCAAACAATTGTGAACAGTTTATCATAGCTACTGTGTACATCTTCTAATACGTATTTCTTTTTCACTCTTCCCACATCACTTCCTATTATACATCCATTCTCCTTCGTTCAATATTTTTCATGTCTTTAATCTACGTATAATTAATTTTTTGAAAAATTATTCTTATATTATTTATGTTCTGACTTATTATTTGGGATATAATTTTACTTTATCTTTATTCTCGAATTGGTCGTTGTGCATTATTATGCGATATCAAATCATTGATTTTTTTTTTTTTTTTTTTTTTTCTTTTCATCGGTGCGATAATAAAATAATCGATTCAACGGGCAATATCCAAAACCATTTTTTATAAATCCATTTCCTAATTCTGTAAATACCTTTAAATTACAAAACTCATCAGCAATCGCAGCTGAAGTGAAGCAACAAAAAGCAACATTGGGGAAACAGCGCGAGGAATACATCAAGAAATCTAGTACACTACAACGTGAATTGGAAATTTTACGCCAACAGTGCGACGAAATAAGCAAAGATGGGAGCAGAGACAACAATCGAATTCTAAAAGAGAATCAAAAGCTTCAGGTGAATTGAGCGATACTCATTGTCAGTAAAAGAAATGATAAATTTAGTAATAAATATTGAAAAAATAAAGATTTCATCTATAAATTTTCATATTATCATATAAAATAGAGAAAGAAATTACTTTTCTTTCAAAGAATCACATGACTTTAAAGTGAATTGATGTTAATTGCAAGTAATAATTTTTTTTTCAGATTGAGATACAAAATAAAATGAAGTCAATACACAACGTGATTGATATGTTAACGGGAATCATTGGTGATAAAGCAACGGTGGATGATCTGAAAGTGAAATTCAAGGTGGAAGCTAATAAAAACTTAAAAAGTCCTAAAGACGACTTCCCTAAAGGGAAGTCAGAATCTCCGGACAGAGCATCAGTCTCAGACTCAGACAAAGAATCAAAAGTAGACAGAGACAGGGAGAGAGATAAAAAGTCTCCTGAAGATACTAAACCAATGTATAATTTCGTACATTATGATCCTGAAATGCACTGGTGTAAGGTGTGCGACATCTTCCCTAAAACTGCTAAGGAGTATTTGAATCATCTTCATAGCAATGAGCACAAAGAGACTTGCTTGGTAAGTTCAAACCTTCGTTACATTCAGTCATTCGTCGTGTTGCCTTTAAGAATATTCACATTGAATCCACACAACTTTATTCATAATCTTGATACCAAATTTTTCATTTACTTACTTACTTCTGATACTCTATCTGTGAGAGAAATGATCACTAAATTTCTTTATACATTCTCCCATTTCAACTTGAGGCTAATTTCAATGTAAGATTTTTTATTAATTTTTGGTTTCTCATGGCAGGAACGCAAGATAGTTGACATGCCGTGGCATAAGGCTAACGGCGAGGGAACAGAAAAAGAAGTACCTTATTATCCTGGACTTCCAACAAAAAGAACACCGATTAAGGGTATGATTATTTTTTAACGGATCTTTACTAATAGCATACAAATTCCGTAGCTGAACACTGTTTCCGGTATGTATTGAAGAGAGGCGCACCTGCATCTATGACTAAGCATGAAAGTTTACCGCCGTCATTTACTTATACGAAGCTCAAATTTATCGGATTACATGAGAGAGGATTAAATTTCATTTTTATAAACCAATTCACAGATATTTTTCATTTATGAATCTCATTATGCTGGTATGATATCGTTCATATAATTATACAATCAAAAAGTTTCAATAATTCTGATGCGATTCTCAAGATGTTCCAAGATACTCTAATCAACTTTGAAGATAGGAGATATTTCGATGCGCAGAATTCTCTCCCTTATTGGATAAAAATAAATTTCAACCACAGACCTATTTATGGAGATAACTCATCGCTTAGCTCATCCACGACTTTATACTTTCCCATACGCCTCTTTTAAATCATTTGAATGATCAGTGATTCATGTGATTGGATTTAAGTGCTAATTTCGTTGCGGTGGTGCGCATCTAAATCGTAACTATCTCGATAGAAGTTATTGATATTTGTGTGTTGAAATAAACAATTTAACACCCCAGTTTTTCTGACTGAATAAAATATTTTATTAACGTGATCGTCGAATATCAAGAAAGAAGACAAGTCAGAGGATTGATTCTACATAATATCTAGTAAATAGAAAATGATTTTAAATAATACATATATATATTATGTGTAAAATTTATATATTGTACACATGAAATTGTTATACTCAATGATGTACGGGTCGTGATTAAAGTCGAGCTTAGTTTTCATGCATAGTTTCATATAATGCTTGACTCTTGTCACCCCAACAATATATGTAACAGTTTATAACTTGAAAGTGTAAATTCTAGTGTAAACAATTAACAGTTAGCCAAATACTTGACTCAGATAATTTCTTATAAGTGATTTGTATAGATGATGCTTTGTAATATTTATGTAAAAAAAAATAAAACAATCCCTCACCTTACGTTTTATACAGTTATGAGGTGGGGCGCGCATGAAGAGACATCGAGAAGCTCCAGTGAAAATTAATATTGACGAATTTTTAATGCTGTTTATTTATCTTTTCAGCCACTTGAGTATAGCGTGGAAAAGCATAAGGTCATTCTTTATAAACTTACAACCTTTGCTGAATTATGTGTTAAGTTGATTAGCTCAATGGTAAAAAAATTTTGATTACAGGCCTACAATTTTTCATCTCTGCCACTGCATGGTACTGTAAACTCTGTGACTCGTGGATCGGTGACCTCCATTGTGCAAGTCTACACTTGAAGTCCAAAAGACATTCAGAGAATTTTTCTGTAAGTAGATTTCCAATATTTTTTCTTTTTTTCAGTGGATCTTTAATTTTCAATGTCTAACACGCTTTAACAAATTTAGGAATAAAACTCTAATTGTTATTTCACTCTCCAGAATAATATTCCACATCAATGTTACGATGTTACGATCATTTTCAAATTGCTTGTTTACTGATGTAAATCCCATGTTTTTTTGTTACATGTAAACACAGCGATTTGTGGAACAGAATCCTCACTGGGAAACTGACTGGATGGCTGATCGTGAGAAGGCATTTTCCGAGGAGAAACACAAGCAAATGCAGATCGAGTTGTTGAAGCAAAAGGAGGATGAGCCTGTGGTTAAACCCAAAAAATCAAAGAAGAATAAGAAGAAGAGTAAAAAATCGAAGAAACGTAGGAACAAAAGCAGTGGAACAGACACATCCACAGATACAGATGATTCATTCTCAGATTCTGATCAAGATAAATCAAGGAGCATCAGAGTAGCTATGAGAAATAAAATGAAAGCTGCGACACAGGCGATCTTAGAAGAAGAAATTGATTATCACGGAATCAAGTTGAAGGGGAGCTGGGCTCAAGTTGCACAACAAATCAAGCTGCCAACACCTGAGGCACAACAAGAAGCAGATGATAGACAATTGTTGAACTCAATTAGAGACAAGTTGAAGGCAAAACAAGAGGAAGAGATAAAAGCGATGGGAAGAGAAGGGAACAGGCGTCAAAGCCAAGAGAAATTATCCTATGAAGAGATTCACAGTCAAAATCCTCCCTTTCCGAAGAAACCAGAAGAAGATCTCGAAGCCTGGGGTCCCAAGGAACCTCCGAAACCGTTTTGGATAAAAAAAGAAGAAGAAAAACCTCAGCCGACTCAAAGTAAATCAGTTGAGATACCCAAGACGGAGGAGATGCCCAAGCCACACATGGGCTTTTGGACTAAACAACAAGTTAACATGGCTGTTAAACCAACAGAGACTAAATTACCTGAAAACAAAGAAGAGGATAGAAGTCGTGAGAGAGGAGATAGATACAAAGAAGATCGTGAGCGGAAGTATGATAGAAGAGAGGATAAATACGAACGATATGATAGATATGACAGAAGACGTGGAAGGGATAGGGACTACCATGACGATCGTAGAAAAAGAGACAGTTCTCCGAGGAGAGAAAGAAATTGGCGAGATAGTCCTAAGGGAAATTATGATAGGTACGAAAAGGACAGAAGAGAAGACAATTCCTCAAATGACGAATCTAAGTTTGAAAAAAAGACAAACGAGTTTGCATCAAAATTTAAAAAAATAGGACCGCCGCCAAAAAAACCAGTGGCACCGGTGACTAAAGGGAAGTTACCATTCATTGGGAGATTACCTTTGTTCAAAAAGAAGTCTGAGGAATCTAAACTACCAGAAAAAGACATAGCTCCTTTGCCGTATCAACAGAGCAAGTTCGAAGACACTCCAAGGGTTCCAAGTGAGATAATAAATCCACCTGGTGTAGTCCACATCACTAAATTGGCAACTCCTTTGAATATTAATAACGGGAATCCGATTCAATTGAATAAATTGCAACAGATGAAGATTCTGGTCGCACCACCGCCGCCGATGTTACATGAAAGTAAAATCCTAACACCACAAGTCGTTGATATGGAAATTGAAGATCAATCAGAAGGAGTTATCATTGAACAACCCATTATTGAACAACAAAAACAGATTACAAACATACCTAAGCTACCTCCACCTCCAAATCATCCTCCACCACCTATAAGTCGCCCTCCGTTTATCCCTACTCCACATGTTACAAGCAGACCATCGTTTTCTTCAAATAGACCAGCATTCCTATCAACCCAACCACCATTTGTCACACATCCTGCTATACGCAAACCACCGGTACACAATCATCCTCCTTTTATGCCAATGCAACCACCACCTCAAATACAAAGCAACACATCCTATGTACATGCGAATCCACCACCTCCTCTGCCGTCAGTAGAATCACTGGTACACGATATATCAGATATACCCGAACCAGCAGAGAAACGTTCGGATTCTTCGAAAGCCCTTCCTGAAGATTTTCAAGAAGCTTTAAACATCATATTTCCGAAAGAGGAAAAGGACACTAAACAAAGTCAACAACAAGAAAGCGTCATGTATGCAACAATGTACAGTATGCTAGGGTGTATCGGATACGGACCAGAATACATGGATCAACCACCACCAGAAATTACTCAGGCTGAACCTGAACCCGACACACAACCCGGACCTGACGACTTAAAAATGTTGGGAATTGACGAAAGCGATACTATATTTTAAACGGACGATTTGATAACGTGCGAGTGATAGTTCCAGGGACCTATTATAAATGTATAAAGATATATTGTATCTGATTTGGCAAGCACAGTAATACAATTCATCACTTTCTTAACTCACTGTGGGTTATCAGAAACATAGCGATTGAAATATTAACATCAATTTCTTGTCATATTTATATCACAACAGTTTGATTTTAGCTAGATTTCTGTACATTTTGATTACGACAACTTTTGCATCGTTTGCTATTATTATAAATCATAAATATCTAGAACAGAATCGATGTCGTTAATATGAAATCAGCGAAATTATATAACAAAAAAATATGAAACTGAAACTGATTGTTGGCCACGTTAACTATATCGATATAATGACTTATTAGATTATTAAAATTTCATTATATCAAACGAAATGCATGGATTTAACGTTTTAGGCTTAGGACTATCAAGCTTCTGAACAGTGAGTGAGATACACTTGACTAAATTGATATTCTACACTAACATGTGATACATGCGATACATTTTAGTATAGAATAATCAACGTAGTTAAAGAAACGTATTGCTAATTTTGTATAAATTTAACGACGCTATAAACTTGTCGTAACTTCTATCTGTGGTATCGAATGTACACAGATTGATACATACTATACAATTATTAATTTTCTTTTTAATTAAGTTGCAGGTACTTTGCCATTCGCAATCGTAATAAGTTACTTACATGTTTTTATTTTCAAGATAACATGGAATTAGAATAGTAAACAGTTTTCATTTGATGTAGTATGTACAAGTATATCACAATATCAATTTATTGTATCATTTTGAACATTGTTGTTTTCATGATGCACAATATGGAAAAATGAATAAATATACTTAATATACCTTGAAAACAAATTTGGTCATTATTCTATTAATTTTCATTTTGAATATAAAACTAAATTAGAAATCGAGGGTGAAGTAAGAAAAATTCTATTATCACGGTGTAAATGAACTTTTATTTCAGTCTTAACATATATTACAGTACCAAATAATGCACCTACTACAAATTGTAATAAATTGAGTATATAATTACAACTAGCTCAATAATATAACATTCATAGAAAAGTGGAGATGCGATAAGCAAGCACGCATTTCACTTTTCAACTCATACAGTAAAATATTATACACAATATATTTCATACATTGAATTGAAAACATTCGTATAAAATGTGTCCGAAATGAAATTTGTGGAATGTTGGACAATACAATTAGATTAAAACGTGTAAATTTAATAATATAATTCATAACGTAAGATTAACTTGTTATAACAATTCATTTATAACATAATAATTAACATTCAGAGATTTAAATCGCCATAATCTATTGTGACAAGGTATAGTTTGTGTAGAATAAAATTGCATTAAAACGTTTTCAGGCAAAACTAATTTGACGGAATGACTAGCTTATCACGAATCAAATTTTTCGCAGATATAAATCCTCACTTTCGTTGCTATAGTGTTTAGGCAAGTTGCGAATTAAACGCTTCAAGCTATAGTCTAAGTTTATTAATTGATACTTTACGGAATAAAGTAAAATTCCAAATGCAAAAATGTGGAATGCTTATATGCATACGTAGTCGATTCTATAAATTTCTAATTTTCTTTTTTTGAATAAACAAAGATATTCATAGATTAATCTTGGAATGATTGGATAAAATAGTTCATAACTCTAAGATACATTGCTGTGTGTGTGCGATTCACCGAAATTAAGAAATAAGGCATACTATAAAGTTTGAAACGTAACGATAAATGCTTACATTTCAGTTAAAGAAATTATTAAATTTGGGGCACTAGCCCAGCACTAGAAATGTTGTCACCGCCACCAGCGGTTTGACTGGCCTGAGTGCAGACTAGAACTGGTGCAACGCATACTTCAACTGCTATATGTTCGTTGTCAATTTTTAAAACTTCATCCCAACACGAAACCGGCTTCTCAATATCCAGAGGAATTCTTTTACCAGACTTAATCGACGTCGAAAAACTATCGTCCATTATCAGCATCGCTTTCTGTACATCTACCTATAATTGAAGATTGGATATAAACGATGGATCATCAGATACTTCTAAAATCAGTCACACAAAAATAATACGACAAATGTTACCCCAAGTATTTTACACTCACATTGTTCGATCCACATACATGGCGGTTCGCCGTTAGAGAAGCCTTTGCCGCAGCAGCCATGGTATTTTTCCATACAGAATTTTTAACGTTTAATATTGCTTGATAAGCTAAGGTGTGAACATGAATGCGCGTTAGCTCTCTAGAATCAATATTTGTCTTTCCATTTCTTCTTATTATCTTAAACAACGTTCTCATTTGATCCAAAACCGTAGCTACTCTTGGATTGGAATCGGCAACCAATGAAATATTTCCATAGTACATTGAGTTATATAAATTCGCTATTTCCTGTTCGTTCATACCCAAACTATCAGCGAAAGGTATAACTAATTCAGATAATTCGAGGAGTAAATTTTCTTCCGCAAATGAAGCCATCTCAAAGTGTATCTTTGTTGATTTTGGTCTGTCGATCATCTGCTGCTTAACTTTCAGCAAACGACTCATTCTCATCCCTGAAAGAAAAAAAAAAAACATATTTTTGGCTCGAGAAATTTTTAAATTATGAAAACAAATTCAATCAGATATTAATAAGAATAGAAATTAAATGTTTTTATACCTTCAGAAAAAGGATAATTGTCCATCATTTGTAAACCGGAAACAACAAACAAGTCTGGTTCAAACTCTGGCAATAATTTGTCAAATTCTTCCAGCGAACTAATTGTAGGATTATTCGCATCGTTGTGTACGATGAATCTGACGAAGAAAACCATTTATAACATTATGCAGCAATATTTAATGGTAGAAAAGCTTTGAAATTCGATTTCCTAATACTTAATCGAATAATTCAGCCCTTCAAACATTTCATATTTATATATACTTTTGAAATACGCTTAGTATAAAAAGAAAATCCTAGACATTTCATGATGATTTTATCTCCAATGATACCTTTGCATTGAATTATAGAAAGAAATTCACCTATTGGCCCGAGAACTTGTGTAAGGTCCCCAAGTCTCGCCACGCTTATATTCCAGTACTAAATGTATATCGTCTTTGTGAACATCACCTCCGACAACTTTTACATTAGAAGGAATCATCTGTTGAAGTGATTTGGTCATTTTGGCTGCCAGCAGCACGTCGCATCCTTCTTTAGCAAATCTAAATGCCATTACAGGCGCATTTCCACCAATCGTTGAGTAGAAAGATGGTAGTGATCGAGCGTCAGAGACAAGTTTATCGAATAATGAACTATTTGGCATGAATCGTCTAAGAAATATAAACAATATTGTTTAAATCTGAATGAAATTGAGATGGAAAATAATAAGTTTTGTTAAAGATGGCAGAACGGTTTATGTTAGCATAAAAAGGCTTTCATGAATAGTTAAGTGCATGACATGCCTGATTAGGTGAATGATAATAATAGTGATAATAATAATAATAATAAAATGAATATCATACTCTGCTGCAGCTCCATGACGAAAATAATAGGCAAAACTTTTAAGCAATTCTTCTTCGGTTTTTATTTCGTCAAAATGTTCGGGGTTTCCAATATCGTTTGAATATTTAAGTAGATATTTCGAATCAACGAATACATCTGTACATATTCCATAACCTATAGCAACTTTCGGCTTTGTTAACCCTTCGTGTTTAGTTTCAACTCTTTCTAGACCTTCTAAAACTGATGTTAATCGTTTTTGTAACGGGTTTTCAGATCTTCTATAATAAACAGCTATTAGAAAAGCCAAAATTGATACTAATGTGCCGAACTTTAACCCTTTGTACTCCATTATTAGGATTACAGTCAACGACCACTCCTCTACAGTCTACTCTGCACTCACTCCTCCAACGAAAATGCAAAAATTATCAATGAAAGATCGAAAGCGACTTGACCGTCTGCTACAAATACTGTCTGCTAGCGAACTGCCACGTTTTTACGTTGTGAATTATATTGCGGCCCGTAAATACGTCAGATGTTTACGAAGAGACGAGAGGGCCGTGGAGGGGAAAGATTTTGGAAAAAAAAATATTAAATAATAAATGAACAAATTAAATTTTCCTAAAAAATTTATAGATTTCGAACAGTATTAAAAACTCGATAATTATATCCTAGTCTATACCGGTATACATTTTTAGATTAGATGCAAAGCGATAACGCTTGTATTGAGAATTTTAGGAATTGAGTAGGGTGGGTCAAAGTTCAAGGACATAATATTGTAGTATAATATTTAAATAGCAATTATATTTGGGCTGGTGGCACCAAGACATTGTACTTTCAACTTGCTGTCAAATATTGACAATATCTAGGTAAAATATCTTCAAAAATATTTCCCTGATACCAAAATATTTAAATAGAAATATTTACAAGTAACATATGTACCTATGATTATAGTGGATATAACGATAGGTATATCTATAATAATATAAGCGGAAAGAAGAGTTCAAATACTGTTAAATTTATTTATTTATATCTGCTTTCATAGGAATGTTTTATATTGAATATTATTCACAAAATATACAGATCAACTTTCGGTATAGCATACGTTCAATATTTTTTTTTTTTTTTTCTTTACTCTTTTCATCTTCTTGATTTGGTTTATCTAAAGATAAACTAATTATAAATATATACTAATAAGTACCATTTTCATAAATTTAACATAAATTTAAATATTACAAGTATATTGCACATCTGTGGAATGCACTTTTTTATGTTTATTCAAAGAGGTGTTATGCTTGAAAGATTTTCCGCATTGATCACACTCAAATCTTTTTTCTCCTGTATGTACACTCATGTGAATATCCAAAGTCAACTTTCTCTTAAAAGATTCACCACATATATCACAATTGTATGATCTTGTACAAAATCTAACATGTCTTTTCAACATGTGTCTCATTTCAAATGATTGACCGCATATATGACACTGCAATGGTTTTTCACCAGTATGGATCCTCATGTGTTCAACCAAGTAGTCTTTATTTGCAAAGGCTTTTTCACAGAATGCACACTTCTGCAACCTGTTTAAGAAAACATACAGTTATAACACACATTATATAGGTATAAGCTATTTTCCTATTCAACAAGAAAAACTGTTCTTTCATTGCGAAAGTTGTTTCATTTCAATTAATATTCTGTTAAGAAAAGCAAATAATCATATGAAATTATGCAAAAATGTCTCACCTATCCTCCGTGTGGGTAGTTGAATGTTTATTGAGCCGTCCCTGAGTAACAAATGTCTTTCCACAAATGCAGCACTGGTATGGTTTCTCCCCTGTATGACTACTTGTGTGTACAGCAAGATGTGACTTTTTTGAGAATGATTTTTCGCAGTATTGACATTTGTGTGGCCTTTCTGCATTATGTGTATAAGAATGATAAGTGAGTTCAGTTTTTCTTGGAAATTTTTTACCACATACTATACAAACAAAAGGTTTTTCAGAATGTTCACACATTGTGTGTTTATACAGATTCTCTTTAGTTGTGAACATTATTTCGCAGACCTGGCATTTATGCTGTTTTTCTTTAGTGTGTACGTGCATGTGAACGGTGAGATGTCCTTTTTGGATGAAAGTTTTATCACATACTGTACATCTGAACGGTTTTTCGCCATTATGCAAAAGCATGTGTCTTCCAAGCCCTGATTTTTGGGTAAATAATTTCTCACAAATTTGACATTGTATTCGTTCGTTATTATGAACAGTTTGAATGTGCATTTTGAGAGAGGAATTCTTGGTGAACAGCTTGTAACATATATGACATTTTGCTGGCTTTTTAGATCCCTTTAATATAATGTCTTTTGAGATATCGTGAAACTGGATATCATCAATCGACTTACGAGTATTTATCCCTTGTTTCTTTTCCTGCATTTTTTCGAGAATCTCACTTCCGTCAATGTCTGTCTCATTGATAACATTTCCTCGACAACGGCCTGACTTTTCAGAGAAATTTACCAACAACGGCTCTTCTTTTATGTCGATTGCAACCTGAGAATTGACTTTGATTTATAATTTACTTTGTACACGCTGTTCATTATTTCTTTTGGATTAAAATAATACACGTAATACATATCTTATAGTAGATAACTGTAATATGACTTACATCATTTGATGTGGGTGAATAACTAACATTAGTTTCTGTCTGGTCAATTCGATCATCCATTCTGCCATTTTCTTCGTTAGTTCTTCCGAACATAAATTCAACACAATAATACTTTAGAGTAATAACTGAAATGGAAGAAAAATTTTGTTACTTAAGTTTCATAATTGTAAATAGGAAGTGGAAGTATTATGTTGTATGTAATGTATACGTCATGAAAGAGGGTTGTGTACTTCTTTTCGAGGTTATAATATGTTAACTAGTTCTATATAATGATGCGCAAGGATATACATGTGGAGAGAAAGTTCTAGTGAGCGTGAAAAGCTTAATTAATTTCTTTCCATTCGATGATAATTAATGATTATCTATAAAATATTGTTCAATGGTAAAAAAGAAAAATATTTACAATATACAAAGCGAAGTTAGACGAGATTTCGGCTGACAATTTAAATACAATCACTTTTTAATTGTAATATTGATGGAATAGCTTATGTATAATCAACAATTCTTGATAGCTGATTTATTATACGAAATCTCCGCATATTGAAAGTATTTTATTTTATAAACTGTTTATAAAATTCAGTTACACGCAATACGATCCAAATTGACGTACAGGGTGCGAAACGGTATCACCAACTATTAAGAGGCATGCTGGTTGCGTATAATAAGGCGTGCCGATTTTCGCGGCAACAGTAGTTCATTAGTTTGATCGCGAGATGGCAATACCATTTGCCACTTTGTCGAGAGGAGCACTGACCTAGGGTAAGTGCACCTGTTTCGGGGTCAATGGCCCTCGTAGCGTCAAAGAGAAATTTGACTATTACAGGCATCTCAATGAAAATATCCTGAACACGGAAAAGTTTTTGCAAAGTAGACCCGGTACTCATTGGCGAGAAAAGGTTCTCATCATCTGATCTTTTGATCAAGTTACTGAATGATAACAGTGATACTATAAGAAATTGTCAATACTTGGCGCAGAGAGATATGCAAAGACGCGTTTAAAATATAAGAGAATAAGCATCTTAGCCAAATTTTATAAATTACTAAACTATTATTAAAAAATATGATTGTTATCAGCAATTCAAAGGTTGAGCGACTCTTACTAAGAAATTTTCGAGCAAACAGAGAAAATTGTATTGAATTTCTGTTAGGTACGTGTTTTCCATGTGGAGGAAGTTCCTTTTGATTTAAACAATACGAGTTCAATTCTTCGCCGATTTGAGATTGAATTCTCCATCTCTATCATAACACCACTCGTTCTGTTACAGTTAAATACACATACTCCCATGAACGTACATACATATCCTTTGGAAAAAGGATTCAACAGCAATTACAACGCTGAGCGTACATGTATTGAACTGACTTGAGTCTTCTTACAATTAGTTATATTAGGTATAATATAGCGTAATTGAAATGTATAATATAAATAATAGTAACAATTGCGATGGGCATATGTTTATTCTTAAGCAACAATTACGAATTATACATAACTCTGGTAATTTATCGGTGCTACGGCAATAAAATTCCAAATACATAATATGAATAATGAATTGCTTTCTTATTTTTCATTTTCCCCTCTCTCAGACTCCTTATTTCAGAAAAAGCAAGAAATTAGAATTGAGGTATTTTCAGCTACTCAAAAATTCCAGCCCACTTCCTCGTGTCAGATGTTTTCCTGATACCAGGAGCACTTTTCGACTTAAAATTTTCAAAAATGTCGAAGTAGCTAGTATACATAAACCATAATAGCGACGTGCATGAAGCAGCGCATGCATGCCTATAATGATACATTACTCTTTTCCCCCTCCAAAAATTTGAGCACACCTCCTCGAGTCAGATGTTCTCCCGATACCAGGAGCACTTTTCGAAATCAAATTTTTAAAAACGTCAAAATAGCTGGTATACATAAACTATAATAGGGACGTGCATGAAGCAGCGTATGCATGCATATATCGATACACTACTCTTTTCCCCCCCATCAAAAAAATCAGCACACCTCCTCGGGTCAGATGCTCTCCTGATACCAGGAATATTTTTAGACTAATTATTTCTCCAACTCCGAAAAACGCTAGTATACCTGAATGTATTAGCGAAAAAAGTAACACCGTATAAGTATGAATACGTGGCTAGCTACCGCTTGATTGGAAAATAGAGAGTTGCAGGAAGGGAAAAATGGAAAATAACGAAGCAATTGATTATTGGTATATCTGGCAATTTATTGATAGATATTCCATACAATATTACTAATTGTCAAAATTGTGTACAATTTATAATTGTTTCTTCGGAATAAATATGTAATCATGATCTGAACTACATTTCTATTACAATGATACACTATAGCTAATATGACTAATTTTACAAAGCCCGAGTTGTATAAACATCCATCCGCTGCAATTGGAACAGAATCCTTGCTGGACGGAGATGTTTGGAATCCGAGGGAAATACATCCAACTGTAACAGAAGGACGTGTGTTATAATATCATTGAAATTCAATAAATTTCTGTGGAAACTAAATTAGGAGTCTTCGGCAATTATTTGAAAATTCCGGAGCTGATCGGGGATGTTCGGCTACACCAAGTGTAGCCCGGTGTTGCAACCGAAAACGTAATCAGTACTCCATAATTGTCAGAAGAACTATGAATTTGAATTTGAATTGAATTTGAATTTGAATTTTTCTTACAATTCACCTGTAATCAATACTTGAACCACTTTTATCAGATCATACGAAGTATAAAGTTATAAAAAAAGGGGTTTTATTTATGTTACCTTTTAGATTATGCCGCAACTATTGAACTACTTCAAATTTGAGGATGCCTTGAAGAGTTTAGACTGGGGAATATTGGCTATCTTCACATGTAAACGTTCATGCATTCCAAAGAATGATTACACTTTAGAATATGTGTGGAAACAGGATATTGTAGATATGGAAAATAAAGAATGTTTGTAACAGATGAATCCAGAACAAAGAATTTCTTCAATGCATTTCCCGTTACATTATGTATAACAATATAAAAATATTTAGAGATGTTACAAGTGTTACCCATTTTACTTCTACCAAATTGTCTCCTTATTTTACTTAGTTACAGTTACTTCCCTCATAATAATTCTACATAATGCCACATTTAGCTCAAATCACTTATAGCTTTCATAATTAACAAACCAATATTTTTTCTTATTCACTTACGTATATCCCCGAGCATAACTGGCTCGAAAGCTTGGTATAAACTATTTCTATAATTGTCACAGCAACTACTTCCTATAATCAGATACTTGTACATATTTAGAATACAGTATCATTACTCGTAGAGTAGATTACAGTATTTATATTACTCGAAAAGTACTTTCATACTCTAAAAAAAGAATGAAAGCTTTCCACAAAGTTGAGCGAAATTTTAAGCATATCACATGATTAGAAGAATTTTCTGCAAAATAATCAACCAAAAAAATTATACATGGTTTTCAAGTACCGTAAGATTTGTTAGTAGTGTACTATACATTGCATAATGTGTAGTAGATCATAATAATCGACTGTTATGATTTGAAACTGAAAAAGATGAACTCAAAAGAAAAAAAAAAAAAAATAAGCCAAGAACTCAGACTGTCCCTCTAGTGAAAAGGCATACAGAGTGTAAAACAATATTGAAAAAAATAATATCCTCATGATTTTAACACGATACGATTGTCGTTTATAAATAAAAGAAAAGAAGAAAGGACAAAATAGATTGACTTAATCTCAAGGCTTTCTAAAATTATTCAAAACGTCTGCACTCATCGCACATAATCGCTTGAAACGATTCAAAGTAAACTTTCTTACAGCCTTTGTGAGATTGTGCGATAGATCGTAAGGGTCTTGAATGCACATTTCTGAATCGATTCTAAACAATTCTACTAGACCATCAACACTTTTGGTTTTAACGTGATTGATGTATGGTGCCATTGCATCGGGCAGTAGGTCAAGTTCCGTGAAATCTTGTTTCGGCAAAGTTGTGCCAATGATTGGACAAGCAACAGAATCACGATAGTCGAAATTGGTATAGAAATCAAAAAATCCATGTAATAGTTCCGTGAATGTAAATTTCTCATCACTGACATCGAATTTCCCTGAAATTCCAGTTTCCCAGCCTAGAATGATAAAAATTTTCACATTACAATAACTAAATATTAATATGTTTTTACGTGAATTGTATAATACTTCGTATACCAATTCGTAAGTATTTACTTACCGTCAATTACTTTCGATTTATTTTCCTTGGCAATCATACTGGCGATGCTTGGTAAAATCGATTTTCTTTGTAGATAGAAAATGACATACCAGCAAGTTGCATAGTTTGTAATGTAGTGCGATCCTGATAAGTTACAATAAGATAGCCATTTCTTGAGAAACAGCATCAACTTTCGGCACAATGGGTAGTCATCAATGAAACACCTGGAAAAATCAGATATTTGATTAAAATGATCATTGATGCATTTCTAACATTTAACAGTTCGTCCTAAATTTGATAAAGCATTCTCTTTCCGACATTATTATGTTTTATAATAACTATTCGAGGAAATCTTAATTCCTAACAAAATATTGTACTTTCATTTTATTCAATCTTATTAATTGAATGAAAATTCAATTTTCTATATAAAAAAGTCGAATGGATAAACTTTCTCACTTCAACAGTTTAGTATTCTCAACGCTCAATCCATTTTTGAATGAAACATCGCAGCGCAGTTCTGTAGCTCTGTGACGTAGTTTGATAATAGGTGTTCTGGTCGTGATTAGAGTCTCCTCTATTTCCCAGTCTTCCTGATTGGCATACAGACAACATTCCACAGAAGTTATTAACTCCTCTTGGTACTCTCTAGAGATTTCCTTCCCTTCATATGTACCTGTAATAATTTTGAAGGAATTTATTTCAAGTCATGTTAGTCTTATATCTTCGATTCCGAACACACAACAAATAGGAAAAAACGAGAAATTCGTAAAGAAGTAATCGCCCTTCAATCACGCTTACCACAATCAAGGAAAACGTCAATATCGCTGTCTGGAAAGCCCAGCCCAGAAACTCTCGATCCGAATGGATGTGCTTTGGCATTAGGATAGACAGGTTTCACGGTATCTTCCAAGCATTTTAATAGGGTATCGGCTTTTACTTTCTGAACAGTCGAAACTTGATCAGATAATTGGATCAAGCTCGTTACTTCTGCCTCAGCATTTTTCAGCAGAATCATTGCCTGGTTTGGTAGCTTGCATACAGAGAAATCTCCGCTATGAACTAGATATTTGTGCATTGGTTGTTCGCAATGCTGCGGATAAACTCCACCGAAACCTTGCCACAACGTGGCACACGCTATGCAACTGTCGTAAACCAGTTTGTGTTGGAATCCAGTTATCTTCTTCAGGCAATTCTTGTGTTTCTTGCTTTCCATATGTTCAGCAAAATGAAATTCTGTATTATACTCTGTGTCGCAGGGCTGGCACCAATATTTTTGAATGTTGTACCAAGTAGCTTTCATCTCTGCCGAAATATTTTGCAGAATCTTTTCCATCGCTTCGTTCCAACGCTGTTTTCCTTCTTTGTGAGAGTCTTCTCTAATGTGTTCAAGGATCACGATATCATCATTTTTTATAGATGCGTCACAAGCGAGACATTCAATAGTTTCCTTCTGACCTTCTCGCATGTATTCCTTTGCAAGAGTCAAGTCGCTGAATTGATCTGGATAGTTGATGAAATGTTTATGGTTTTCTTCTGCCTCAGCTAAATACACAGTGTGCGCCGAGCTGCAGATATGTTCGTAGAAGGTCTGCAGCTTACTAGGAACGCTTCTTTCACAAATCAGACAATATACCGTGCTGGATGTTTTAGGGAAGCATAATTTGCAACTCAATTCCATTATTCGTAGTTTTTCTGGATTTACTTTATAGATATGTTGCATATCGACTTTCAGATATTTTGGATCAAAAGCACGGCTTGTCCTTGGCCTGTCATCTGGTTTGCGTGCCTTCAGCTGTCTTGGCGGTCGGTTCATGGTATTCTTCACCAGATTTTGAGACAATTTTTCAGAACTCTCTTCCTTTACATCCATGATCGTTAGTTTGCTCAGCGAGTCCTCTGGGCATGTTTTATTCTCAGATTGACTCGTAACTTTTTTTGGATATGGATCTATTTTAGTCACATGAGCTTCCGTATTATTTTTCTTTACCGAAGTACTGGTTTTATACGACTCCAATGTATCAACATGTCTAGAACTGCTTGTAGGACTTAATAGGCTACTTGGATATTTGACCCTTTGAGGGGCAAAAAATGTTTTTTCAGATGTCCAAGAAACTTGCTTGAATGCATGTCGTAATACATCCATAATGAAGAAAATACTAAAGATAAATAGGTGTATCATATATGATACACCGCCCCTCAAAGGGTTAAGATGAGCGTCACAAGCTACACAATATATTTCATTCTTCAAATGCTTCAACGAATGTTTGGCGATCAGTGGAAGTAACTTCGCAGGTATTTCCATGAGACTAGATTGTGGATTTTGTGGATTGGAACTACTAGTTTTCAGGGCCATTGTATTACTCTGAGACTTAATGCTCGATGCTTTTTCATTGGCCAAATTTGTTGGTGAACTCACAGCAGCATTAGTTTTAAAAAGTCTGGTTGAGCGTTGCCTACTTTTCGAAATCTCAGCCTTAAATTGTTTCAATGTTGCTTTGTGGTGCTGGCTATTTGTATGTTGAACCACACTATTCACATGCCTCAGGTGGACCTGACAAGCTGGGCAAAATACTTCATCCTCAAGTCGCTGCAGAGAATGGGGTGCAAGTAGTGGAATTAGATTATTAAGTAAATCGAACAATTTAGCCTGTGATGGTTGTGCTTCCTTCGTTATGGCTTTTTGAATACTGGCGCCAGCCTCACGTTTAGTATTTATAACTGAACTCGAAGCGCTATTCCTCCCAGAAGTATCGGCTAATTCTTTACGTTGCTTTGCAATTTTACTTTTGTAATCGTTTAATCTCATAGAATGATTTTTACTTCTAATGTGATCCATCAAGCTCCTGACAGTTTGTAAACGAGCCTCACAAGCCACACAAAATAATTCTGTCTCTCTATACTCCAACATATGTCTTGGGATCAATGAAGGTAATCTCTTGGGTATATCAAATAACATTGGTTGCCGGCTTCCTGCTTTGTCAGCTACATTTGCCTGCGTCGTATTACCGGTTTCAGATCTTGTGGCTAACTTTTGGTTCATTGCATTCACA
Source organism: Tenthredo mesomela (assembly GCA_943736025.1). NCBI lineage: Eukaryota > Metazoa > Arthropoda > Insecta > Hymenoptera > Tenthredinidae > Tenthredo > Tenthredo mesomela. Next base: position 10,153,290 of record OX031013.1, read on the forward strand.
GGGGAGCTTCCAGCATTGCTTTTCCCTGAGATGGCTGATCCCTTGTTATTTTCCTTCGCGGCCAGATCTTTGTACCGATTTAATTCGGCAATGTGATAGTTATTATTTATGTGGTCTTTGAAGCTCTGCAGACTTTGTAAATGAGCTTTACATAGTGGGCAAAATATTTCTCTTTTCCTATATTGCAAATAATTTTTTGGTATCAATGCAGCCAAACCTATTGGTATCTCAAACGGCAGTGATCCCCCCTGACTGTCTGAGGATGAACCATGAATACTGACAGTTTCCCAGCTGTCCGAAGATTTATCAGAAGATTCCCAGCCGCACAATGAGTTTTCATATGAGGTTTGAGATTCACCTTCGTATGTTTCCCAACTTTCTGAAGAATTTTCAGTAGATACCCAGCTACTTGACGAACCATCTGATATTTTTTCAGTTTCAGGAACTGGTTTTGATTTGATACCACCGGAATCCATGGACTTTTTGTGTTCACTACCGTATACATGTGAGAAAACATTTTTCCATCCATAGAGAGTGGATTCACACAATTTACATTGATATCTATTAGTTGGCAAAGGTCCCGTTATCGAGTTATCGCATATTAGTTTAACAAAAAACTTCGATGTCTCACTTTGCGGTAGTTTAGGAGATGGATTTTTAGGATTTTCTCCTTTTTCTTTTCCGAAGAGGGATTGGCTATCAGCATTCTCTCTCGCTATAATGTTTAGTGTATGTTCATTGGTAAAGATGTGTTTCTCGCAAGCTTTTACTCCAATTGATACACTATTGCATAAATTGCAATTAAATGTTGAAAGGTTCACATGAACGATGCCATTTTTTACCAAATTAAGAGATTTATCTTCAGTGTAGTCACCGGGATATTTTTCTGTAAGACAAGTTTCTTTGAACTCTTTATGACGTTTCTCATCGATATGCTGAAGAATCAGATCTCTCCCAACAATTAACTTTTCACAATAACAGCAAAAAAATGTTCCAGATGCATACTCGATTATCTTATTCCTCAAAAGGCTGATGTATGAGAATGAAGTGTTGGTGGTCTGTGACTCTTTTAACAATTCCTCAATTTTTTTATTAACCGATTCCTCATAATGTTTTTTCTCATTGAAATGATATACGAATAATTTCCAGTTAGCAACTGCATACCGTGGACATATTTTACATACAAAAACGCTGCTAGCTTTAAAATGACTAGCATATGCCATTTCAAGTTTAGCGCAGTGCTGCTTTTCTATCATATGCCCCGGTACCATGTTGACATGCCCAAATTTTTTTTCACAAAGAAAGCACGTAAAATTAATGCCATTGGCAAAAATGCCTCGTGCAGCAAATGTCTCTTGTTCAACTTTTGGTGACAACATTGCCTTTCTCATCTCACTCTGAACGCGCTTTGAATCCATTTTGAACAGTATTTAATTATATCTGGAAATAACAGTATTGTCAGCATGATGATTGTTGGTAACAAACAATGCCTAATAGATGTTACAAGAACGAGAAAAATTTTGAGAAATTTATGATCAAAATACGACAATAATACCATATGAAAACGAAATTTTGACCAAAACGGCGTGTATAATCAGCTATTTCAATGTCATTATAACTTTTTTTCTAAAGCAATACTTCACACCATGTATATCTAGCAGTCTTAAAATATTTCGCTTTGTTTAATTTGCAGTAGATGCATGGATGTTTGTTTTTTTTTTTTTTTTTTCTTTCTCTTCTCTTGTCGACAGAGGTGAAATTACGTTAGAAAATAATAAACAGACTGAATATATACGTTATACTAATCAAGGATAAATAAGGTTACCTTTAAATGTGTCAAAACAAGGACGAACACTTACCATAAATTGGACATTTCAAACTTCCGAAAATAATAGAAATGAGTGTATGTCGATTTTAGAATTTGCTTTTATATTTACAACTAATTAAAAATTAGTCAGAGGTCGAAAAATAACAACGAAACTATTGCAAGCAACAATCGGGTAAAGTCCCTTTTTCTGTCCTCCGGCCGGAAAGCGTCAACTTTCGGGCCGCTGCGCTAAACGACGTTGTCGCTTTCCGGCTGCGTCGCACAGAATTAGTACATTACGATACGAGTGCGGTAAAACTTTTTCTGACGAGTGTGAGGTTGCAGCACGAGCCGTCGAGGGCGAGCTATAACTGGGTTGGTATACCCAAAAATGCCTTTTGCGATAAATTTGCAGCATTCGTAGTGCTTCTATTGGAATGCTCGTCACATTTCAGAGTCGTGTCTCGTTAACACGAACCCCATGCGATGCCTTAAATTTGACACCACGAGGGCTGACGAGCTGACAAGGGCCACTAACCCAGTAAGTAACAGGTGCAATTACCGTAGGTCAGTGCTCCTCCCAATCGGGTGACAAATGGTATCGCCATCTCACGGTCGAAATAACGAACTACTTTTGCCGTAAGAATCAGTACGCCTTGTTATATGCAGCCGGTTCGCCTTTTCTAGATCCTAACCTAACTAACTGCGAGAAATAGTTTTTGGAACACTCCAGCTTACAGTTTAAAATACTCGGGTCTCGAATAATCACATGTATACATGATTTTGTATAGCTACTCTTAATTTGATATTAAAATTATCATCAGGAGAACCAAGAGAGCATATTTTTAACTATATTATACTTTGAAGTTAACCTCGTCATAATCGTCTGCTAGCTACCGCGTGATTAGAGTAACAAGCATTTCAGACACGTGCATCGACTTTACTGCAGTTTAATCAAAAAACAAATTAAAATCTAAGGCACGGAGGCAAAAGAATGCAAGAAAAAGTGTCTAGAATTGATATAGGTTTCGTAGAAAATTGCGAAAAATGGAAATTATCTAGTAGATTTTTTCCCAGCAAAGTTGGGGGCAAACCTTCGTGGCTAAATATTGAAAATATCCCTCACAAAGAAGATCTAGAATGTCAATTCTGCAAAGAACCTTGTATATTTTTATGCCAAGTTTATGCTCCGTACGAAGAAGACGCCAAGGCATTTCATCGAACAATATTTATATTCATCTGCAAAAGCCCTGAATGTTGCAAAGCAAATAAAAATGGCAATTTGAAAGTATTCCGCTCACAACTAGAAAGAAATAATAAATTTTATCCATCAGATCCACCGGTTGAATCTGAGGAATGGAGGACAGATATAAGTACGCATTTGTTAAATTGCTTTGCACCTTTCTAAGAGACGAACCTCGTAACTTGTAATATTGTGTATTAATTTTTCAAACAGATACAGAAAGTTGGACAAAATCCTGCCATGTTTGCGGACTATATGCACCAAGTCATTGTTCAAAATGTAAAAAAGTATATTACTGTTGTCGCCAACATCAAGTATACGACTGGAAACATGGCCACAAGAAATCGTGTGGCTTGACTTTGAATTTTGATGAAAGTTCCTTCATGTTACCTGAATTTGAACTTGTTACCGAAGCGGATGATAACTCTGACGAAGTTTCTGAAATCGATAATGTAGATAGCGAAAGACAGGAAATGATGGAATATGAAAAATTGGTACTAAACAATGAGGCGGGAACTCTTCAAGATGAAGAGAATGTCGATAATGATTTATTGAAAATGTCTGCTACTAATGAGGATGAAACTTTCTTTCAGTTTAGTACCAAAGTTAAAAAATATCCAGATCAAATTCTGAGGTGATGAAATTTCGAATGAAAAGTACCTATTTTAATACTCATGATTGATGTGAACAAATTTTTATATTCTAATAATGATTTTTTCATTCATCAAAGGTATGAGAGGGGCGGAAAGGCTTTGTACATATCATCTGAGAATCAAGCAACCGAAATTCCAAATTGTCAAGAATGTGGAGGGGAGAGACAATTCGAATTTCAGGTCCGTAAGGATAGATAATTAGGAAACTTAGTATTCCATAATTGTCAGAAGAACTATGAATACATTTTAAATTTGAATTTTTCTTACAATTCACCTGAAATCAATACTTGAACCACTTTTATCAGATTATACGAAGTATAAACTTATTTAAAAAAAAAGGTTTCATTTATGTTACTTTTTAGATAATGCCGCAACTATTGAACTACTTCAAATTTGAGGATGCCTTGAAGAGTTTAGACTGGGGAATATTGGCTATCTTCACATGTAAACGTTCATGCATTCCAAAGAATGATTACACTTTAGAATATGTGTGGAAACAAGATATTGTAGATATGGAAAATAAAGAATGTTTGTAACAGATGAATCCAGAACAAAGAATTTTTTCAATGCATTTCCCGTTACATTATGTATAACAATATAAAAATATTTAGAGATGTTACAAGTGTTACCCATTTTACTTCTACCAGATTATCTCCTTATTTTACTTAGTTACAGTTACTTCTCTAGTAATAATTCTACATAATGCCACATTTAGCTCAAATCACTTATAGCTTTCATAATCAACAAACCAATATTTTTTTCTCATTTACTTACGTATATCCCCGAGCATAACTGACTCGAAAGCTTGGTATAAACTATTTCTATAATTGTCACAGCAACTACTTCCTATAATCAGATACTTGTACATATTTAGAATACAGTATCATTACTCGTAGAGTAAATTACAGTATTTATATTACTCGAAAAGTACTTTCATACTCTAAAAAAAGAATGAAAGCTTTCCACAAAGTTGAGCGAAATTTTAAGCATATCACATGATTAGAAGAATTTTCTGCAAAATAATCATCCAACAAAATTATACATGGTTTTCAAGTACCGTAAGATTTGTTAGTAGTGTACTATACATTGCATAATGTGTAGTAGATCATAATAATCGACTGTTATGATTTGAAACTAAAAAAGATGAACTCAAAAGAAAAAGAAAAAAAAGGAAAAAAAAAAAAATAAGCCAAGAACTCAGATTGTCCCTCTAGTGAAAAGGCATACAGAGTGTAAAACAATATTAAAAAAAATAATATCCTCATGATTATGACACGATACGATTGTCGTTTATAAATAAAAGAAAAGAAGAAAGGACAAAATAGATTGACTTAATCTCAAGGCTTTCTAAAATTATTCAAAACGTCTGCACTCATCGCACATAATCGCTTGAAACGATTCAAAGTAAACTTTCTTACAGCCTTTGTGAGATTGTGCGATAGATCGTAAGGGTCTTGAATGCACATTTCTGAATCGATTCTAAACAATTCTACTAGACCATCAACACTTTTGGTTTTAACGTGATTGATGTATGGTGCCATTGCATCGGGCAGTAGGTCAAGTTCCGTGAAATCTTGTTTCGGCAAAGTTGTGCCAATGATTGGACAAGCAACAGAATCACGATAGTCGAAATTGGTATAGAAATCAAAAAATCCACGTAATAGTTCCGTGAATGTAAATTTCTCATCACTGACATCAAATTTCTCTGAAATTCCAGTTTCCCAGCCTATAATGATTAAAATTTTCACATTACAATAACTAAATATTAATATGTTTTCACGTGAATTGTATGATACTTTGTATACCAAGTCGTGAGTATTTACTTACCGTCAATGACTTTCGATTTATTTTCCTTGGCAATCATACTGGCGATGCTTGGTAAAATCGATTTTCTTTGTAGATAGAAAATGACATACCAGCAAGTTGCATAGTTTGTAATGTAGTGCGATCCTGATAAGTTACAATAAGATAGCCATTTCTTGAGAAACAGCATCAACTTTCGGCACAATGGGTAGTCATCAATGAAACACCTGGCAAAATCAGATATTTGATTAAAATGATCATTGATGCATTTTTAACATTTAACAGTTCGTCCTAAATTTGATAAAGCATTCTCTTTCTGAGATTATTATGTTTTATAATAACTATTCGAGGAAATCTTCATTCCTAACAAAATATTGTACTTTCATTTCATTCAATCTCATTAATTGAATGAAAATTCAATTTTCTATCTAAAAAAGTCGAATGGATAAACTTTCTCACTTCAACAGTTTAGTATTCTCAACGCTCAACCCATTTTTGAATGAAACATCGCAGCGCAGTTCTGTAGCTCTGTGACGTAGTTTGATAATGGGTGTTCTGGTCGTGATTAGAGTCTCCTCTATTTCCCAGTCTTCCTGATTGGCATACAGACAACATTCCACAGAAGTTATTAACTTCTCTTGGTACTCTCTGGAGATTTCCTTCCCCTCATATGTACCTGTAATAATTTTGAAGAAATTTATTTCAAGTAATGTTGGTCTCACATCTCAGATCTCGCATATACAACAAATAGGAAAGAAGGAGAAATTCGTAAAGAAGTAATCGCCGTTCAATCATGCTTACCACAATCAAGGAAAACGTCAATATCGCTGTCTGGAAAGCCCAGCCCAGAAACTCTCGATCCGAATGGATGTGCTTTGGCATTAGGATAGACAGGTTTCACGGTATCTTCCAAGCATTTTAATAGGGTATCGGCTTTTACTTTCTGAACAGTCGAAACTTGATCAGATAATTGGATCAAGCTCGTTACTTCTGCCTCAGCATTTTTCAGCAGAATCATTGCCTGGTTTGGTAGCTTGCATACAGAGAAATCTCCGCTATGAACTAGATATTTGTGCATTGGTTGTTCGCAATGCTGCGGATAAACTCCACCGAAACCTTGCCACAACGTGGCACACGCTATGCAACTGTCGTAAACCAGTTTGTGTTGGAATCCAGTTATCTTCTTCAGGCAATTCTTGTGTTTCTTGCTTTCCATATGTTCAGCAAAATGAAATTCTGTATTATACTCTGTGTCGCAGGGCTGGCACCAATATTTTTGAATGTTGTACCAAGTAGCTTTCATCTCTGCCGAAATATTTTGCAGAATCTTTTCCATCGCTTCGTTCCAACGCTGTTTTCCTTCTTTGTGAGAGTCTTCTCTAATGTGTTCAAGGATCACGATATCATCATTTTTTATAGATGCGTCACAAGCGAGACATTCAATAGTTTCCTTCTGACCTTCTCGCATGTATTCCTTTGCAAGAGTCAAGTCGCTGAATTGATCTGGATAGTTGATGAAATGTTTATGGTTTTCTTCTGCCTCAGCTAAATACACAGTGTGCGCCGAGCTGCAGATATGTTCGTAGAAGGTCTGCAGCTTACTAGGAACGCTTTTTTCACAAATCAGACAATATACCGTGCTGGATGTTTTAGGGAAGCATAATTTGCAACTCAATTCCATTATTCGTAGTTTTTCTGGATTTACTTTATAGATATGTTGCATATCGACTTTTAGATATTTTGGATCGAAAGCACGGCTTTTCCTTGGCCTGTTATCTGGTTTGCGTGCCTTCATCTGTCTTGGCGGTCGATTCATGGTATTCTTCACCAAATTTTGAGACAATTTTTCAGAACTCTCTTCCTTTACATCCACGATCGTTAGTTTGCTCAGCGAGTCCTCTAGGCATGTTTTATTCTCAGATTGACTTGTAACTTTTTTTGGATATGGATCTATTTTAGTCACATGAGCTTCCATATTGTTTTTCTTTGCCAAAGTACTGGCTTTGTACGACTCCAATATATCGACATGTCTAGAACTCCTTGTATGACTCAATAGGCTACTTGGATGTTTAAGATGGGCGTCACAAGCTACACAATATATTTCATTCTTCAAATGCTTCAACGAATGTTTCGCGATCAGTGGAAGTAACTTCGCAGGTATTTCCATGAGACTAGACTGTGGATTTTGTGCCATTGTATTATTCTGAGATTTTATGTTCGATGCTTTTTCATTGGCCAAATTTGTTGGTGAACTCACAGCAGCATTAGTTTTAAAAATTCTGGTTGAGCGTTGCCTACTTTTCGAAATCTCAGCCTTAAATTGTTTCAATGCTGCTTTGTGGTGCTGGCTATTTGTATGTTGAACCACACTATTTACATGCCTCAGGTGGACCTGACAAGCTGGGCAAAATACTTCATCCGCACGATGCTGCAGAGAATGGGATGCAAGTAGTGGAATTAGATTATTAGGTAAATCGAACAATTTAGCCTGTGATGGTTGTGCTTCCTTTGTTATGGCTTTTTGAATACTGGCGCCAGCCTCATGTTTAGTATTTATAACTGAACTCGAAGCGCTATTCCTCCCAGAAGTATCGGCTAATTCTTTACGTTGCTTTGCAATTTTAGTTTTGTAATCATTTAATCTCATAGAATGATTTTTACTTCTAGTGTGATCCATCAAGCTCCTGACAGTTTGTAAACGAGCCTCACAAGCCACACAAAATAGTTCTGTCTCTCTATACTCCAACATATGTCTTGGGATCAATGAAGTTAATCCCTTGGGTATATCAAATAACATTGATTGTCGGCTTCCTGCTTTGTCAGCTACGTTTGCCTGCGTCGTAGTACCGGTTTCAGATCTTGTGGCTGACTGTTGGTTCATTGCATTCACAGGGGAGCCTCCAGCACTGCTTTTCCCTGAGATAGCTGATCCCTTGTTATTTTCCTTCGCGGCCAGATCTTTGTACCGATTTAATTCGGCAATGTGATATTTACTTTTTATGTGGTCTTTGAAGCTCTGCAGACTTTGTAAATGAGCTTTACATAGTGGGCAAAATATTTCTCTTTTCCTATATTGCAAACAATTTTTTGGTATCAATGCAGCCAAACTTTTTGGTATCTCAAACGGCAGTGATCCCTCCTGACTGTCTGAGGATGAACCATGAATACTGACCGTTTCCCAGCTGTCCGAAGATTTATCAGAACATTCCCAGCCACACGATGAATTTTCATATGAGGTTTGAGATTCACCTTCGTATGTTTCCCAACTTTCTGAAGAATTTTCAGTAGATATCCAGCTACTTGACGAACCATCTGATATTTCTTCAGTTTCAGGAGCAGCTGGCTTTGATTTGATACCACAGGCATCCATGGACTTTCTGTGTCTACTACCATATACATGTGAGAAAACATTTTGCCATCCATAAAGAGTGGATTCACACAATTTACACTGATATCTATCAGTTGGCAAAGGTCCTGTTATTGAGTTATCGCGCATTAGTTTAACAAAATACTGTGATGTCTCACTTTGCGGTAGTTCAGAAGATGGATTTTTAGGACTTTCTTCTTTTTCTGTTCCAAAGAGGGATTGGCTACGAGCCTTTTCTCTCTTGATAATATTTTGCAAATGTTGATTGCTTAAGATGTGTTTCTCGCAACCTTGTACTCCAACTGATACATTATTGCATAAATTGCAATGAAAATTTGAAAGCTTCACATGAACCATGCCATTTTTGACCAATTTAAGAGATTTTTTTTCCTTGTATTTGCCAGGATATGTTTCTATAAGACGAGTTTCTTTCAACTCTTGATGACGTTTCTCGTCGATATGCTGAAGGATCAGATCTCTTCCAACAATTAACATTTGACAACAACAGCAGAAAAATGTTCCAGATGGATACTCGATTATTTTATTCTCTATTAGTCTGATGTATGAGAATAAAGTGTTGTTGGTTTGTGACTCTTTTGACAATTCCTTAATTTTTTTATCATTCGATTTCTCATGATTTTTCTCATTGAAATGATATAGGAATAATTTCCAGTCCTCACCTGCATAACATAAACATATTTTACAGACAAAACCGCCGCCAGCTTTAAAATGACTGGCATATGCCATCTCAAGTTTAGCGGAGTGCCGATTTGCTATAATATGCCCTGGGACCATGTTGATATGCTTGAAATTTTTGTCACAAATAAGGCACGTAAAACGAGCATCATCAGAACAAATGGAAAAAATGCCTTGTGCAGCAAACGGCTCTTGTTTGTGTTCAACTTTTGGTGACAACATTGCCTTTCTCATATCACTTTGAACGCACTTTGGATCCATTTTGAACAGTGTTTAATTTTATCTGAAAATAATAGTATTATTAGCATGATGATTATTGGGAGAAAACACTGGCTAGACTAATAGATGTTACAAGAATGAGGAAAATTTTGAGAAATTTATGATCAAAATACGACAATAATACCATATTATGAAAACGAAACTTTGGCCAAAGGCGTGTACTCTCAGCTATTCCAATGTCATTGTGATTTTTTTTTTTCTAAAGTACATAATACTTCACGCCATGTATATCTAGCAGTCTTAAAATATTTCGCTTTGTTTAATTCGCAGTAGATGCATGGATGTTTTTTTTTTTTTCTCTTTTCTTGTCGACAGAGGTGAAATTACGTTAGAAAATAATAAACAGACTGAATATATATACGTTATACTAATCAAGGATAAATAAGGTTACCTTTAAATGTGTCAAAACAAGGACGAACACTTACCATAAATTGGACATTTCAAACTTCCGAAAATAATAGAAATGAGTGTATGTCGATTTTAGAATTTGCTTTTATATTTACAACTGATTAAAAATGATTCAGAAGTCGAAAAATAACAACGAAACTAGTGCAAGCAACAATCGGGTAAAGTCCCTTTTTAAGCCTTCGAACTACATGGAGAATCACAAAGACACAAACTCATGTTATTGGCACTTTCTCTTGGATTGGACCGATTCTATGTTAACTAATATTTATTGGTTATGCCTAGTTTACGCAACGCCGTAACTTAACCTAATTTAAAGATCGACCAATCAAGAGGTTCGATTCACCTAGCGCGTGGCCAAAGCAGCCTCCTGATTGGACGATCTCTAAATTAAGCTAAGTTACGGCGCTGTGTAAACCAGGCATTACTACTTCTGGCGGAGGGGGAAACATGTCTAGGGAATTTCTCCTGTGACTGATCCCGATAAAAAATCAATTTATTTATCCTATATAAGTGAACAATTCACTATCAAAAGTACAAAAGACCTACAATCGATTAAAACAAGAATTAATTAAATCCTTTGAAATGTCACTTTGAGCATGTCTGTGTATTGTCTAGTTTATGGATACCGTGTGATAACAAAATGGCTGCCGAGAAACGTCAATACATTTTATATATATAAAAATATCAGTATTCCAATTGATATACGCGAAAATATTCTGTCATAATTATATAAAAATTTACCTCAGTTACTTCGATTATATATTAAACCTTATTCAAAGTGCATATGTGAGTTAAATATGGCGGAATTTGTTCGGGGTGGACCAAGCGTGTCCAACAGTGCTAAGGTATACACATATACCAGCCGATTATTACGCTATATACACATGTCATTATTGTTTGAATTTCGAAAACAATATATCCATACAATCGGATTAATCAATTATAAATCTAACCCTAAATCAAAACACTCTCACCCTAATCACCTTCTTATTAAACCGAGCTTCTTCAATGCTAAAAATATATTTTTCTTTCTCTCATTCATAAAGAATATTTCGATCGTAATTGTTAATCATTTTTCAGACTGCTCATTAGATTTATTTGCATTGTTGTTGATATAAATAATTATACGACTTATTCAAACGCTTTATTCTGATGTTTCTTTGTCATTTTAAAACATACGAAATTATTCAAAGTTTTATTACACCAAGTAATTCAATTTTATTCCTGAAATTAATTGCCAATTGACTTGTTTAGGTGGAACACAATAGCAAGGGCGGATCACCTAGTACAGGAAGCGAGGACGGCGGTCCGATTGAGTCACTCAATGTTGAAAATGACTTTGATCCTTTCTTGGAAAACATTCCAGATGACCCTCAAGATACAGAAGAGCCCGACAGTGCTAATACCACACTGCTCACTGCTCCTCCAGAGAATCAGTAAGTCTTATTCATTAATCGTAATTTATTTTAATTTTAATGTGTAAATAAAGAAGAAATACAAACTCTACGAGTCACAAAGATACAGGAAACAAATTATCGCGTTAGTTTTTATCACTACTGATAAACCAATTTTAAAACTCTAATGTTTGGTTGAAAAGTTTCATAGAATGGGCGAAAATAAAATTGATTTAAATGAAATTCTACACATTATAATAATTTATATAAATACGTAATTTTTAATTCTAGGTGGTATCATGGTCGGCTGGACAGATTCACTGCAGAGGAAAGATTATGGGATGCTACAAAAATGGGAAGTTATTTAGTTCGGGAGAGCGATAGAAAACCTGGAAGTTACGTCTTGTCCTACTTGGGAAGAACTGGTATTAATCATTTCCGGATTACCGCCGTTTGTGGTGACTACTATATCGGTACGTTACGCAATTCATCCGTTATTTCTTTGCCACATCCTTTTATGTACCACTGCATGTTTGAATCTGTGATAAGAAATAGTCTGAAGTGATAATATTCGCACTTGTTTAGAAGAATATTTCAACATATGTTAGAATTATTATTCTCGTCAATTTACATTGCTTAATTAGTTCTGTTTCTGATATTTGTTTTTCAGGAGGTCGTCAGTTCAATAGTCTATCAGATTTAGTTGCTTACTATACACATTGTTCGGATTTGTTGAAAAGAGAACGTCTAATGCATCCAACACCGCCTCCTGAGCCTGTCAATGACAAAAAAAGAATAGTCGCGATACTCCCATACACTAAAATGCCAGATACAGATGAACTGAGCTTTCAAAAAGGAGATATATTCTTCGTACACAACGACATGGGGGATGGCTGGCTGTGGGTTACTGCTCACAGAACCGGTGAACAAGGACTGATTTTTCGAGACTTGGTTGAAGATTTAGATGATTCTATTGATCCTAATACTGTATTTTCATGGTTTCATCCAAACGTTACTAAAAGTGAAGCTGTCGATATGCTCGTCAAGGCAGGACCAGGCAGTTTTCTAGTTAGTGATTTCATTCATATTTAGAATTTTCAATTATTTCATTACTAGATGTGATAAAAATCGGAATATTGAATGCTAAATCTATTATTTCTGTATCAGTGATTATTACAAGCAGTTGGTGATGCATGCTGGGTCTATTATCGTACTAAAATATTTTTTGCTCCATAGGTCAGACCCTCGGATAACAGCCCTGGAGATTATTCATTGTTTTTCCATATAAACAATCAAATTCAAAGGTTCAGGATCGAGAAAAAAGGAGTGAGATATTTGATGGGTGGAAGAACCTTTGAGTGTCTTGATGCAGTAATAAACAGGCAAATATTCCTTTTATCCTTCTGTAATAAAAAAAAAAAAAAAACACCCTGCGACTTTTAAGCTTCTGTTTCTGTTTAGTAAAATTCATTGCATTAATTATCCACAAAATATTTTTCAGGTACCGAAAAGAACAGATTGTAGAAGGTCACACTTTGGTACAAGCCATGGTTACTGAACCAGACGGTAGTGTCAGAGTAAATAAAGAAGTTCAACATGCGGAAAAGATTTATGCTACATTGAGAGAATGTCGCGAACAATCTGGCGTTAAGAAGAATAAAGGAATCAAGATGCAAGGCTACTTGGAGAAGAAGTCAGAAAAGAATAAGAAATGGAAGGCTTTGTATTTCGTTCTACTCGTAGACGCATCTGACACACATCTTTATCTGTATGATAATCCAAAGAGAACAAAACCGAAAGGCCTAATAGATCTAAGCTGTGCTTATTTGTATCAGGTAATAAAAATTCGCCAAATTTGAGTATCGGTAAAACTCAAACGGAGATCGTCAATAGTTAATGAATGTTTTTCGCTATTTCCAGGTTCATGAAAGTGTGTTTGATCGACCACATTGCTTTCAATTAGTTGAAAGAGCTCTACCCTGTTTGGCTACTATAACTTATTTAGCAGCCCAAAATTCTGAGAATTCTCTCGATTGGATAAACGCGTTGAAACCATTGTGTGTTTCACAATTAACAAGAGCGCCTAAGGTAGCTCGTTTGAGAGAATTACGTTCGTTGCATTTACACATTTTAGATGCGCACAGGCTACCTTACAAACTGGTACCAAATCCATTTATCATAGTTGCGTTAAATAACGTCAAAGTAGCACGAACAAAGGTCAAAACTGGGGCTAGTCCGTCGTGGGACGAAGAGTTCATACTAGAGTGAGTTTTATAATCTATTGAATGCCTATTATTTCATCTCAAAAGAGAATAAAACAAATGACAAACCTAAATTTCACAGAGATGTTCCACCCGATGTTGTATCTTTCACATTGACTTTATACAACAAGGGCAAGAGAAGCAAAGACACAGAAGTTGCAGAGTTGACAGTAGATTTAGGGAATTTGGCGAATGGAGAAGAGATGGAAGAATGGTACACGCTATCAGGCGTTACCCCAATTGGTGAATGGGGTGCATTACGCTTACGCTTGAGGTAGCTTTGAGAAAAGACGAGAAATATACCTACTCAATCACATATAGAACATTGGCTGAGAAAATAAATCAACTTTTCAGATACCGACATGACTTGGCTATGCCACCTGAGGAATACAGCCCACTACAACAGTTGCTACTGGATCCAGAGTTACATGTTGTAACAGCTTTGGCTGATGTTTGTCATTTGGACAGAGTACCTCTGGCTAATAGCCTTCTCAGAATATTCAGGTACAGTAACACAAGCTTATAATTCACCTTGTAAGATCGAGGATCTAACAAATACATTTTCTAATCTCCTGCTGAATTGAATTGAATTGAATTGGCTATAAATTTGTTTTTCCATTGTACAATTTCTATTTCTTCAAACATCATAAGAACTTATTTTTCTTTCAGACATGAACGGAAGGAGGCTGACCTGCTTCGATCCTTGAATCAAGCAGAAGTGAGTCTCCCATTTAAATTATGGTCTTTAAGAAAACATCATTTAATTCTGTTAATCCAAAAAATTTGCCGTAAGTCATAAAGTGGAATATGTAATGTATGATATACCCGTTTTTACAGGTGGACAAAGAAGACGAAACCCCAACACTGTTCAGAGCAGCAAGCCTAACTACAACTCTAATGGATTTATACATGAAATCAGTTTGCACATCATTTTTGAAAGCTGCTTTACGAGATACTATTGTTAAATTGATCGAAAGTAAACAGAGCTGTGAACTGAATCCTACCAAAATGGATTCACCCGAAGATGCGTGTAGCAATGCAGAGTTTTTGTTACAAGTGAGAACTATCAATTAATCATTGAACTCTTTTTCAATCCTCACATCATGAAATTTGGATGGAACTCAATTATACTTTTCCATTTCCACAATGACAAAAAACAAATATGCTTTTATCAGATTTTAGATGAAGTTACACTGAGTATTTTCACGAGTCCTGATCACTGCCCAAAGACATTGAGATACATATGCGGATGTTTACAACGAGCTGTTGTAGCAAAATGGCCTCACGAACGACTAGTTAGAACAAGAGTTGTCAGTGGTTTCATATTCCTACGTCTCCTCTGCCCAGCTATATTAAATCCTAGATCATTCAACTTGATAGCAGAACCACCACCGCCTGCTGCTGCCAGGTAAGAACAAAACTAAGTTTTATCAAAATAATGATCCGCAATTTGACTAATTTCTAAACTATGTTATCAAATTCTTACCTAGGTCCTTGGTGATGGTTGCAAAATGCCTCCAAAACTTGGCCAATCTTGTTGAATTTGGTGGAAAAGAGCCTTACATGGAAGTAGTGAATCCATTCATCCTGAAAAATAAAGAAAGAATGGTTGTTTTCCTCGATCAACTATCGGTAAGATTGAATACAACTCAAAATGTGGTTTGTACCTCTGTTTACTTATTTTCTAAACCGTTAAAGATGTTGTTTACAATTTTCTTCTGTATTTACATTCCCAGAATGTAATTGAGAAGCCAGATTCTGAAGGAGCTGACCTAAGAGGCAAAAGTACGTGTGCGTCTGATACTGCGAGGGATCTTGCTACATTGCATCATATTTGCGTTTCACATTTGAAGGAGCTACAAGTTCGAGCTAAAACACAGGTGACTCAGGACTTTCTGTGATTTAGTGAAAAATTTATCGAATGTATTGAAGCTGAATACGATATTTTTATATTAATTGTTTTCTTCTTTCTTATTGTTTCAGCCAACGATAAAACAGCTGGTAACTGTAACAGATATGCTGAGCAAACATAAGCAAAAGTATATGGAAATGATACGGTAGTGTTAAAAAATCCTCGATGCCAAACACAACAAATTAAATAATTAACAATTTATGACTATAAGTAATCTACGATAGTATTTAATAATTAGAATATAAGTAATTAAAAGTAACAGACTGACGTGCCATATATTATTATACACAAGCCTACATTTAATATTTCATATATTTAGAATATAGTTTATACATATAGTGATAAGAATGCGATAACAGTAAAGAAAAAAGAAAAAAAAGAAGAAAAAATCATGTAGGCATACAACAATTTTATATCCAATTAGGTGCTCCAAAATAAAAGCATAAGAAATAAATAAATTCGAAGGATATTTTTCTTTTATCCCATGCTACCCAATATAGCCAGTATTTAAGAAGTTTCAATATTACTCTGAATGCTTGCTGTATACTTAGAGACTTCCATATATTCTTAAAAATTTCCATCAAAAAATATCTTTGCTGTTGCAGTTGATTTTAAAATCATATGGAAGGTTGAACCTTTGCATAGAGAGTAGCACGAAAATTCTTTCGGGTTTTTCATTCTACAAGTTTTTAATTTTTTTTGTAACTATACTTTTTAGTCAAGTCAAAAGATTGATGTAAACTGATATTGAAGAGTAGAGAAAATTTCCAAAACAACTTGAATTAGATGCAAGGATATTTCTGTTAATTCTTGCATCCTATAATATGCTTACAGCATTTGAATAGAAAATCAATGTGGATACATACACAACAATTTCATGCACATTTAAGGCGATTTTTGGCGAGCCTCTGGTATAGGTTTGGTATAGGTACCAAAGGATACCAATATATAGTTTGAGTGACACACACTATTATTCTGGTACACTTTGGTACCTATACCAGAGCTCGCCAAAAATCGCCTTTAATATTGCAAACAATGATGATTAAATAAGTATGAATAGCGATTTAAATGAACAAAAATAGCACCGATTAAAATCATAAAATCAAACTCAAACAAGGAGAATATTCGAAATTAGAAACGATAATTATTCCATTCAGAAAAAGAAAATTATAAAGTTCTTTGTATAAAACTTTAGAAGACTTTGAATGATGATATGATTGAGACTTTATACAGGGAGTGAAAAAATAAAAATAAACATGTTTTTTGCATTAGTAAAGCTTATAGTTAAAAATATAGGAATATACAGGCTGTATATTGAACATTTATATACATAATCATGATAAAGAATAATATATCAATAAAAAAATTTATTTTTGTCGATACAATACAAATCCTAAACATTTCTTTTTTGTCGTCACAATTCCAGAGAAATTTAAGACATCAATATTTCTGTCTCAGAAATATTCAGTGCATATTCTACAGAATTTTTCTTTGTTTTTGATTACAAATCGAAAAGTTAAGAGTACAACTAGTCGCAATTCAAACCCATTTATATTTAGTAGTCTAAACTGTTTCTGACAAAATTCTAATGGCAATATAGAATTATACTTTAAAAATTATTAAGCATACATTAAATAGTAAATTTTAGGAAAACTAAGGAGAGGACTTGATCGGCCTTTCTATATCTTTCAAATATATTACCAAAATTCTACGGCAATATCGAAAAGTATTTGAAATTGCATAAACAATTTCAATATAGTATTGCAACAATTCTTTTTTTTTTTTTTTCATTATTCTTATTTTTTTTTTTTTTTTTCATTTTATTTTTGAATCCAATTTCTGGATTGCAAGAAATAATTAAATTGTTTCTTTTTTTTTTTTTTTTATTGATTGAAATTGAGCACCTCTTACGTGTTTGACCAAAGTGGCAGTAAATATCTTATTAAAGTAGAAGTATGTAGTAATTTTACAATCAGACATTGGTTTTTCAATTTTGATTACATTTTCGTAAACAACGAATAATCACACAATGTTGTGCTTGGATGAACCAAATTGCACAAATACCGAAATAGTACGTTGGTAAAAAAAAGAAAAAAATCTTCAACGTCATAAATTACAGTAGAAATAAAGAAAAAGAAAAATTATAATGTTTCGAACCATGTAGGTAACTATTTTTTTTTTTTTTTTTTTTTTTTTTTGTTTTTTTTTTTTTTTTTTTTTTTCAATGTATGTAGACATCCCTATTTAATATTCATTCTCATAAAAATTAATTAAAAAAATTCTACCATATTATATGAGTAGTATCCATAAAGGAATTATACTAATAATTGATTTAAACATTACTACAGTGCGTAAAATATTACTGTTTTAAAATTGTGTGAATTTTTTTATGCGTATGAATATATAACTTGAAATTGTACGATTACATTATTATATAACAAGTTTCGAAGGTAAATTTTCTTACTTAGCTTACAAACGGCTTAAAAGCCAAATAAATTTTTCGAAGTAATTGATAGCTAAATCCACTAAAATTTTTCCATACATATTTTAGTGTAAGATAAAATTTAATACTACGAGTAAAAATGTATTATGTAATATTATACAATCATGCATTAATTGTTTTTTAAAAAATTTCTTATAACGGCAGCTTTACTTTGCGTTTCAAAGTCAGCTGCAAACATGTGCGGCACAGATAATCCAAAGTTCTTTTTTTTCTTTGCAGTTTTGTTCTTGTTGTTGTTGGTTTTTTTTTTTTTTTTTTTTTTTTTTTTTTCAATTTTTTTTTTTTATATTCTACTCGCGTTTGTATATTATATAAATGTAACAGAAATTAGTTTATCAACTTATAGAAGGCAGCAACGATGCCTTCGACGTCCAGAACTTCTTGCCCTCATACGCTTTCGTTTCTCCTTACCCCTTTGTTCTTTGTCTCTTCGGATTTCTCTTACCTGAAAATCAATCATTATTTATTACCAATTTTTTTTAAACCTTTATTATCTAACGTTTCTATTCCCAAAGACAAAGACAAGATTTAAATAATTCCTGCTTACTAGGGTATAGAAAGCGTCATCTACTCCCATCCTGGTTTTGGCAGAAGTTTCAACAAACGGTACTCCATATTGACGAGCAACTTCTCTCGCCTGTGTCATATTTACAGCCCATGACTGAAGGTCACATTTATTACCAACTAACACCATTGGCACCTCTTCTGCATCTTTGACACGTTTTATTTGTTCTCTGTACGTCCCAATGTCCTGTTATCAATAAAAAATAATAATAAAACAGAGATTTAGATTCGTATGATTATCATATATTTTCAATCTAAAAAGAAAAAAAGGGGGCAAACAAGTTTTTCTTCTATCAATATATCCGATAGAAATCACATGATATCTTGACAAGTGTTTCAACTTGATTACACGGTATGCGATCTGAGTCACATATAAGATTAAAATTGATTGATCAAAACAAGAAATATCTTGAGATTTATTAATCTCATTTCAAATATCTACAATATTGTCAGACGAACTTCGCATGTGGAATATTTTTGTTTGTTCGTTATCTTAGTAATAATCAATGCTGTGATTGAAAATATTGAACAAAATTCTTTGTTCTGTAAACAAATTTCTAATAATATTGAATATTTACTTCAAAACTTTTGGCAGAGTTTACAGCAAATACTAGCAAAAATCCTTCCCCAGTTCGCATATATTGGTCCCGCATAGCGCTGTACTCTTCTTGACCAGCTGTGTCTAAAATATCCAACAAACAAGTTTCTCCATCTATAACAACCTGTGAAAGAATAAATCGAGTAATTAGAGAAAGAAATGAAGAGCTTAGCTGTTTCTTTTTTATTTAATTATTTGAAATCGATTGATTCAAAGTTTGATATTATCTGTGAAATATTTAGAATATTAAGTTTTCATTAATTATTATTTAACAGATAATGATAATGACGATACGATGAGACTATAATTAATTGTTATTACCTGTTTTCTATAAGAGTCTTCTATCGTTGGATCATATTCATCTACAAAATGATTTTGAATTAATTGTATAGTGAGCGCTGATTTTCCAACACCTCCAGCGCCCACGACGACCAACTTGTATTCCGTCATATCGTTTCTTTTTTTAAATTTCAATATGAACCGAAGTTCTGGACCTTAACGATCCTCTTTAGTAATGTGTTTGAAACGGAATCCCTGTTGACAAAAAAAATAAATAAATAAAAAAATAAAAAACAGAAGAAATAAATAAAAACACAATAAGATAATAAATAATATTTAATTATTAAGATTAAGAAAATATCAAAAATTATTAAATATTGTAAAACATGTATTTTTTTTTTTTTTTTGTTTCTTTTTTTCTTCTGTTCTTCACAATTTTCAACTATGTTTAGATAAACTAACATCATAATCATGATATGAAAAACTTTTTTCTAATTATATACTTGACAACAACTAAGAATTTCTAGTTTATTTACCTTTACGATTAAAGAATGATAATTCGAATGTAAGAAAACAGACAATTGTTTAGCAAATATATCGAAGAAAAGAATGAAAAGATCAATTTTTGTTCTTTTGGTTTTTTTTTTTTTTTTTTTTCCCGAGAGTGAGAGTGAGAGAGAGAGAGAGAGAGAGAGAGAGAGAGATTTCCTGATCTTATGCAGAAACGTATTAAAGGTTATTCGCCCAAGCTATTGTATAATATGGTATAGAATGACTATTTTTATTACGATAATTGATACGATTGATACTTCAGTTATTACGCATATCTTTCGATTGATTACATCAGATATATATATGCGTTTTCTAATCTATGAAGAATAATATGACGAGAAAATAAATAGGAGATGATTTGTGAAGATGAGAAGAAATAAAAATGAGAAAGAGAATAAAAAAAAAAAAAAAAAGGAAAAAAATGAGAAAAAAAAAAAACACACACACAGACACACACACGCATACACATACACACACAAAATAGCGTAGTGTTAAATTGAAAATAAAGTAAATGTTTTACTCACTAAAGCTAACAGGGCATCTCACGATACAGTTGATATATGAATTCTTAAGTTTCTACAATTGTTTAGTCACTTGGTATCTAAAAAATTTATATTAATTTAATAGATTTAATTGTTTTGATGAGTGTCGCCTGCCACAGCCCACTTTGCCACCGCCATTAGTGAGTGAACACGAAGAACTATAGTATACAAACTTCAAATCACTATCGGTAAAATAGATAACGAGATTATATTACATTTTTTTATTATATATTTGTCGATAAGGTAGAAATCCGGTTGTGACACCTAACGATCCATCAGTCGATAAGGTAGATTGCAGTCGATAAATAAGATTCACATTCTATACTATATTATGAACAGTATTCGGTAACGAAATGAATTGAAGAATTTCAGCATCTTGAGATTATTAATTAATTAAATTGACCCGAAAAATTCTTAATCTATATAATAAATAGTATAATGAATTTTTCGGCATGATTTATTTTCCCCAATTAGGCAAATATTGTTTTTTTTTTTTTTTTTTTTTTTTCTTCTCTTTGTCTCTCAATTATTTCTCGTCGTGATAGTTTGTCACGTACTTGGGTTTGGGAAAATAAATAAATTTTCATACTATTATAATATAGGTATAACTTACTTCAGAAGTTTTATACATAAAAAATATGTTAGCCTGGTATATGAATACAATAGAAAATAAAAACTATTATAATTAAAATATTAAATATAACATAATAAATATGCAATCGTGTATATACATTTTTTTTTTTTTTTTTGTTTGTTTGTTTTAAAGTTAATAATCAAATTCGTCGTGACAATGTTGGCTATAATAATAATAATAATAATAATAATAATAATAATAATAATAATAATAATAATAATAATAATGATAATAATAATTAATAATAGTAATGATAATAATTTAAATACAATAATCAATAATATTTTTATCTTCGATATAATATTATATGTTACAATTGTTATTATTATTATTTTTAGTTTTTTTCAATTTTTTAGTTTTTTTTTTTTTTCTTCTAACACCGGAGTTATTAAAAATATAGGTAATATTAATTTGTGCAACAAGCTTCACTCATTCTTTTCCTCTCACACGTATACATATTAATCTATAATTTGTACAATTAATTAACTATATCTCCTTAACAATATTCAATTTTAGATAATAATAATAATAATAATAATAATAATAATAATAATAATAATCGTAATAATAATAATAATAATAATAATAATAATAATAATAATAATTTATAAAACAACTCTGTACATTGTTAATATTTAATAAATTAAGAATAAACATTTCAACAGGCAAACCTGTTCAGATAATAGATTATACCATATATAGTTGATCCCTGACATTGAATCATGCTCCTAAAATTCCACCTTAAAAATAATTTCAATTATTATTTATTTTCTTTCAACAGGCGATAGTGTTTAAACATTAATTTCTGGCTCAATCATTTTTCTTTTTTTTTTTTATTATTTCTTTTTTTTTTTTTTTTCTCGTCACAGAACAATTGTTGACCTTGTTATATTTTTTTAGGCATTGATGTATCGAATCATCACAGATAAATATATGTATAGTACCTATGCATGTATACTAGATTATTAAACGCTGGATTGGCTGTAATGTAATGCAGAAATGATATTCTATTATAAACTACCTTTATTGAGATGCGATGTTATCATCGATTTATCAACCAATGTCACGGGTTGAGACCACCTGGTCGTTTACGATTTCTTCTGTTCCGTTCCAAGAGGAATGACAAATCCAATGGATCCTTTTTGTTTGGCATTCTTTGCAGCAAACCAACCAAAATACAGTTCAACCTTTTTCGTTGCTCGTCTCTCTGTTATAAAGTATAAAATATATTGACAAGTGTAGAAAAATATTCTTTAAATAAATTTCTAAATAATGATAGGCAATTTGCTGTACTGTAAGATCACCATTGCATTGCAATTCGTAAAAGCAAACACCATTATTTATCCAGGTATTAGAAGATAATGAAATTAGCATTTACCCTAAGATAGTCATGGTCAATGGTCATTTCTGCTTACATAAATATTTGAATTCGGTATAAAATAAAGGAATGTATTTATTCCAAACGAGTTATTCATACCTGTGGACAGTTTATAGAAGGCACAGCAATTTGTGTGATATCACTGGATTGTTGTCTGATTCTTCTATTAGATGCCTTTGTCTGTTCTTTGTTATTCGGCTTGATAATCTCAATATTTAAATCTGTTTTAACATTTGTTTCAGAATCGTGATTATTGTTTTTCTTCTTATCCTTGTGCGTTTTTTGACTTGAGCTAGTTGAAACACCCTCTAAGCTATGAGGCTAGAAAAAAACATTATTCTTATATTAAAAAACCTGACATTATTTTTCTTTCTGTTTTCTCTTTTCTTCCGATCAATCAAACTGTCTTACAATAATTTTCCATATTATACGAGATAAGCTACGATTCTATTATACTCACCAAGTACGTTCGGTAGTATTTCATTCGCTGAGTAAAGGTCTCGAAAGCATATGGCTTTGTGCAAACTTGATGTCTGGCACGTGCAACTTTTGTGAATAATCTCGCAGCTCGATCCACTCGATATTCACAGACGTATGTATGTTCCGGACTGGAGCCAACTGGTCGGCCTAAATTGAAAGAAAAAAAAATCAAATATTCAACCAGAGTTGGTTTTGCAAGACAATTTTTTTTTTTTTTTTTTCTTTTTTTTTTTAGGAAAATTGTACATCAGAAATATCTTTCGACTATTATTTTATTATATACCTTTGCAATAGGTATGAGGATCGAGAACCCAACATCTTCCAGCAACAAGTTCACAAGGCACTGCTTCATACAGAGGTGCGCATACCACTTCATTTTCATAAAATTTACGAGTTGGTTCATGGTATGTTTCGTGCGGTCTCAGATAGTGATGACCAAAGACAAATCGTTCGCCCCTATGAATTAATATCATTATGATTATTAAAGAGTATCTTAATATCGCCAGTAATGATTAATATTTAAAGATTTACTGACTTGCTGTTTTTCCACAATCTTTCAATTCTGAAAATATCCATCTGTTCATAATCCGGCTTTTGAATAGTCTTGTAAGTGTGTTTCTCAGGAGTATCTCTAAGCACATAGACCGTGTCTCCCTGGCGCAGTTGTAAATCACCTCTCAATAGAGTAACATAATGCCGTTTGCCCTCTTCTTCCTCTTCTCCTTCCAATGGAATTTCAAGATCAACTGGCCTAGGCTGACATCTCTCGCATAAATAAGACTCAATGCTGGTGTCTGCTTTCACGCAATCGCAGTGCTGCCAGACTAGACAACGTTCGCACTGAATCATCATACCTTCGTCCCTGAAAAGTTTTTATTTATGTATATTTAATTTGCCATTATTTGTCATTATTTCATTCATCCCTTGCTACTGGATAATTGATGAAATCTGATCACCTGTGTAATCCGCAGATACAGCGTATCACGTCTTCTTCTCCGGCAGTCGAACCTCTAGGTGGCAAAAATCCTTGAGACGGAGGGACACCCATTGCTTCAGTTATGGCATCAACGAATTCCAATTTACTTCCCAGATACAATTTTCGTAATCTGGCTGCAGCTATGCCAATTTCTGATGTTCTACCAAAGAATTTGACATTATTATCAAAAAGCCTGATCATATCCTGGTCGAATTGTTCTGCTGACTTGTAGTGACCAGTGCCTACACACTGATCTACCATGGTCAGGTCTATAGGATCTGAAACCTTGTCGTAATACTCTGGCAATTTTCGTTTAGGTGGTAAATTTATGAACGGAGCACAGAGTAGTTGATCCGTTTCATCTTTAGCAGTTGCAACCAGCGTGTACAAGTCTTTCAAAACCTATAACAATGCAAAGAATACAGTATAGGACCTGTTTCGAAATAAAAAAATAAGACGTTATCATATTTTTCATAAATGTAGGAGACAAATCTTTGAATCGTAAACAATGAATTGATATTTTTGGAAAAGTCACAAGTACCTTGGCCAATTTAGCAGTCTTATTAACTTCTGGGTCATCTTGTGCTTGTGCGAGACGTCGAGTTCTCACAGTTCTTGGATTAGTATTGGTCAATGCAGTCAATTGTGAGAAAAATGCATCAGATTGTGTCTTCGCATCTCCGCTACCCTTTTCTTTTAAATTCTGATTAACGCTAACTTTAACTTTTCCCGTCTGAGTTTGAGTGTGATTAAGAACTGATTTCAATCTTCTAACTTTTTCCAAATTTCTAAGAAGAAAACAGTGATGCTGTTGGGCGAAACGGCTCTGTTGATGCGACATAGGCTTTATCAATGGCGTCTGTAAGAAACTTGGGTCACCCAATTTCCGAGATTTACAAATTCCTTTAGAGTTTGATGACTGAACTATGTTCGATTTTCTAATGTTCTTTCGGGGTCGACCAACGGAACGTCTTTCACTGTTGTCTGATTGAGATTGAGATGTAGACAACATTATTGGTCTAGCAACCCTCTGGCTTTTTCCACCTAAAGAAACGAAGATGTATGTTAATGCAAGAATATACAAAAATCAAAGTATGATCATCTCGCCTGATCTCTGGTCTATAATATAAGTTGGTAACTATTTTTCATAACTGTGAAGATGAAACATGAAATCAAACATAATCATACGAATCATTTTCCTCACCGATCACTCCTCGGCACGCATTGCTACCGCAACGACACTGTTGTCCTTCCGACGGGTTGAAAAGAGCAAAATTATAATCATAAGTTAGTTCTTCTCCGGATTTAATATCCCTCGAAGCAAAAAGTGCCATTCTTGGTAACCCGTTGACACTCCATTTTTGCATTTCACAATTTGGCTCGCAAGAATGATTAACAAAGCGGCCGTCGCCACCCATTCGGTGTCCATCTATAACGAGTCCCCCATCAAGGTGCAGACAATAGTGATGTGTGTCGTTTGCATACCTATTGCACATACATAATATTGAAAACCAAAGAAAATATTACCTGGTTGATTAATTTATAAATGCGAATATTGAGACATACCTAGTTGCCATTCTGGATTTAAATTCCCTTTCGGAAACAACTTCTCCAACATACTCAAGAATGAAATCGCCAGATCTGATGTGCTCTTGGGTTTTAACTCCCCATCCCTTATCCTCTGTCATAAACCTCTGCAAACCAGGAGCCCATTCGTGTCTCTGAATCTTTTGATTTTTGCATTTCTCAGCACAAGGACAAAGTTGAGGTGAACATTCGCTGAATACCATACGATTTATACAATCTTCACCGCAAGCGGTTTCAGACTTACACTCACAGGCCTGAGCCTCGTAAACTGTTGTTGGTTTTACATCGTAATAAATATTCGACCTGATTTTTCTGTAATTCAAATTATACTAGTTATTATTTAATACAAGCGGACGGACAAGTAGTAATATTCTATCAAATTCTCGTCATTTTTTAAGTCAATCAAAATTCATAATCGTTATTAGTTTACCGGTAATTCCAAGACGGTACCAGATCTCTGCCAGGCAATCTCGAATGTGTATGTAACCACCATAAGTCGTAAGGTAGTTGAAACGGTATTGTTCTTTGTCGTAAAAATTTACCACAATGATACGGCGGTGGTAATAAACCATGCGGATGTTCAGCGTGATCATATACCATTTTATTTTTACCCGAGTTATTATCGGTATTGTGAACTTTCCTGGATTCGTCCTCCTTGTAATAATCAGAGAAGAGTCCAGCCTGAAGATACCGTTTCTTCCATCTCGGCTGTTTTTTTCTGCTATGAGATGAGCCCAGATGTTTTCCAAGTTCGTGATCATCGCTGGCTATATCGCTACTTGGCATTGCATCACTTTCAGTATCGTAACCGGCGTTGCGCAATCTTTTCAAATTTCTAATTGTCAAATTACAAGGACTTACAGAACCTCGTCTCCTTTTGTGGCCATGATTATTATTGAGATTACCAGTCATTTCTAATTTTACAGTATCTTGTGAGTTTGCACGCTCCAGTTTACGCAGATTTTCTTCATTCAATTCCGCCACTCTCTGACTTTGATTATACCTCTCAAGAGATTCTTCTAATGTTGCATTCTCATCATAGATTCTAGAATCTTGTACTTTTTCATACTTAATTGGACATAATTTATCGCAAGGCCTACTACCGTCGCATTCGACCAGATCTTTTCTCACTCTGAGTTGTCCAGACAAAGCTTTTGAAATTCTTTCGGATGAATTTTTACACACTGGATGATCGTGCAGAGAAGCTGAGTCTTCTGAATCATTTATTTCTATTTCAGTATCATCAGGTTTCTCACCATCCATATCTTGCATTTTCGAATCGTCCAGAATCGGAAGTACATCCTGTGTCTCTGCTTGTGATAAGATCGATTCGTTGTCTTCCATTTTAGAATCTTTGAAATCTTCTCCTCGCGAAATTTGAAACTTCGATACTTGAGTTATCGAGGGTGTATTCTGTAGCACAATGCCGTTAGCTGACAATGGCAATTTCTTCTTCTTCTTCTTCAAAGTTGGAAAACCAGTTCGATTTATTGCCTTCCTTCTTCGAATTTTTTTCTTTGTTAATATTAGAGCCGCTAATGGGTTCACCGGGTTTGGAACATTCGAAGAAAACTCCTTCCTTGATGCTATCTTACTGTCCGAAAGTGAATTACTACTATCTAACATTTCCGGTTTATTTTTGTCAGTAAATTCGCTGCCTGCACTATGAATGTTTTTCAATTGAAATTTCTCGCTTCTGCTCTCCGACTGATTCTTTTCGACTTTCTCAGACTGAAGTTTATCCACTTTTCCCAATCTCTCGGAGGACAATCTTTCATTTTTGCTGACTTTATCTATTTGCTGTTTTACTAATTTTTCACTCGAATTTTTCTCAACTTTTTCATGTTTCTCATTTGGCATATAATTCTCTGATGTATCTAGCTTTGTAACCGTCACTCTGAGATCTCTCAATATTTTCTTTTTTCGTCTAGGTTGAAATTCTAGTAAATTTAATGGCTTGTCATCCGCCAGGTCAAACGTTTCATTTTCCTGTTTTTCCAGCGCAACGCTATCCGTATCTCTATGTCTCTTTTTAGGAGTAACTGGGATAGCATCTTTATTTAGTGACGGACTGCTACTATATCTCGTTATTGTAGCTTCTATGGCTTCTTCAATATGACTTTCAGTAGAATTAGTTTCGATGTTGCTAATTTCTGCGCAGCTTGCGTTAGAGCTTTGCGAACTATGTGGACTGGAAACATGGTAGTGCCTCTTTTTTAGCGGTAGCCTTTGCTCGTTCGAATTTGAATTCGAATTTGAGCTTGTGTTGTTTTTAGAATCAGCACTCGAAGAGACCTTCTCTTTCTTCAATCTTCTTTTAAGCTTTTGTTCGTCGTTCAGATTAGGATCTCCGCCTTTTCTTTTCTTAGTAATTTTTTTGACGCGAAAAATCTGTGGCAATTCCGAGTGCATAGAATTTGTACTGGTTCTCCCCAAGCTGCAACATTTTGAGAATTCCTCTATCAATTTCTCCAACTCTTGAATAACGCAGGGATCGACACGCACTGGCGTTTTTGGTGGCAACAAGTATCGTCTTCTATGTTTGTGATGATGTTTACGTCTGTGATTATGAACAGGGTTTTTAAACATGTGTTTAGAATCGTTATCTGGATTTTCACATTTCATTTTATCATCAATGGACAGCACCATCGTCGCAGAATGTCCAACTCCGGATGTAACTGAATTGAGACTAGACTTTTTACTGTTCTTATTCTCTTTCAAGACTCTCCTTGGAGCAGACACATTAGTTTTTTTAACGTTACCTTGCTTTCTAGAAGCAGGTGAGGTGTCGGCCCTGTTTTCCTTTGCAACTTTTTTACTATGACTTAATTTATCTTCGTTCTGGCTTTGAGCCGATGAACACTTCTGTCGAGTTGGTGATAACGCAATCTTTGACGAACCAATAGAAGGTTTTTCTTGTCTGACTTTCTTACAGGTATTACCATCGCACTGCGGGAGATTCTTAGCTTGTTTGTTAGATTTATTTAGGCACTTATCCTGGGGAGAATTCACTTTTTCAGACTTTGAAGATATTCTATCTTGTGTGGTCTTTAGGGGGCTGCATATCTTATCTTGACAATGCTTTTTGTTTTTAGATTTTTTCGTTTTACTATTAGATTCCTCTTTACTTTCTTCAGAAGTCTTGGCATTATCCTGATTACTATTTATTAATTTCGTACGTTTACCGTTCGAAACATCTTCCTTAGATTTCTTAAGTCCTGGACTTTCATTTCTTTCAATTTTTTCAATTTTTTCTATTATTTCAGGCTTCAGTTTTGGCCTACCAGGTCCTCGTGGTTGAGTAGAAATGCTTTTAGCAGGTCTTCCAGGTTTTCTTTTAGGTGGATACAAAATTCTATCTACATTAACTGCTGGTTTTGACTGAGTCACTTGTACCGGTGATTGAGAGGGTAATGGCGGACTAACAGGACTTACACCCAGATGCAAAGGACTATTATTAACCGACTGAATCCCAGAATCAGGTGAAACATTAGATATAGAACCATATTCGGGGTCATTTGACTTCTTTAAAGGCTTGCTTCGCCTTTTTCTAGGCTCGGAAAGCATAGCTGTCTTTTCAACGAACTGTTGTAACAGTGTAGAGCTGTAAGCAGGTACAGGATTTTGATCCGCGTTCTCACTAGAGTCAGAATCAGTCCCAAGCGACATTCTCTCAATTGCTTTAGAAACTATACGACCGCTTTCAGAATCTTCAAAACCATCGAAAGGAGCATCTTCATGTTCTTGATCAGGTAAAATCGCCGCCAAATCTTCCTGATTGATCTCTTGAAGTGGTTGTTGCGGCTGTGGTGCTGGACGAACAGCAGCTGTCTCAGATTCATCACTGCTGCCCTCCGATACCTATTTATTATCAAATAATTATGTTGAATCATTATTATCACTTATTGTCAATTATATGCTAACTAGAAATCTACTTGCATATCAACATGATTCAATAATAAATACCTCTGAAGATAAAGATTTAAATTCTATTTTTGATAATAAACTATTTCATTTCGGAACATGAAAGCCGAATATTGGGAACGAGTAATATAGGTGTTAATCATTAATAAGAATTATATGCATATGGTATAAAAATGCAATAAATATTAATAAGCTATAATAGGATAATTATTTTATTACATTTTTTTTTTTTTGTAACGTAAATTGCTTGCTCATTGCATCATGATTCTAATGAAAAAGTAAGTTGGTGTGAATCATGAACTCTATTGATTTTTCTACAGTGAAGCATGTGGTTGGTTTAAGCAGGTGTACACCACCTCATTCGTTATGTAATTTATGCGCAGCTAAATTACTGGTTTCAAGAGTATATTTTTTATACACGGCAGTCGTTCAAACAAAACATAAAAATAAACCAGGAAATGAATTTGGATACATGCAAAACACGATTCAGTATCAAGGAAGTCATAGAATCAAACATTTCATAGAAATTAGTAATTCTTGGGTAAAAATAAAAAAATAAAGAACTCACTTTAGCACTACGACTAGAAGCCTTGGGTCGCCTGGAAGCAGGTTTCTTGGTTTTTTCAGATTTTGACTTATCAGCTGCTTCCTCTTTTTTAGAAGCCTTCAATCCAATTTTCAGCTTCAATGCCCCCTGAGGAAATCATATAACTCTAATAAGTGAATTCTGCATTCGAAGTAGTATGATGATCTTCAATCTTACATGTGATAAAAAGAAAGAAAATGTTTGTATTTTTTTTTTTATGATGGGTTGGTTGTACATTTATCAAATGATCACTGCTAAACGACTATTTTCAATGGCGTTTCAAATGTATATAAGTGAATCTTGATAAAATAACACGAGTATTACCTTGTTATATCTTAATTGGGGACGTAATGCATGTTATTTTGATGAGACTTGGTGATAAATATACAGAGAATAGATGCCGATGGTGAGATAGTAATGAATTTGTTGTTAATTCACACGATGCACATTGTAAAAAAAAAAAATTATAATAAAAGCTTGATAGAAACCTTTTATAATCCAAATAATGTATGTTTTAAATAATTATTTTAATTCGGAAACATATGCATGCAGAATTTTCTGAGCATAATTTCTGATCACAATAATAGGAAATACTGAAGAATACCTTCATAATAATCTTTGAATAAAAAAAAAAAAAAAGAAAAAAACAATTGGTTCAGATATCTTGGAAACTAATTCCTTATTTTGTGCAAGGAATTTTTTTTTTTTTTGTTTAATAAGCAGAATAATATCAAGAAATTAAAAAAAATTGTCATTTATTTTCGTTTGTTATGGTTAAAAAAAAGTTTTATCTTAAATTTCGAAAAACAATTTACCAGAATAGTCAATGTGTCCTCCCGGTGGTCATCACGTTTGATAGTAGTAGGCTGTACGTGCAAACGGTAACAGCAAAGATTAATTAAATTAATGATAAGTTTGACATTAGCATCACTTTAACAAGACCATACATTTAACTCTTTATAATTGTTATTTAAACATCGATAAAAATACACTTGTGCATTTGATAAAAACACCAAAAATTTTCTCCTCAACGACCATTAGGTACTCCATAGAGTTTTAAGATTAATTATCTCTGCTGTATAAAAATTTTTTATCAAGAAACTTGGATTAAGAAGCCTAGTATTGTTACGTTCTCAGATATTCATAATTCATAAGAACATATTCTAAAAGTAATACTTTACAACTTACAGGTTTGTTTTAAAAATCTAGAGTAGTAGATTTAGCAATCAGGTTCTTAATATATAAAATCAAATAGCTCCGAGTCTCAAGAATAATGAGACAAGAATAATATTTGAAACTCGCCATATGAATTTTCGTTTTTCCATATAACCAACTGACTTATTGTCACCTAGGGTCTTCCAATGTTTAATCGGCTAGTTAATATTCTAACAATATATAAAAGAAAGAAGAAGATTTACACACGTTTCAAATATTGTTCAGTAAAACATAAATAAAACTTTTGAAGATATCAAAGATGATCAAAAAAAAAAAAAACAAGTAGAAAAATTACCTTAGATTATAACATTCATGCCATTTCAATACACAATTCACCATTGTGACAAAGGGGATTTTAAATCGATGAAAATTTAAATTCCATATATTTGATACCTCAAAGTTCTATATATGATGAAATTTTAGAGCTGGATTAAAGAGTGTGAATATAAAATCCGAAAATACCTGTTCAAAGTTTGTCTCTCGAATTGCGAATGTTTGCTCGCTCTTTTCCGAAGTACAATCAGAATCAGATCCACTTTCCTCACCCTCTTCTTCTTCGTCGGCTGTACTTTCCTCTTCTGAATCAGAATTTGATTCTGAGAATGAACAGCTTCCATCTGAACCTGCAGAACTTTCTTCTTCTGAATCTGACTCATCATCCGAATCAACGGAATCTGTACCTAAATAAGTTTAAAATTAATTAATCTCAGTCTTCTTTCAAAAAACATACAAATATCACATTATTTATGAATACGATCGATTTCTCTCAGCTTTCTATCAGTTTATTACATGTTTTAGAACTTAAAGATAATATTTTGGTTTCTGGATAATTGCGAGGCAATAAAAACACCATATACACATAGATTTTGATGTAAATTACCATTAGGTCCGTTGGGAGGATCCCAGCTCCCGCCACCTTTAATAGCATCCATATCTACGGTAGATGGTAGTTCTCGTTCTTGATCTCCGTCATTTTCATCCCAATTCCAATTTTCCAATTCCAGTTCAGATGGACGGTGAATAACCGCGCTCCATCCCGAATCCCCGGACATTGTTTAAAACTATGTTACATTAACGATGAGGTAACACGTGCGCATCCCTTGTAACTTTTCATTTCCTTTTATTTCTTCAATTTTCAATTATTTTATATGAAAATAACTATTCACGTTTATAACGCAACTATAATATTATATCCATTCAATGTTTTGAAACAACAACAAAAAAACATTCACCAGCAAACGTTTTTAGCGTTATTTACTTTCGTTGGGTTTAATTCTCGTCGCAAATATTAGGGTTATGTCCAACTGAAAAGACAATTTATGTATTTAAAGATAAGTATTTTGCATTTTCGTCAATTAATTAAATCGGTTATTATCGTCTTCAGGCACTTTCAAAGCTCGTAATGAAAAGACAAAATTTTTTTCTCAAGTTATTAAAAAACCTAAAATTTTAACGATTTCATGATTTTTAGTCCACGAGAAAGAAAAAATTTATCTAGAAGTCTAAAACCAGTTTCAAGTCACGAATGATAAAAATATTGAATATGTAATATGCGCGTGCGAATAGTCGAGAAAATATAGTAGGAACAAAAAAAAAAAAAAAAAAAAGTAGAAAAAAAAACCTACTACGCAAATAGAATAAAATCATGATACGAGTAGGATAAACTATTTGTTTTCATTGTAGTAGTTTATTATTTAGACAGTGGTTAAACGTGGTTGTATAATGCGTCAGGTGTCTTTTAAGTAAAAAATGACAGTTAAGTGATAACAAGCTCTAGAGCACAAGACAGCTGTTTTCTAAGCAGGCAGATGCACCAGGTGCAGCGACGAATTTGGCGCGAAATGAAAGACGGTGATTAAATAATGTTGATAAATAATCGTAGATGAGTTAAGGTTAGGAAAGAAAAATGATATAGCGCGTATAAAATCTATCCCTGGGAAACCATTTGCTAGTGGATTGTATAGTGCCATAAATACGATTAGAAAGTGTGATGTTTACGTCTTCGTAAGAGGTCACAAAATGGCGTTGGGTGACGGTGTCCGAACCTTTTGATCAGCACAAAATCACAACTACACAAGATTACATATCGTAAATTAACGCGTCAATCATTTTATAACATCTGATGACACAGATGCGCGATATCCCGCGCTTAGGGATCATCGGGATACTTTGTAAATCACATATTTTCTCGGAACATCGAACGCGGAGCGCGTCTCGCGTACCTCGATAAATGCGATACTAACGCCGCGCTGCGGACAGCTCAAGTACTACTATGTTACGAACTTCACGTCGGTAACTTACCGACATGGCTATACTTTTGGCGCCAAAGATTTGAAATTCAATATTCATACGACATTTCAGAAAGAGACTATTATAACGAAAAATAAAATAAAACGAACATTCTAAATAACTAACAAAAATTATTGTAATATTTATTTCCCTTTTATGATGCATTCATTCCCTATTTCATTTCTTTTTACAACATTTAGAGGTTTTTTACATCTAGAAGCACAAAGTTGTATCAAAACTTTTATTTCTCATAAACATGCGATTTTAACTTCTAATCATCGAGTTGGCAGAGTAGGGCAAGACCTCTTTTAATCCAATGACTAACTGGTTCTTGAGTATTCAATAGTATGGATAGTACGTAGTTAGTAGAATGTCCTGTTGTTCTGAGCACCCCAAAGCGAGCCGAAGTTATGTATAATGGACAAAGATAGCGAGATCCTGTTACTCGTTTTACCACTTCGCATGGTTTGAACCAAACAACAGGCAGCGCATCGGATAGAATTTTCGGAAAACTTTCAGCTAAAATCATTTTTTTAATGTCCCATCTTGCTCCTGCTAAAAACATTCCGTATACATAGACTCCATCATTCGGTGCGGACTGTATTTGATACGTTGGCAGTACCTGAAAAAGAGTTCACGTTTATTGGCATTATTCTGAGAGATAGAAAAAAATTTGTTAAGAAAAATCGTATTATTATGACAAATCCTATGAATAAAGGAGTGTAGAATGTGAATAAGAAATGACGAAATGCTTAATCACCTCAAAATCAAAGTCAATTCGATCGATAGAGATTTTATGCTTTCTAGCATAGTTCTGACTTGCTGCTGTTAAAAATCCATGCGCAAATGAAAATCCGGATATCCAGAACGAGGCTGGTTTACCGTGGTCTAACCATCGTTGAAAAAATTCTATTCTTTCCAAAAAATCAGTTACAAAACTTGATAAAGGCTTAAGACTTGGATATGCGCTAGCTTTCTCCCAGCTTGTTGGAATTTTGCCTATAAGAACTTGCTTGGATAGAACCTAATTGAAAATAGTTATTTATAGCAGTGTTAGGAATCATAGAATAGCTTTTTGTAAACCTGAATGTAAATGTAAATATATCTGATTAAAAATAAACTATATACTTCAAGCGATGGTGTCATAACAATCATTCCTTTTACTGCTTTTTCGAGCATTATCATAGAAGTTCGAATCTCTTGAAGAAGTTTATTGTATCTTTCCATTTCCTGTATCAAAACGGTATTCATAGACTCATAATAAGATACAGGATATTTTTTCTGAGCTTCTTCGATGTCAAATAATTCAGGCATACGATCATAAATATCTCTTTTTATAGATAAAAGCATTTCGTCCTGTTTAGCTGTATCACCCACTGATACAGTTCCTTGAATCTGTATCAAAGCGGTGAAAAAATTCTTCGATACTTCAAGATCTCTGGTAATTCCTGCGTTCATGTGTAAACCGAATACTTCAGGTGGTGAAATAACAGGAATTTCTTCAATCTGTTTTACATAATCGCGGTATTCATATCTGAAAAATGAATCACCAGTTTCAATGATTTACATTATTTTCATATAGTTATGATTCATGAAATAAATAAATATTCTGCATGTATAGAAGAAGCTTTTCTTGTTAGTAATCAGCTCACCGATGTGGTAGTACATATTCTGGTCCTATATTAGCGAATGTGTAGTTAGGATTTGTTATGACCTTTGGATTATAAAAATCATCCAAAATAGTATTCAAACATCTTCTGTCTCGGTCATCTGTAACTCTTCCACCATAGTTACATTCTCCTGTTAAATATACAATAGCCTTGAACGGTACTTCGTCATACTCGTTTATGAATATTTGCAACTGTTGTACAGATATTTGGAAGTCGGACTCATTAAACCCTGTAAAATTGAAATACAAAATAAAGATTATAAATCTTTCAAGTCTCGGTGTCATGGATAGAACCATTCAATCATTATGAAGAATTCCATTCCTACGTTTATAATTCTATACCTATAACTTTACAAACCGTATTTTATATTCCATCCTTGGGCACCGAATTTTCGTCTTTCTTGTACAACAGCGTGGAAAAAGCACAGTCCATACAATAGCTTTGTAAAATCTTTTTCCTTTCCAGGACATCCCTCAAAAAACTCCGGGTCTTTAACAGGCTCCGATAAATAAGATCTAATTGTAAGATTAAACTGTATAAGATTTCGTCTTTACGATGCAGCCTTAGGGTATTATCGAGTTGATTATGACGATGTTATGATAGCGGTACCTCATTAAATTTTGTTGGAGACCACTCGGTGGTTCATTGGTCATTTTTACACCATTTTGTAATACTGTAATGGGAAATTTGTCTGAAGGATAGCTGGTCAACCATAGACGAAAGTTGATTGAAGTATTTGTTGAATCAAAGTTTTCGCAGATCTTTTCCAGTTGTGGCATCCAAGAAACAGCCAGATGGCAATTTTGTAGACAAACCCACATTCCTTCGTTTTGACCTTGTTCTATAATACGCTGAGCTACAGGTCCTTGACCCTGACCTAATGATATGGAACTGAATCGACTAGCATAATTCATATTCTCAGCAAACTTGGATAGAGATCCCATGGGATCTGAGCCAGCGGATAGAATGAAAATCAACGGTATCAACGAATTCGAATCTGCATATGATTTGGAAATATCAAAAGGCGGGGGCGTCACAAATTTAGTACCCATACCTGCATCAACGAACTGCGTTACCTGGTATTATAATTGTGAAAGCATGATGACGTTGTAGGCTTTGTATATATGTTGAATATTCTCTTTAGTATAAAAATCTCTAAAAATACCTTAGCAGTGACTTTATCTGGTCTAATCATTCTCATTACAATCAATTTCTGGAATGCAGTGAGTTTTTGTTCCCAAGGCTGAGGCATCGGTGAATCTTGGGGATTCATAAGATCGTAAAACTTTTGCCAAGAAGCTATGTTAGCACGAAAATCGTCGACAAATCCTTGGAACGATGGTAAAGTATCATTTGCCCTGCATATTTCATCCCAGGATTTATCCAATAGCCAATTTGCCGCAGGATTTTTAATTGTATTAGCAAGTCCTATGCCACCAGACAAGAAAAACATCAATTCTTCTTTATCCATTTCGTTCGTGGCTACCAAAATAGTAGAGTACAAGACAAACGAGTACAAAACCTATTATAAAACAAATTTCAATCTTCGCCTATACTTCTTTGATTTTAAAACAATTTTTCGAACAATTTTCATGCTTGATATATTACCTTATCCTTTTCAAACAGTGATCGGCAAACATTTTGATAAAGATTATAGGTGAATGTTTCCCGTAGGAACATCAATCTCTTTTCTAATACTTTGCTTTTACTCGCAGTCTCTATAGACATGATATACAAGTTTATGAACCAAGCAAGAGAATATTGATACATTGGATCAACGCTGGGAAGATCGGTCACTGTGTAGTAAAGTGCCGAACTGTGCTTAGCTATCGGTTTATAACTTTGACGGAAGACTTCAATCTTAGCTTCCGTCTCTTTGGCAGCCTTTTGCTTCTTCATTATATCAACGGACAGGATTTTTGAAGAATCTAATATCTCAATGGCTTCCTCATCTTCCAAAATGTTTGCGCCTGAAGAGGACAATGTCTTTAAGATATTTTCCTCCACCTGTTGCAACGCCTTTTTATTAGCTGCACTTTCTACGATCAAGTATTCTCGTTTCTTTTGTAGGTCGGCTCTTTCTTTAGCAACTACGATGCCCAAAAGTTGGTCCTCGAGTCCTTCGATTGTTAACGCAAAGTTAATCAATGTTATTTTATTGAATACTTCTGGCAAATAATGTGGGTTTCTCAGCTTTGTTGTTATATAAAACCTGTAGATTTTAGGAAGAAGAATTATTCATTCCAAATAATTACAGAAAATTTAATAATCAAAATTCATTTAAAAATTTTTACCTAAATTTCAAATCATATTCGATAGATTTTTCACCGAGTGTAATATACCAGATTCCAGAAAATTTGTAGATATTTTTCATCAGAATAGGATCCAATGGCGTTGATAATTCCTCGCCAACATTTTCCAATAAAACTGGCTTACCTATTAGAGATCATTTTTATACATTCAAATGAAATTCAAACCCCAAAGATCTTTTGAAAATTCAATATGAGATCTCGATGCATGTCGATGAAAGTCCTACCAGTTTCAATGCAGTGTTCGAGGATATCCATGTATGTGCGATCGGATAATTTTATTATTTCTAATTCATTCGATTTTTCCATAGCTCTGATCCATTTGTTTGCTTGACTCTGCGGGTCAATGAATAAACTCCATCTTTTGGAATTATCCATAATAATAGCATTCTCAGTTGAAAAGGAGTCCCTCGGAAGACCGTAGATGTTCCATGAATTTATCTTAATCTCTGAACCCAGAACTCCAACAAAACTATACATATCAGAAGTCGGTATATCCAAACTCTTGACGTAAATACGCCATTTCTCTATATTTTCTAATCGATAGACTGTTGTGAATGGCCCTAAATAGGCAATCATTCCACAAGATAATAGTATATCTCCGGCCAAGCTATCGTAAGACTTTTGTAAATTTGCTGCACATTCTAGCCAACGACCTTTTTCCCCTCCTAAACCGCTGAGGAGCTTTTCCGATCGAATAAGTTTATTCGTGCAGTTGATCACCTAACAGAATATTTGTAGAGTTATTTTACAGTCAGAGACATAGAAAGAAGTGTATAATATTATTTCAAAGAGTTTGAAACATGGGTAATGAATTCTTTATTTAATTATTTGCTCGATTCCACACAATTGACTGCAATATTTTGTAGTTAGCTCTCTGAACCGACCTGATTTTCCAAATCAATTTTTTTAGTCAACGTTCGTTGCAGATTTTCATTCAGGAGTGCAAGCTTAGCGTCAAGCTCTGCTAACATTCGTCTCCTTCCATTCAGGAATTCCATAGTTTCATTAAACTCTTTTTCTGCTGCAGCTAGCTTTGCCTTTTTCGGAGCTACGACTCTAGCTACTTCGTCGTATAAAACCATAGCCCGTACCCATTTGCAAAGTCCCTCAGCAGCAGATGATGCTTTGGCTACTTTCTTGGGCTCGAAATTTTTATCCGTCATATATGTCTTCTTAATCACCTGTAGGATAGCATTTTAGTTATAGTCAATTCTACGTAGAATATTATACGCAATATCAGTTATTCGTATAATTCACCTGCATTATAGATGCAGGAATATTGTCTTTATCGTAGTCTTTCAATTTCGCCAGAAAATTCATATCACCAAGCAATCGTTTGCTTGGACCCCAGTAGTCTAATACCATCCTGTGAGTTTCTGGGTCATTTATTCTATCAGGAATAATACCCATCATGACGCAGACAGCAGCCAACACTAGCTTAATTACTTCAGGAGGATTTTTCATCGTTTTTACTATCGTTATATCTGCCGGTTTGATGGTGTTCAGAGCAGCTGTGAGAAAATTAACGATTTTATAGTTTTACCGATGAAATGAGGAATACCCTTTATTTATATCAATGAAAATTATCCCTCTGGGCATACCCGTGGCTTCGTTAAGTATGGGAAGAGCTTCTGCAAGATCAGCTTCACATTCAGTTTTCAAGGCCCCAGCAATTTCTGCTTGTATATTTGCAGCATCTTCATCTTTTTTTACTAGCATTGTGGCTTGAGCAACAGTTAGATTTTCACTCTCAATTTGTTGCATTGTTTTCGTTGTTAATTGAGCAGATATTTCTAGCTCCGGCTTCAAGGCGAGTAGAATAGCCCCCATTTTTGTAACTTGAGAAGCAGCAAAATCTAGTTTATCTAGTCCGCCTAGGTAACGATCTCTGGCAAGTGATAACTCCGCTTGTTTCAGTGTCATAAGATCAGCGAATGACATAATCAAATCTAAAAATGCTGCAGATGTTATGTAAGTTTTTCTGCCACAAGCAGAATAAAACTGCATGCTATTTTCCTTTGCGCATAGATGAAAGTATTTGCATGCAACAATAGAATTAACTTTTATTCCATCGTCAACATCGACGTACGTCATATAACGTGCTGCTACTTGTTCCAATGCATCTTCTGGCCACATCTCGAACCAATCTATGGTGCAGCAGTTTACTAAACTTGGATATAATCGTAATCTGATTCTAAACGCATCGCCAATTGGACTAAAGCAAAGCATAATATGCAGTTTTTCTTTGCATCGGTTGACAAAGTATGCTAATACCGACAGTACACTGACGTCTAGATTACGGTTTCCACCTTGTGCTGCTAATCGCGTCATTTCAATAACTTCTTGTTTTTCTTCTATGGTGAACAAGTTAGGAACCTCTCCAGAATTCAACAGCGCATCGATATCACCTAGGAAGCCTTCTTCTTTGATTTGACTTTCAGTGAACAGAAAAACTAGATCTTTTCCGGTACCGCCAGAGTTTTTAAGGACCTTTTTCATGTCCTCGCGCCATTCGTTCATGCCGTAAGCAACGCCAATTTCTGGTTGGAAGAGACCGTGGCCACCTATCCCAGCAGCGAGTCTAGTCAAAGATTGTCTTCCCGATCCGCCAACACCAACCATCAATAAACTTCCACAAGGTATTGCCAATATGCGACAAATTCGAGCCAGATGTTCGAGAGCGTATCGAAATAGAACAATATCCATTTTACTTTTGTGTGTGGTATTGTATTCCTCGAGGCAGAGGTGGGCAACAGCTTTGTACTCTTCTACAGATGGTATTTCCTCGTATCGTTTATCATCTGGTGTTGCATCGAGATCCATAAAATTTCCAAATATCAAATCGTGTAGACTCTCCTCTGTGAGTTCTTCGTCGAATTTGGGCAAGTGGCTAAACACGTTATCAAAAGATTCTCTCATGATGCTTGGAACCACCTCC
Source organism: Tenthredo mesomela (assembly GCA_943736025.1). Classification (NCBI taxonomy): domain Eukaryota; kingdom Metazoa; phylum Arthropoda; class Insecta; order Hymenoptera; family Tenthredinidae; genus Tenthredo; species Tenthredo mesomela. The sequence continues at coordinate 10,194,140 of OX031013.1, forward strand.
TTGATTTTTTCAAATAACCATTTGTGGTCATTTTGATCAATGAGTCTATCGCCAAAGACCCTCAAGATCTCGTGTACCCAAATTCGGACAAACATCGCTTTAGATTCAACCGATTCTTTCTTAATCAATGCACACCCTGTTATGACTCTGGAAAAATCTCTCAAGTTGAATAAGTAATGCGATTTAGCAGGAGTTGGTCTAAGGCTTTTACTGGCTGCTTCAAAAATCTCCATTGTAGCATTGACCAACAATGTTACTGTGACTATGACGTCAGATGCAAAACCGTTCCTTTTCAATCCTATAAGTGCGACATTAGAAAATATCCTGAATACACTTTCTCTCGCAAAAGTGCTTATGGTATATAAACTGAAATGCCTCAAAAACCTGTGGTAGATATCTTGCCTGCTACCACCGGCCGGAGCCATTGCTGCAAGGAACATTGTATCAAAGACTCTCACTGTTTCAGGCTCTTTCAAATCATACCAATGTTCGTGATCAAAGAACTGTCTCAATAATTCAATAGCTGGTTGTGCGCCATAAATTTCTTTGGCAGGCATGTTAACGTCGTCTACAAAAACGATGCAGTATGCTCCGCCCAGCGGTCCGTAATGGCCTTTACGTCTTTTGAACAATTTCGATATTACAAGTTCTTGGGTTTGGTTTGCAGACGTTTTTGGAGTAAATGTTATGAAATTTGGTAGGTAAGAATCTTCGTCTAGTTTATTCATCAGCAAATCTTGAATGTAAAAACTTTTGCCAGTACCAGTCTCTCCGAAGACCAAAAACCTTTTGCGATGTTTAATATGCCTAAGAAATAAAGTCTGATATTTGACCGTGTCTATAGTTGGAACTACCATTTGACCTATGCTTTGTGTTTCCAATAATTTAGCAGTCTTCGCTGCATCCCCAAAGTACTTCCAAGCCCCTTTTCCTTTGAAAGTGTAATAATTGTCGTGTATCAATCCTTCTCCAGGAATTGAGATCACAATCTCGCCTATTATGTCTGGTACAGGATACTCAGAATTCGTCTTGTCCCAAAACGATATATAAAAGTCATTAAACTTGCAGCGAGAGTCATAATCTAATCCGCCACCTGCACCCCACACTATCGACTGCATCATGCTAGCTTGTAGCCATGGAATAATATACATTTCATAATCTTGTGGATTAGCTTCCACGGCATCATCCATGTACATTTCAAATAAAGTTATGGTGGAAACCAACTGGTTTATTTGTCCCGCCGTAGTTGCAAGTCTACATTTTTTTCGAATGAAATCTAAGCATGGATCCATAAGCCATTCAAATAATTCGTTCAAAATTTCCTCATTGCCTTCTCGCCAGCTTACATTCACTCTGTTCATCCAGGACTTGAGGAACGGTCGCCAGCCCATGACGTGTGGTTCAATGTAAATCATTCCACATCGCGATACAGTAGCAGGAGATGCCTGTAACAAATCCATCACTTCGAAAATCATTGACATTGCCGGAGTCATTTGCATTACTTCTCCAGAAGTAAGACATAGTTTCTTATTATCGTCCAGAACGGTGTTCAAGTTTTCAATCCAGACTGCGTCCACAGGACCATCAAATACCAGCCATTTTCTATCTGTAGAATCTTCGGCAACAAATTGACGAAAAGCAACGGCACAGACTCCGTCAGTCCATTCTGATGATACTGGATCAAATTGACCATATAATTGACCCATGGTTATCGACTTTGGATTTATAGTTCTATACTTTGTTGGAAGTCCATTCTCATCCCCCCATTCATGCATTAATCCAAGTGCATCGCCTAAACAATGTAAGGCAGATGTTTTCCCACCAAAAGGATCACCGACGAGCATAAACCCGTGGCGCACTATCATCATCTCATATGTTTGAATGATTTTCAATAGAAACGCATCAACCGGTTGTAAATTCTTTTTCTCACAGACTTGCGTAACGGCATTCAAAAATGTCTCATAATTTTGAGTTGGTAACGTGATGCCTGGGAATAAATCCATTATTATGCCTTGAAACAACGGGACATCGTGTGCCAAAAATTTTGGCAAGTTAACATCTATGATGGACCTCAGCAAGAGTACCATTTCATCTTCATTAGGATACTTCAATTTGATATTCTGTGCTGCTGTTAGAACTGTTTTAACGGCTCGCATACCGTAGTCGTAATGCGATTGAGACGATAACTGTTCAGAGCAGAGCTTGTAAGTTGTTACAATCTTAACGGAGAGTACTCTCGCCGTTCCAAAGCCACTCGAGTAGAGAGATATCTCGCCAATCATAGCGTAATCTGGAACCATCATAGCCACTGTTCTGAATAGAACTTTCAAATTATCTGGGAGTTCCGATCGCCCTGCATAGCCAGGGTTCATGGTAATGCAAACATAGACTGTTGGGTTCAGCGTCAACTCCGTCCCTTCAAAAATGAACTTTTCTGATTTGGCACGAACGGCTTGAATGATACAAAGGATCTGTTGTGCTACTACAGACAAAACCTCTAGCTCAATTCTGTTGAATTCATCGAAACACGCCCATGCTCCGCAGGAGGCTAATCCCTTGAAGAATTTACCCATGTTTTTATAATCTAAGCCGTCTGAGCAATTGAATACAACACATTGCACTGCGAGCGCTCGTCCAAGGTCTTTCGTAGTTTCAGTTTTTCCAGTCCCAGCAGGACCTTCTGGAGCGCCATTCAAATGTAAAGAATATGCTCCGACCAGCGTGCGATAACATCTGAAAATTCATTGAGGATTTAAAGTAAGCAGCGCACGTGTAGACGTATTTCTCGTTCAAACGCATTCAATATAATTAATTTACCTATCAGTGAGGGGCGTGATGACCAGTCTTGTAGAATTACCAAGATACTCATAGGCATATTTTACCGTGGCATTGATGATTCTCACTTGTACATCATCTTCCCAGTAATATCTCAGCTGCGCAAGCCATTCAAAATCCGTTTCTAATACAATTTGTTTTTCTATAAGAAGCTTGACAACATCTTGCGCGTGGACGTCAATGGTGATTAAAGCTGTTAGAGTCGTTCGATTTTGTCTTGATAATTGTCCTGAATATTATCCGATATTTATAAGAATTAGAAATGATTTTTCAGGAGGCTGTTTTTCATAGTGGCTTATACTCTTTAGTTTTGTCGTTATATACCTGATGAAGGCTTACCCTTTACCAGATTAACCATATCTATGATCTGTGCTTTCAATTTATCATGAAGAGCTTCCATAGATGCTATTCTATGTGTCATCAAACAGTTCTGTACTTCCATACTCCAATAGATTTGAGATACACAGAGAACTACCATCCCTGGCCAGACTCGTACCCAGTATACTCGTTCGTTAACTTCATAATCCAAAATGCTCATGAATACCTCGTGTCTTATTGACTTCACCATTTGTTCCTCAACCTATGTGATTCCCTTGACACTGACACTAGTTTTTAATCAAAAACTATGCTACAAGTTTCATTATGCCGCTGAGCAAGAAACTCAAAAATACTATCGACATGTTTCATCAAGAGTTTGTAAATTTGAATATAAAACAAATCTAGAAGTTGGTTGAACTCAAGATCAGAGCCACAACTCACTTGAACGAGCCATCTCTCCACGCACCCTCTTGCAGCAGATGTCGAGATTATATCCTGGACCTTTATTTCTTCTTTGTCATCACTAATCATTGAATATATCTCCAAGTCCGGATTGAACCTGTTATACAAATCAAGTAGCATTCAGATTAAGAGATTCTTTACCTTTATTCAGGTATACATACAGAGAACAATCGTGACTAATGCGCAGTATAAATATATCAACCCACCCTAGCTTGGCAATTCCTTCGAAACACTTTCTCAAGTGGGGCTGAACACGCAAAGGGTCTTTGGTTTCTGATAGAATTTCGAGCATATCATCGTTTGACAAAAAAAAGAATCTAGGAAAGAAGAGTCTTTTCTTTTCAAGGTAATTGGTCACTCCCTCGTTAACTCTATCCATTTGTTCATTGGCCTCTTTCATAGCTTCATAGAGCCCAAACTGAAACTCAAACATTCTATGAAATAACAAGCCGAATTATTGGATTGATTGAGTAAATAGAATTTCAAAATTTTAACGTTGCTCCAAAAAACACAGTAAAATGAGAAGAAGAAAAAACCCACCGAACCTGCCATCTCTCTGACGCGAGGGTCTTTTGCAACGTTCAGCATAGCTCGGCGAAAAGTACCATCCACTTCTGAGAATAGTATTCCTTCCTCTGGTAACTGATCGACTATGTCTTTACTTGAAAATATGGGGAGTAGATACATCCACTGCACTTGTACCTGTTAATCATAATGAGGTAATATTAGTCGATATACTAGGTTTTTGGCGGCATTGATCCTTGTGAAACAAAAGAGTATTCTTTTTTTGAATATCTTTAGAAATTATAATCTATGATGAGCTTTCAGTATAATTATAAGGACATCACATAAACCTTTGTCCATTCTTCTATAGTCTTTTGAATTCGGAGTATCAAATCATAGAAAACTTTAACTTCGGATAAAATAGGCTTTGCAAATGCAGAGCCTCGCATTGCTTGTGTTTTAGCAATATGTTCTTCAAGCAAAGCTTGAATATCATCGAGTCCTGTCAATATGTCGACTCCTGAATCCTTGAATTTCATTATAGAAAAAACAACGTCATCCCAATCCTGTGTCATCTTGGCAAGTAGCTCCTGCAGTCCCAGTTCTTTTGTTGCACTGGTAGTTATTATCTCATATCTAGTATAAAATAGAAAATGTACATAAGTAAAACATGTCCAAATTGATAAATTTGCAATGATCTGATCATGAAAATAAACTACGAACTGTTCTCATGTTCATTTTCAGCGTAGGAATTAATTTAGAAGAGTCTCCTCGATTTTAGAGGTAAACATACTTGGCAAGATCGCCCAGAAGGTCCATCTTAATCATTTTGTTCAGTGAAGTACCAGCGTTGGGAGTCAAGTCGAACCCTGCGATCTCAGACATATCGTCCCAATGTCGTTGGCGCAAGGTAGGATTGCAAAAGCATGATGCCAGGGGTACATAAGTCTAGGTGAAATGAAATTATGTTGGCTATTAGCGTGGAGTACAGTGCTTAGGAAAAAAATTAGCACATTAACGGATGAAGTCTCAGAATGAAACAACTAAATCTGAGTTAAGGGCAAAAACTTGATAATCGAATCCGGGACCTTAAACCATTTAACATCCTCCAGTAATTGGTAGCAAAGCTTGTTAGGAGCTGGCTGCTGCATTGGATCAGGATCATCAGCCGAACCTACAAATCTGTTAACAGACATTGATGAATGTAAAATACATGAAGAATGGATATCTTGTTCTGAGATGGACTATATAAATAGATTGGAGTAACACCTGTACTGGTAATTTATAGCGATTTGCATTTTGATCTTGGTTTTATAAGTTTTGCTGATCTTAGTGAAATCAGTAAAGTAGTCCGTTGTCTTGCTTTCTATGATATTAGCATCAAGGTATTCAAACGGTCCAGCCAACCAAACACCGACATCTCGTTGCCACTGGTGAGCCCGATACATCAAAGCATAATAAGGAAGTATTATGTCTTTCAATTCCTTGACTCGTGGATAAGAAGTTTGAGGAAATTGGAAAAGTGTTTCTTCGTTGTTAATCCATTCTATTTGTTCATCCATACGGTCCAGCCCTCTCACAAGCCTACGTAAATCTTCCATATATTCATGCACTCGAGTAGCGTCATCCATATCGTCCATTATTACCAGTCTGCAAGATACAATAATAGTCAGAGATACTCGAAATTAGTAGAACAACAATTGTATGCATGAAACCAATTCGTGGTAAGATTCATGCATACATATTACTAAAATATACGTATAAATGTTGGAAAAAATTGATAAGCTTCTTCATTGAATTGTATTTAAGTTCCTCTAGGTGTTTAAAAGAAAAATAAACTCCAACTCAATATATAGTGACAAGACAATGAACCTTGGGAACATAAGATCAACGTCTTTATTCAAAAGACTGATTCGTCCTTGCAGTTTTTCTTCCGCGTCAAATTTCATCTGCTCAAACATAGAGCTGTTCTGTTCAAATACCTGCTTCACACGTTTGAGCCAATTTATTGTAACATTATTTAATTCAATGTGGTCTCTAGCCAGTGATGTCATTTCAATCAATGCCGCTAGCATATGCAATGACGTTGTGATTTTCTCCTTCAGATCTGTCATCAATGTTGTTGCGGCGTATATCATATATTCACCTAATAAAAATTAGATCAAGAGTTGAGAGATTTCTGAAAATTCAATAACGGTTTCCAATCAAGATTACCCAGAGCAAGAAGTTCCATAGTGTTTGCTGGAGTACTGAAAGCCCGTTCCCTCAGAATTTCAAATTGATTACAAATCTCAAGATTATAATTTCTATGACGTTTAATTAACTCTCCAATAATTAATTCTCGTACATCATAGGTGTAGCTTTTGAGCCCAAGTTTTGCCGCATCTTGGCACAGATTTCCGACCAAAAAATATTCGTTTCTTACCTATAGATTGAGGCAGAAATCAATGTCTAGTAGTTCAAAATTTAAAAATACTTAGCTAATTGGTAATAACATACCATTCCATTAATATCGCGTACAAATCTATTAAAATCCTCAACTTTTGTACAACAATCTTCGAAATCATGCCCTTCCGCGACGTAATTTACGACTCTGGAACGTGTTTCTGGATCGTAAACTACTTGAAAATGTACAACCAGATTATCTACATAAGTGTTAAGCGGCTCGAAAATAATATTCAAGATTTGTGTTAGGCGGAGATGGGACTCTTCCAAATACCTGATTTAAAGAGAAATGTTAGCTGTTATACCTGAATCTAGATATAACGAATACACAGTTTAATGGGATAATTAATGTGCAGAATTCACCACTCAGGTAATACGACGGGTATAAACTCTTGATCTGTACTAATATGCAACCAGGATTCTAGAGTAGGCAAGTGGTCTGCAACGTGTGCAATTCCATCGATAAGACTGTGGTATATACTATAGACGTCTGTGATCAACGGGTGAATGAATAGGTCGTTTCTTTGGCACAATAATTTCAGCTAAATTGAGAAATAAAATATAAGAATTGGAGTATAAGTTGTAAAGCTTTTATGGGTGAATGAATCAGTGTTGCTAATACTAGTCTGTATTTACTTTTAGGAGTGGTAACGTTTGCCAATTATTTAACGTATCGAGTAGATGTTCTATCGTGGATATCATGCGATTTATAATTTGTTGAGAAAGAAGACGTGCCGCGCAGCGTAAAAATGGTTGTACAGCTTTAGGTGGTACGTCGTGAATGTATCGCGGCTGTGATATAAGGCGTGCAATTTCTTTGTAGTAACTTTGGGTTACAATTAGAGTGCCTTTCTTAATATCGTAATCAGTTAAGCTGATAAATCTGTGGAGTGTTTCTCATATATTAGAAGAAAGATGGAATACTTTCAAAGTGAATAAATTGTGATTGATTATTCTAATACGAATACCTAGTGGGATCGAGAAACCCTAACGCATGATATCGTCTAAAATCGCAAATCAGTTCAGGGAGCAAGTGATAGGCTTTGACGATAATATTTCTGATGAGTTTATGCGGCAAGTAATATTTCTCAGACATTGAACAAATGTTGCGTAAATATCTGGGCCGACGTGAAGTTTGGCCTTTGAATTTAAAAGGAGGTATAGTTGAGTCTGCGATATCGCAGGTACAACTTGTAGCAATGATTTTTTTCATTCCCAATTCATGTATATCCCGATAATAGACTTCTTTGGTATCAGCCAAGTAGTTTTTAACTAGTTCAGGGTATTTATCTCGTTGTGTTTTAGGAACAAGAGATAAAATATTCTGTTCCCAGTCCTGTAACGTTATCATAAACCATGGTAATAGGATATTTTGTTAACATTATTCCTCGTTCAGATCTACGGTAAATTTTATTACAGGGGAAAGTCCAGGCGTAGGATGATTCTCGGCTAGTTCTCTCATTCTTTTAAAATAGAAACCTTTAGGTGGTTCTAATTTGCATTGAACAGCCTTTTGGCTATTAGTCACATTGTTGTATAGTCTAATCTTAGTTTTAGCAGCCATTCCTTCGAGCATTTCGTGAACTTGCTTTGCACACATCTGGTATTATGAAATAAGACTAGATTCATTTCATGATTAAGAGAATTAATAAAATCCTTTATCAGAATTTTGCAGAATTAAGATTAAAATTAAATAAATATAGTTATAGAATTGTAACGCTGAATAGAAGTACCTTATCTAAACGAAAGTTACAAAGAGGATTTTTGAATGCTTTCTCATCGTCATATTGATGAATATCTGGAATCGGAGTCATTCGTACAATCTTTGTCTTTCCATACAGGAGATTGTGCAACTCTTGCCCATTAGACATTTCTTTCAAATACCGAATAAAATTCGCTTGAAAAATTATTCTCCTTTTTATTTTATTCTTTATGGTTTGAAGTTAAGCTTTTTGTTTTTTTTTTTCTCCGCAAACGAGGATATGAATGAACTGTCAAAATAATTGACATTTGTATGAAAGTTCAGAATAAAAACAATAGACCGGCATGCGAGATTTCTTGTAACAGGTAGAGTATACAAACAAAGTATATATAGATATAATAATGAAAATAAGTATGTATACAGCGTATTGATAATTATTAATTATCGGTAATTACAATAATCAACGACTCTAATTAGATATACTAAATATAATACAATTAATAATAGATCTAAGAATTTGTAAATTATATTAAAATATCGATCGTGGCTTCGTGGCCATTCGTACGTAGGTAGCGTCTGGCGTCTGCTCCAAGGTGCTAGGTATGCCAAAATGCCGTCGTTGTAGTTTACGGGACGCTCTAGCTTGTATAAACAAGAAACAAAAATATCGATTGATTTAACCAGTTTTACGTTAAATACTCGTAATGTATTTAGAAATAGTTAATCCCCGTGATAAATCATCAAAAGTCTATCTAATAACCGACTTTTAGTCTTCCCTCAGCGCAGCCCTTATTTTATTAATTGATAAAGTGAGTGCCCGAAATTCTTTCGTGTATAGCATTATTTTCAGGTTAAGTGTCGTCTTCTTTTGTATACAATAATTCTAGAGACAATTAATATTCGCAGGAATAAAATAGTTGTAAAATAATTTGTTTTAGACTATAATAATCAATAATCACGTATTTCGAACGGAGTTATCAGTATTATCACTTCGCTATGCTATTATAATTCGCATTTATTTGTAGTATAATAATGGAGAGTACTGTACCAATGAGCAGTAAATGGTTGGACAACAAGATTAGTATAATAAACAGCGTGAATTCCACATCAATAAATAATATCGAATCTCATTTTGTGTCTGTGAAAGAAGAGGAAGAGTTTATCGGCGATAACTTATGCCCGGAGTCTGCTGCTGCTGCTGTTGCTACTGCTACACAAAATAATTCAAATGAATCTTTGATCAAACCAATGTGTAATGAAATTGATCAACTTAGACCGTTGGTGAGTAACAATACTCCTCTATTCATACCATGGGTTCGGGTAATAGGTTTCGAACGATAGAGTCAGTACACAATGAAATACTCCTCTATGTTTATAGAAAAATGAAACATTTGGATCTTAGCTGATAAGATTGATGTCAATTCTAACTAATACAAATCCATTTTTACAGATTATTCATTCTGATTCTGAGACTATGAATGATATTGTCGAAGCCGGTTTGAGCCAAGGAGAAAAAACCGACGATTCCATATCTGAGAGGATAAATCCTCGTGGTCAAGTCGACATTATTGATATGAGAAATGACCAATTCATGGATTACAATTTTATCCTTGTTTACGAAGATCAGAATTCAAAATTTGTTATACTACGTCCGTTGAGAGTTAAAGATGCGAAAGATGTAGCGTCTGAATTATTTGATATATTTTCAATTATCGGAGCTCCTAGGGTATTGCAGAGCGAAAATGGCACCGATTTTGCTAGCGAAATTGTACATGAGTTAAGAACCCTGTGGGAAGATCTTCTGATTGTTTATGGCGACGTTGTGATCTCATCTACAATTATTAAGAGAGATTTCAAACAGCTATTGAAAACCTGGCTTATTGATAATCCTGGAAAAACATGGTGCGAAGGACTTCGGTTTGTTCAAATCAGCGAAAATAAAAATTTTCGATCACAGTTTGATAAAACTCCGCACGAATTGTTGTTCATAAACAATGATAACGAGCTCAAAACATCATCCATTCCAAAAGAAACTATTCAAACAATATGGTGTGAGAAAGACTGGCAAAAACTAATCAAAAGTCAAAAGGAAAGGGGCCAAACGAACAATGAGACTTTAAATAAAAAATTGTTTGACGATAGCTACAGTGCAAAGGGCATAAGCAGTGATTCTATCAGTCAGATTGAGGAGGATGTAAGAATAGCAGTTATACTATATCGTTTTTATCTGTTTTATTTATATTTTATTCATTAGAGAATATTTTGCAATGGCAAAAGTTGAAAGAAAGGAAATAATGCATGAATTATGTTACGAGTTTGACTAATTGTTGTTATCTTTACAGACTCCCATCAAAGAAGATGGTAGCGATCTACAGGGAACTGAATTTGCAAATGAAACTAGACGATCGTCGATAAATCGAGAAAATTCTAGTGGATTTAAATTTGTAAATGTTAAGAACGAAAGCCCTTTGAATGTCTCACAAGTAGAGGAGTCACAATCTGAAACTGAAGCGAATGAAAATTGTAATGCTAAAACAAGACAACGAGATAAATATCAGTTGAAGTGCAAGATCTGCCAGAAAAGATATATGAAATTAGGACATTTGAAAAATCATCTCAAATCACACACAAAAGCTAACGGTTTTGAGTGTACAATTTGCTCAAAGAAGTTCCGACTCTTGACTGTTTACGAAAAGCACATGCGTCGTTTTCATAACTCAGATAAAACTCCTACCAATGTTAAAGGGGGAGTTCCAGGTGATACAGACGAAAATTTGAAGCTTAAAAGACTGACCGATGTTGAGTTGAAAACTGAAGATACCGAGACACTGCGTAAGAAAGAAGTAAAGAAAGTTAGAAGACGCCTAACTCGTCCAGGCAGTAAAAAGTTATCGAAAGAAAATCGAGCCACTAGATTAAATGGCGCTCCTTTGTTAGAGTGTAGCTATTGTCAGCAAAAGTTTGACTTTCCAAGCGTTTTGAAAAGACACGTAAGATCGCACACTAATGAACGACCATACGTTTGTCAGATATGCAATAAGAGCTTTAAACAATTAGGACACTTGAGTCAACACTCGTTAACGCACACAGACTATCGTTCGTTCCAGTGTGCAACATGTGGGATAAAGTTCGAATCATTAGACAGTTTAAAAATCCATTCGCAGTCCCATCGAGGTGACACAGTAATGTATAGACCAAAAGAAGTATATCGTCTATTCGAGTGTGATAATTGCAAAAAAGTATTCACAACTAAAAGTGTGCTAGAAAGGCACATATTTACTCACACCCACGAACGTCAATTTGGGTGTAAAGTATGCGGTAAAAGATTTAAGCAAGCAGGTCACGTCAAATCTCACATGCTGGTACACACAGGAGAACGAAAGTTTGAATGTAAAGTTTGCTCGAAGAGATTCAGCCTCTCTAATTCCCTAAAAAAACACATGTACATTCACAATGGTGAGAAACCTTATCAATGCGATGTATGCGGTGCTCGTTTTCTTGAGAAACGAAATTTGAATGGCCATCTAATGACTCATACAAACGAACGGCCTTTTTCCTGTAATATTTGTGGCAAGAGATACACACTTGCCGATACTCTGAGACGTCATGTTAGCGCAGCTCATGAGGATGGTAGAACTTATCAGTGCGAAATTTGTGCTAAGATGTTTAAACAGCTGGCGCACTTATATGTGCATAAAAAGGTTCACACGGATGAACGACCTTATCAATGTCACCTTTGCGATAAAAATTTCAAGCATAAGAATGTACTAAAATCACATTTGGCTATACACGCTAATTTGCGACCGTTTGAATGCGATGTTTGCAAAGCAACATTTGTAAGAAAAACTAATCTCCAAACGCATATAGCTTCTGCGCACATGAATGAACGCCCGTATGTTTGCACAATTTGTAACAAACGATTTAAACAAGTTAGTCATTTGAATGGTCATGTTGTTGTACATAGTAATTCTATGCCATATCAGTGTGACTTTTGCGATCGACGTTGTAACAGATTGGATAATTTGAAAAAGCATATGCGTTTGCATACTAAAAGTAAAGAATGAGATAAGTTAAACTATAATCTTTAATCATTATAAGATACTATGTGATGGAAATTATTTATATAATATTTTATCAATTAGATTTTATTGCGAAATCAATATGAATATGAATTCAAAATTGGTATTCCTAAGTCTGCAGAATAGTTTTTATTATTACCAAGTCTGGCGTAGTACTTAAAATACCTTTAATTTTAGAATAAAGTAACGTCGATCTTTGCTAAATGCTAAATCTTGAAGAAAAAAAAAAAGTTAGTTACTTTACTGAAATGACACAGAGACTTTGGCATAGAGAAGTCTATTATGATTTATAATTGCTTAACATTTAAGCATAATTTTGAAAATATTTACACATTTTAATATATGTTAAGTATGTAACATATATTTTAATACTAATTGACCATTCATTATCTCATTTCTTTATGAATTACGTATTTTTCAATTGCATATCCTTTTATTCGAAGTTTTATGAAATTTTATACTACCTTATAGCAACTCTGAAAGTTCCTTTTTTTGCTCCTGATTATTTGTTAGCAAATAATATTTTATTTCCCTAAACTTACGATTAGTTCTCATCAATATTTATACGACATTTGATCTTATTTCTATCAGGATTAGAGAGGATATTCTTAGGATCTTTAATAATTGACTGTTATGATAAGCTGCTCCTTCTTGTTTTACAAGAATTGTATATATTTAAATTAAATTGTAACACAGCTGTAATGCTTACGTATTTGTGTATTATTCTGAATCAGTGTTTTTATAGATCCAAAAATATCGTAGCAATTAATGTTTTTTTTTATAAATATGCTTTGCACAGCAATTGCTGGGACGAATTCTACTAGCTTGTAACACAACAAGTGGTCTAAATTCTTTATTATTAAACCAGATGTTCCCCTTCTTGGTGTAAAAACAACTTTCAGTATCAAGATAATTGTTGAAATAGCGTAGCATATATTACATGGATTTAAGCATAAATAGAGAGAATCGACATAATCCACATTTGGAAAAATAAAACAAGGGTTCGTTGACTGATTATGATTTAAAAAAATACATGATGATTAAAATTTATTGTAACAAATGTTTCATTTTTTATCAATAATAAATACTCTTTATTCTGAACTTAGCATTAAATACATTCATAACATCCGCTGGAATTTTTATTCCAAGGGGCTCCTTAATTTTACAATCAGTTTTATCTGCATTTTTCTATGTACAATTTTGTGAATAATTGATATAATTAGTATCTAAGATCTCTGCATTCTGCGTCGATAATCACATCTCGAGATCACAAACGAGAACTCTGAAATGTGTTTCTCTAGTTTTTTAATTTTTTCCTGAAATTGCATTGCTCCATTTTTCCTGAAATTTTGAGCTAGGAACAACAAATCATCTAAACAACTTTGCAGAATATGTAATACTTGATTAATGAACAGAGAAAATAAACTAGATGATGCATGGTTTGACCAAGAACAGCGAGAACAAAGGAGAAGATTTAATTATAATTATAGTAATGACTTTTCAGTAAGTGGATCCTATAAGTATCATACTTCATGAGTTATTTTTGAATCTAGATTACATTTCATATGTAAAATGTGTTGAGAGTAATCTCAGCACCTTGCCGCTCTTCTGGAAGCTAATATTGTAAAAAACGAGAAGTTGAATACATTCACTTTCGTTGAACGTTCTATTCCTCATACATGGATTCGATCCCCTTAGATAGCTCTAAAAGGAAACTTACATCAAAAGTTGACATTCAATTGCAACATTTTCGTATAGCAGCATTTCTATGTGATCGAATCAATGTTGGTCTATTCATCTCACATGAAAATATTTATGTTTAATGTAGAACTAGTCATAGGCAGTAGCTTGAATATAATAGAAAAAATGTATTGTTCAAAAATTGATGAGCTTTTTTAAGTAGAGTTCTACTCCATAAAATCATGATTTTATGCGGGGCTGGGATGGTCCAAATAATACGCACGTCTTACGACGCACAGATGGCATTTGATCGATCAATACGTAAATACGTACCGTTCTCTGCTTATCAGTATTATTGCATAGTTGCACTATGGAAGAGGCTCTATGATATATCGAGTGCTAGAGGTTTATTAACCTTAGAACACTTGCAGGTAAGCCAAGCTCTTAACTTTGATTATCCATTACCAACGGACATACAAATGTACCTTCAAGGAATAGGTAACATTAGATATTCTTGTGGTCGCGAGTTTCATCTTGGAATTCAGGCGATACTAACTGATCACCTAATTAACGGCATCTCCGGTAGCTATGGCATCATTGACCATACAAATCATATTTTATATGAAACGCTTCGAAACGAAGGATACCATAAGTATTTGGCGGTGTAAAATGCGATCTTCATACATGCCCCGAATTAGTCTGTTCTTTGCAGGCTGGTCTAATTACTAATCGACACGGAGTTACCTACGTCTCAACGTCGGCAAAGAATGACAAGGGAACTCAACAGGCGTTCCAAAGGCCTCGGTCCCGGCGGGGAGAGCAGTTTTTTAGACATAACCAGACATAACTGTCTGAACCAAGGAGCAGATATTACCGCAATGGACGAAAATGGTAATACAGCTTTAGACATGGTAGTGAAAGTGGACGAAAATGGTAATACTGCTTTACATATGGTAGTGAAAACGGACTACCCGATAATTGTTGAATTACTCCGACAAAGTCAGGCAAGGACTGATATTCTTAATCCTAAAGGGGAAACAGCAATAACATTGGCTGAAATTTGAAAATCTCGGTGGACAAGAGATCACGAGTATCTTGAAAGAACCCTTTGATTAGTGCAGTGGACCGGCAGTTTGCCAATCCACTGTAGTAAGTGGATATTTTCCAGCTGCAGGGAATCAAAAACTTGCCATATCATCAAAGAGCAAAGACGGGGATAGTACCCTGCAGCTATAAATCTCGCGCAGTCATGGACAGGGATTGTTTATGGATTGAAACAATTTGTGTTTACTCTTTACTGTGCGGATCTCGTTTTCTTTATATTAGAAAACTAGATTTGTAGTCAATTCGTTGAAAGTGAATATCGAAATAACAATCCCGAAGTGATTTCCGGAAATCAGTTATTACGAGAAAATAGTGATTTCGGCGTGCAAAACTATTTTATCTCATCGCGTAAAATTAAAAAAAAAAAAACAAGTCAAATTCTGGTCAACTTCTCAGAAAATGAAAGGAAAAATCTAACTTTCCTGAAATCCATATATCGTAATGACTTTTTACTGTCTTTTGATGAAGACGAGTTCTTGTTAAGTTTGACTTTCTCAAAACATGCCCGAAATATATCTCCTTTAGATGGATGTGTATTGGGCATGACTCCTAAGTTACAGAACATGATCAATATACACGGAATATCAATCAACAACTCAAATAAAATGGATATATCTCGAAATATATCTCCTTTAGATGGATGTGTATTGGGCATGACTCCTAAGTTACAGAACATGATCAATATACACGGAATATCAATCAACAACTCAAATAAAATGGATGGGAGAGAAAGAATGAGAATGATAATCTCTCGCGATCCAATACTGAAATCAGTTAGTACTCCAGACGAAATTAATTGAGCAGATCATTGGGCATGACTCCTAAATTACAGAACATGATCAATATACTTTGTGAAAGCTCAAAATTGATTTAAATCATTTCACTAGCCCTAGGAGCAGTCAGAAAAAATAAAGTTGAGATCTTAGAATCATCAATGAAGCAGTTCAATTTTTAGTGAAAGAACTCGTGACGAGTCATGAAACTAACTAGGAGAGGAAATTTTTTTTAAGAATTTTTTATTATTACCGCAAATTAGCTTTAAAATTTGACGGGGTGGATACAATCAGTTCAAAGTATTAACATATAGTGATTGATTTACTCCGAACACGTGCATGAAACTAACTTGGGAAGGAAGATTTTTGAAAGAATTTTTGATAATCAACGCAAGGTGGCATTGATATTCGACGGATTTGACGAAATCAATTCAAAGTATGAGCATATAGTGATCGATTTACTACGAGCACTTGCAAATCACGGAATCAAAAGATTCTTCGTCGCTACTAGACCACATACCAGAGTGTTGGAGAGTAAATTGAACTCATTTTCTCATGAGATACAGAAATAGTTAAACCTATTAATATCTCATGAGTGAGTTCACTGGAATCCCCTTACAGATGAGGTTGGTGGCGGATATCTTTTGAAATCACGCAACAGGGATATAGGCTATAATCCTTTTAAAGATCATATGAATAAGTTCACTGGCGTTCCCTTACAAATGAGGCTGGTGGCAGAGATCTTTTAAAATCACAGTGAAGGGACACTGGAATACTTTGATTCGTTCAAAGAATTCACAGAACTTTATCGAGAAAATAATTCTCAACAAGACCCACTTTAGAGCGAAATGGCATAATTACTCAATCCGTCAATAGTAGGCCATGCTGCGATCACAGAACTTGGGCAGAATATTTTGCTGCTGAGTTTTTATCCGACATGTTGGACAAGGACAATCAGAATATATCACTGTGGAGAATTTCCATAGCAGATATGTAAATGGAGGAAATTACGAAATTATGTCTCTTTATGAATTGGCTATTCTCGAACGAGCATAATAGTACCCTTGAGGGTGCGCATTTCAAATTTTATTTGAGTCAGAAAGGTAAAACACTGACTTTGAAATCAATTCTCAAGACGTGATGGGTGTGAAATAGTACATAGTGAAGTATTTCATCGAGAAAGTAACCAATGTTAAATCTCTAATGAAGAAAGGTTTCTCGCCAATATACGCAGCTGCTTCAGGCGGTAAATTGGACGTAGTAAAGTATTTGTTCGACAAAGGAGCTATTCTTAATCGTCTAAATGGAAAAGGCTGCGTTACAGTTTCACGTAGCTGCTTTTTCCGATAACTTAGACATAGTGAAGTATTTATTCAACATTGGGGCCAATATTATTTGTCAAATTCAGGAGGGCATGACTGCGACGTACACAGCTGAGTTTAGGGATCACTTGGACGTAGTGAAGTATTTGTTTGGCAACGAGGCAGATCTTAACGCGCATTTGCAAGAGCTTTTGCGGGTGAATTGAATGTAGTGAAGTATTTGCCCAACATGGTCGCCATTATTAATTCTCAAAAGAAGGAAGGCAAGAGTACGCTGGTGCCATTGTCAATTTTCTGCAATGTGGGGCCATTGTTAATTTTCAAAGAAATAATAGCCAGATACCATTGCATGTAGCTACATCTACGGGTAAATTGGACGTAGTGAAGTATTTGCTTGATAAGAACGCCAAAACAAAGCTATTGCAGCTATTCGCAGCTGCTTTAGCTGGTAAATTGGACGTAGTGGAGTATTTACACAAGAAGGGCACGAATATTCATTCTGAAATGCAAAAGGGCTTGATGCCGCAGCATGTAGCTGCTTTTGCAGGTAAATTGGATGTAGTGAAATGTTTGCTCAGCAAAACAGCTAATCTTAATTCTAAAATGAAGGAGGGTAAGACAGCGCTGCATGTAGCTGAGTAAATGGGACGTGGTTCGAGATTATTTTCTCAGTACTTTTACTGGAATCACGACGTACGCAATCGCCCTTGAACGATCTCATACATCTGCTACAGTAAGTAATAATGCAGGCCATTTTCTCGCTGACCTGCTCGGTTACATACTTGATGTCTATCCCAAATATCGACCGGATATTTGAACTTGTCGTTCTAAACGTAATATTCTTATATATGTTTCAAATGAAGACGTTAATTTGTTTACAAACTGTAAAGAGTCCAGTTTGAGTGGGTATAAGTGGGTTTCTGGGGAGATGCAGATACCATCGTCAAACCAGTGGCCGGAAATACATTCGCCGATTGGGAGCTGGGACTTATGTCCCACGTGCGGATCGAATATAAGGTCTTCACTGTCGAAGAGGCTGGCGTCGCCACTCAGTATGCCGACGCGGGGGTCTATGACCCTTTCCGGGCTATTGGGTCGCGTTTCTTGCTAGTGCCACCTCTTCCTGACTTCAGTTCCCTACCGGCTGTGACGGACCGTCCAATTCCTGATATTGTGCAGGAAGGTGCGGCGGCATATGGAGACGCACGCGGTCGTCCCAGGATGCGACGGGTCGAAAATCAACATGGCCTGATAACTACCGACGACTTTGCGGGCGTCCGTATCTACTTGCATGCTTACTGCGCGAAGAGTTATGACCTTAACACCATACCACGGGCGCGTGGAGATGGGTTGAAAGTGGGAATGCCGCACGACGATGACGGCAATACTCGCGGCAATGAGTGGATCAACAGATATAGCAAGCGCAAGGTTAACGAATTTTCTAAGCAGATTCCGACTCAGCGCATGTCATTGCCGGATGCCGTACGTCAAATCCACCGCCATTTTGATGGCGACGTGGACCTGGTTGGTTGTGCCTGGTACTTTGCGTGCCGGGCTGTGTTAATGCAGAAGCAACTGATGGTCACAGTGGAGGGCGGCGAGGTTTATGTCTGTCTGGCTTAACGTCGGTTCTAGATTCTTGTGTTCTAATGGCAATATAGTTAGTTTTAGTGATTTTATGTGGTGGAAAGCATGAATAGGGTATATCGTCCGCTCGGATGTTACATCCGAATCAAATTTAATACTATAAGAATATATCAATTCTCATTATCTTCTGTTGTACTATCGCCAGTACACCCCAGATTTATTACTGTAATTCAGAAGTATATCAATTTGATCATAAAATATCGATATGAACAGACAGGGTCTAACTTTGAGTCAAAGGACTAGACAAGCGAGAGCTTATTAAATTCCAGGTTTGATTGCTAATATGGGAGGAATGTTAATGTCAAGTTCACGTAACTGCGATCCAAAATTACTAATAGCTACTGAAGATGTTCTTAATAGAGCAGAAGACGCGGCTGCATGGGTTACATGGATGTTAAGATCCGAAACCTTCCGGAACTTGTTTTTACAAAGCTTTACTTATCCCTACAGGGCATTTTACTATGTTCTTGTACGCAAATCTTATCAGATCTGTTCATCAGTTTTTAAAATAAATTTTTTTTTTACTTCACATATCGTCAGTTCTCTTGTTCTTGGGCAAATCTATCAAATAATTATATATACCTAATTCTCTCATGTTCAATGATCATTGGTTTTAGAAAAATAACAATATTCATTACTTGATTTGATTCAGGAAATATTGAAATAGCATTGTTTGGCACTAGATTTAACATGAAAAAATTCTATAAGCATGATTTTGTGCCCGAGGAAAACCTAAAATGATTTAGTAACAATTATTCAACAGTTAATTAAAATTCTAAGAAGCTACCATGTTTCCAATTGGCTCCGTTTCTTCTAATTAATTCTCAGTATAAAATCTTGTTCGCGGATAATTATTCATATTAATATCAGATTTCAACTTCTCGTTGATGCCTTAAAGGCCTTGCACAATAACTCCTAATTTTCTGAATTCATTTACACGTTCACACCTATGAAAGTCAAGATACCTACCCAACGTTGGATTTTTAGAAATGTTGTTTGGAAATATTTTATGTTTTCAAGATTTGTCTGATAATAATTGATACAGTAGTATCAATACCGTCTTCTATTTGTATATGAATTATGCAATGCACTTATGCTGAGGGACGCAGAGAGTCTGCTGTAATAATACAATGCGCTGCATAGGTGGAGGAATCGAACATTGTGTTACTTAGCGCATTGAAACTTTTTAAATTCTATTTTCTACTGCAGGTAGGCAACGAGTTAAAGTTTTCTTTTCGAAAACTTGCCATTCATCATCATAAATACGAATACAAGAGGTGTGATAAACCTTCAAGTCCGGTGTGCGCCGTTGTGTGAACTCCCATAAAATCATATCAAGTCTTACAAAGTGAAATCTTCACGATTTAATGAAATCCCTTCAAGTCCAGTGAAATCCCTTCAAGTCCAGTGAAGTCTTGAGGTCCGGTGTAAATTCTTGGATTAATTGACTCCTCGGGTCAACATGTTTGTCAGTTGGCTCCATTGACGTAATTTAATTTGCATATATTAATATACTAATACGCAGATTCCCAAGTAAATTGACCCGTCTTCCCACAGCTCGAATTTGGGGAACATACGGACATATGTGTCCGATATTGGGCCCCATTCATCAAGCTCACTCAAGGTCTACTGGTTTGCCATATTCATGGAACTGTTCCAACTGAAAAAGAGAAACACAATTGTTAAAATTAACATAAATATTCTCTTCTATATTAGCTGAGTTCGGCAAAGATGAATCTGACTATTCCGAGTGCTTTGGCTCTACCCGTCTTCTTTCAATATTCATAGATAGAAAATAGACATAAGAGCTCCGATCAAATTGAGTGGATATACTGAACATAGCTATTGTATGGCGCAAAAATTATATACAATAAAAAAAAAATAAAAAATAAAAATACTGAAGTCATTTTTTTTTCCTCTGTACCAATGGAGTCGGTGTTGTGATTGGCATCATCTTCGATTTTCTTGATTTCAAGTTATTGATAAAATTTAGTATCGCCTTTAAAAGCTTGAAATCCATATTTTTTTTTTGGTAATTTGGCAGTCAACTTAGCCATCTTCCAGGATGATTATTAAATCTTCAATTGCTGATCTTCAATGAGGCATGGAATATTTCTGAAAAAAAAAAAAAAAAAAAAAAAAAAAAAAAAATGGTTTTGATAAAAACGCCAGGTCCTTTGTGTCACATCAGAGAGGATTTATAAAATTACCTATAGACTGATGAATGTTAAGTAATAAACGACCCCCATTCAATGATCATAAATAAGGAATTAGAATTCATTGGGAAATTAGCTCAATTTTTAAGTAGAATATAAAATCAGAGATAATATTCTAGTATTAAATTTTTTTTTTTTTACCTTGCTGTTAAAACTGTTCATTTTTCTCTCAGTTTTTCACAGAGAGTTTTTGTTCAATAATATTCAACGAGTTCTGATTGAGTGTTTTAAAGTCTGAGCAACTAATTCTTGAATCTTTAATGGTAGTCAAGTGTTAAATTGATATTTCCCTTCCATGTTTCAATTCAGTATTTCATGCTGGCCGCCTGGTTTCCGGAGGACGTGATAACGTTGCGGTCAATATTTTTCCCAAAGCTTTCATTGTTCAAGGTTTCCCTGTTAGTAGGAAATGAAATGAAATGCTTACAAGCCATGTGGAAATGTTATATTATCTTATCTTATCAGCTAAAGCTAACAACCACTATATTCAAAATGGTGGAAAATTATTTGAATAATGATTTAGAATAATGATGAAAGAAAATAAAAAATAATGACAATAAAAATTAACAAAATGGACTAAAAGAAGGTGAGAAATAAATCGCAGTAAAAATACGTATTCGAGAATTGTAAAACAAATTTTATAGTATTATTAAGCATTATCTAATAACTGAATTCGACCAGAAATCTTATAGAATATTCGAGAAAAAAAAACAAAATTCTACGACTTACTCAACTTATTATGTAATAACGCTTCCGGCTGGTTACGCTAGTGTACACTGAGTGAACACCGAAATTCTGCTGAACAAGCGTGGTACTTAGTAGAACACGCCACACTATCCCGCCGTATATTCCGAAACGGAAATGAAACCACGGTTACGGTTGGATAATTGTATATTTCTCCATTGCATTCAATAAACGAGAATGAAACTAAATGATTCAACCGCAAGCGTGGTTTTAACTCGGAAATGCACTGATTGTAGCGTAACCAGCCGATAACGTTGTGGAAATAAATGTCAGCCATTGTTAAACTGCTCACTGGGGACTGGGATCGAGCCGTATGGCGTAGGCGTGATCTACTAAATTTAGCTGTGACGTCACAATTCCTGTGCGTTTAGCCACATAAGAGATTGTTTCTTTCCAGAACAAGATTCATGTCTAACCAAAAGAAACGGACAATCTCTGGCGGTCATTGATCCCAGTGCTCAGTTTCAGAATTAATTAAGGCCCATCCCTAGTCGCCCACCTACTTTTGGTCGAAAATTTTTTGCGACGTATGTGTTCGAAATTGAATTTGAATTTGCGCTACGCATTTTTTTTTTTTTTTTTTTTTTTTTTGCATTTTCGACGCCTAGGCTCGGATAATAATCGAAATGCGTCTTTTTCAACCAAAATGAGGTGGGCGACTAAAGGGATTGCCCTTAAGCCGTGGTGTAGTCAGAGTAAACTTGTTTCACAGCATATACGAAAATAATCGTGCCAAAAATGTGAACCAGTAACAATATTGATCTCCGAAATTATCTTACCTTTATCAGGAACGGGGAGCGAGGTTACGAAATTCAAGAAATTACACAATAATTTCACATCGGATACCTGCACGAACTCTACTGTCTACTGAACTGTACCGTTCTGCGGGGCGATTTCCAGCCTATTCCAGTCACTAGAGCTAGGGTCTTGTACTCGTTGCCTTATATGTAATCATCAGTGCTGCCAATACTAGCTCATAGAAATTCCCACTCCAGAATCCAGATGATAATAAAAAATAAATAAAAATGATAATAATAATAAAAATTTTACCCGATTTTATCCGTCTTATATGTAATGCACGGATTATTAAAATTTTTAAGAAACCTGGATTTTACCCGCACGTTTTATTCCCCGGAAAGGTTAATCTTTAATATTACCCGCATTTCGGGTTATTTCCCGCCCATTGGCAGAACTGCACTACACGAAAACTCGCGCTAGCGTTGCGTCATAGCCGCAATATACTAGTTTAACCGCGAGTAGTTTGAATTGAAATAAATGGTAAAGGTTTATTGAAAACGATTGGAAGGATTATTTGGATCTTTTCATTGTGAATACATCTCTTTAGACTATTCTCGGTGCAGAAATTAATAAATTACAGAAATTTCGTCGAATGTTCGCCAAACTCTTCTTTCTCTTTCAAATTCAGTATCTCAATTCTACGTTTAGCGTCTTCTCTTGTGTTCACTTGTGTTTTTAGCGACGTTCTCATTGGTCGATGAAGGGATCCAGCGCGCCTTCACGTCATTTGTTATCGTTTTCGTTTTACATGTCATAAGTCATAACCTACATGTGTAATTTTAATTTATAATATTTGATAATATTACCTACTTCTCTTATTTCATTCACCGATATCAGTGAGTATTATTTAATTTATATAGATTTCTAGGTTATGTTTGTCTCTAATATGACGAGACAATTGTAATAATAAACATTCAACCTATAGTTAAATAGTAAAAGAGTGTGTTTTCTCGTCATAAAAAATCTGATATTTAAGAATCTTACGATCTAACGAAACACGAATGTTTGTAGACTCGAAATCAGCAAGAAATGAATTAGCGTTAAACTAAGATGTCAATAGTACAGAAAAAGGTTCTACTCTGTAAAGCCAGGGCACAAGGTGATCCGGAAGAAGGTGAAAAAAACTATGCAACGGTTCTAGAATCCGCTGGATTCTTTTCTACTCAACTATCCGTTCTGCAATTCAAATTTGTCAACCTCGACGAGCTACGATCTCTTCTACTGACGCCAAATTTACACTCAGGTATAAAAAAAACTGCAATAAAGTATCAAGCTGTATCACCATGAGCTCATTTATGTTCTGGTTTTAACCATTTTTAATCCTCTTCGATTATAGGTTTGATTCTGACTAGTCCTCGGAGTGCAGAAGCTGTGGGATTAGCTCTTGGAGATAAAGGAGCATACGGCGAACCCGTATTTGATGAGATATGGCAAAAACTGCCAACCTACTGCGTAGGATCAGCAACAGATCGAGTTGCCAGAGATTTGTTGAATTTGAAAAGCTGTCGTGGCTCAGAAACAGGAAATGCGAAAGAGTTAGCTGAGCTTAT
Source organism: Tenthredo mesomela (assembly GCA_943736025.1). Lineage (NCBI taxonomy): Eukaryota > Metazoa > Arthropoda > Insecta > Hymenoptera > Tenthredinidae > Tenthredo > Tenthredo mesomela. Next base: position 10,218,319 of record OX031013.1, read on the forward strand.
AGTTAGGGACGCAGAATCAGCAGTGTATAACGCTGATGGAAAGCCGCTTTTATATCCATGTAGCGCAATAGCGAGAGATACCATGGCTTCTACTCTTGAAGGGGCTGGAATTTCATTGAGTAAATTAACTGTCTACCAAACTCTTCCTAGTAAAACATTAGAAATTGATTTGAACGAGATTTTCGGTAATTCGCTACCGGAATATCTTGTATTTTTTAGTCCCTCAGCTGTGAGGCATGTTATAAATGCGATTAAGCTAAATAAGCAGGATAAGTTGTTGGGACAGATGAAATTTGTAGCTATTGGACCTGTGACTGAGCAAGCTATTTTAGATGCTGGTTTAGAAGTATATGTTACGTCCAAACAACCTGAACCTGTATCATTGTCAAACGCACTTAGGAATAAGTTGGCTATAAGCTAAGGCTGTGAAATTGAAAATTCTCCTGTTTGATAATTTTATTACTTATTTAACATGGGCACATGCTTAGATAGAATGTGCTTGTGTCAGTTGAAAGACGAAAGTTTCAACATTTCATTGTATATACGGTATAATGCTGAATATGTAAAACTTTATATTGACTGTTATAGTGTTCTTATTAATTAACTGAATACAGAATTGAGGGGTCTGTCTAATGACTAAAGTTTTGAATGTGATTAGCTTTATTAAAGTAGAATTGATCTGATCTACGGATAAATTCTGTATTGTAGGTAATTCAATTTTTCAAACGATATCTGTCTTCTAATTTCTATAATACAAATTTACTATCTAAAGTATCCGCAATTAGGTAATCTGGCTTGGTAGTGAATAAAATTAAAAACAGGTTCTGAAATTTTGTAAAATTTACATTTTCTAGTAATTTAGTCAAAAAAATGTTCCAACAATCATAGAAGACGTATATTTATACGTCGTTAGATTCAAACGATGTATTTAAATCTATTGAATTAATCAACCAAACTTCTTTAACTATCATTTTTTTTAAATGCTATATTGTATTAACAATTTTATTCCCGGATCTAGATATAGTATGATAAGTATAACTAAATCCATATCTATACATACAATGAATAGGAATAATTCGAAAAATGTAAGGCATCTTATTATGTATTCAGATTCATACATATTTGTAAATATAGTTCTGTAATATATAAGAATGTGAGCGATGTTTTAATTTAATTCTTCGTCCGTCCGAATCTTCAAATTGACCCGCTAAAAAGTCACGTGATTATTGTTCGATAACAGCGGTGTCTCCATCTGTCGTTAGATTTAAGAACTATGTAGAAGTAACAGAGCTGACTGGTGATGATCTTCCGTACTAACTAACAGCTGTTTTCTTGTGTGTCAAATCTGTGCGGGGGGTTAGAAACTACAATTGAGACAGGCCCCGGTATTAAAAATAAATTATAAGGTAAGTTAAATAAAAATTATTAAAAAAAGTGTGCCAATACTTCCCCGACACGTTCTCCAACGTTGATAATAATTTTTTTTCGATTAATTTCAACTCGGGGAGATAAAATTTTGAAACAATTTAAACCTTCCACTACTCCATATTATCATATATATCGTAAATCCAATTCTTATACACATTCGTTTTATGAGTTAGAATAGTTGAATCTTGAGTCATTGACACGTGACTTTATTCATTTATCGCAATAATTGCCATAAAAAAAAAAAAAAAGAAAAAAAATTCTTTTCTATATTCTGTTGTACAACGTGCTAACCATCTCATTGTCAGAACTCAACCGACGCAATCATTCTGATTGGTCGCTTCATCTCTCGTATAGAGTTGCAATTCATAATTCTACGTAACCATCGCAAAGATAATAAATTGATGATAAGTTATCGGGATGAAGAACCAGTCGAAGACGAATTGACAGAGTTTTATTAATTAAAACAGAATAATAAATGATATAATTTATGAAACTCATTGAACGAAGTTACGCGTAGATGAAAACAACGCCTACTATTCATTTATTTGAACAGACAGTCCCCCCTTTTTTTTTCTTTTTTTTTTTTTTTTTCTTCGGTTTTGTACTACCGGCGTATTTATTTTCTCATCGGAAATTTTCATGGGTGACAATTATTATTAACGAACACATCAATATCTGCAATAAGTTTATTTCTCTGATATATAATTATATATCGACATAAGTACATAGGTGTATAAGATCACGTATAGAAATATTGCTAATCGCTTATTGCAATGCATATTACGTGGTATGAGACGATATTGTTTATTTCTTCCACAAATATTGTTGTAATCAAGGAAATAAACACAATTACACATGAGCCAATCTTGTGGTTCGAAGCGTGAATATATTATCATCCTTTGTTTCCCTGCCTGGAATGAATGAATGAATGAATGAATGAATGAATGGATGAATGAACTAATAATAAAATAACCGGAAGGAATTTTGAGGAAGCATGTTTTTATCGTCTTAAATGAAATCGAAAAATTCTCGTACACTTTAGTATTACGTGTCGAGAATGCGATACGTATATATGAAATTTTATTCTCGTTCCGTGCGAAGTCGTCTATAGGATATAGATATCATAAAATAATGTAACATAATATTTTTTGAAACGTGCGGGGGTGGCGTATTATTATTTAAAAACGGATGCACAACAATCGTTCGGGGGGCGTAGCTGCCTCAGCTTCTTTATCTTCCGACAGTATGCGCGATAAAAACCCGACTAAAAGATACTCGAGACATTAAAGCTTGCTGGGTTTTCGGAGTCACCGCGTACGTGGGCACCAGTCCAGAGGGTTGGCGCATGGGGGTTGCGAGAGAGCCGTCGTGGTATCGATCGTACGGTTAAAACTACCCTTACGAAGGCGCAGAGCCGAAAAGAGCCTTGCAGTGCTTAAATCCACGCGGCACAGTCCGTTTCTTCTCGGTTCCTTGAATCGCGTAAAGTGAGAAATAAAACGCGATAAATATAACACCGTATTACATCGCATCGTGTTTGTTATAAATTGACTCTTTGTTTTATAAATCCCGAAAGGATTTAACAGGTAAAATACTAATGTTATACCTTTATTCTTTTTTTCATTTCTCGCTCGCTCTTCCCTATATCAATTATTCCCCGATCAACGAGACTTGCGTAGAAGCGCGAGCTCGTATACGTCAAGCATAACTGCTGCTGCACTTTCATTGACTAGTTTCGCGTAAACTTGGACTTGAAATCTTAAATTTTAATCAAAAAAATTTTGTTTCTTAATTAATTAACATTTAAATCCTATCACGCGTACGTACGTTACGTCAACATATAATATTATATTTAATCCTTTAATGACGTAATTCATTTCTTCGTTTCTTCGTCACGTCACTTATAACTATATACGTACGTACGTGTCTCTTACATACATATAATGCAATAATAGACAGTTTTTATCACGGGGTATGGCTAAAGCCTCAAGAGTAACATCAGAAGAGTCTAGTGGCTATTTATATCTAATAATAATGACTTAAATTCATTGCTCAAGTAACAGTTTGCTTCGGTTCTCACAAGTCTTTATTTTAAGAGTTTAGGAGTCGAAAGAAAATAATGAATTTTTTCGTAAAAAACAAAAAATAATTTCTACATTTTTTTCTATAAATTTTACTTGCGCGAATTTCGAACAATTATTTGTCTTCAAAAAGTTTTTTTTTTTTTTTTTTTTTTTTTTTTTTTTTTTCAAATTTATTTATATTCATTATAATTCCGCAACTAACTCGTCAGACTTTTTTTTTTATTACGTGTCGTGCAGACGGGTGAGCTTAGAGACGGTTGATTACTATTTCGGCAAAAATAATGAGTACAGAACAGAACGCGGACGAAAAATATTATATTTTACACATATTTTTTCTCTTTTCAGGCTTGTGAAGAATAACTATAGAGGACTTGGCAAAGCCACAGCACAATCATGGCGTTCGCTGGGCTCAAGAAACAAATTAACAAGGCGAATCAGGTGAGTTTTCTATTTACTCAAATTCCCCAAATATGTGATTAACAAAAATAATCTGTGAACAGGTTTGTCCAGAAATTTTTTTTCAGATCACATAGTTGAATGAATTTTTTAAACACCGAAATCCCTATATTGTATATAGGCGATTTTCTCCGTCTATATTCATGCGTTTCTCGTTTTTTTTTTTTTTTTTTTTTTATATTGTCAATAGGAGATTGTATACCTATACTGTTTCAAATCCGTTCTATAAATCACATCTATAAATAGTTCCTCCGTATTATTCCGGGAATCGGATAATCGATTATCATTATTCTCCGTCCGAATTAATTATTTATAAACCTTTCCGCGGCTCTTACCAATTGATTTTTGTAACGAACACAAATATATTTCATGAATTTGTAATTGCGATTTTTATGCACAGCTAACATTACCCTATCAGCAGTATAGGTAGTCAGAAAATAAGATCACAGATCGAAATCTTTGAGTTGAATTTAAATAGCCTTACGCTATTCGACACTCGTGATAATTATACAGCGTTCGTTTGTTGTATAATAATTATTTATTCATGCTTTTAATAATAACCGAGATTTAAGGTATATAGGAAATAATAGAATTATTTTATATAACGTTTAAATAATACAAAGATCGAAGTAAAAATATATATCAGACTCCGCAAGACCCCTGAAACTAGAATAATCAACAACCATAAATTACACGTATGTAGTAGTATAGTGCGTTGTCAATCATGTAGGTAACGAAGCACATACATGTACTTGTCTGTCCTATACTATTTAGCCAAGGTTAATTGTAAGCCTTCTCCAACAACATCACTATGTGAACAGATTTGCGGTAAAATTACGTGGTTGGCGTTATTATATACGTACCTACCTATGTATCTGTAAAATATTAATATTTATCTTTATTGGAACCTCGACAGCACCAGATGCATTGAAAAAAAAAAAAAAAAAAAAAAAAAAAATAGCTAACTCACATATTTTAGCTGCAACGTTGAAATATCATTTGATCTTTAAATTGATAATGAATATTTAATGATATTATAAATTTTCAAATAACGTTTACTTTCTAATTTGAGGAGGATTTTCATCGATCTATATACGATATCGATCACTCCTCATTCTAATATGTATAAAAATATATCCCGTATTTCGTAACTTTTGATCCTTTTTTTCTTTTTTTTTTTTTTTTTTTCTTACAAAGACAATTAACTCCCTCTCATCTCGGTGTTTCATACTATATCTTTTCGTGTAATCATACAGAACCCACAGTTCGAGTCACTGCCCCAACTTCTGATTACATGGCGCCAGTGAAGAAAATGCTGACTTACGTTCTCTTGGCATATTAATATTCATGAGAGAAATATACGCATTGCCAAGAATTACCGTAACTTTTTATTACTGTTTAAAAAAAAAAAAAAAATCTCTTGTATCCCTATAATTGGTGTGGCTGACTATATTATACCTCTGTATATTATATTATTTTATATAATATTGAAAATAAAAATTATTATCTATCGACGTTTATTATTCGGATAAAAATTCGTTCGATGAAATACTTTTTTTTTTTTTTTTTTTTACTGTTTTTTTTCTTCTTCCGCGTATCCCCCATATAGAATAATAATAATAAAAAAAAAAAAAAAAAAAAAAAAAAAAAAAAAAGGGAGAACAGCTTTGGAAGGGCTAACGATAAGCTTACGAAATCCTTATAGGTATAGGGCTTATTGTTAGCCAACCTTATCCTTATATCGACTCTGAAGTCAAGTTTCGATCGTAGATAACAATACACTTTTTCATATACCTACCTGCGTATAGTTATATATATTTGCCACAGAAGGGGGAGGGGGGGGGGGGGGGGGGGGGGGGGGGGGGAGGAAAGCACACTTTGACATTTTACCATTCTAACAATAAAACTTCCGCACGAATCACTGACATGAGAGAACGTAGTATACATTTTGTGTAAAAAGGTATAAAATATACGAGAGACTTTATAACTCGTTACGTTTTATTATTAATAGTTGTAAATCTCTCACATATACTTATATAGGGACAGTTTTTTTCGAAAACGTATATATACAAATTTACAATGAAATTCAGCTTTACTATTACATTTTCATTCATCAAAACGAAGAAAAGTGATATCGTCAATCTTTTCACCATACATATTGAAACAATTCTCTTTATATGACTATTCAAAATACTATATAAAACTCATAAAATCATCGGTATATCTTTATTCTCACTACCTTCATATAAAACCTAAAACGATATACTACACAGAAAGAAAGGCTAACTTGATTCAAGACAATTTTGCGGTCCAAAAATGAAGACCGAAATTTTCTCGGATAAAATCAAAAATTTTCTCGAACCAAGAAAATTGGGACAATTTTCTTGGTTCGAGAAAATTTTTGATTTGATCCGAGAAAATTTCGGTCTTCATTTTTGGACCGCAAAATTGTCTTGAATCAAGTTAACCTTTCTTTCTGTGTACCTACATGTAATCGCTATTGAATATTCGACAAAATTTAGTCGTTGAAAAGCGTTTAATAACGAATATGCAGGAAAGCTCGACGATCTAAAAGCTCTTTCAGTAGAATTTAATCGCGACACCGCGTGGTGTTAGCAGCCGGAACAATTCAGCATATCAATAATGGCTGCAGTGAAGACTGATCGTTACTGTTCGCAATTTTTTTTTTTTTTTGGTTTTCCTTTTTCTTATTTTTTTATTTTATTTCGCCTTCCAGGGCACACAGCCTCTTGCTACCTGATCTATTGCTATTTCCCTTGTATATTATATACATATATATATCCGCAATTGAATGGTGCGCAAATTATTACGCGATATCTAGGTCAAATTTACTCTGGAGTGACCTTTACCTAGGCAACGTTATCCCACCGAGGGAAAATCTCTCCTATCTGGGTCATTCGTGATAAAATATAGGTCAGGGCCGCGCGCGAGAACCCGAGCGGGTATACGGGAATGAGAACGGGAACAGAAACGGGCGAATTCCTCTTCCCTTTATAGATGGATCTCTTGTGTGTTAGGTAATAATGGTAGATATAGATAGATAGATAGCGTTTTCTGCCCATATATCATTTTAGAGATTAGCTTTCGATTATCGATTCCTTCTTTCCTGCAGTAACATTTTACCTCTTCTTCTTTCTATATCATATCATCCGATATATAAACGTGCGGTGACAATAATAACGTGTCGAGTAGAGCTTATATACAAAAAAAAAAAAAAAAAAAAAAAAAAAAGAGCTAAAAAACAAAATTGCTGTATTTGCAGCTTTTCTACTATATTCTAATCTGAATTCAACCCGCGTGGTGTGCGCATATATATATATAGGTTTGTACGTGGTTACGAATTCGGAATAGTCCCCTACAGACGTGGAATTATAATTCTTGCATGTTTTTCGCTGCAGATTTCAATTTCTGAAGGAAAAAAAAAAAAAAAAAGAGAATTTTTTTTTTATGAAAACTTCCATGAAAGTATTTTTATATGATAGCAGCGTTTAATTTCATTTTTAACAATTTTATTTCACCCTTTTTGGACCTCGACATCGCGAACGCACGAAATCGATAGAATTATGCTGCCGCACGTCTAGAGAAAGAAAATATAGGTAACTAAACAAAATTCAATTTTTTTCAACAAAAAGATTGACCCTTGCTATCATTACGCTCGCGGTTATAATTAATTGTAATCAAAATAAGACACGTACAATACGAAATGAATAGACAAATGAATATTTTACGACCATTGGATATAATATAAAGTTGAGCTAAACTTTCGGCGATTTGAGAAATACTAACGAAATGACAATTATGAATAGTATACCTACTCGTATAGTTATTACGTGGCAGAAATTCGTGTCATGCCTAATTTGCCAGTCTCAACTTTCCACCCACAATCGTACCTATACTCCCATTTATACACATTCTATATATTCTGTGACTGTTGATTAGCATTTCCATTAGGTAATTACACGTAATACGGAACATCAAACATTGTACATTGAAATTACACCCACGATCTAGAATCTTCGGCCTCTTATACCAATTCTCGGATAATTCTAGCATCGGGTGATATCACGCTTATTATACCTACCGCATGCGAAAGAAAAATAACAAAATGACGATAAACCATGATAACGATACGGACGTAGACTTTCTCGTAATTAATTCGCCTTTTTTTTTTTTTTACTTTGAAAAAGAAAAGCTCAAAGCTCGCTAACAAACTAACTCTTATGTTTTATGTATTTAAAAAAACTTTATATACGTATAACTATAAACTTTTCTGGCACCCTTCGCACGATCTTAAAACAACCCCCGACATTCTGGGGGCGGGGGGAGTCGAGTGAACTAGAAAGCTCGCTGATAACAACTATGCGGACAAATAATTTTCCTCCTTGGCATGGCACCACCGTCAAAAATGCGGAATTAAGAGCTTCGGGCCGGACCTACGACCCACCAGGGTTGTTGGCATCTTGGCTATAAGGAACTGAATATGCGACTACGAATTCTGGCAAAATTTCAAACCTCGTAAAAGCTCAACGTTACATTAGATCCAAGCGAAACAGATATTGATCCGGTCCTCGCGCTCGACTCTCTTTAACGCTATACGCGAGAGATTCCTCCTCTTCGATTTCATCCTCCTACGCCTTCTCTAGCTTTCTCACTCGCTTTTACATATAGTATATACCGTGTTTGGAATATATGTATGTATATCATGTTTGTGTCGGTTTATTGAAAAGCCTCGTGCTTGTATAGACGGAGGGGTTCCAGCTTTTCTTTATGTCTTTCGATCTTACCTTCCTTTTTCTTTTATTTTTCTCGCTTCCTCTTCCTTTTTTACCTTTACACCTATATTATATATAAACAGGAAAAATGTCGTTTTGAAATGTGAGTTGTGTCCCTGGGGATGCTTATACTCGCCTTTTTAACTGAATTCACCAGTTGTACCTATAGAAAGGCGGTGAAATGCGATCGAAGTCAACGTGACTAATCGCTATACAGAATTCAACAAATGCGAAAATCGGAAAATATCTCATATAGCTTTTTCTGTAAATTTCTTCCAAATATCATTCATTGCGGAACAGAGATCGAGCCTTCATTATATACTCATCCGCGATATCAATATAATTCGGATTTTCATCCCGATTGGGTGTCCAACGAATTCGGAAATTTTTTTTACTCGTAATATAACCTTCCTCCTACGCTCGTCGATTTTAATTAGGTACTACTATAGCAGACATATACGAAGGAAGAAAAAACGCTTAGATCCATACAACATTTTTTTATCTCATACAATATGTACTAGAAAATGTGGGCAGGTATCTTGTCAATCGTTGTAAGGTTTTTTTTTGCCCCGTACCTAATTAGAATGTCGTTACCTCGAACAGAAAAGGATATTTCAGTAAATAAATAATGTATAACCAATTAGCGGTTCTCGAAGCCTCGAGGTTCTATTATAGAGGTTTGACAAAATTTTACAGATTTTATATGAATTAATTTTGCGAGATTTCATTCTTAGTTCAATATGATGAAAAAATTTGCCTCACAGTCCTAAGAAATACAAGATCCAGGAATTTATTATTGTCGAATTGCGATTTGTAAATTTATTGTGAGAAAGGTTTGTCATTGTGCATATCTGTGGAAATAATGCTCGGGTCTTAAAGAAAATTCTTTTCCTCGAGTGCCTGGCGCATAAAATTGGATTTCACCAGGTACAGATCAATCGTATAACGTCTCTTTTAAGTCTTCTTCTCCACGTTGCTGTACGTCTAAATGATAGGAACGCGTGGGTGAATACCACCCACACACGTGTATAGGTCAAAAATCTACTTGTAGTATATCGAATATCCATATGTAATTCACGTTTAAATATATTCATATATGAAACACGATCTCAGACCAAGTCGTATTTCCAGCGAGATTTCCAGCTTATATAGTTTTGAGAGAGGCTGCGTTAATTCATGCGCTTAAAGCTTAAATGACAACAAGTTGTTATGTTCCTTCAACAGGATTTAGACAGCTATAAACATATGCATTAGCTAAACTAAAACCGAGAAATTATAATCCATCTAGGATGGTTACTATATCTTCGTCTTTCATTATGTTAACTACAGTATATGACGGAAAAAATGGGTGGCGCCGAGGGTACGAAACTTGACGTCGACTTCGTGGACATGGAAAGGGTTGGTATTTAAACATATTATACATTATATTGGTCGTTATATATAGGGTCTGAAAAAAATTTCATGTTTTGGAGCCTGTCAAATCGGCTCCAAATAGTGAAAAAAGAAAAAACGAAAAAAAAAAAAAAAAAGCTCAAATTTTTTTCAAATTTTTATTTCATTCCCTTCGTCTTCTTTTTTGAACAGGAATTTTCAAATGATTTAAAGACGTGAATTTTAAAAACAACATACCTATAAACATTTTTTCAGACCCCATGTATATAAGGATCACCCTGATATACACGTATAGGTATTGAATGAGTAAAAAAGAATTTCTTTCCGGCATGCTATTCGTTCTTTTTATACGAAATATTTCGAGTCCCCATTATATTCGCGAAGCGTTATAAATTTTTCTCTATCTCTTCACAATTTTTTTTTTTTTTACAATTTTCATGAAAATTTCGAAAGACGTGATACATTTACTGATCGGGATTTTTATGGAATAAATAAAAATTCCATGAGCTCGAGATAATCCGACGATAAACGGTTTAGTCGATTAGAGTCGTCGAAGTTTTTGATTAATATAATTTCTATCCTTCGTAAGAAAGTAGATAGTGATCAATATAGAACTTGCTAATTAAGATTACTCACAAATTATTTTTATTCACAAGTTTTTTTTTTTTCTTTTTAACACAAGAGACTTTTAATTGAAAGCTTATATTATTATCTTAATTCTTATAACGTTTCAAACGAGACGAATAATAATTCATCACCTGAGAATATAATAATCAAACGTTAAATAGAATTATTCCGTTTTCTATATATCGTCAGAAAACGGACGTGACCGTCGAATTGGTAGAAGAACTTCAGATGAAGACGAAAGAATTTCTTCAACCAAATCCCACAGCCAGGGCAAAAATGGCAGCTGTAAAAGGCATCAGTAAACTTAGTGGTCAAGCAAAAGCATCGACCTATCCTCAACCCGAAGGAGTACTTGGAGAATGCATGCAAATGTATGGAAAAAAGATGGGCGAAGACAGTATTTTTGGTCAGTAAAAAATAAAGTACCTATATCTATTACTACTATACGTGTTATAGGTACTTGTGTACCTTAATGCTCTCCCTTTTATTTATTCAAACGTTTTATCTACCATGTGTACAATGTAGAGTTAAAATAATTCCCCAAAGAGCTCTGAGGGATGGGGTGGAGTGTTTTATTAGTGAATATATACTCTCGTTTCGGTACTTCCATTATTAATATTAATGTTATTGATATAAAAAGGTTTAATTTAAATTCACGGACCCTTTTAATTCGGGGTAATCCGTAGGTCTGGCTTTAATCGAAATGGGTGATGCGATGAAGCAGATGGCCGACGTGAAGTATTCTTTGGACGATAACATTAAACAAAACTTCCTCGAGCCGTTACACCATCTGCAGACGAAGGATCTGAAGGAAGTGATGGTGAGCTAGCTAGAAGAAATATTAAAAAAGTTTTCAACCTCTTCTATAATATAAGAATGTTGTTGTTATTTTTCTCATTTTCTAGCATCATCGGAAGAAACTTCAAGGCCGAAGACTGGACTTTGACTGCAAACGGAGACGGCAAGCGAAAGGTAAAATTCCGATTCAATATTATTTAAATATTTATATAATCGGCAAGATTCGTCGACAAACGAGGTACATATACTATAAATCTTAAGCCTCGTGTCAATTATCGCTTATCCCTGGCCCATATACATATTTGACCCTAAAAATCTTTAGACCTCTGCAATTATTCCGCAAATATCGTCGAAACTTTGGATTATTATTACTGATCAGCGTGAGCGTTTTGTTTATAAAATATATAAATCGCTAAATTACCTATATAATTATATATATATTGAAAATTTAAACAAAATATTTCTCAACCAAAAACGGATAACGTAGATTGGATTTTCCCGGAGGTTGTGTATCAGTCGAAGACTGACTAACGCTTTTACATCAATATCCATTATTGTCACTTACGGTGTTCGATTCTATTTGATCTCGTTAACCTTGTTCGTCAGGAATGATATTTGAAAGAAATTCGTCTATTATTCTTATACCGTCACATATACTATATATTATACTTATATATTATATTTACTATTATTTATATGCACGTGCATGATCTATAAAATAATCAGTTAAAACACACCACTTTTTGCATTTGTAATTATATTGCATGTGGTGATGTTAAGAGGATTACAGAGTGTTTGATCAATTCAAAGATTATACCCTGTATATCCTCGTTGCATGTATATAATTATTATATTTCATATTTCATATTATACCATAATATATATTATAGTATACATATATAATATATACAAGTTTCGTAACTTTTAATTTTCAACTTATAAAATTTCATCAATTTGACAAGAAATTTATTCATCAATATTATAATGTACTAAACGTCTCAATTAAATACCTAAATTAGCTGCTGGAAAAAGGGCTGCTAGTCCTCATTTCGGAAGTCCGGCTCGATCAAGTCCCGCATCAACTTCTGTGGGTACGTCAATATGCAGGGGGGGGGTCCAAATTAAACTTATCACTGCAATACACAAGGGATTGTATCGCTGATACACGATAAAACTACGTAGTTTGAAACCTTTTATTTTATTTAGTTATTTTTTTCATTTTTTATTTTTGTTTTATTCATGTAATATATATGTATTATACCTCGTTCAAAGTTTACAATTATTTTAAAGATTATAGCCTGATGGTTTTTTAACGTGTGGCGATGCTCTTCCATTACAGAGGTAATTTTAATTACGACCAGACCCGTGTGTGTATATCAGAAAGTAAATACGATCAGTATATTATCAAAAAATTAAAAGTTGCACCTGTTGTTGAAAGTTATATAATTGGAGCTCGAATAGACTGTGCTGTTAAGGGTGTAGTTTAATGCCAAATCAATATTCCGTTGTGGTATAGGAAAAACTGAAAAGATTCGATGACGCAAATGTTTTTTTTTTTTTTTTTTTTTTTAATTTGGAAAAGGAAAGAGAATACAAAATAAGTAAATAAATAAATAAATAAATAAATAAATAAGAAATTACCGATTTCTTATGCTGTACCGTTATGAAGCCCTTTGACGGCGCCCCTCTAGGTATGCATAAAAAGTTGATCGATCAAAAGCTCGACGGCAGTAATCATACTTACGTAATTTTTGTGCCACAGCAACGACAATGGCGGTTTTATTCCGGTGTAGAAAAAATATTCAAATTTAAATTTTGCCAACATTCAAACATCTGCTGTCGACTGTCATAATATATAAAGTCACCGGTGGTACGGCAAACGATCTTCTTGTGTCGATATGAAAATTTGTCAAGAAGAAGAAGAAGAAGAAGAAGAAGTAGAAGTAGAAGGAATATAAAAAACGGAATTCAGAATTTTTTAGATGCGCGTGTATAATATCTTTTTATAAAGCCAAAAATTTTTATAAAAATACGAAGTTGATTGAAGACCAGTATATATTCTGAAAAAAGTTAAATTCAAAAAATATATTTTCATCCGTCGTTTCTTGACACGTATACCTATACTAACTTTGCGTCTAGCAGCCCAGTTACCAAAGTTCCAGCAGAAATTTGTTTGCTCATCCTTATATATTTTTGATTAAACTCCAAGGCAATTTAGAGATTGGGCTTTTTTTTTTTTTTTCTTTTTCTTTTTTTGAATCCAATCTCATTGCCTCGCTCGATATTATTGATTCGCAGTTTAGTAGCTTTTTATGAGAAAGGCCGAGATAGCGAATATAAGTATAAGTAGCCATATTTTACATTGATCTGATATACCTTTACATATACATACCTATATATACTTAAATTTATAAATTTGTCATTTTGTTGGAATATCTTTAAAATATCGAGGCATGCAGTGATCTTAGAATTTATATCGAGTGTGTTTATTTTTTATTTTTTTTATTTTTTATTTTTTTTTTTAATACCAGAATGCGGTAGTTCTGCACATTTTATGTATAATACATAGGGTTTTGCACGTTTGCTGAATAAATTGCAACGCCTAAAATATATATGAAAAAAAAAAAAAAAAAAAAAAAAAAAATTCAGTTTATTCGAAAAGAAAAAATCCATGAAAATTCGTCTATTTTTAAACAGAAGTTTCAAGGCTGCTGAGTTCCGGAATATTTATTTAATTGGAGTGGACTTACCACAACGGTCGTACACCTTTTATACATATATTATATCTCATTGTTAGTCCCTTAATTAGACGTCTCACAATTTTCAAGCTTGCACGAAATAAGACTGATACTGATCAAAATATCCGCAACGCGATATTGCTTCTCATCGATACAATATTCCGCGGAATCAAGCATATCAAAAAATTCTGAATGAAAAAGAAAAAAAAAAAACAAAAAGGTCAAAAGAAAAAACATGTACAAATGTTTCGTTTAATTGCGGATACTTTGATTTTCTTCGTCTTCATCTGAAAAATTTTCTCCATCTTTCGCTCACGCTGTTTTTTTTTTTTTTTTTTTTTTTTTTTTTTTTCTTTCTTCTTTTCTCGTTTACTTTCATTTTCTACACCGTTTGTTATAATCACAAATTATTAAACATTTATATCGATTATACCATAACGCAAAGTAAAAAAAAAAAAAAAAAAAAAGAAAAAAAGAAAAATTAAAACTCATACGAATATCTGTAGATGCTAAAAAGACTATTCCTCATTTACTTTTATAGTTATCATAGATTACAGAATATAGATTATAGTTTATTAGTCAGTAGGCAATCTTGTAGAACAACACTTAACACTCCTATGGCGCAACCTTTGCGTACAGGTTCTCACGTTTCAGACGACGAGATACGCCAAGCCGAAGAAAAATTCGCTGAAAGTCTACATCTTGCTCAGATGGGGATGTTCAATCTCCTAGAGAATGATGTACGTGTCATATTCCAACATATACGATTAGATAGTCTTTTACAAATAACTGCTTTTTCATATACGAACATTGATGTTTCAATCCTCGAAATAACGGAACGACTAATCAATCGAACTGCGAATATCGTTTCGGAATTTCATTTCGTGGTTCGAAACTAATCAACATCTCTTTCTGCAGGTTGAGCAAGTCGCGCAATTGGCAACTTTCAGCGAAGCTCTGCTCGAGTACCATCAGCAGTGCACCGAAGTTCTGAAGGTGCTTACGGAAACGCTGTTCATTAAGTACGCATTCGTTTTTTGATACGATTTTTAGCATGCACATATATATTAAATGTAACAGAGTCTGTCGTTAATAACCGATTAAGAATCGATAGAAATCGCGGATTAATTTTTTCCTATTCGAAAATCGCAGGAAAGATGAGGCAGCGAACAGGCCGAAATTGGAATTCGTTCCAAAGACACTTGCCGATCTCAACGTCGAAGGAATCTCTGATATGAATGGTGGGAGCTACTCCTTACACGGTAAGAAAACAAATTTAATACTCTTACATCATCAGATTGGCATTTCGTATATAAAAGAATGAATGCCCGTTTTAATGTACACATTATATATATTCGTGTATTTATAAACGTTGTGTGATTGTGTTTCCCAATATATTACAATATCGTCCATATTATGCATTTGTGTATTCAATTATTATTCTCAATTCAGGTATACATATATTATCGTGTATGTATTTGTCAATTTTTTATATACATATACTTGATATTTGTGCAACTAATACATACGACATTGTTTGAATTATTTTTCAATTCTTTCGTATACGCAGAGAAAAGTGTGAAATTTTTTAAATCTTCACATTTTTTACATACAAATATATAGTTACTACGATATCTCCGATTATGCTTTTCTCCGCGTCGATAATAATGTTCTTCTAATCAATAATTACACTTTAACGCCACGTATGTATGCATATATGTCATATATAATATAATATATAATATATTGATATTAATATTAATATTATTCTATATCTATTCCATCTCTCGTATGATTCGTCCATGTTGATTGTTGTGCTAACTAAATTCTCATCCTAATTCAAAACCTGCAATCTCCGAGCCCGTTCGAAACTAATCCATTTCTCACCTGACTACCAGGCCTCCCATTTATCATCTTCCAAATTAATATCAATAAGTATTTAAACAATTTAAAAAATGAAATCGTTAATACGAATCCACGTCTATACTATTTGTCGATCTGTCTTTTTGTTGTTTCGTTTAATTGTCTTTTTCTCTATACACGTGTAACATACGTGCCTATATTAATTTTATACAACACTTGTCGCGGCGTCATGCTCTCTCTGTTGGGGTCTTTTACTTTTTATTATAGTCTGTCTAATTTTTACGTCCTATAGCTCTGTATACGTTGTTGTTATACACATATGCGTGTTATACCCAGGTTTTTTCTCAGTCATCGTACGAAGGTCTCTCGTTTTTTAATTTAATGTTAATTTTAAAACTACCCGACCCTACCTACATACTGCAATGTAAAGCTTTAGAATAATTTGTGAGATATTTGTCTCCCAGCAATTATAATACCAACGGTCTAATTCTCTAATTGCTTCGGTTACACGAGTTTGTACACGTCAGACTCGGTTAATGGGGTAATGAAAAGTATACACACTATATATGTATATTAAGGTGATCCCTAATTTGATCATTTTCGAATGTTAACGCTCTCATGGGCATACAGAAAAATGTAGCCAAAACCTCAGGTTCCATATATCTCAATTCTAAGTACCGCTTCAAAGCCTTCGAATTTTCCCATTTCAATAAAACACGATCTGCGACATTTCGCGATTTTCTTTTTTTCTTCCTCGACTGCAGTATAGCTCCGAAAAATCTCATACTTGGTACACTCCTTGCCTGTAGTAGTAGGTATTTAATAAAAATTCGTCAGATTTTCAACGATATAATTTTCGAAGCTACAGCTCACCGAGAAAAAAATTCTCATCTCCACATTGTGATGGATAAAATTTTGTCGTTGAAAATCTGTAAATTTTTCCATAAATAAGAACTATGCGGAGTTTCAGATTATTCGAAGCGATAATGCGATAGGAAGTGAAAAATGACCCGAAAGTACTAAAAATTGCATGTTATTTGGATGAGAAGGTTCAAAGGCTTTGGGGCAGTGTTTAACATTGAAATAGGAACCCGGGATTTTGACTACATTTTTTTTTTTAGATATTTGGAAACGTCCTGGCCCACGGGAGCTTTGAAATTCGAATATGATCGAATTAAAGACCACCTTAATGTGTATGTCTTTTTTTTTCCTCTCTCTCGCGATTGTCTCTTTATATAATTTTTTGAAGATTTTTTTTCCTGTTTCGAACTTCACTTTCATTCGTTTTTTTTTTTTTTCTTTTTGTTATTCTTTAATTAATTTACACTCGCGTAACTAATTGACTATCTGTATTTATATAATAAACCTAAATCTACAATAAAATTTCTTTGTCCTTCTGACGCGTCGCAGGGTCAAGTCGGGCCGGATCTCCGGTTCATGGGGACGCAAAGCGTTCGCAGCTCGAATTATTTCCAGCTGGACAACCGCCACAGTCCACTAATGGTAAATTGTTTCTGCATGGGACTGTTAAAGTCACTATAGATCTCATCTCATTTTTCTCTTAATTCTAATTCTCTCTATCTATCTATCTATCTATCTATCTATCTATCTATCTATCTATCTCTCTTTCTCTTTCTCTCTTCATCCCTCACATTCTCTATTTTTCTCCCCCTTTCATTATACTCTCATACCATTTCTTCTTTTTTTTTTTCTCATTAATTTTTCTCCCTCTCTCAACAAGGCTGAGAAGAGTCAAGTCTGTAATTGACCTCTACTCCATATACCCCGTCATCGGCATGATAATCGTCGAATGTTCATACCAAGTGACTTACAATTTAAAAACGTGCACGCGTGTCCGTATTTCACTGTCTTTAATTGATTTTTTTTTTTTTTTTTTTTCATATAATAAATATACTCACGCGATCTATAAATCGATTTTACCCGATCGCATATCAAATGAATTTCAATTCATACTCATAGGCTCGTTTGATATGCAATATTATCGGCTCTGTATATACCCGCACGAATTTATATACCATTTGATTTCCATTCATCAGATTATTTTCTATATATACCTATTAGATTTGTTAAAATTCGTTTCACGATCAATCCTGCATCTCAATCCAAAGTAGGTAATAATAATCATACCAAAAATCGATAAGGTTTTACTTTTTTTTTTTTTCTATACGTATAACACGTAGATCTACGTTCACGATATTTCCAGTGGCTGTTGTCAATAATTAATATCGAGCATGTTTTTTTACAAATTTATGTACTTTATTGCTTCATCAATATTTTAGCATATACGCAATCAAGCAAATTCGCATAGCTTAGTGACGCTTTATAATTATTAATAATTGTAAAATATATTATTCATCAAAATGCATACACCGCAAAATCAACAGTTTTATGATAAATTCAGAGGCCCTTAAAACGAATTTTCGTTGTCATTTATAAAAGGCCTCTGGATTTGTATCCCATATGTATTTGCACGACGATTATAACTGTGATAATACTAATTGCAGTATTGATTATTATTGTTGTTGATGTTGCTGCTGTTGGTGTTGTTATTATTTTGTTGTATTTATCATACCGTTAATATTATGGCATTGAATTAATAGCAAATTAATTTTAGCATCGCCGCTGCCGTCTCCGAGTAAGTCACCGGCCAGGACGCCAATGAATAGGCAGCCTTGTTGCCAGGCGCTCTATGACTTTGAGCCAGAAAATCCTGGTGAACTAGGATTCAAGGTATTATATCCTTCCTGTATAAAAAAAATCAGAATTTTTTTCAGTCTTCTCTCAGAATTTTTGCCAAAAGAAACAACAATTAGATTTTACTTATAGGTGTTTAACTTAGCTGATTAAATTGATAAAAAAATTAACGACCCTTACGGAAAATACACTTAATTCCTGAGTGTGAACACTGAATTTTTAGTGTAAACACTGAATTTTGGGTGTAAAACTCTTGAATTGGGAGTTGACTTTCACATTTCGAGTGTTGAACTCCCAAATTGAGAGTTAACTACCAAATTTTGAGTGTCCAACTCCCAAATTGAGGGTGGACTCCCAAATTTTGAGTGTCCAACTCCCAAATTAAGAGTTGACTCTCAAATTTCGAGTGTCGAACTCCCAAATTGAGAGTTGACTCCCAAATTTTGAGTGTCCAACTCCCAAATTGAGGGTGGACTCCCAAATTTTGAGTGTCGAACTCCCAAACTGAGAGTTGACTCCCAAATGAGTGACACCCAACAGAGGGTCAACACCCAAGTTAGGTGTACGAAAGTACACCTCAGTTGAGAGTCACTACTGAGTGTTATTTTGAGGGTTATTTTGAGTGTTGTTTCCGTAAGGGGAGGGCCTTTGAATTTTTAGAATTTTAGTTCAAGTTCGTTTCTTTACTTCTAGGGGTATTTTCAATTTGAATGATGAATTTAATTCAATTGTTGTATTATTTATTTCTTATTTTTCAACAGGAAAACGACACGATCGCCCTGCTCAATAAGATCGACGATAATTGGTACGAAGGTAGCGTGAACGGACGTACAGGATATTTCCCTGTTACATACGTCCAGGTTGTGGTACCATTGCCATAAAACAATATCGTATAATAATAAACCAAAGGAAATAAAAAAAAAAAAACCGCGTATTATTCATGTCTACCACCAAAATAACCTACGAGTTAAAACTATTATCCTATAATTGATTAATTAATTAATTAATTAATTAATTCATTATAATTATAACTTGAAATAATTATATATACATACATACACTTACGTTATAAAGTTTAAATTTAAATCGCTGATCCTCATGCAGTTATATACATATACATATACATATATATAAATATACTCCCCAAACAAGAAAAGAAAAACAGCAAAGAAAAAAAAAAAAAAAAAAAAAAAAAAAAAAAATAATGCAAGGAAATTCTCCTCTCCGCATGTTACATGTACATAATGTTATAGTATCTTTTATTTGGCGTATAAAGAAATCTATATACATATATATACATAAACATTATACATATATATACACTCTACTCCATATTATGCATGTATATATATATTATATAGTATATATTATATATATATACACGTAAAAACCTTACATTTTCCTAAACCACTCGATCCCATCTTAAAACTTACTTTAATTCACAACTTCCACTACCTTTCGAATAGTTTTTGCGGTCTTATAATATAAACCACCCCGACATTCCTAGTTCTATATATATATATATCATATATATTATATAATTCTTAGTAAGTTACCCTTACCACGAATCGTTTTCATCACTTCCTTTTTCTTTTATTTTATTTATTTTTTTTTATTTTACCTTCTATATACTTTACGATATATCTCTCGGCTTGAACTTTATTCTTGTGGCAATCTTTTCACGTTTTCAAGTGTTCCGGCTCCATTTTAAGAATAAATAGCAAATCGTTCGATTAGAATTAATTTGTCCTTTTTTGGGATGAATTTTGTTGTCTTTGCAGTTTTAATCCCCCTCCCACCCCCCAACTGCAGTTTTCGATTATATATGAATTATTAGTCGTGTTAAAGATGTGGAACACTTATATCGTGATGAGGCCTTATGTTTTTAGCCAATTTCTATAGAGCTCTTATTCATTAGTATGATATTGACATTTTTTTAATTTAGGGTAGCTAGGTAGATAAAGTTTAGTTAATTAATTAATTAATTAAAATAAGGACGATTCAACAGGATTATATAGTTTTAGACTCTTACCTCCTTCTTCCCCCCCCCCCCCCCCCCCCCCTTCCGCCCCTGAATCGTCCTGTAACGTCTATCCTGAGTATTAGAGCGAAATTATAATTAGTTAAAAGTTAAAGCGTATCTATACATGGATACAAGTGTATA
Source organism: Tenthredo mesomela (assembly GCA_943736025.1). Lineage (NCBI taxonomy): Eukaryota > Metazoa > Arthropoda > Insecta > Hymenoptera > Tenthredinidae > Tenthredo > Tenthredo mesomela. Next base: position 10,239,377 of record OX031013.1, read on the forward strand.
GAGTTAATAGAGCGAATTGACGCGTGATACTATCGGCTGTTTATTTAAAATTTCAAAGAAACAAATCCCCGAATATAATTTACCCTTAATAAAAAAAGAAAAAAAAAAAAAAAAAAAAATGCAGGGAATATGTTTATCTTTGCATTTCTAAGCGCTGAAAGACATACTTTATCATCTCCTAGACCCAGATTATAAGGTCTGGAGGGCTGCTGTCCACTTTCGCGTCTCTTATACATTATTTTAAATAAACAAATAAATAAATAAAAATATAGTATTATATAAATTGATATACATATTATATATAAGTGATGAATATACGTCGAAAGTGTCGCGCGTCACGCTTTTTTTTTTAGTTCGTACGTACGTAATCTGTTACGTTAGGAAGAGAGCACATTTATATTATATTATATTATATTATATTATATTATATTATATTATATTATATTATACAACATCATGAAGAATAATGATTATATTGCATTGAATGTATAAGAAAAAAAAAAAAAAAAAAACAAGAAGAAAAAGAAAAAAAAAAAATTAACGATCATCTTAAAAAAACATATTGTATACATGAATCCATACAAACATTATACATACATAAATAATGAAAAAAAAAAGAAAAAAAAAAACAAAAAGAAAGAAGCGCTAATCACCTGTCAGAACAATGAAAGTACTTTTTAGTTATTCGTTAGCAACACGTGGTTAGGAGGATGTATACTTTGAACGATACTTGCTAAACGTAATGATTGTGTATAACATTATAGGCCATAAATCAATAATAATGATATATGAAAATATGGACAGATAAAAAGTTGAGTTGTAAACTGGTCAATTCGGCTGTCAAATTGTTGCATAGTTAGCAATAAAAATTGAGATATTGAAGGAAAAATAATAATAATAATATCTAATTATATAAAATATTAAAATAATAAATACCCTCAAGGCTGTTCTGGGAAAATGATGATTATGATGATGATGATGATGATGATTATGATGCGATTATGATGTTGATGATTATGATACTGATTATTAATAATATTATTATTGTTATTATTATTATTTAATCCGCGTGTAACTCTCTGAAAATAACGTCGTCGGGTATTATCGAGAGGATTGTTCGAATGATAAGCTGCAGTACTAAGAGAATGATGAAAAGAAAAAAAAAGAAAAAAAAAAAAATGAAATTTCGAAAATTGAAAAATTGAAAAATTTACCGACGTCGTTGCAATACTGAATTATATTACATAACATACCCAACGCATAGAGCAATGAATTTCAAGGAAACGTTATGAAAATAATATTGTCATATTATACCCCGCGCGAACGGAAGCAATTAAAGAGAATACAATTAGCTAATAATGATATACACTGAAATTAATTATAAATACTAAATCGGTATCTTATTCTATAAATGTTGGCTATTGTTAAATGTTGAATATTGTTCTATGGTCTGTTTCGTAAGTTAATTATAGCACGGGTGTAAATTTATGCGAGATACAGATATATTATCCAATCATACAGAAACAAGAAAACAAAAAGAGGACAAAAATATATAGAAAAAAAAAAAAAAAAAAAATAGAAGAAAAAAAAAAAGAAAAAAAAAAAAAAAAAAAACGTTGAGAATAATTAATTGTAGGTATAATTAATACTCGATAATAGTTATCTAGTTAATTATTTTTTTTTTTTTTTCGACGTACGAAGGCAGTAGATCGATTTTTACACAAGTATAAAGATTTTATTTTCCATTCGTTTTTATCGCACGAAAGAAATTTTCTTATTATTAACAAAATTAAATTATAATTTTTGATCACTGTCTACGTACTAAGAGATATATTGCAGCAAAAAGTAAAAGAAAAAAAAAAAAAAAAAAAAAAAGAAAAGAAAAAGAGAAAATTATATAAATAAAGGAATTTTAAACGAAAAAGAAATGTTAATATTTTTGTGCTGATTAGGGGTGCGCCACGCAGCTAATGAAATGATAAGAAGTAAATTTGAAATTATAAAAAGTGGAACGGTAGCTACTTATAAGAAATAGAAAACAAAAAAAAAAAAAAAAAAACAAAAAAGGAAAAAAGAAATGGGAGAACCCGTATTGTATTTAAATCGCGAAACGCTCTGTAATCTAATTATAATCTAACTGCTTGGAGATCGAATAAACCTGAGGTTTTTCACGATCTCTGTAAATAAGTTGTGAAGCACTGGGCATCCATGGTCAACGAATTCTATAATAAATCTGGTTCTGGTTCTGGTTCTGTTTACGAGCCAGGAACCATTATCCATTTTCTGATTTTAATTACTATTGACATTGACATTATAAATTTTTATTTTATTTATTCAATGCTTTTATTATATAATTGGGGGAAATAAATAACGTCAATTTCTCTCAATTTGTTCATTCGAATTTATTATATTACATAATATAGTATGTATATGTGCGATTATCCTTTCTAATTCTTAAACCTATAAATATAATATGTATAATCAATGAAACGACCAGGGGATGCAGCACAGTGATACTTTCAAGACAATACATAACGATTAATTGTACTTATTGGTAAATTAATCTACTATAATTAATAAACTCTGAATAAAAACATATAAGACATACGATTTCGGTCAATGCTAAATGATTATTATAAATAATTAAGAAATAAAGTGTGCTCTATGTCATTAATCGTCGTTTATTATTCACGTCATTTTTTTTTTTTTTTTTTAATTTTTTTCATACCATACATACACGTCCTTTACGATCGATCCTTCTCATATTATATGAACCTACACTTTCTTCGGTGTTCAGATAAAGTCTGAGAAAAAAACGATACGCGCAGAGTCGTACGGCAATGGCAAATGATAATCATTAATCATCAACAAAATATGCTTATATGGTATAACGACGCGATTAATTTAACAAATGAATTGATCATATTTTATTGATTTTACTTTCTTTCGTAAAATAATAATATCCATAATTTTATTAAGTATTATATCCGCAACATTTTACAATTCGAGTCTTAAAACTGAAACCAATTATCGTGCTGAATTCAATCAATACATATCAATTAACTAATTCCAAAGTGAATAAAAAAAAAAAAAAAAAAAAATGCTAATGTGTCTAAGCAAAAGTCCTTTATTGCTTTTAATAAAGAAGCGCAATCACAGTGAACCACGATTTCAGTGGTAAAATAGTGCGAGTCAGACACGCAGAGAATTCATTACTATACAGAAATTTAATTGTAAGTAGTAATGCTCAGTTTAGCGTTCTCGGTAGATCTTTCAGTAATGTATTTCCGTGATGGGTCAGACGTTTCTACTGTTGTCGGGAGTTCTTCCAGTAGTATATTTCCGTATGGCGTCAGACCTTACAAGCGATCTCGGGAATTCATCAAGTAGCATATATCCGTAAGCGGTCAGACTTCACTAGCGTTTTCGAGATTTCTTCTACTATAGTAGCATATTTCCGTGAGGGGTCAGACGTTTCTACTGTTGTCGGGAGTTCTTCCAGTAGTATATTTCCGTATGGCGTCAGACCTTACAAGCGATCTCGGGAATTCATCAAGTAGCATATATCCGCAAGCGGTCAGACTTCACTATAGCGTTCTCGAGATTTCTTCTACTAGTAGCATATTTCCGTGAGGGGTCAGACGTTTGTAGCGTCGGATATTGTGCAGCGACGTAAACTAATAAACCCTTGTTTGATTGGCAGCGCTCGAGCTAACCGTGTAAGTGCGGGTAGGATCATTTGTAGAGTTAACCAACCCTGCGACATGATCTACGGGGGTGGTGGGTACGAGGTAGCTATACATAATTCATGCTTTCTGTGGATATAATTGTATGCGGTATTACCCAAGGGAGGTGCCAGGACTCCGGGAACGCCGCGGTAACAAGGCATACCATCATCTCAAGACTATCCTGCGACCTCAATAAAGATTCGTAAAGGTGCGTATAGATGTATTCATCATATAATATGTACCCATTTCTCGACGTGACAAATCACAGCTCTCTTCCGCGATAAAGAGAGAAATGTTTTCGCCAAATATTACAAAATTACAGATATCTAGGTAGGTACATGCGAATTTAGCTGGAGTATTTTATTAATGCGAAGATAGATAAGGGATATATAATTTATTTTATTTAGAAGAGATGAGACAAAGGTATAATTTCTTAGGGTGAATAACATGGTAGGTATATCTTTTCGCATGCCATTCTCGTGGCAATTTTTTCTTTTTGATTCGTCTCATTTAGTTTTGGGATGAATTTTCGAGGCTGAGTTTTATGAAGATATAATATATAGTAAAAGGGCATTTTAATACAAGTTACGCTACTGATGTCGAGACAGAGACTTCGGGTGGATTATTTGTGTAAAAATATTGCCTTTTGATGCCCAATTACAGGGGTGCCCGTGTTTTATATCGCCACTTCTCCTGTATTAGAACGCTTTATATATTGCAGATGATATATAAGGAGCGTGGATGTAGACATCGTAAAAAAATGTAGCCTGGAATTTACGATGGTGAATATGCGATGAAAAGTTCAAATCGTTGACTATAACATTCTATATGTTTATTAAGCATATTCAACTAGCAAGTTTTTTTAGATTTTCAAACGCGCGAGTAAAATATAGTTTCGAAAATTTTGGTCTCTAACTTATAAATTATAATCTTCGTACTTTTACTACCTCCGAGATTTCTAGATCTGAAAAATTAACTCTAGCAATTCGTAGCTTCGGAATGATCATTCTGAAAACTGAGTTCCATGAAACTTTTTTTCTTCCTCATTTATAGCCACCTAGTACAAGAATCTACCTGATATTTAATGAAATATAAATATTTATCGTTTCGGCGTTGAGCTTAGGACTCGAGTGGCTGGTGGAGAATTTTTAAGAGGGTTGTTTTTATTAACCTATAGAAAAGGGAGAGACGTAAGCTGCTTATTCGCTGCAATTAAAATATTCCTTAAATCTTTGCTCCCGTTCATTTATCATCTAGGCTTTTATCCAAGACATTATGTGGGGCGTCGAAGAATTTTTCTCCGATTACCAGACCTTTCAATTGAATCAAGATACCCCCCATACAATCTTATTCTATACTTGACTCAAATATATAAGGAAAGCAATTTTTCAATTTATAAATTGGTTTGCCCTTTGATTTATGTTGTTGACTGGACGAAAAAAAGTTCGATGAAATACTAAAGGCTGGAACTTGGTTCAAGATTTTATATACAAGGATATAAAATCAGTGTATTTATAACTCTCGTGAGAACTCTATTGGCATTTTATTGATCTCATCCGTTTGTATATACCTACTATATATGGTTGTACCGAACGTGATGAAATTACCACGCAAAAGAATCTGGAATCACTACAACCAGAAACGAAGTCTCTTCTGCATTTGCGGAGCCAATTTCTCGGAACATTAGCCCAAGGTTGTCTGCCTCCTTAGGGACCTGACACGCTCCATAATTTTCAAAAAGTATGCAACGTGTGTAGCACGTTCGAAAAACCAAACGTAACGTATAACTAAATTGAGTGGATAGTTCTTCTTTGTATTATATATCTATTAAAATTTCATGCCAATACGCTTCTGCGGACGATTTGTATAAAGAACAAATGATGCTTCTAAAAAGTAAAGAAACTTATAAAAAGGGAAAAAACGATTCTATAGTCAGCCAAAGTGTTATCGTTGTTTGAGCACGTCTATAACTACGTATACAGTTCCAAGAGATGGGACTTTGGGAAGCCCGCGAGGTTTTACCCCCTTAAAAAATGTTGTTATTGGTTTCCGGGATATATTACATCAGATTCAGTTAAGTGTCAATACATGCGCCGGCGTATGTGGTCGGAATCCGAAATTTTGCTGACGATCACCCAGGGACCGTCAGGGCTGTATCTATTAAGGGGTTCTGTTCACTGAACCGTCCCCACTACAGAGAACTGCTCCCTTAGGATTTTATACCTGGGTAGTGCCTCGGATTACGTCATTGTGCAAAATGTGGTCAAATAATTGAATTCTTTTTCCCCCGAAGTGAAGAAAAAATAAAAATATAAAAAATAGGAAAATAAACTTACTCATTGCAGATATATAATATATATGCACCATCACACGAATGATTTTCTTACGTCAAAGTCGAAGATTCTACCTGAAAATTATGTTATCTAAGTTTCTCAATGATTGAGAATTTTTTACATGTATAATAGATAATGAAGCAAAGTGATTCATGCGGTTGAATACGATAACATTTTTATTATAATTTGGGTTACATAATCTTCGAATATCATTGGCTATATGTATACTTTATGGCTGATGCCATATATTATAATTAATATTAATATCACTCTCTAACTGTATAATTTTTTTTTTTTTTTATATATTAGTAACTATAATAATATTTCTATACAATATTTGGACAGCGTGGCTTCAACTAGTGCAGTTATACATCTGCATTAGGTATAGCACTGGCCATACGACCGCGTTGATTATAAATTCAGAACGATTTTGGTACAATCACAAATATTTCTTATTGTTAGTATATAGTTATATCTCGTAATTATGTAAGTGCATTAATCTCATTGTTTCAAAGGTATATAAGTAGCGGAAGGGACTGACACTTGCAACTTTTATTTATACTGTGAAGAGTATGTATCAGATTTATTCATTGATTGTTATACCTTATTTTATCTATTAATCGTGAACGGCATGGGGACAAGCGAGTGACAACTGCGATAAAAAAAAGTATGTTACATTCCAAATTCATACGAACAGGTAGATATAGTAAGTTTTTACGTCTTTACCTGTTTCCGTGCGATAGGGGTATAAGGTACACACGTTACACGTTACATTCGGGTGCATTTATTGAACACTCTAACATACTGCCTAAAACATTCTCTTTTTTTTTTTTTTGTATAATCACTATCGAATTTGAGTGTTGTTACAAACTAGTGCAATTTTAGTTACGAAATCTTATTTCAGTTTTTAATTTTTTTCATCTACCTATACAATATGCTATATATAATTAGGGTGGCCTTTATTTGGGGGTCAGTGGAATTTTGTTCACGACCCCCCCTAGATCGGTTAGAAATGAATTAAAAAAAAAAAATCTCGTCGAAACTTAGGCTTCCTAGCTCAACGAGAAAAAGTGCCGGTAAGCCTGTACTTGTCCTTGTTTTAATAACATGTGATTTTTCACCAACTGGATACATTTTTTGTTTTTTTTTTACAAGCCTATCGTTCATTGGGAAAATCTGTTACTCCGTCACTTTATAGTATCATAGTGTGTAAGTTAGCTCACATTTTCAGGTCACCTCAAATCATGAATCACAGATTATTGTAATCGTATAGTTTTTCGAAATCGGTATCTTGTCGGCTGCAGGTATACTCTGTAAAATTGTTTCGCCCAGATTTTCTTTTGAATTTATTTCGAACCGATCTAGAGGGCGTCACGTACAAAATTCCACTGACCCCCCAAATAAGGGCCACCCGAATATATATATTTTCCTTGTTGTTTCGATACATGTACAAGTTATGCGTTATCGATATGGATATGGATTCACGAAGCGATCTTCTATCCAGTCTAATGATCAAAATCAATGTCAACTAGATTTTATTGTATAATTTTCACGCTTTCCTAAGTCGGACCACTTAATCTTGAGAAAAAATTTCAAGCTTGGACGACTCATATCGACTTACTACTTATACGCCTGGATTACCTAATCGTATAACTTTATAAATTCGATCTTATTGCCAGATATTTAGTAGAGAATTATATATACAAAACGTTGTGTGATAGTTGAATCGTATATTCTAGGTATATGCACATAACTTCTGTAATATGTATTCGCAATAGATCAGAATATAGGTATATAGTCTGAAAATATTAGTTCCTTCATTGTGTTAACCTGCGGGAGTTGTCACGTTTCTTCTATTTCTCACGAATTTATAATAAATATTTATGTATACATATTTTATACAGAGAACTATAGGTCAAACTATTATAACGATTATTTTTCCCATCCGAATTTCAGCCAATAGAATTGCACCATTCGTTGTTATTTTGCATAGCCTACACGATATTTAACTGATAATTTTGACAATTCCACTGGTAATTTCACGTGTGCTTTCACCGCGGTAATTTTTCATGTTAGCTATATATAAAAAACAAAATATTTTCCAATACAGTCAACGCTCCATCGAATCTGACAGATTAAATTATAATTATGATTCTGTGACCTTTAAATTTTGATTTTTGACTGTGGATTTTGTCTCATGATGCAATTCTATGGGCCGAAATTCGGATGGAAAAATAATCCCCCGAATACCACTCGAGCTTCAAAATTAATCGGGTATTTCCCTCAAGGTTCCCTGCAATCAAACGAACTCGTCAAGTTTTTCAGAAAAATCACTCGCGCTTCGCGCTCGTGATTTTGTAAACTGAAAAACTTGACTCCTTCATTTGTTTGCAACGAACCTATCGGGAAATACCCGATAATTTTGAAGCTCTTGTGGTATTATATGTGATAATTAATTTGTAGGAGCCGAAGGACTGTGAACTTGTCCGTAGAAAACGCCTCGAGGTCTGCAAGCCGAACAGTCAGATACGTCGCTTCCTGAAATGAATTTCAATCTACATTCAATGAAAGTGCGTACTACATGAAAAGGCGAGCCAGAAATAAATAAATGATTTACTTATTTCTTAATATGATTTGTCAGTCGCTATATTCTCTTATGGAATTATCGTTTCATTGGAGTTTATTGATATTTGATAAAAAAGGGAGACTTTAATCGCAGGGGTTGTAACTCTGAACTATTTTCACTGAAAACAGAATGAAAGGAAGAAGTGCCCCATTTTTATTTCACGGATTGTTTAATCGATCCCCATTTTTATAATTGTAACTTTCAAAGTATCTACATTGGACGATAATTTTTTTGAACGACTGTACACACTGTATACGCTAAAATATATTTCGCGTCGCGTGCTATATACGAAGAGTACTCTCTCTCTCTCTCTCTCTCTCTGTGCCCATTGGCAATGATTCCCGTCGTTGCGTATTCAGCACAGAACCTAGCAGCACCTACCTCGTTATTTTCGGCTTACGCCTGCACTGAATGGCCGCCAATCCTCTGACAGGTATTGAAACTCTGTCCGTATACGATTAAAGATAATATTTCAAAAACATCCCCCGCCCGCCACAGTGCAACTATATAGATATACCTACAGTATATACATTATACACCCACAACTAATGTACACTCGGAAAAAGGTCTTGTTGCTACAACCAAAATTTGGGTTATTATATGGACAATCACATTTTTTGTTGAGTCAACCAAAAATTTTGTTGGAATAGCCAAAATTTTGGTTGTCCCAACAAAATTTGGTTTTCCCAACAAAATTTCGGTTATCCCAACGACATTTTTGGTTGACTGAACAAAAAATTTGATTGTCCATATAATAAGCAAATTTTGGTTGTGTCAACAAGACCTTTTTCTGAGTGTAAATCTGTAAAATTTTTACCTCACCCAAAAACATCCCCGTTGTTGATAAAAGAATGATACAGAAAATGCTTTTCAATAATGAAATAGGAAAATTTATTGTTGAGTGAAAAGAATTTTGAAGATTTTGAAAATTGAAGTAAAAGAGCAGCTTCTTTCTATTCGATGTAGTATGTTGATTTTTGAAATTCGAAGGATCCTAATGAAGATGGTATAACGCAGGGTATAATTCAAGCTTGATAAATATACGGATAGACGGTAGAACGCGCGTATATGAATTTATCTCTGTATATGCATAAATTAAATGGTATCAATTAATGAGTTGACAGGAGACAAAGGGACTCGGAGTTATATAAGTAAAGAAATAAAGGAATAAAGGTCGAAGTGAATATTTCTTTTGCGCAAGCGTTGGCTCCGGGGACGCCCCGTGTAATCTTTAAGCCGCCTCCTCGTCCTCACCGCCATTCGAATCCCTTGCTGGCCGCCCTTGTGTGTTTCTCCCTATTAATTCATGCCACCTTGATTTCCCCAACAACCAAAATTTCCAGTTAACACTCCAGGCCCGACCAATTACTCCAATTAATACAAACTCGCACCTCTAGGTATATGTATACGGAGGACTAATAATCTTGAGAATTGTTACCTATACTTCGATTCCTTTCACCTAAGGTATAATTAAATATTCAGAGACTGAATTCCCGAACAGATATTGCAATGGACGTACTTAATTGGCTGAAAACTACCTATACAAAATTTGATGTAAACTTGAGACTCGAGTAGAATTTTTCTTATTTTTTCCGCTTTTGAATCATGGGGGACTTGCAAAGATTTAAGGGTTGAAATCAGACCTCCACTTACCTCTGAGTAAATGTAGATGCCTATAAAGTGCACCGCCGTGCCAAATTTCTGGACTTCCTGCTGTAGCGGCTGGTACTTCCGGTTTTACTTCTCTGAGGGCTGCTGCTTCTTCGGCTATTTTTTCCGCCTCACGTTCCTGGAAAGATGAAAAAAATCTTTCAGATAGATTAAAAATATTTATCGAACATTATACTACCTACACACACAGAAAAATCTAAGCCTAAATCACGATTGACCAATCGTAATTTATGATTTCATGAGCGTAATTTACGGTTTTCATAAGCGTAATCTATACGTTTTTAGAGACAAACGTAAATTATGCTCTGCGTTTCCGTAAAAGTGGATCAAATGTCCTTCACGTACGATTTCGTATTCGTACGCAGAGAAAAACCTACACTCAGAAAAAAGTCTTGTTGACACAACCAAAATTTGGGTTATTATATGCACAATCACATTTTTTGTTCAGTCAACCAAAAATTTTGTTGGAATAGCCAAAATTTTGGTTGTCCCAATAAAATTTGGTTTTCCCAACAAAATTTTGGTTATCCGAACGAAATTTTTGGTTGACATGAACAAAAAATTTGATTGACTGAACAAAAAATGTGATTGTGCATATAATAACCAAATTTTGGTTGTGTCAACAAGACCTTTTTCTGAATGTAAATGTAAATCACGTTTTACTATAGTACGTTCAGGTCTTCCTGTATATGTACGAATACAAAATCGTACGTGAAGGACGATTCGATCCTCTTTTACGGCAATGCACAGCATGATTGTTGCGTTGTCTCTAAAAACGTAAATTACGCTTATTAGAACGTAAATTACGGTTGGTCAATCGTGATTTAAGTTCAGATTTTTCTGTGTGTATACTACGAAACGATCGAAACTTCAACAGCATAGAATCACACGCATGCTTTGCGTGCGAGCTGAACCCAATAAGCATAATAATTATTCAGCTTCAGGTAATTCTAATTTTCTGTCTGTCTTGTTTTATACAATATTATATACGTGCGGTGGTAGAAAATACAATTAATGTTTCTAATTAAACAGCAATTTGCGTGAATCAAATGAGAAATAGTTTACGAAGAAAGTGATTGTATTCTGATTTATAATTTTATAATTTCTTGACGTGAGCTAATGATATCGAGTATGATCTTATACATTTTCGATCATTCAAACGAGTATCATGTCTTTTTTTTTCAACCCTTATTCCAAATCCAACAATAAGTTAGAATAAAATGATCGTGCTTGAAATGACTCCTTTCATATCACTTGGAATTCAGAGATAGCTTTTGCCTTATAACCAGCTATTACATTATGGCACTCATCGCGATCAACTACTCGGTTATGCAGTGATGGCCACAGTTATATTAGACGCATACAAACGTATATATGTAACGTGCGTGTCTAGTACCATCAGAGAGTTACACTGATCGCCTATCGACTTCTGCTTGTTGGTATAAGTAAAAGCACTATACATATACCTATACTATACGCACATATGCATATTACGTATGTGGTTACTATTATGATATTGGTTCCCTTTAGACGGGCCGATTGTCCGGTTGGCCGTTTGTCTGACCAGCAATCTACTTCGTACGAGGTAATCCATAATATAGAATGGGACACGGTGCTTTATTTAAAGCACCCGGGGGCTGCCTGTTGAGATAGCAATCGTGAAATTACTTAAATTAAGGCCGTGAGCGGTGAAATTAATTAGGATTAAATATTTCAACGTGATGGAGGATGGAGCGGGGTTTTTGGGGATCGTAATTGTTTAGAGTAAGTCCCGAATTAAGATGGAACCCTTCGCGACTCGTCTCCGTGAAAATCTTAAACTTGAAACGTAATTACTCCGTTAACACTTGAATACGTCTTGTTTTATCGTTCTTCGGAAATTTATATACAGAAGTAGAATTTTCAACAAAATTCTAATCGATTTGCGCACATTGATAAACATCAAACGCTTTGATGGCCGCTATACGTATTATGCAAAATTTTAAAAAATTTATACAAACGTGTTATGAAACGAAGCGTGCAGTAATTTAAAATTTTGTACTGTAAATTTTTTATACGTATTCTATTGAACGTAAACTCGAAATATTGACGAGCTAGGTTGCGCTAGCACGAGGATATGAATTTTTGAAAAGTTGCAACTCGTCGATAAGTATAACCCACATGTAATGCATACGCATGAACTATATGACATACATATTTTAGGTATACCTATAATAATGTATGATTGTATTGCGGAAAAATTGTTCGAACACAAATTTCTTATCGTTAGTTGAACATTTTTTAATCTGTCGAGCGAATTGAAGTTTTTATAGATCAAATGATATGTGGAAATAATTATAGGACTAAAATATAATTATTTTAGAATGCCCAATTCGAGCGATTTAGGCTTTCCATCTATTATATGATATCTACTATGCCGATTTTCGCACGGATTGAAAAAATTTCCTCGCGTTCTAAACAATGTGGGGTATAGTATTTTCGAGATCCATGCATCGAGATAAAAGAGTTGAAACTGATAATTATAACCGATGGTACCGGTTATCCGTTATCCAACATTGAGTCAGTCGCCGAGACCTTCACCAGGCCATGTAACTCACTTGTTTGCGATTAAATATTCAGTGGAGACTATTATACACCTACATGTAGAGCGAACAGTGCATAAATGCACGCTACGAATGAAAAATAGTAATTACATTTGTTATTCGAAGATGGTTTATTCCCTTACGAGGATCGTTCATACCTATATGTACCGTGACAAATATCATTAGTATTGAATTATTATCGACAACGATATTATTTTTGATTATTTGATAAATTACTTTGAATTCAATTATAATTCGCGAAAATTGTGCGTTTCAGGAGTCGGGATACTGCACGATTTAATTTTACCCGTTAAAGGATTATATGTAAATTATTATTAAGCATTTAGGGGCGTTGACGAGTAGCATGATGTTTGCGATCAAAGTTTCATGATGTTTGGGATTTAGAGTAATTATATTCTGTGTGCACAACGAGGGGAGAAATACGCGTTGTAAAGCAATTCGTTAAGGTAAAACATCAGTTAGGGTTGCAGGTTCAGGACGAAGAAGTATTACCAAAGTCTGAATCCTCAGATCTCTGAACGCAAAACTGTTTCCTGATATACCTAAATAATTCACAGGTAAAAGTACATCACTATCCTTTTTTTACAATAAATTTAAAAACAGTCTCTTTCTCTCCGCGATCCTCGCATCATAATTTTTTGATTCGAAAATTCATATGCGTATAAATGATGCGAACTCATATAGATAGGAATGAGATTTGGAAACGAGTTTCTCGATGAACAGGTGGTCACTCGAAAGGCAACCCATTGTATACATGTGTACCTATATATTCATGCCTTACACAAAATATCAAGCATAGGCATATGCGCGGTAATACCCATGCAACCTTACCTCCCATCAACAAGGGGGCGACGAATAAATGGGTGGACAGACAGACGGATAGACAACTCCCTTGGCGTTACAAATTGATTAGTTATGATCGAGGATATTCTCTCTATAGTCCTGGATTACGATCACTAAATATTTATACTTATGAGTTAACGAGGTTCGATTTTAAAGTGAAATCGACCTACATCGATGTTCATGAAAATAGCCTACCATATGTATATACCAAAAATATATACAATGGATATTCCTGTGCTCAAATATATTATTATTCAAAATATTTATATAGTAAATATTCGAACGAGATGATTGATTTTATCAAAATTTAGTACATATAAATATTTTGAATAATAGTTTGTAGAGCTGGTATTGAATTCAGCAAATTCAGTCGAGCGATGAGGAATGGACAAGCAAAACTGCAACTTTTTTGTCTCACAAATTTTGTTGTACGATCTTATACTTTTGAGATACGGAGGTTCGTAGAAAAAGTTGGAATTTGGAAAAAAATCCACAAATGCAATCCGAAAATTCTGAAAAAATTCATATAAATTCTTTCGATATAGTTGTGCCATAAGACGAAATTATGATTTTTTTGGACGCGGTCATTTTTTTGACCGTTCGAAACGGTGTGGAATACCTCATATAATACCCTTCACTTTTTTAGGACTCGTTTCTCACATGTATCTTTAGAATTCTGATTACACTATAGACTTTGCGGATTTTTTTACTTTAAAAGAGAAAGAGTTATGAGAATTTAAGACTAGAATGTGTAAAGCGAATTGAGTCATAGGTCATAATCGTGCGGGGTTCAGAACTTGATCGTACCGCAGATATTAGCTAACGTTAACGCGCGATAAAATCTGGCACGTGATCATCTCGTCTAGAGCGTGAGATTGATTGTAAGTACTGAAGAAGATTCAAGTCGCGTATAGGCCGTTACACCACCAGCTGCCATTTACCAATGTAGTACGTGAGGTTCTGCGTCGCGTATGAGAAAAAACAAAAAAAAAAAGAAAAAAAATGCCAAAAAATTGAGATAACCAAGGAAAGTAGAAGAATAGGTACACGTATGCGATATTTGCAGGACGAAGGTGCAGCAGAGAATGAGAGAGGGTGAAGAGGCAAAGAAGAGATTTCGAAATAGTAACAACACACTGAATCACCAGTGCAGATTATACTGAACGTCACGTCGGCGCAAACTCCGAATAGGTATCGTGGATGAGTTTCGCGTGGTCCCATTTGTAACTTCGCTCAGCCGTTAAAGTAGGTAGAAATCCCTTACCCTCCCTTTCTAAACGGGCAAACAGCGGCCAAAACCTCCCCCGCGGCAACCCGCGCGTTATGGGCCGCTCAATTGTTTCAGCCCCGTTGATCCAATAAAGGATTACGGGTAAAACAACTCTACCGTGTGTTGGATTTTACGCAGCCGATCCATCCGCTTTTTTTTTCTCGCATTTTTCTCGCTCTGTTATACGCTTCGCTCAAATGCTCATCATTATTTTACGAATATACATACAACAAACGGGGGAATTTTGAATTGGTATAAATATAGCATCATACATCATCGAGTTATCCAAGCATATAGGGAAAAACTTATATACGACTATCAAGAATTAGATTCTAAGTTGAAATTCGGAATCTGCGTATAAGTCATGAAAGCTTTTTCGGATTTTCCAAACCAATTACGTCCCTTCCTAATTTTACAGAATTTTATATAAATGCAAGGGACCTCTGATGCGGACTTTATTTTTACATTGTTGAATTTACATAAAGCCAATAAGCCATATGCTACTCCGGGTCAGTATAATTCGTCGCGTGCCAGAGCACCTTGATGACCTTATTTTTCGCCATTTTACTAGACCGATTTGCGTCGCTATCATCAGCCTTTTTGCTATAGCGTAATGTCGAAGCCTTTGACGTCTTCGAATCGTTGATAATCTTCGTGGTTTCGCACCAAATCGGGTCCTTCACTGGCTTTACAACTGCCCTAACAAAGCTGTTCAAATTTCGACGATCTTGGCGCAGTATCACTGATCGAGGTGTCGGAGGAGGAGGAGGCGCTGTTCCATTTTCCGGTAGCTTGTGGGATCCATGGCTATTAATCTTGTTATCAATACTGGCGGAATCGTTTCCAGGAGTTTTAGGCTTGGCCAGATTTTTTCGTCTCGAGAGACGTTGTCGGTTTGAGACACTGTCCACTGCGGTTGTAGCACTGCATAAACACGGTTCCTTATCAGTGGCTACTTTCGATTTAGCATTTGCGTCCAGAGACTGGTCATCTAACTTTCTGCATGGTAGTTTTCCCGAAGAATCCACTACCGCTTCAGGCTTCTTGCGTTTTCGACTGTACCGAAGAAGCGGACTGCAGCCACTCCCTGGTGGAACTGGACATGGCTGGTATTTATTCGGCGTGTTATATCGCGACAAATTTCCAAGGTAGGCGCAGACACCTCGAATCCTGGGATTTAAGGGATTTCAAGATTAATCGGAGCACTGCGGTCGCGATGAAAAAAATTTCAAACGAGACTATGATCGGTCTTATTGAATATTTTCGACATTATTTTCAAATATTTGATAGAGCCGAGTTTATCATTAAATTTTTTCTCTTATTATCATATATTCATACTTGTCTCGCGTAGTTGATGTCGGTATGTTGTTCAAACTATCGTTCATCACAGCGGTACCGATGATAAATTTTCTGTCAGGCGCCATCAAGATGGGTTTTATTCAGCGGCCACATCGTAATTTATTGCAGATGGTTGCTGCAGCCTTATGGCAAATTGATGAATGTTCTATGAGGTTAAATTTCGAGCTTGCATTCGGTCTTTGAGTGCATTTTGAAAAAAGTCTAACGTTGTAGGGTCTTTGAGTACGAGAAAAATTTGAATCTAATCTTGTTGCAGAAACGTTGAGATTTATAACCCCCGCAAGTAATCGTAATTTAAAACGTCATTATGCAAAAATATAAAAGAGTCGTGAAGTGTGTGATGATATTAGTATCAACGTGGCCTTGGTTGAAACAAATTTGTATTAATAATGAAAATAAAAAAGAAGAGTCAATTAGGAACCGCACGGTCTCCACAATCCATAATAGGCGACGATCGTAATCAATGCTGTAGCCAGTATAAACCCATAGCTAAATTCAATTAATTCCCAGGGTATTCGTTGAGCACGGAGTTAGTACACAATCGTGTTAGTCGCATCACTTCCGGTTGGCTCGTCTCCTCGATTCGGCGACGTCGACGGATGGTTCGAGGGTGGGACAGTGGACGGGGAATAGTCAAGTACTATACCATACATAGGAACTGTAATGGTACCTACATCTATAGTACATCCAGCATTATATTGGGAAATTGATTATACTATGGATAATAACGGATTTACCAACCGACGGCTCAATTCCGGCTACCACATATATAGATACCATTTAGGTATATCTATAACGTTATAGTGTGCTCGTTGTATATGAAAACCGAAGTTCTCTTCGAAAGTGTTTAATTCATTACTCATGGGTAAATGAATCTGCGCGCTTATCATATTCAATTAAATTTTGCTATTGGGCTAACGATAATTTATTTTATTTTTATAACGCTGGTTCCGCATGTTTGTTTTATTCGACGTCGCATATATTATACGAGGGTCTATATGAGACGAGAGCCATAAGTGATTCGTCGAATTGTTAGTCTAGCTTCGAATTCACTTTTGCTATACTGTTCTTTCTGTTTTTTTTTTTTTTTTTTTTTCTTTTCAAGGGACTGAAAAGGTCGAAGAAACGTTGTTTTTTTTTTTTTTTTTTTTTTATTGTGGAGAATTATTGCGCTTGGTATACTTCAATGAAAAGTTTCTTATCTAAGCGAATTGTTCGACGGTGGCATTGGGGTTCCGCCTGGTTCGCGGAGTGACGTTAATTTTAAATTTTTAACTCGATTCGAATCGAACGCTTGGCTGAGCTTCTTGTCGCGCCGTCACTTCGCTCTTCTGGTAAAACGAGAAAGAGAACTAAGATATATAAAGGAGGAAAGAGCCAGCGCCAGGAACGATTCTGCAATAAAAGTCGACGTCGCTGAGGAAAACTCTTCTAAGATTGTATTTGAAAGCCGGGCATTTCGCTGTAATCGACTCTCATCCTGCCGTTTACACGGCGCAAAGTTTTTCCATTGAAAAGAAGGCATTCGCACAAATTGGAACCCATTATACGCTGCTTCTGTTTAATGGCCTGATTCAACTGGTGAATAGAAATACGAATTGCAAAATGTGGAAGTGAATAGTAGATGGTATGAATTTTTACCGAAAAGTATAGTACATACCTAGTCACATACTTTGACATTCTGCGTTCAATGGGGTAATACGAGCTCAATGTGTCATCGATAATATAGACATTATACTTGCGAGCGTATGCATCGAGTAATAATTCAAGAGAAGAGACAAGCTATAATTGACGATTTCAGGTGAAATCATTTCCAGCACTTGATCGTTTCGAATGGGTCTAATCTATAATTCAAGGGATCGGAATCAAGCCCAATATAACAAGTTGAAATAAGATTGATTGAATGATCAATAGATGTACCGAATCGGGCAATATGATAAAACCTTTAACGGTATAGTCTAAGCGATTTGCTCGCGCTTGAAATCACTTTGTAATACATTACTGACATGCGTGCTCAAGGTGTATATGACCCACATTGATTAAAAATGGTAAAGTTCAAGCTATAAGGCGGAAGAGATATGTGGGTTCTCACTGCAGTAAACCGATGCTCAGGTGAGTGGTTACACTCTATATACATATCTGCAGACTGTAGAGAAATTTATTTACAACTTTCCTATAGTCTATCCGTATTCGAATTGAAGAGATGAAATTACAAAAGCTGTTCTGGATTGGGCAGAGGGTGAAAGGCGGAGTCAGTGACGTAACGATCATAATTGAATCAACGGTGAACGCCCACGCACCACAGGGCGCCGCGGCGCATCTGCCCTGGCCCCTGACTCCATACCGAATATACTCGTACTTGATATACATGAGTACATGAAGTGTAGTACTACATATAGGTAACATAGTATATAGCACAGTTTTCACCTCGATGGACTCGAGAAAGGGTTTTGCTTGTTACGTTGCGGATCGTTGCCTCTTGGAATTAAACTTTTGCAACGTGTTTGCTACGTGAAGTCGAGAACCCTAGACCGTCTGGTCTCAAATATATTATAACTTGAAGGGGATGAAATTTATCATGAAATTGATGTACCGGTGGATGAGGAAATGTAATCAATTACATTTTTTTGGTGAAGATGTACCTATAGCATTATTGTAATATTCGTATAGCTTTGCAGAGTATCAGAAAATTTTTTGTTTCAATGCTGCATGTTCATCAGATGAACTTTTTCTATAAGCCTGATGGATGATGGTATTTTAAGTTCATAAGAATCGATTTGAAAGTCGTAGGACTAAGAGATCCCGTGGCATTTGATTTGTGAGTATCTTCGGTCACCCATGAAGATATTATATTAATTAAAAATATTCACTGGCATTTTTAAAGGGACTGGTGAGCACAACTAAAGCTATTTCTCCCTGTTCTAATCCTGTTCCTCCCTTCGAAATGCCAACTTCTGACCTTATCGAAGCCCTTCGGGACTCTGTGATTAAATTGACAGCCGTGACTACATCAGCTTTCCCTCTGGCTGGTGTAACCCGATGACATTTTACAACACGAACTGTTTTGTGCGTCGATCCAACGTACTCCATATTACGTTCTTTTGACGTCACGACGTCGTACTAGGTTAATTGCAAGACCGGGTTGAATAATTTTAGGACAAAATCCTATCTCCATTTGTTATCATCATTATTTCATTGAAACGAAAGGTTGAAGAAGAAAAAAAAAAAAACAATTTCAGGCAACCTTTGTAGCTGAGGATTATTTTGAAGAAAGGATCGATTAGCTGTGCGTCTGATATCGAACGTTTTTGAAATAACGTCTGCTAAATTTTCGCGACAACTTTGTCGCCAATTGAGTCACGCAGAAAAGAAAAAAAGTAATTACCGTCCTCAGAGGGCGTCTAACGACCCTCCAGTCAGTCGAGGTGCAATTAAAAGTTGCGGCCGAAACTAACTAACGTAGCCATCGTGTGATTTAAATGGAGCTGTCCCAGTTGCCACTTTCCAGTACCCAGTTTTCCGACCGACGGAAGTTCCTCGAGTACGGAACACCCGGACGTGACGTCATTTAATTGCGTCGAATTCGCGGCCCAGAAAAGGGTTGAATCTTTTGATTTTCATTTCTGAAAATTTATACGAGTCGATAACACACCGATAACTAATTCACAGACTATATATTCTCTCATTATTTATACAAGTCAGCCGCGTCGTTTTAATTAATCAATTCAATGAGATTCTCTCAATTAGCGTTGCTGCGTAATTAATTGGGAAACAATCGAGCATCGAAATGGCAATGGATTACTTCGAACCTTCCCTACGGGCTCCATACCCTCAAAACTAAGTCCTTCAAACCAACTGTAGTCAGACTAAGTGCTGCAGACTGATAAAAAAAAAATGGTGATAAAGAAATCTCGTGGGAATGTGTGTGGGTGTAATTTTTCTGCGAAATCTCGGGATGACTTTAAAACGAGATTACACACGTTGAATTAAACTCTGCGGAACTTTATTATCCAGAGGCCATTACGTGCCATTTTTTTTTTTTTTTTTTTTGCTCGAATATAGAGCTAGCAAAGATCTCATCTGTTTTAAAAATTCTTTTAATATTTCGTGCGTCCCTGAAACAAACTCGTACAGACTCACAGAAACGAGAGACGCCGAGGCATCCAGATGTTGCGAAAATGAAAATACTCGGTTGCTGGTCCAGTAGACCGACAAATAACTACAAATAACGTTCGGGGATTACTTACTTAGTCACCGCAGCACAGTTGCGCGGAAGGGGATGGGTCCCGTTTGTATCGTGGTAACTAGGTTCGAGGCAAGTCCCTCCGTGTTTGTGCGTCCTGTCTACTCGTCTGTCCCTATACATTCAAGTCTCTTTTCCTCATGTGTGGGCCCCGTAGCCGCGTATGGTGTCCGTGTAACACGGGAATGGGGTGCAGAGAAGGTAGATATTCGAGGACAAAATACAGAACCCCGTGCCCCTCGTTCCACTCAACACGTTCACCGACGAGGGGAATTGAAAAGCTGTCTATAGCAATCCTGAAGGCTTATCCAGGCTCTTTTCGACAAACTCGTGGGCCCTGGGTCAGAGGATAGCCGAAAAGAAAGAGAAAAATACGAGTAGGGAGTTTCTATCTGTTTTTCTCGAGTGACTCTTTCCTTTTTTACTCCTTTGAACGAAAGCTCAGCTTGGATCGTAAGTATTAACGATTCTCTGAGTAAAACCAATCACAGTTTAGGATTAGGAGCATGTACGGCTTGGATGATAAATAAAATATAACACATTTAGATCGTTATTAATTACTCGTAAAGATGCAAGTTGATTTTACAAAATTATACAACGAAGGGTGTGGTCCATTAACTGATATAGTTTTGAGGGAAAATAGAAAAATTATATATAGAGGTGGCGAGTGAGGAGCTAAGTTATTACGGCAAACTAGACAAAGCATGAGCGCACGATCAGCATCAAGCTTTAGCAACTTTCAATAATGTGTCCAACCAAGTGCGAATAAGCCCCGTCAAAATAATGCATCGGTCATTTATTTAATTATATTAGTGCAGAACCCCACGGTTCAGGGCGCCCCGGCACACGTTCGCGTGTTTGGCGATCGACTAGGATCATAGGGTGGACGTAGGCAGGTATTTACTGACACAATAATTATCACGATTGACGGGAACCGGCGTGTGAGCAGTCAACCAAAAGTCAATGAACAGTCGAACCGCAGAGTAAACTGTAGGGCGAAGGCCCGAAGAGCTTCACTTTCGCCTAAATTTATGCGCAGATCTGTATAGCACTGTGTAGATTGTTATAATTCGATCGAAACCGATTGAGAGAGAAGAGCTTTTAGATTTCGAGAAACGCCAATAAGACGGAGATCAGTCGATGATGAGACCCTAGCACGATGTAGAGATATACTGTTAATTTGATTAACTGTGAAGATAATTGTTTACCGAGTTGGTCAGGTAATGTGGTACAAGGTGGGTTAGTTTGCGAAGAGAAATGTTAGGTATAGGCCATGGAGGGTACATAAGGGCCTGGCTTCTTTAGTTACAATCCAAATACACTCTGTTATTGCCTGGCTGCTAGTAGAGCTCCTTTCAGTCACCACTAAGTGATTAAAGGTACGAGGAATTGGTCGTTGTATAATTAATCGGCTCGTAGTTAATTTTTTTCCGTTTTCTTTTTTTTTTTTTTCATCAACCCAAGGTAGAGCAAACATCTCTGTCTAACGGTAAACCATATTTTATAAGACAGCTGAGTTTAGACGTGACATGTAAGTGTGATATGGATTATTATGGTGCGCGATATAAAGTGCTACGGGGTCTATTTGCACCGAGGATGAAAGCTCCTCGGTAACAGGGACACGTCGCGTGTCTAGGAGTCGCGTGTGTCTCGAGTCCTGGAGGCACAGGTTCACCACGTTGATCGAACCGGATGCCGTGATTGTCATTTGTCGCGAAGTGTTTGCCACAGCAGTAGGGTTACGTGTTTGTGCGACCTGCCCATGCCGCCCGGTTCACAAAGCATGAACGCAAAGCATATTCGCTCGTATTTGATGTTAAGTGTTTACAAAGTAATCAGAAGTAATGACGCGTGCCTTGAACAATGTACATATTCTAACTATGTTTTCACCGCCGCACAATGGCCGCGTGACCGAGTGGCTCTAGATAGAGACGTTATAGTCTCTATATTACATTTTTACTTCTCCACGCTGGTGCGCTCACATGATTATTTATACATAATATAACCATGTGAGAATACTGTAAGTAGTGTTTGCTGATCTACACTACTCAAGGCTTTCCGAAACAAACATGATTATTGATAAGTAATCGGCTTCGCTACATACTCCAACCAGCAAACGATGATTTTACGATCAGAAGCTGTGACTCACTAAAAATATTTGCCAACTGTGCGAAAACGCGAAAGCTCGAATTGTTGACACATATTTATGACAGTTTCGATTATTCTCGTCAAAGTTCAGATTCTGTTCTTACAGAACTTCCAATTATCAGCATTGAGACACATAATTTCGGTAAATCGTCTAAAAAAACTGTACCTACTCGTTTTGACGATAAAAATCATCAAGGGTCTCTTTTCCCTCAAAGAGGCAAAAGTCTGAATAATTTCTGGAACAAGACATATTGACTAGGCTTACCGTTTCCCTTGGAGGACTCCAGCACTGTGGTGAAGTGCTGTGCCCGCTATGCCCGCTGTGTCCGCTGTGAGTACTAAGAGCAGAGTTGGACGCTGAGTTTAGATTTTGTAATCCATTCAAAGGTGCGTTTGTGTCATCCTCAGTAGTCTCAATGTCAACTTCATCGTCAGAATCATCATCCTTATCAACAGCGAGCTCGGGTGTAGATTCCTGGACTACCTGACCAGACTCAGTGACGGGATGCCCTGTGCGGATCACCGGGCGAAAGGCGGACTGGTGCAAAGACGATGCAACGGGTGGTGCCATAGACTCAGCCGTCGTTGCACCAGGTATTGGGGGAGGCAATGGTCCTGGAAAGTAGAAATTGCGGTCTAGAAAATCCAGGAGCAAGATTCACATATGAAGAGGCAACGTCGTCGTCGTCGTGATACTCACCTGGGAAAAGAACGGAGCCTCGTTTTGCCAGCCAGGGTAAAGCGTATGGTGGAAAAGGGAATCCAGGAGTTTTTGCAGCCGCGGCAGCAGCGGCCTGTTGATGCTGATGCCAGACCCAGTCCATCATCGAACTCCTTGTCAAAGGAAGTGGGAGTTCTGGGAATGGTGGAACCCGCGGATGGGTTGGCGTTGGGATTGGAGATGGTAGTGGAGTCGAAGGTGAAATCCTGGCCTGTTTAGCAACTGTCGGTGCGCACCGGGTCCCCGAGGGATTTGAAAGCAGTCTCTTTCTAGTGCCGCCGTTAAACATTGCTTTGACATCTTCCCAGGCGTGGACAACGTCGTCAGGAGGACTACCAGAGAGTTTCATGTGTCTACGCCAAGAGTTGAAATTCGCTGCGTCTGGTTGAACGTATTTGTCCGTTGGCCCGATACGGTGAGAATGAAATATAAACTTGTTTGGGGAAAAGAAGAGACCGCAGTATGCGCATTTGATACACTTTGCTCTTGAGCTGTTGTACCTCGCTGGTAAAAAGGCGCCTCTACAACCCCAGGCGCACTCATGGTGTACCGAGAAGGCAAAGTCTTCAGGAAGTCTGCAAAATGATATGAAATAAAATTGAAGTAAGCAAGCAGCACATAGCATTGTCTTTCAAATAATGAAACTAAAAAATGTTGGGTTACCTGGGAGGCGCGTTATCGCCTAGGAAAGATTTGCAAAGTCGTTCGGCTTCCCGGCGCGTTATCATCCCGCATCTTCTTGAGGAAACTGGCATGGCACCGGCTCTTCGGAGGATCTCGAGCTGGACTGGTGTACATTGTACACACGTGATACCTAGGGCCACACGTCGGTTGTGAATCTCGTTATAGCTGAACTGCTTTAGCAGTGTATTGCTGATTTGAGCCAAGCAGAGACGTTCCTGGTCCTCGATGACCAGGGACACGATGTGGATCCCGTACAGCGACACTGTTCCCACCTGCAACTCCTATCAGCTTAGATGCACCACGCAGTTCTGACGCCGTAAGATTAGAATTCTATCATTCTATACGCTAGATGAATCGATTCTTCTGTTTCTATGGCTTGAGTTTATACTTCTAAACATTTTTTGACATTCTACGAGAAGTCAATAGATTTCGAAGACTTCGCCAAAGTATAAAAAAAATTATGTGTACCTACAGTCTACATATAATAGAACATAATATTAGATCGGTGATCGAGAAGACAATGCGACGTGCAGTGGATCGAAAAAAGATTTTAATTCTCTGTTATTGACTGCAGAAAATTTCGCATTTCGTTATTAAACGGATTTTGCAATAGTTTTTTGATCGGTGCTTGGATTTGATTTGAACTATGTTTGACATGAAAGTTTTTATAATTCAAAACGTGGGTTAATCTGTCGCTACCTGATTCGGCTTTGAATGCGACTGAGGCTGTGGTGACGTAACTGGTTTTTGGTTGGGCATTGGAGGCAGAGACAATACCGCCGGTCCGTCCATTCTGAAAAACGAAAAATAAAATTGAAAAAATCAGTTTTGTCATTCGATCGAATAAAACTGTACAAATATCAAAGAGTACCTAACGAACAATGGAACGCTCAGCGATTAATTGACATTTCGTGGAACGAGACTCTACGGTACACATGTATAGATATATTTATATATCTACTGTGTATGTACCTGTAGGTATCTACACAATAAGCCTCACCCCTCTCTCCCCGCTACTTTCCCTGAGTAAAATGGTAATTATATTTATTATATTTTATCGATCACTAATTCCTACACTAGAGAAAATACTCGTACTATAATATTAAGTATCATGGAAAGCGCATTCGTGCATTTAATTGAACTAAATCGATGGAATCATATAATTAGTAAAATGTGAATAACACTTGCGATAAGCTGGACTCATGGACAAATCTTTCTCAATGATCGGTAGATATAGTATATGAATTAAACACGTACACCTATATACCTATAGAAACAATGAATTTATTTTATTTGCCAAGAGGATAGAAATTCAGTTTTAGTACAAGCTCGTTAATTTATTTCGATTGTTTTCAATTCTAAAACTGGAAAAAAAAGGGATGATTTCTTGCTGACACAGGCTCCCATTTCACGTATGCATATACAGATATTTCATTTATCCAGGTCGTAAACACATATCGTCTGACTTGTCCCATTTTTTCAAGAGTTATTGTTATGCATCGTAACACTTGTAACGCGTGTCGGGCTGCTAAATAGATTCCATATATAATAATGACCCGTAAGCGCATCGATTTGTTGGGGTAATTTATTCCGAGAGTTGGCTCGACGGTCCCAAGGGATACGCTACGACATAACATAACCGGGGTCTCCAGGGAATTGACACCCTCGGGAACAACTCGAAACTGAGATTCGTCGGGGGGTACGAGAGACTGAGAGAGCACAGTTGAGCTTTCCTAGAAATTCTGCACGTAGCATTGATCATTTCAAACGCTTGCATGGTAGTACTTCATAGGTGAAATGCTGGCGTGTGACTTGTAAGTAGCCCGCAAAGTTTGTTGTGGCTTAACTTCGCCCCTCATTCCAAGTTCTCAGGTGCGCGTTACAAGTTAATAGGAAATTCCTGTGGGCTAAAAATGTCAAATATTTTTTTTTCTGTATCTACATGGAGACACGTGAAAGTAATGTGCGCGAATTGATCGAATGTAATTAAACGAGAGCGTTGTAGTTTCTTGAAATGTCTCGTAAGCTTACACCGTGTTCCTTGATTATCTCTTGATTGGACGGTGATTAAGTAAATCCCCAAGGATTAAGCGCGTGTTCGAATTAAACTTTGCAAACCATTTCCATCCAATTCTTGTCTTGTAGCACTGCGCTGCAATGTTAACGTGTTATTTAATGAAATCTATTATACATGCAGATGAAACGTCTCCTATTTTGAATAATCCCATATTCGCTGCCTGTATCCTGACACATTACCTACTTAGTACGTATACGTTTAGATAAAAGTTGCTACTCATTTTCTTCACATTTCACCCTGAGAATGATTATAAGTTATAATTAATCACATACTTTGCTTTGCTTTATTGATATTAAATTCTAAACTGGACGCTACTTTGATGAGTTTTGATTACAAAAATCGCAAAGATCTGATAAAGGAATCCTTGAATTCTTCGAGGTGTAACATTCTAAAAAATCATGTGCGTCAGATTCTGTTCCATTATTTGATAATCTGGAAAGTTCCTTCTGCATAAGCAACGGTTAATTAATGTGGTAAATTCGGATCATTCTATACCAACATACCCTCGCTGACCAACGAAACCGTACCCAGAGCGGGTCCGCGGTCCGGCTAGCTGGCGGTGCATTGTTTCACGCTGGATGAGAATTTAATTTGCACGAGGCCACGAGAGGAGGGAAAATCAGGGGTTGGAGGTGGGCCGGATGCTGCCTTGTTTAAGCGTGGGTGGGGGTGTCAAATTGAATTACCCCCCACCCCATCAACCGGGTTCCCGAGGGATGCTGACGGAGACGGGCGCGCGCCCGCGCTCTACGGGACGTTATACGGGGGTTGTATACAGTATCTGTACCAAGGGGTGGGTATAATATACCTGTGTGAAGGTGCGTGGGTTTATGTGTATCTAGATACTCCGGGTATATGACTAGCTGCACGTACGTATACCTGGTACGTAAAAAGTTTATATTATAGTCCGAGTTGGTGTAGAGGGGTTTTCAATTAAAATGAACGGTTTATGGGGGGTGGGAAGGCTTATTTTTTTTTCTCCGGAAATTCTTCGGTCAGACTACGTCTCGGCTACGAGTTCAACGGAAGAAAATTACTCATACTTAAGGATCTCCAAAGGGTTTTGGAAACTTTGAACCTTGATGGGACTTTATACCTCTGTTTGATTCATTTTATAGGAACTCGGATTATACAGGTAGAGTTTATCACAACAAATCTTATTTGAGTATGAATTAGCTGGGTTTTACTTTTGGTTCCAAAAAATTGAATAATCGGCCAGACAAATTGTATATGTAGTTGATTCCCAAATTTGATGAAAAATTATTTGTCCTAGACATAATAGCTATGAAACAACTGACAACATCCGGAAATCCATTCTACGGGAGGATTCACATTATTTCTTTAAATATTTCGCTCCAAATTCCCCAAGCCTGTTTCACCCCATCTCCTCCATCCACTGTCCTGAAAATCTCATAGCGTAGATCACAATGTACACGAAGTTAGAGAATAAGCGAGTTCCTGCTCGCAGATTATTTAAATGCAAACACAAAGTTGCAGAGGGGCACATTGTTCCCTCCCGGTTATTTTACAATTCAATCTGTGCTCGCGTTCGCCCAACTTCGTATCCCACCCCCAACTTCAACCCCCAACCCCCAGGTCCCCGCCAACGTTCTCGTCGTCGTCCTGTACCCCCGCCAACAGTCGACAGGGGCGGGAGCGTTCATTGTGACGTCGTTAAGTCTCCGTGCCTCCATCATGACTTTGCTCCGTGTCTCAGGGTGTTTTTTTTTCTCTTTTTTTTTAACTTTTTTTTTTTTTTTTGGCCGACGCCATCTCTCTCTGTAATTGTACGTCTCTCAAGTATTTGCATGACTTGGAAGCACACCCTCGCCTCGCCTTCTGCTTTCTTTATATATCTCTTATTAGCCGTTCTTCTGTTTTCTGCGCCCCAAACCGGTATAACTAAATTACAGGTAAAGAGAAATCAACTATTCACTGATTCATTTCATTTACCTGATTTTAGAAAAAAGAAATTATTCACAATCAAAATTGTATTCAAAAATTCGAATATATTATCCGTAAAACTTTATAGACAGACGGTATTATGTATATATTTTAAAAATATAACGATAAAATCTATAGCGAACACTTAAGAAAATTGCTTCATTCATTTTTGTTCTACAATTTTTGACTAATAATAATATGAGGCCCATTTCCGTTGTAGTAACTTCCGCTACGTGCGGTGTATAAAAGGTTCAAGAGCGAACTTGCTGGTGTAGACGTTTAATACTGATAAAAATGTTTGCTTAACCCCGGGAAAATTTAGACAAGGCTCACAATGTTCGCCTTCAATATTTAAGAAAGTCACTCTTTCAACCACGAAGACGTTTCAATCAACAAAGTGTCACGTACTACTTCCGCTGCCCTTTACATTAAATGTGGCAGCCTCAGGCCTCTACACACTCGTATCTAGGGGGGTAGATATTAAATGCATGTGTTTTCTACACATGTTCACAGTATTATACAAAATCGTTTAATATCCGCTGTGATTACTGAGAGAGTAATTTAGTAATAGTAGAAAATACGTCGCGTTCAATTTCGTTGAATTCCAACTAATGCAGACACGAAACCTGATCTGGTTTAACGTTACGATGAGAATCAAGCATCACGGTCTCACCAAGGCTTACCTTTTCAGCGCCCCTTTTCTATCTTACTCGGTATGACTTTGTAGAGAACCTACGTTAATCAATGGGAAGTCAATTTCCGAACAATACATATCAAGTAATTCTAGAGATCCGGTTGAAATTAGCAAAATTAAACAGAGAATGTGAATTTTTCATGGAACAACAATATCTATGTCGTTCGATCTCCTGCTGAACCCTATAAAAGCCTTCAATTCGACTTAGAAACACATTGATAAGTTAAATCAATTAATAATTCAATCAAGATTATGACGATTCATTCCCTGCAGGTAGAGTTTGAATTAATTCCAATTGTCACGCTCCGAAATATGTAACGTGAAGAATTCGGTATTATTTTACATAGTTTTGTTGTGATATGATTTTTCAACGAATTGATCTTTTATCATAATTTAATAGATCTTTCTGAATTCGCGAGATACCGCAAAGCGTAGCGTCGCTAAAATTAACAATTTAACGGTAATTACGCGGCGTCGTTTGTTCCCTACATCCCATTACCTCCGTTGCTCGCTCTGCACAGTCTTCTGTCTTCTGTATTTTCCGTACAGGTGCTTACACGGGAGGGTGGCAATTATGCTGATGATTTTATCAATTAAATATTAACTCGCTACCGCGGAGGGTCTTTCCAGGGCTGATCGTATCTGTCAATGTATTGTACGGTTTTGGGGTGGTGGTTACAATTAGCGTAATGAAATTTACGCACACGCTATATAGCTTCGGTGTTGTGGAATTATACAACTTTGATGTTACACCGACTCCTTTGAATTACATACCTAATGCTTTCTCCTGCACAAACGCCTGCAGACCTCCGGTTTTCAGCCACTAATTTGTTAGGGTCAATTAATCAGCGATCAGACACCTGATTCTTGAAACTGGGTTCTCAAAATACGATCACCTTCATTCAGGCTAAATTAATCAATGACTGACTGCTGCAATCAGATATGAATTATTTCACATTTCGACTCATCAGACTTGTCAAAATTTCATCTATACAGTTCCGTTATTATTGAATGTTTGGGATAACTCGTAAATGAGAAAGTTCTCAATGAAACCGAAGGATTAAGCAATAAAAAAAAATAAAAAAATAAAAAATCTACCTTAATATCAAAACGAATCCAATTTTTGAAATTGACTGCAGGACCCATCATTGAAATTCTGCTAAGGACATACGATGAAGTAAAGTAATGAGTTCTTTTTTTTTTCGATCTCTGCTATTGTGACAATGAGAAATAAGTGCAGGCAGGTTAATCATCATTTGATCCTTGGGGGTTTGGATCGTCGTTGTAATCCGGCATCTCTGTTCATTCAAATCCATATTTCATGCAGCTATATATATAAACTCAGTATATATTTTCATTTCGGGAACTAACGCGTATCAAAGAACGATTCGCAGAACCTAGAGTGAGGGTATCGCAGCGTCCCTCAAGGGAATTAAAAGATTAAGTAGTAGCTTTAAAATCGAGCGGATAACAACTTTAATAATTAAATTGCTCTTCCATGAACCTTTAGCTTGAATATGATGTACTTTTATTTTTGAGCTAGTATACGTCAAGGGAATCAAGCCTAAGGATTATTCCTTTGGTATCTTCCATATTTAATTTCCGTCGATACAAAATTTCATGTTTAGTATGTTTATGTACTCACATGTACTCTATAGCTACATCAGGGATTCTATGTAGATGTACAACACAAAGTTATAAATTAGCAAGAATGATATAGCTGCACGAAAGTCGCGAAACAACTTTAGCCGTACTCCGTGCGGCTTATATGTTTATTTAATGAATCTCCACTTTCCTGTACTACATACATGCTGCACATGTTATAGCCATCGCACGGAATTCCCGCCGTTCCGTTGGTCTGCACGCGATTCTGATCCGTATCAATCCGACGTGTATATTTATATGAGTTAGATATGTGCATTTACACATACTATATACACGTGTAGCTAAGTGCGTTCCTTTGTTTTTAACATCATCTTTACCTTAATTGCTCTACAGTATTCGATCGATCTTTATACTTTCTGACGAGTTTGGTTTTGGTTTAAAGCTTCGATTCTATAACAGTGATGGGGAACCTGCAGAGAGTGTTTTGAGAATGGGTATTTATTTATAGGATCATCAAAAATCCTTCGAAAACTGAAGAGAAATTAGCTAGCGTCATTCCCTTTAGTATTTTCGTTACTAAAGTAAAACTACTTAGAACTTATCGGATTGGTTTCTTTCGCCTTGCGAGTAAGCTGACGTATAACTTAACGCAAACTATACTATCGGCAAAGTTTTCCGAATCACCTGAGTCCTGTTAAACTTCGATTATTTATGTCCGGCGCCTCGTCCATTTTAGCTTTCGACCATGTCCAGCTATAGTACTTCTCTAATCATGTGCTTTTATGCTTTCAGGGATCCGTGATTTCTGATTTTCCTATGACCTGTATCTATATATTATGTGAATGTGCAAATCAATATTTCATTTGGCATATTGGTTGAGATAACATCTGACGAACTAACCCTATGAAGTCTTCTGGATGGCTTTAGAAACGTAATTTAATACGTTGTAGTTTGACTCACATAAAATCATTTATACATTGATAAATTGAATCTGGTAGCAAATATAAATAAATTTTTTTAGATCAGTGGCAATGAGAATGAGTTGGGTACCTCAAATCAAAAATTTGTAGCTCTTGCGATCATAGTGTCAAATATTGTATATTTTTCATTTCTGTGTATATTCTTCATCCGCCTACACGTCCCAACTCAAATGGGAATCCCCCGGGTGCATTTTGCTGTATCTAGTCCACCTCAACCACTTAGACACTCATTTGGCGCGGGTTAATCTAATTTTTACAGAGTTCGGCAGTCTATAAGTAAGAATACTTTATTAGACCATCAAAAGTGGGAACCACTTTTCAACAAAACGTAACCTGCGGAACTTTTAATGATGCAAAAGCACCGGTAGCTTGCATTAACAATTGATCATGATTATTGGCGAATGAAATATTCAATGAAACGGACATTCTGCTTCTTATTTTTTTGAATTTCGACTCATATTCATTTCAGAGCACAACAAGCTCGGTCACTGTTCATTTTTAGAAAGAATTTGCGATTATAGATATCTGGCTAAACATTGGAATACCAATATCGGAGCATCGTCTGTTGATATTTAATATACATGCTCTCTTTTTTATATGGTTACAATAGATGAAGCTTCAACATTTCTGACAGCTAATCCTTGATAAATATGAAATCATAAAAAAAAAAACAGAATTTTGTTCATTTTTCGATTACCTTGTCTGTGGGGAATCCAGGGCGACGACTTTCGCGTTAATACGTACAAATCACAATATCACAAATCAGTATCAGAATAATTATCTAACTAATTATTATCGATTCGGGTAAATCTCCGGTGTATGTGTTATTTACTCGCTGTAAACTTATCGGAATAGGTCGAATTGCGAACGGATGAAGTCTCGGACACTTGATAATATAAGGGTAACAAAAAAATCAACTGACTCTTTCCGTCCCGGATGTCAGGACGACTGTCAAACAACCGACTGTCCACGCGGCGCCTCGCGTAACCCCGACGCCCGTCGCGACGCAAAGTCACCCTCGACGGTAGTTAGCCCAGGCGCCGCCCCCTATTATGCCACCCCCGGGACAACCAACCCCTGGCTTCTGATAGCGTCAGGGCGGAGCCTGGCCTGGCAGGGGTGGCTCGTGGCTCCTGCAGCTCGTCTTCGGGGTAACTACAAACACGTACTTACAGAACGTCGCTGTTATTATTATCACCATCGTCATATCTCCTACACACTAAACCCACCCTTAAACCACAATCCATATACCTACCCTTATACCTACGTGTTTCCAGTGTATGTACAGAAATTCTTGACCAAAATCAGCGACGTTATGTTACAGCCATATCATTACCCATCAAAATAATCAAACGAGATATTTTGCAAGTACCAATTTTTTTTTTACCTGTAGGTGGTTTTATAGATTGAGAAGAAAAACGAAAAAAAAAGAAAAAAAAAAAAAAATGAGGGAAATTTGTGTAGGTAGATACACGTGTTCATATAAGGTGGCAGACGGATATATTTTTTAACGAAGCACTATTTGACGAACCGCAAAAGAGGCTGGTGTCGCTCACTCCCCTTAGCCGCCCTTCACAGCCTATTACGATTCCCGCTACCCTCGAAAGCAATAAATATCCTTCTCGGCTCCTTGTCCCCTGCCAATTATATTCGGTGGCAGCAGCGCGTCCGACACAGGAATCACAACGTGCGAACATATGTACGCATGTATACGGTCTGTATATATGCTATAGTATATATCCGATGCCCATTTCATCCTGTCCCTTTTTTTCTTATGTCTTCGCGTAACACCCCGTGATGTATCATCGAGTATTTGAAGAACCGTGTCTGTATTATTTTATCAAAGTCATTTGTGGAGGCTGCTATTTATACATATATACACCATATATATAAAAATATACAAGGGATTACTTCATGCGATGTAGATACCTATATGTGTCTGTATAATAGTTCGACGCCAACGGAAGTCTATACCTACTCAGTTGGTGGTTGAGTAGTAAAACGGCGCGTGGCGTTTAATTTAATTAAACCTCTCTTCATTTCCGGCTTTGTATATGTATTTATATAAGCAAGTCATCATTGTCATCGCAGGTTTTCTACTTTGAGCAAAACTTTAGAACCTTCGCATATTATACAAATAGGGTGAATTTAAAACTGAAGGGTTGAATTTGGAACACCAAAAAGTTAATTAATAAACAGTATATATAAAGTGCTAAAAAACATGTGAAAGAAATTCTACAATACTGAATCTACATTTGGCATTGCTGATCATCCTCGGATTGAGAGAAGCTTTTTGGTGAAGTTAAGTTTACCAATAAACTGCACTTGCAATAAAAATTTGTTTATTTTATCAATTTAGGATAACATGCGGGTATATATAATGCGTATGTAATGTGTCTACCTTATACCAACTGTAAAAGCTTTACTACCCAATTATGGTAGCTGAGTTTGATTCCCAGTGATAAAATTAAACTGGTTTTATCGTCCCGCGAAGTTTAATGATCCACGAGTTTTACCATTAGATAGATATATATATACATTATATGTATGTGTAGATATATAAGAACGGTAGCGTATGCCCACCTTTCCATGTAACAAGCAACGATCGCCGGATCTACGGCCTCGGGTTATTAAGGGAGATTTAAGTGGTTAAACGTATATTTGAATAGACCCTTGCAGAAAGGTCTTCGCTTAAGCCCCATTGGGGTCGCGTGCCATGGATTACGTTGTGTCTGTTCGCCTGTTCCCTTGTCCATCCACTTCTATTATACCTACGTATATGTACCTACACACATACATAGTCTGCTCACTTGTTCCTCAATACGTATAGTCGATGTGCACATACACATGCACATATGCAAGACCTCTTGAGCTCTCCAACGCGATACCACTTGTGTCGCCCAGCGCTACGACCGCAAGGACCTATACAGAAGGAGCTAAGCTTCCATTAGATATTTCAGCTCAGTTTTCATGTGTGCATCATCAGTTCGAGATACGGCAGTGTTATCACTATTCGAATATGCATGCAAATGAAAAGCATGAAGTTCTCGTCTCCAAATTTGGAAATTTGGATCAGACCATCATATAATAATCGCAATGGGAGTCGGGAATATAATTAATTTCTGAATTCGTGTAAAGTACCATGAGCTAAAGGTCAGCATGGAGTGACGTCAGAATAAAATCAAGCTATGGATGATGAAACGGGGAATCGGTTTTTGGGAGCGACGATGCGTGTATAATTGTATAATAGGGTGCGAAGTTTGTGGGACTTGTAGTTATACCCGGGCGTACGTTATACTGCATATATACTGCAGTGTAGCACAGGATGATCATGATCATAATAGTTGTAAATTACAATGGCACATATGATGTTAGGTGCGAGCACCTATTCACGCCGCTACGCCTATAACCAAAATCACTGCGGTATGAGGAACATACTGCTCAGTCAATTAGTTTAATAGGATGACAGTTGTTGCCAGTGTCCCTTGTCCCTTGTTGACGAGGCGCATAGTCACGCCTCGCCGACGAAGCCGACCCAACGTACCCACTTACTACTTACTTACCACTCGACTCCTGAGCAAAAGAAACAATATAGATCAACTTGATGGTGAGGGATTTTTTATACATATATATATATATTTTTTTTTTTTTTTTCACAAATATGTCATACTAATACTATATTCGTCGATTGGGTGTGTCTTTTGTCAAGGACTGTGTGTATATGATATAAAGCTACTGATGAAATTAGCTTCTGTTTTTTTCTTCATTCTTCTTGTAGTGAAAAAAGTTTGGGTTTGCATATTTTTCAACCACAACTTTGAAGGTATTATTTTCCTGTATATAGCGATACTGTCTGTCTAGGTCGATTCGACGATTGTAACTTATGAAATAACGGTAATCCGTGTATATGGAATCCGCTCAACACTAATTGTTAGAGGATAATACAGATTACAGCCCTCCGTTCGAGGTGTACCTCCGCAACAGCAATCTGAAACAATCCCGAAGCAATTCGATAGATTTGATACAGTCAGCAGATACGGAATTTCGATTATTTCTTTATTACAATTTATTATTTTCATGCCGAGTAAGCGGTCGAAATAGTCGTGCTGTTATCTACCTAACTCGATTCGTGTGCAGTTTCGTATTGTATTAGAAGGATTATATTATAATAATGTAAAAATATTTCCCATTATCTAACGTATATTAGAGTCATGAATTCTATATTAATAATATACTGACTTTCGAGGAATAGAAAATGCAATATGCTATACCGAGATATGTGATCGTATAAAACACAGATATAAATCTAGAGCAAACAGATATATGTGTGACATTCATAGGGATTATTAAATTAACAATTAAATACGATATCCTGCACCAGTATATTTTATAAAAGGTCACCAAAGGATACGTTAAACGAGATCATTTTTTGAGGGTTGCAGACCTCTTCACTTGAAGTGTGTGTGCCAGGTTCATTTGGACACAATGCCTCGTGTTAGGGTTGCAAGAGTTATAGATCGACGTTGTTGTCACAGTTAACACTTAACCGGGGTTTAGCTCTGGTTCGTGAACCCCCCTACGGATCTTTTACCCTTTGTTGGGGGCTCTTTCCCCACACGCAATCGCCGCTAGAAACTACGAGAGACATTAGATCGAAGCATATGTCGTACTTTTTTACGTCCCATTATCAGCCGGATTCTAATTTTCCACAAATCTATTCGTAACCATTGGGATTATAGAGGTAAACCAAAATCATATAGAATAAAGGATAGTATATACAACTCGTGGAAAATAAATCATGCCGAACGTAGTTATATCTATAATACGTAGGTATTTTTCATCTTCTCAAACCTGAGGTTCATACAGCTTTTTATTTATTCATTTATTTATTCAACGACGAGAAATAAGTATAAAGTCATAACTAAGAGTTTTAGTTCTACGATCAATCAATTGGAAAGTAACTTACAGCGTTATTAAAATTGGTAACTACATGAATTAAATTATATTTGGCCTGAATTTTTACTGGGTTTTCCTTATTTCCGTGTCACAGTTAACTTGATGCAAATTGTGATCGATCGGGCTTTTCCAACTCAGCCCGAAATTAATAATTACTTACGATTAGTCTAATTCCAGAAGGGATATATATCACAGGATGCAGTTTCGACTAATGTCTGATCAAGTCGTTTGTGAAAGTATAGTTAGCTTGTAATAGTAGGTATTTAATATTCCAACATTCGGTGTCGAACAGCCGTAAAGACCCTAATAGGCTGTGGCCACAATGGAATATAACCATCAATAGTGAGTTACGACGGCCACGTGCCATGGCATATAATAATAAAGAGATCGTAGGACCATTGTCAAGAGAATCGACCTTCCTCGCAAATAACTGGTGTTCGGTTGCCCGCATGCAAACGTCTTAATAATAGCTTTATTATATTATGGGGAAAACTCTGTATGCATGTTCGAGACTGATGAAGTAGAAATTGGCATAAATACGTATACATATGTGCACAGTATCGATAATTCTATATGACAAAGGCGATGGGAGTTTGGAGCATTCGACTAAATTCAATATCATCTACAGGGCTATTCAGTTTGATGGAGCCATAAAATCTCAGACTAAATGTCCTTTACCAAAAATTCAAGCAGTTGTTAGTTTCTCTGTTACAGAAGGTTCTAAGTTGACTTATTACAGAGCTTACAGGTATATGTGTCTCATGCAGAACCAAATCAAGAATCTGAACTGTACAGTGCCTTTAGCGCAGCCCGTCCCTGTACTGCACCTTCCACTTAATTGATACTTGAAATGAAAAGTCTCAGGGAAAAGAAACTGGCAAATGAAGAGGCAATTGATTATTGATATATATCTATAGGAATTTATTGCTGCTGAATCGATACAATATTACTTATTTCTAAAGTTATATACATTTTGCAATTGATTCTGAAAAGAAAAAAAATGTACCCAGCGCAAGTAAATCTCTTTATTTGCTTCCTGGCATACAGGTTAGCAAAGTTTTGGAATACTTCTTATAATATGCCTGTCATGGTCGTATTTCGCTAGCGCGCAACCTCCATGCGAACGCTTTGACACCACGAAGGCCACTGACCCCGTGTCAGGTGCCTTTATCCTAGGTCAGTGTTCCTCCTTGTAACGACGGGGTGCAAAATGGTATTGCCATCTCGTGGTGAAATTTTCGAACTACCTTTTTCCGCAAACATAAGTGAACCTTATTGTATGCAACTTCCGTGTCATTCTTGTGATCTCTTACTTGAAATTACTCGTATAATAAGGCGTACAGACGTTTGCAACAAATGTAGTTCGCCCATTTGATCGCGAGACCGCGATACCATTTGGCACTCTGTTGACGAAGAAATCACCGTTTCTCACCGTTTTCCTCCACCGCCTTTCACCTTCTATCAATTCAAGATACACATACTTTTGGGATTTCAAGCCGAATGGACCATATTATTTTGCGTCTAACTGCATTAGTCCTGCGATACTGTAGAAGTACAGCCCGTGCGGCGCCAGGCTGTGCGGCATAGAGTCGGAAAGAAAGCTGAAATGCCGTCGCTTGCGTAGAAAGAGAGAAAAGACCGAGTGGCCACTGGTATCTCTGTTTAATACCGCGTGCGCACGCAACATTGGTAAAGGATAGATGTGGCCGCCCAGTTGTTTGTCTCTTTTCATTCCGGGTGACACTTCCATTTACGTAGGCTCCTATGGGTATCCTACTCTATGTCTATAAGGTCTTTGAGTTTAGCAGCTCTCACCTAGCAACTTCTTAGCACACCATCCCTAATCACACTATGGGTGAGTGGTTCTCGTGGCGTTGACGACTTTGTCAGGTGCCACAATAAAAATATTCCGAACTTGTTTACAATCGACAGATACGATATTTTTAAGAATCAATTACAAGTTGTACAAACATAAGGTTAATAGCAATAAGTGATAATGTATTGATGCTACAGCAATAATTGACCCGATATTATACCATATAATAATCAATCGCTTCGTTATTTTCCACCATCTCCTCCCTGCAAGCTCTGTATTTTTATGTAGGCTTATTTGTGGCAGCGTTATTTATAGAGTTAGAAAAATTTTGAGTTCAAAAATTCTGGTATCAGAAGAGCATCTGACCTGAGGAGGTATGCCGGAATTTTTGCAGGATAAAGGCCATGTGTGTCGATATAGGTATGCATGCGTGTCTTCATGCACGTCGTAATACAATTAAGTTAGTAGCGATTTTGAGA
The DNA here is from genome assembly GCA_943736025.1 of Tenthredo mesomela. Classification (NCBI taxonomy): domain Eukaryota; kingdom Metazoa; phylum Arthropoda; class Insecta; order Hymenoptera; family Tenthredinidae; genus Tenthredo; species Tenthredo mesomela. Next base: position 10,278,157 of record OX031013.1, read on the forward strand.
GTTTTAAGTCGAAAAATGCCCCGGGTATCAGGAAAACATCTGGCCCGAGGAGGTGTGCTGAAATTTTTGGTGGGAGAACGGAGTAGTGTATCGATATAGGCATGCATACGTGTCTTCATGCACGTCGTTATATAATTGAATATTATTGCGATTTTCAGAGTTAAAAGAATCTCAGGTCGAAATCTGCTCCTGGTATCAGGAAAACATCTGACCCGAGGAGGTGTGGTAAAATTTTTGGAAGGGGAAAAGAGTAGTGTATCGATGTAGCCGTGCATACGCTGCTTCATGCACGTCGCTATTGAAGGTCATGTATACTAGTTATTTTGAAATTTAAAAAATTTTTAAGTAAAAAATACTCCTGGTATCAGGAGAACATCTGACCCGAGGAGGTGTGCTTAAATTTTTGGAGGGGGAAAGGAGTAGTGTATCGATATAGGCATGCATACGCTGTTTCATGTATATGGATATAGTCCTTGTATAATTAAATTATTAGCGATTTTCAGAGTTAGAAAAATTCCAAGTTGAAAAATGCTCCGTGTATCAGGAGAACATCTGACCTGAAGACATGTGCTGAAAGTTTTGAATACCTAACTGTAAATGTCTCAATTGTAATTTCGTACTTTTGCTGAATTACAAAGTCTGAGGTAGAAAAAAATGAAAAACAATAGAGCAATTGATTTTTCATATATTTTGAATTTTATTACAGTAGCATCGATACATTGCCAAAGTTATGTACAATTTGTAATTGTTGCTTAAAAACAAACATATACTTATTGCAATGGATCAGGTCGCTCTCTATGCTCAAAAGTTATTTTAATTCAAATCACATTTCTATTACTCTATGTAATACCTAATATAACTAAATTTACGGAACGTCAGTTCAATACATGTACGCTCGGCGTTGCAATGAGAACTGAATCTGAATCCTTGCTGAAAGGAGATGTTCATACGCTAATGGAAGTATATTCAACTGTAATAGAAGGAGTTGTGTTATGGTATTGAGAATTCAATCTCAAATCGGCTCGGAATCGAACTCGTATTCTTTTGAATCGATAGGAATCTCCTCCACATGAAAAACATGTGATAGAAAATCGATGCATAGGTATTTTTGTGTTTGACCGAAATGTTTCATTCAATTAATCGAAAAACCCGACGTAAAAAATCTTTTCTCGCAATTGAGTAAATTGTCTACTTTGCGAGAAAAAAAATACCCCTATGCGTACGCTTTGACGCCTCTAGGGCCACTGACCCCGTGCAAGTACTAGTACCCTAGGTCAGTGCTCCTCTCAACAGGATGGCAAATGGTCTCGCCATCTCACGGGCGAATCTCTGAACTAGTTTCACCGCGGTAGCAGTGGAATCTCGTCATATGCAACCCGCATACCATAATGGTCGTGCAGGTTGCATACAATAAAGCGTACACATGTTCGTCGTGAAAGTAATTTTGGTGAATGAAATTCAGACTTCAATTTTAATAAAAAAAAATTTACCCTGAAAATATGGCTCCGTCAAACTGATTCGTTTCATAAGATTCTTTGTTACTGAATTCTGAAAAATTCGAGTCCTAGCATAAAGAATCGATTTTAATGAGACAGTAATTGATTTGCATTGAACTTCTCTTCTCTTAGATATCTTACTATACCCAAAAAAGCTCAATACTAGTCCCTGGTTAACTCGAAAAAATAATTTTTAAGATAATGTTGAAAAATAGTATGAAATGCTGAACCAATTTGATTGTGTATCGACATGTCCGCTATTTCTTATGATAAATTTTATCAGTGGGTTCAGAAAAGGATGAATCAGTAACTGCAGATTAGAAGAGACAAGTAAAGCTCATCAGCGGTTGATCAAAATAAAATCGTTGGTCACTTACCAGCTGCTTCAAAACGAGCTGCTTTTAACCATTTACAGAGCCATCTATAGAAGTAGAAGTAATCTAACGAAAGCTTACCCCTAGTGGTATTATATTTGCACCCCATAATACCCCACAATTTTGACCACGTCATATACCTACCTACCCTCCGTTCAAACTGCAGTTCGCTGCCCACCGATCAGTAACATAGATACCTACTTCGCGTTCTATTACCCATTTGCCGTCCAAACTACCGATGGAAAAAGCTCGAATACATATTCTATATTTTTATATCAACGAGGTAAAAAGACCTGCGGAGTCTCTGCAGAACAGAAAATTAATTTCAGGAAGCTGTGGTTACTTTGTTCGAATGTTGAACATTATGCAAAATGACTTATTTACCGATTTTCTAGGATAACAAAATCAACCGATATCTAGATGTCAGCTAGTGTTTGATACCTTGATTCTATCCTTGATCCTTATCTGTAGCTTAACATCCCATTTGACTATATTAACATATACTATCTAACTGCTTATGCCCTAGTTCAGGTTTTCCTTTTGAGCTTTGATAATGAATGAAAATGAAAATGAACATGCGAAGTGGAAAAGATGTAGGTATACATATGTGTTTGTTTCTGCTTTGAACTGACGCTAAGGTCTAGAACAAATAATTTCGAATCTCTTCCTGGCAATTCTACTATGCAATTTAATTACTGTGCAGCTATAGTCTCGATGGTTTTAGCCTAGCCCATAGAATTAAACATGGGAAAATGAAGATATAGATTTTCAGATAGCTTTGGATAATCCGATTCAAAATTATCCACGGTGTATTATAATATACTGTAGGAGTACCAGCGATCATGCAGCAGAGTACACTAAACCGACATCATAATCACACGTAGCCCTCTCAGCTACAAAGGAATACAATCAGAGCTCACTGTAGCACGGGGTGTATTGTTAATGTTCACTGTTCACCGTTCACCGTTCAATGCTATCCCTAACTAAATACTGTCCCCGGCACGCCCTATCCCCTAATGGGGGCTGCCGTCGTTCTGTGTCTGCCTACAACTATATATAAACGTTTTATGTATAGATGTATACATATACGTAGTACATACACAATTATATAGATTTATGTATGTACAGGTATACCTGGGCTGCGTCGATCCGGTTCGAGAAGAGTTAGAATCCTAGTTTGAAAGACTGTAGCGCGTCGAGTACCTACCTACCACTGGCGACCGCGCGCTAAGTGAATTGAAAAAGGGTTGCGGGATCTGGTAATCTCTTGCTAATCCATAGCTTACACAGACTCGAGTGTAAATATTGATTCCAATCTGTTGGTAGTACAATACGATCTTACCTACGCTACTGCAGCAGACCTGTCAATACTGGACACGAGACGCTGTCAAAACAGTCATTACAGACACTTGTAACAACCGCGATGATCGCTTCATTGAACCCTTGCTCTGGCGCATACAATTAGAGAAACCAGAAATCTTCGGCAAGGAACGTGACAAACGTTTGTTGCTTTCAACCCCTATCTTCAAACTTCCTCAGATCGTTTATCTCGGCTTATTTTTATCGTAAGAACTTTTTTCAACCCCTATTTCAGCTTTTCTTTTTCAATATTTTTATCACCATTCATGACGATCATTCTTACGAGCAAAGGCATCAGGATAAATGTAATGGTGTTTGTTCACTGGTATAACAGATTCTCTAAATCTCTCATGAAATCATACGAAAAACCCATAAAGAACGAATGAAACTAAAAGAGATTTTGCCAATGCGTGTATAATTTATCAATCCTACGAAAATAAATCGTTGTGTAAAATGCCCTGTATAGTATCATGAGTTACCAATATCACGTATTTCCTAGTCCATCAAATTCTATCTGGCTCATCGCGCTAATCACAGGATCATCGGGCACGACTTGCTTATTCGTTCTTGGCGTATTCAGTAACCCTGATAACGCTAATTGCGCTGGATTGTAGACATCTTTGTTAAGGTACCCCTCGTTACTTTGATCGTTGTAGACCAGGTTGTGAGGTGCAAATACATCGGCCTGTAGACGCGTCACTATTATCCCTATGCTCTCGATGAGGGCAAGGAGAATACCGCCGACAGCCGCACTACCCAGCATCGATGGAACGCCCGTTCTAGCTGCCAAAATACCACCAGTAAGCGCACCACTCATTATCGAATTCCAAGGGTCCTCCCGGCGACGACAATGCACCAGGGTGCACTCGATGGCGGAGAAAAGACCGCCCCAAATAGCAAAGTTTCCTGCTACTTGAGGCACTTTAGTTTTTATTGCGGTTACACTGCTGGCAAAACGTCTTCTCATCCCTGATGGAGCGTTGCGGAAACCTAATAGGCTCTGCAAAAACGGGAGAGGAGCAGAGGCTGCAAATTGTTGTTTGTTGTGTTTGCAGCTAGACACTCATCAACTATTGCTTTGAGCTGCATAAGACATAAGTGAGTGAAGAAGAAGCTGGTTGAAATGAACCTGAAAGAGAGATCCTCCGATAGCTCCCATAGCAAAAGCTCCACCACAATCGTCGATGACCCTCCAGGGGCACGGCTCTCTCGCATATTCCATGCTCACTTATGGTGTCGACTCGTGTCACGGGATATACTGACTGGAATTTGCGTTGACAAACGAAACGTTCACCCTGATTTTGATACGAGATCAACATCCAGCAATGCTCTTTTCGCGAATAATTTCGTTATATCTGGAACAACTACAGTATAACCACAAAAGTCATATCCTTGTCTCTTTTCATTTGGTCTGATTTGTGTTTTTTTTTTTTTGTATATGAAATAAACTGAATCTAGCTGAGTTCTAAATTTAAGACAGAAAAAAAAAGAGAAGACTGTTTTTTGTGAAAAACAGTTGATTTCTTGTCACAAGACAAGTCAGTCATTATAATCTACTCAAGGAAACTTGAGTAGATTTCGAGTAAATGAAGAATGCCACATAGGACGTGTCGAATGCGAATCTAATCGCGAGTATAGTGGCGCATATTGGTAGTTCGCCTGCGGCTGATTCGCGGCGGACTTAACGCGCCCCTTCTCACTCTCCCTTTGACGTTCCCTTGGGACGTATTGCCAGCTATTACACGATGATTACCCAACAGTATGTGGGTGTAATACGAGAAATACGGTATATAGTACACAGCTATAGTGGGCATTAAGGATCTGGTGACAGTCTAGCTGTAAACTCGCCTCACATTCGTAGCTGCAATGCAAACCTGGATTTAAACAGCTCCGAAAGGGCATAGCGACTAGCACGTATGTCACTGCATCTGTCCCCTCTGTACAAACAAAATTACAGTTATTGCTTACGCGCAATAAGGTGCAGCATGCATAAAACTCTATATTATGCGATCATCAGCTGGTGGAGGTTGGTGTCTTACTTTTTTCGATTTGTAAAAAGGTCAACATCGGTTATTACAGCTATTTCTGGTCAGGTATTTGATAACTGAATTCTCAGCTTTTTCCATCTTATGCAGGTATAGAATAGAATGAAAGTAGTACCATCAGTGCAGTAATTGTCAACATCGTATGATAAAGAACACTTTGAGATGTTCACTTCGGAACTTCGTATCTCACTTTTAGCCCAAGAATATTACATCTATAAATAAATACTACGTATGGGATGCCTACTCGTATAAGGTTGTTATAGTTTTGCATATAAATTCATAGTTGGTCAGAAACAGCCTGAAACCCTTCTTTCCCTAATCCTGATCCAATCAGAGTTTGCTCCAGGGTCGATTACTGCACACTCATTGGTAGCCACGAGCCTATATGATCTTTTCCTAAACGTTTATTATTTCAAACAGAGTTACACCCCCGCAGCCTGTTCCTTTTCGCATGTATATTATGTCTGTGTATGTATATAATGTATGTCTATTCTATTGACGTTATTACAGAGACTGAAAACCCCTTTTGTATGCAGTCTATTCGTTCTGGTAGTCTGTCCGTCAATAATTCTGTACAAAATATCTGTTGCTACTTGGCGTCGACAGGCCTCCATTGTACCAGACAACGCGTTGTACTACTACCTAGCTATACTGCAGACTATATTATCGCGGTTCGCCACGCGACAGCTGTCCGATTTTATCAATAGCCACCGATACTTTGATCAACTGATTCAGATATACCGGTGAGATTCATTTATGCAGTCCGCATTCATCAGCTGATTTCTATCGGATTTTTCGTTCAAGACTCAACCACGAGTCATTCAGTACTTACCATCGATCATGAGAGTTCAAATTTATTGCAAAAGATCAAACCTTCTTCGTTTTCAATCATAATTCTCAAGCGTAAAATCTGCTATAACTACTTTTACAATCTCTGCAGATTTTTCTCGATGCAGTAATTCTGAAGTGCGTAGGTCTAGTGACGCGCATAGATGTAATTCTCATCGAAGCGTTGTTATAGTCCCCAACGAATGAATATTTCAAAGGTACCCTCAACACTGTCAACGAGCGAATACCATTTGTGCGTAATCTATTAGTAGGTACGTGCGGTGGGACTCCGGGGATGAAGCCCTTTGGTTGTCGTGTGAGGTGCTTATGCGGTTGGTTAAGCCCGGAGTGCTGGTCCAGGGTGGTCCTGGGTGCCCTAGCCCTGCTCTATAATAGCTATGAACTCCAATGCATTTCGATTCCATTTCACCGAACGTTAGAGCCTCAAAATCGGCTTAAGGACTCTCTAGGCCACAGAACTATAATCTATGTGTCTTTATACTACACAAAATGAATAGACGGCTTAGAATTTGTTGGGAATTGATTTCTTATATAACATAATTAGACGTGTGTCTTGAATGCAGGCATCAAATTTTACCGTGGAAAACATTTTTGCATGGGTTTAATGTGACGATAGATTTTTGGATCTAAAATTTTGAAATCTATGCACGCATATTTGAACCTATAACACATATCTAGCGTACACCGCTGGCGGTCGTTCTACTGCAATCACGTCCGAGCCATTGTAAAGATCACAATGACGAGAAATATTATTCTTCATCAGTTATGGGGATATATTGATACCGCTTAGAATCTAAAGGTGCTTTGTCCTGTCTGTTCGCGGGACGACCTATCAAAACACTTGAAGCTGTTGCAACAGCCGTCTCATACTGAGAATAGTTGCTGCCGGTGCGTTCTTTCGGTATACATATATAGGAATCGGATTCCTCGGTCCTATAATAATTACAACATTCGAATAATCAAATCCGTTTCTAATAACAACATAACTATATGCACAGCCCACCCATGAATATGTTTCAACATTTGTTCTCCCTCGTAGATCAGACGTTGGAAAGGAAATCTGCATTCTGTATTACCAATCCATTTCTGAAAGTAGACAATCCTTGACATTATATCACCAAGCAGGCTCCACTTTTTAAACGTTTCAACATATATCATTCAAGTTTCTACATAATATATGGATAAAAATCGATTTTGACAGCATCAATGATTTTGGACTTTCTTTCTTTTGAAAAATTTGTATTGATTTTAACATAAGATACATGTAGATATTTGCGAAATTCCTACGCCCGTGGCCACGTGCAGTTATCTCGAGAACGCCATAGTTCGAGGTGGCCGCCCCTGGTCCATAACAATGCGGATCTTATATCCCAGGACAAAGCTAAACACCCAAAATATTGGCAAATCCGTGCATTCAGAAGCGTGAAATATTTCCAATTGTTCCTGGTAATCCTGTTACTAGGGCAAACGGTCACGTTTCAGTCGTCCTAGAGGAATCAAGAAGGTGTCTCGAAGGACTTCCGTACCCTAAATATAGCTTTTCAGACTGCATTACGCGCGGACAAGAAGAGGTGACAAAGAAAATCTTGTTCCGGCTTTATCACGACACAAAACACTCTGCCAAACTCTATGCCTAAATATCTGCAGGAACTAATTGAAGGATACTCAACACTTTACGAAACGATTCACTTCACTGGCCTCATAGTCACCTCCCTGTGGATTCCCGCTGAGATTTTGACCGCCCGTTAACTCTAGGAGTACCTCTCCAGCGGTGCGAATTCCCTCTGAATCGATCGGTACATTATCCGGTTAGTGCGTGCGACCGCGATGTTGTGACTGACGGGAATCGCTACCCCATAAATATTTCCTTCAGGTTTCAACCTCGTACTTCTGTATATTATGTCGATATATATTTGATCCTTCAAGATGACGTGGTGCTATGCATATATTTTTTCGGTTAAACCGGTAGAAAAAACAACATCCCTCGAAGCACGGGGTAGTAAACATCTTCTCTTGTTAAGAGGGAGAGAATTTTTATATACAACGATAAAGCTTATAAATTATGAATATTTAAGGAGTCTCTACAGAATATATAAGGGCTTTTATAGAGATATTTACATTGGAAAATAAGGTGCTTAGGCGGCGCTCAACCTCCTTTCCCTGTATACGTATACTACACTGCTTTGGTATACATACACATTTATATATATAGTATTATTATATACACACACAGTTCGGCGTCAAAACGGTACAGCCCTTTGAAGCGCCAAAGCTCCATCAAGGCTAATGGACTCCGTCAAGGAACCCTCCCCCTTTGAACCTCCTCCGATCTCTTCTCCCTCAGATCCTCTGTAGCACCCTTTAGTCGCCTGTCGCCGACTACCTAGAGACCAATATGCAAGCAGGACTGCAAACGTGTTTAGTACTAGTTGATTGCAAGCTCATTATATATTGTGCCTAAAACCTTGTTGCGAAATAGTATAGGTACTAGATATCGTTGAAGATTTGCGGTGGCCCATATGTTGCTCTTTAAAGATACTGAAAGATTTCGATCAAGATATAGGCGTGGATGCCAGGTAGTTATAGATGAGAAGATCAACCGATGGGATGTAATGATTTTATATAATATAATAATAGCCTGAAGAATTTTTGATCAATTTTTTGAAACTTCAGTAGGAATATTTCTGTGAGGATATTATAGTTGCATGTAATTCTCTTGGAATTGAAACACTAAGTATAGTGTGTGATGAGAATATTATACAAATCTGAATGTATGCTTGGTATGGAATGCTTGGTAGAAAATAGATAAGATTGAAGATTCATGTCTTGATACGTTATACCTACGTAATCGCTAAAGCCACAACGATGGGGTGATACCTACACTACCACCTCGTCTGCAATGTATAAGTTTCGTTTGCTACGAAGTTTGAAAACCGATTAGGAAAGTTTACGAACGGTATCAAAACTGTGGGGTGCCACCATCGGCTACGTTAACTCTGTCCGTATATATGAATACCTGTAAAGGAACACCGTTCCAAGTGTATTTCACTGTATACGTATACATATAGGAATGTGTTCAAGGATCGTCGTGACAAGGGTTAAAGTCGCCTAGATTATCCTTCTGCTATACTGAGAATTATAAATTTCAAATCGCAATGCTCAACACTTTGATTCTAAGTTGGTAAATTTCTTCATAAATTGGGTGTGAGATTTTTCTCTAGTAATTGCTACTCTTCCCTGCCTCCCAGCATATGGTCCTGTGCACACGTATATAGTAAACCATATACATTATACACATATCCACGGTATATAAGTTTCTATGGTCAAGCAAACAAGTTTTGCTTAGTTTCGTGCGTGGGGTTGGCAAGGATTAGCAAAGTATTATCGTCCTCTAGATTAATATTGGTAAGTTCCATACCTCCGTTATTGCGACTGGAATAACAAGCTCAAGGTTTTTTTTTTTTAATTATTTTTAGCACAATGGGAATGAAGCATTCGGGATTACAAGCATTCGAAATTTATTTGTTGCACTGATTATAATCACGCGGGGTTGATTAATCTGATGGTAATTCTGTGATAGATGAAATTATATGAATGCCTATGGGCAGACACACAAATATGTGTATACATGTTTTATACAATACATGGATTATATTATGCATATACGTTGTTCCATAGGGTATAAGAACCCTTGCAATGTTACAGTGACTATAGGATACTCGAGAGGTGCCAAGTTGCCTCCATACATCTGCCACTTACTCGCGTCCAACCTCTCTCGATTGTTACAATTTTTCTTTTTTTTTTTTTTTTTTTTTTTTCTTCTTCTTTTTTCTCCTTTTTCACAATGCCTCTCGCCATTCTGTTACAATTATCTCCATTATTGGAGTAAAGTGAGAGAGAAGTGAGAACGATTTAGACCATTTTAGAGCACAATGTACCTCCGGGTCTTCGTGCAACATCCTATGGTTCTGGTTTTTAGTGATTTCAGAGATTTTTATTGTGTTTTGACAGGAGCGAGTCTGGTTTCTCGTAACCATCGGATTTGCCCATTTTTTCATACCGTAGATCCCATAACCGAAGACCGACCTCGTGTGAACCTAAAACGTCCGAACTATTTTCCCCTTTATCTGATCGTGGCTAATGTTACAGTAAACCCTTGTCCTGTCGACAAACACGTTTGTTATTCTAATATCCTTTAATATCTTTCCACCGCAAGAAAGATGTTCTTCAGCGGTATTGGATTCCCTTTTTACGATTTTTTTTTTCTTTCTTTTCTTCTTAATGCGGGTATGTAACTTTTAAGTAACGATATTAAATGGTAATTGTGTACAGTATTCAGTATAATGAATTCAATGACCGCGTGAGAGATACTGAAGGCTGGGCAATGAGCTAATGGTTTTAAAAAGGAAAAAAACCTGTCTCGACCGTCAAAGAAAATATGACAACTACTTATTACATCTAATTGCCCTAAATACTGGCACAACAGAAATAATTACATCGATACCGCGCCGAGCACTAGCGTAGGAATGCAGTTGAAGCGAAATTAAATATGAGAAGGTATACGTTATTCAACTTGAAAGTGAATAAGTGAAAACTGTATAGCCGATTTTGTTCTCAAACTTTTTCGTAACTTTCTTTTTTATCTTTTTGAAAGGTTTTAATTCATCGCTACGCCCTTGCAACGAGGAATCAAATTATTGGCACCTAACAAAAGGCTGAAAGGCCGACAAGCCGTCAAACGGTAGAAAACTTCAACAAAGACTCGTGATTATAATTAAAACAATGGTGGGTAATTAATAACTTGGTCATGCTTCGGCGATTCGGTATAGATACAAATAAAAATGAAAATAAACCTTAGGATCACTATTATTGGCACCTGACAACGGTATCTATACTTTATGTTCACAATGGATTGGAAACTTGCTTGTTATAAGATTTAAGAATCGATAGAATAAATCAATTAGTGAATAAAAAACATATTAGCTTTATTCATTTTTGATATCTTACTCACATCAAAATCAATTTTGAAAATATTCAAGGGATATCCTTCCGTTCCTCTCGAAATGTCCTTTGGGGAATATACTTCCCTCCCACGTATATATATGCTTATTGTTGGTGTAGGAATCACGTGAAACAATACAGATGACAGACATGCCCACTGTGCTAAATTCAAACTGTCAATAATGCCGTTTGTTCCATGAGTTAAGGATAACCGAAAATGTACAAATTTCGACTTGTTTCAAATCCCTAAATCACAATTGTTTGACTAATTTCTGTAAAACTTCAAATACTACTCTGTCTCTCTGTACTGAATCGTTAAATCGGTGATTTCCATATAGTTTCATATAAATGAATGATCGATCCTTTATATCAGTGCACGTTTACGTCTGGTTCGTATCGGTTCCTGCACGCGCGCATATGTACCACGCTAATATCCGGTAGAGATCCATTGTATTTCCGCAAGCGCGTGGGGCGTCAGTCTCTGTTATTTGCAACAAAACGTAACAGTCGCTGTTTCGGCTTATATATGGTATACGTTGAAAATTCAGAGCTTGGAATGCAATCGGACCCGGAGAACGCGGGTAGGTATATGAACTATGCATTTTGTAAACTCAACACAGGAGGCTGCAGTTGGATGAAAATTGTGTTTTGTAAAAGCCGAGCGGTAGATATGAAACCAGCATGGCGGATGCTTACAAATAGTTAAAGGGCGGAACCCCGTCTACAGTTCTGCTTTTAATACAGTTCTCTTTTGTCCAAGAATTAAACGAGGTTGCGAACTATAGAGAGCGAAAAGGTTCAGGTGGGGTGAGGGAAAGGAAACTATTAAGGTAGGGGGGGTCGAGGGTCGACCTTTCCCTCGCCTCACCTCTTATGAAAATATTTTATTTTTATTTATATTTATTTTAAACCGCTATGAGAATTTCAATGATGGTCCCACTTTTTTCTCCACTGCGATTACAGATTTTATTAAATTTCCATTCATATATAGGTACTAGTTCTTCATTCGTTTGGTCCCATGATAATTTGCGGCAATGAGTTGCGGATTTTGTGTTAAAGCATCTCTGTTTCACTGTAACAGATTTATTTAAAATCGTTGTATAAATTTCCATGCAGCCTGAAAAAGAAGTTGCGAACAAATTTACAAGAATTTTAATTCATTTAAAAACAGATTGATTACCTGCAAGTACAAATTTTCTCGAGAAAGTGTTCATATAAAGACTTTGATACACTGAAAAACCGCCATTCACACTGATTCTAATTGAGCATCTAATCATATCATACACTCAGAAAAAGGTCTTGTTGACACAACCAAAATTTGGTTATTATATGCACAATCACATTTTTTTGTTCAGTCAATCAAATTTTTTGTTCAGTCAACCAAAAATTTCGTTCGGATAACCAAAATTTTGTTGGGAAAACCAAATTTTGTTGGGACAACCAAAATTTTGGCTATTCCAACAAAATTTTTGGTTGACTGAACAAAAAATGTGATTGTGCATATAATAACCCAAATTTTGGTTGTGTCAACAAGACCTTTTTCTGAGTGTAGACTCATTTGATTTTAGCAGATGTCGATTGGAGCTGAATAAAAATCGCGTAAAAATCAACCGTCAGGAAGAACTATGGAAACCTAATCAGTCTGACATTTGCCTCCATGAATAATTCATCGCCAACTACTATATTTCCAAACTTTCAGGGGTTTCGATAAGCTAGTGTTGTGGGATCATTATGTTGTACATGCTAGTGCAATATTAAGTTCCAGTTAGACCTTTACACGTAGATCATCTACACAGCTCCCTTAGTCTGTAAGGGTTGCATAGTTCTGAATAGGTACGTGCACGACTGTTTGATGAATCGTTTACTCCGTTTGGTCCATCCGCTGATAGCAGTATCCAGGTCTTTGACCAGGTCACGGTCGTGGTTGCAACATATTATGATAGCGAGTGCGAGTGTAAATGATCTTGCAGTTTACACGGATGATAGCCGGACTGTAACGGAACGAATAAGAGCTGAAGCAATGGATTGAGCTCGTCTGCAAGCTGGTAGCGGAGTAAAAGTAGGTAGTGAAACACACGTAAGAGCAAATATGAGAAAATAGAAGCAAATAGAAGCAGTAAATATGAGGCGTCCACAAAGCTCTCGGAGTATAAGAGGTCGGACATATCGTTTTCGCAGGTAGAGGTAAAGGTTGAGATCAATATCTGAACGTGGTGGGTGTGGCCTTCGGATTGAACCCAGGTTGGTTCTCTAGTCTGGTTGGGCGACGGCGTCCCTCCGGGCGACGCTGGCGTCCCGGAAAAGAGGCGGTTACATCCGGGCCTCGGGGATGATGGTGGGGCATAGTGGTACCACTGAAGCGGTTCGTAAATCATAACCATCCAGTTGCTTGGTGCATGCCGGCCAAAACACCGAGAAATTCTCACCCTCAACGTAACACTAAATTTCCGTAACATAAAACCCCTCGAAGACAGCCAACGTACATGCCAGTCATCACCCCTTGTACCAGCGTCCCTAATAATGGCCCAAAGTTATCCCTGAATGTTACATTTCCATATTTGTCAAAACTCGCATCAATTTAAAACACGCATACGAAATAAATTTGACTCGCGGGTGTAAAGACGTGTGTGTTTTGTGTGCCGTTATAAGGTGGTAGTGGTTCATTGTGTGACATATACGACATGTGTAGCAACGAGAGTCCTCCGCCGACTAAAGAACCTCTGGCCGTCGGTCTTGGGGTCGGGAATCCAATGGCGGGATTTTTACCGGGCCTGGAACACTATCGTCTTCAATTATACCACTACGCAATGGCTGAAAGACTGCGTCTAGCACAGCAACTTCATCCGCAGCATCCCGGCGTTGGACATCCATCGGCTGGTGGACCGTCGGGACATCTAGGAATGTCGGCTGGATTCCCAGCACCTTTACCCCTATATCCAGCCGCAGGATATCCAAGTCGTCTTGCACTCTCGATGGCCCTTCTGCATCCCCATCATCAACGCATCCCTGAAGAACCAAAACCCCAGCATAGCTACATCGGTCTTATTGCAATGGCTATTCTATCATCGCCGGATAAGAAACTCGTCCTTTCAGACATATATCAGCACATACTGGACCACTATCCTTATTTTAGATCGCGAGGACCGGGTTGGCGTAATTCTATAAGGCATAACCTATCGCTTAACGACTGCTTTGTAAAGTCCGGAAGAAGTGCGAACGGCAAGGGTCATTATTGGGCCATCCATCCGGCTAATCTTGAGGATTTTCGACGGGGTGACTTCAGGAGACGTAAAGCTCAGAGGAAAGTCCGTCGCCACATGGGGCTGGCTGTTGACGAGGAACCGGACAGCCCTAGTCCACCGCCACTTCCGGCTACACCACCACCGCCGCCGCCGTTGGGTCCACCGGTTAGTACACAGGGGATTTCTGGACTCTGGACACCGCACCATCACTTTCATGGTCAATCTATGCACAACTCTCAACCCTCCAGGAAGCGACAATTCGATGTTGCTTCCCTTCTAGCACCGGATGACCAGATCGATGTTCTTAGACCCGTTAAGATAAGGAGATTTAGCTGCAGCGAAGACGAACACGACCTACAGGAACCTGAACCGGAAATTGACCATGACGAAGAAGACGTCGACGTTGACGGCGTCCCTGAATCTAATGTTTTACCACCAAGTCCACCGTCCAGTAGCCCTGTATCTAAAGCGTCGCCCACGAACCATGGGTGGACTAGTCCAAGCCATACTTTGTCAGGCCCTTTTTCCGCCATTCATCTTCACAATCATTTGCACGTTAGGAATTATTACGCGCCAACGAATCCTGGATCGGGATCAAGCATTTAAATTGAAGGAAAATTCGATCGTAACGATGTCCTCGTGTAAGCTAATGTTAGACATCTCTTGTTGGACAATATTTATGTATAAATATATGATATAGAGGATCATTCACAAAACTGTATAGATACACGATATAAAACGCGATGTAAATATTAGACGGCGAATATATATTATATACGTGTTACGTGAGACTGACGCGATATTGACTGTTATAATGTATAATATAATGATAAGAGAATTAAGATATTTAGTCCGTAGGTTATAATATAACTGTCTATATATATAACATACTAAACTCACAATCAGATAACAAGTGTATGGAAATATATATTATATATATTATTGTGTACAAATTAATCCTTATGTGTATATTGAATTAGATATATAGTATATATTTAATTAATCGCGTATTAATCGACCTGATAGATCGATACTCAGCATCGCGACGCGATGGTTGATGAAAAAATTGAAAAAAAAAAAAATAAAACTAGGATTATATATATTACGTATATGTATTTACCAGGCCGTCGCGACGCCCAGCCTTGAATAAAAAAAATAAAAAAAAACCACGTTACATCGCGTCGTAGCGAAAAGTACGCATGTATATGAGAAGATTTAATAAAACTTTGTTCTCACTCAACATTCGCTTTCGAAATCAATTTCTAAACACTTACATTGTTATTCTTCCCTCGATCTAATCACTCCTTGTTAATGAAAATCTACCAGTATCTATACATTCATCAGATACGGTCTGTTACTTGGATGCTCATTGTAAGCTGAAAACCACCAGGCAACAAATTCTCGAGGGTAGAATTATTCCAGAGAATATTAATTTCATTAATTTGACGCTCATATTCTTAACTGATGAACTTTTTAAAATTGATAAAACAAAATCTAAAAACTCTCTTGAATTTTCACTTCCTTGGAATGAAAATCTTGCAACTCCGAGAAAAAAGAGTGAATTTTTCACTTCAAGAAATTTAGAGAGAATAACCTAGAGGTTACTCAATTTTCCATCAGACAATTATTATAGCTCATCATTTATATATCAACAAAGTAAAAATCTATTCTAAAAAGCATTCTTAGATCTTATCGGATTGATTCACGCGATTACTTCATTATCCAAAACCTTGCCACACGCGACTTATAAATGTAAATGAAAGAAGTAAATTATTCTAACAAGCGAAATGAAATTACGTTTGTTCTCATATCAAATTTCCATTCAGCGATCACTTAGCTTAGAAAATTGCTTCTAATTACATCCATGTATAAACAAGTGTATAAATTTTTATCTCGTTTTATCAGAATACAAATTATAATCGCGAATAGATCGTGAGACGAGGTGTTTTTATTGGTTTATTTATAATTTATGCAAAAAAAATAAATAAATAAATAAAAAAAAAAAAAAAAAAAAAAAACAATACCTCCACTAATTTCTTGAGAATAATAAGTTGTCCTCGTTGTATATATAGGCGAAAGTCTGCAGTGGACCAAAGTGCTGTTTGAAATTTTATACTACTTATTTTTTTCTTACTTGCAAAATAACACTTAGTTTTTGTTTGTGTCAGGACGAATGATTTACCGTGTGTATAAAGCCTGTCTAAAACTAATAGAAACTATACCTTGAGGTTGTGCAAGCTGCTTCTGGTTTAGCGTGTTTAAATATTGAACATTAACGTTGCTTTATGAATCTCAAAGTTGTAGAAAACCTAAATACCCGTTTTATTAACCAGTGCGTTACCTCTGGCTTTTTCATTTATCAAATATATTTACCTGCGTGGTATTCCAAGCATGAAACTCAGCATCATCAACTACAACGTAAGCTACTAACTAATTGATGATATAGTAATACATCAAACGTCTAAGATAACATCTTCGGCACGTGTTTCATAGGTCGTCCTAATTACCGAGTGAAAGAAACCATCGTGCGGTTCTACAAAACTGAAACAGTGCAGCTATTACTCAAATAACATCAGTACCCGTTCGCTTTATTCAAATCTTTAATCACTCTGCAAACTATTAATTCTCTATAAAGAAAACACATCTTATAATATACCAGAAGCAGCTGTGTATAAAGTACGATGTAGCTGTTATACGAGTTGCGTTAATTATCTTCCCTAATGGTTTGTTTTTATTTGCATGATAAACTTTCCAGGGGTAAAAATGCCCACGATGTCCCACTGATCCATATTTAATCGTTTAATCACTGGCCACTGCTTTGCTCAAACCCAAAGTCCACCGGTTTGTTTATTTTTGTTAAATAGTTTGCTCGTAGCTTAAGTTCTGATTTGCTTCGCCATCGAAGCTTACCCCAGCTGGAAGCCTGGAGTTGGAAAAGCTTCTTACTGTTAGTTTAGTATAGTCTAGGTATTCGCTGTCCATATATACTATACCTACCTGACGGACGATGGACGAGACTTGTTTTCCGGTGGGCTAATCAACAGCGTGTTTGGTTTTTCCTAAGACGTAATGCTAAACTGGGTCAGCAGTAAGTTTCATCAGATTCGTGCCTTCTACCTTGATCATGGCATTTACTCCACCAGAACTTTCGACATATAATAGACTAGGCCGCTCCCTGGAGGACTACCGATCCTCACACCTGGGAAATTTCCAGTTTCCTTCAAACCTCACGTGCAGATGATGAACCGATCTATTTGTCGCAAATATATATACCAAATCCTTACCAATTGGAAACACGTGGTCATCGCACTAAACACTAATCACCCATTTTACCTGTTCAAGCATCTAGACAAAATACGGATTAGGTTTCAAACATGCATTCTATGCCTGGAGAATAAAGTTCATCCCTTTTCAGTACACTGATTGATTCTATAAATTTATATTAACTGCGGGAATACGTGTCCGTTGTATAATAATATGAGGTAGTTTTTGAAATGTCACTTGAAGCTAATTCCTATTAATTTTTTTTCCTCCCTTTTAATTCCCTGGAGACAATTAGCTACGGGTGTATACTCGGTGTAATCCTGTATCATTTTTTGTCTTTGACGTTTCGCGTACGGCTACGGTTTCTTGTTTGTGATATTTCGAGCAATATTTAACAAATTGCTTTCGTTCGGTTGTTGGGTTTCCCTCACCGCGATTCCCTGTGCAGGGATTTATCTGTACAGCGAGTCGCGTCTATATTACATAGGGTTTCATTTGATGAACCAAAAGAGAACATGTGCAGACAATAACTCCCGACATCAACCACTTGCTTTCTTCATGCCCCGCGCGAGCATCTCTGCAGTAACAATTAATAAATTGAAAATTTCAATCAAATGTCCAACACATAAAAAAAAATACCAATTTTTATCACTTTTTCGAGAATGTCTCCTCATCGACGATCTGCTCTCGGATAGATCTTGCCTCAGAGTTCGAAGCTGCAGCTAAGGGTGTTGAAAAAATAACCGACGGTTTTGTGGAAGAAAGCGACTCTGTACACATGCGGACCCCACGTTTGTTGATTTTGGCTGCGAAATAGAACTGTGTCTTGAAGTTTTCGAATATTTAACAAATAATGACTGCGCAGACGTAGCTCTTCACCTGCTATTGTTAGCATCGGTCTCGCCTTAGACAGATCGGAGCCTAGCCATAGCAGCTCGCGTACCTTACCTGAAGAGAAATAACCACCAGAGAGATTCTTTTCACGCGGTGTTGGCGAGAGAACAATATTTTTCTATCACATGGTTCGCACCAAATATGCCTATTAGGTATATATACCTCTATATGTATAACAGACCATGTGCAAGATCCCAGGATCTAGTATTCTATGTATTTTCCCAGCCTTTAGCTGTTGCGTTTATTTTTCAAAATCACTTTCACACCTTAAGCCCTAAACTGCTGCAGTTGCATATCTCATCTACCCATCTAATTTTCGATTCACTCTTACGGGGGTGAAATTCAGCAAACAGGAACTACCCGCCAATATGACCCTATTTTAACGTCATTCAAGCCAATAATAAAATCATTTTCAAATCAAATATGTCTACTGGTATACGGTGTGTTATTCGAGGGTGACGAAGATATACATGGCCATATTGTAGTCTGTGGCCTTTGTGGTCGATGCGTATGTAGATCAGATTTATTGGGACGTCGTGTGTTTGTCATGTCTGCGGGTTCCGATCTTGTCGTACATTCTAAACCCGTTTACATGTAGTACCTATCCATGTATGCATCAGGTATGTAGGTATAGGTACCTATACCTACCGATACCAGTAGTCGTTCTGCTATTGTGTATGGCTGGTGTCGTCAGGCGACCTGATCTTGTTACCTTCACTGTTGCCTACAAATGGATTTGCGGCTGCGCAGATTAGAATCTGCCACCATGATTCTCTGCCACCTCAACATCGACGGCAAGTATCGCGATGCCCGACGCTATCGGCCCCTACTATAGTCTGAAACGCTCACATATTACGTAATTCATAACGTTAACTGCACAGCTACTTCCATATTTCTCAAAATTCACGATCTAGGTATTGAAAAAGTTCCGATTTTGACTCTTGGAAAAAGAAATTCAATCAAGTTAACTGATCAAATTATTTAACATCCTGTGGCACAATATATATATATATATATTAGCTCTTTCTGGAGAGCTAATAATGCCATAAGCATAGATAGAAAAGTCTATCAGCAATGAATGAAGCTGTGAAGAGCATTGCGTAAACATGATGGTTTTGCAGAGTTCAAAGTTTTTTTTTTCCTTTTTTATTCGGAGTAGTTCGTTTTCGGTCAAGTCTGAAGAGTGGGACTCTGGGGTTTGCGGTTCCAGGTAAAATGTTATGTTCGATTTTCAAGTGGGGAGGCTTGCGGACTCCGCACGGTCTTCCCATTCAATCGTTCATTCATTCCATGGGTCTTTCAAGTACACAAGTCCTTCCAGCTCAAGCTAACTTGGCCGAAACCAGCCTGGATCATCCTGGCTCATCACTGCCACAGGATGGTCAGGTGTGACGTGTGACGCCTTAATGCCTAATAATCTATTTATGGGATTTACTCTATTTTCTATGAATACCAGGCTACCGCACAGTTGTATTCTTAGGACTCGAAAAGGTCCCCTCGCGAATTCAAGTACGCGTTCAATCGGATCAACATTCGCACTTTGATTTTAAACGATAAACTTTCGCTCCTCTAGATACGATTATCAAACATCAACGTCTTACCGATTCTTCGATTTCTCTTCCTTTTGTCACACTTTATCATTGCCATTCAGAAACGAGCTGATCAATCGATGCTATTCGAAAAAATGATGAGATCTGATTTCGGAGCTAAAAATCTGCTTTGATATTTTATCTTCTTCTATTTGTCGTTAGAATAGTCACAAAAACGGCCGATATTATTTTCGCCTGAGTTGTCGTACGACGAAGTAATACGTCGATGAATATGTGTACGTTTTTATAGGGCGACACGCGTTAAGCTTGAGTTTATTAGCTACACAATATACGCATTATATTTGCGCGCGAGTAGCATAGAATAATTATTTTTCCTTCAGACTGACTTTGCTGCTTGGGTACCTCGGTACAATTAGAAACACTATTCCCCCGGTGTTGAATCGTAGAAATACTACCTATAGGTATACGTAACGATAATATGGCTACAGGCGTCCTTTGCTCAAAGTATTATACGTTCACATCTCCTGGGGCGAAGGCAGCTGGTCTTTCGCGCAAATATAAATACAACCAGATACAATGGACTAAAAATATTTAAAGGAATCGGTCAGAGTTTAAACATAATTGTCGCAAACTACTTTATCGTTCATCGAACCAACAATAATTCCGATATTCTAGTTCAACGATTCCGGTAGCTAGGCGTTGCGACCTTATAGGCATCAACCTCAGATCCAGAATCTGTATAAAATTCCAATAATTTATTGCAATGAGCCAACGGTATGTTATCAGGATTAATTTTATTGAATTTTTTAAGCATTCATAAATCAGAAAGCAAACAGTTTTCTAGTTTGAAAAAAAAAATTAGGATAACAAGATCCTGGGAATAAATATGAATTCGCCGACTGTACACATTCATCGATGCATCGACCTCGTTGTAAATTCAAGGATTATCATATTATACACAGCAACGCGAGGCTAGTAATGCAGACTTGGCTGAAAGCCTCGAAATTTACAAACCTGTGACCAACGTTATACCAAAGCATTCACTCGTGCATGAATAGCGAACATTTGTACCGCGGTGTAGTAGACAATGCAGTAGGTACATATACCACGCTGCGATTATAAAATCCTATTACGCTTCTGCGCGATCGGGCTTTCAACAAAAGGCACAAATGTTACGCAAAATAATTCCTCTATAGCCACAAAATATTTGATAACATCCATTTTGCACCACCAGCTAGACCACAATAAGTACAATAAATATTTAGCTATGAATGAAATATACGGTAAATGATTTTTATATACATATACGTATCGCTCTTGTCTCCCTGCTCGAAGATGATATGTAAAAATATCTACAAAGAATAATATGAGAGTAAAAAAAAAAAAGTTGATGAAGAAGAAGAAGGGAGAAATAGTTGGCGGTTTTATTCCTTCGATGGAAGCTATACACACGTTCGCGTCATCAAGTATCACTCGTATTCGTTTTGGTCGCGAAGGACTCTTCGGGGTGTAACCGACCATGTGATCGAATGTTGTGGGGTCCTGTGTGCTAGCTGTGGCTTCTCGAGTTCTGAAGTATCCTCAGGCGAGTGCCGGGGCAAACGTGAATTAGAAACAAATTCGAATCGAATTCGAAACTTCGTTCCGCGACACTTTCCACATCCTGGACCAGGGTTGCCCGTGCGTAAACTCAGCTACGGTTCGGTCTTCGCGAGACTTGGGTTTCAGGATTCAAGACTCAGGATTCAGGAATCGGGATTCAAGATTCGGTTTCCTCAAGGGGCTCGCTCTGAGGACCGTGACGTGCTCGGGGCGTTTCTGGCCAGATGCAAACTGAATTTTGATTCACCCCTATCCTCGTACCGTTGGGCATTAAGACAACCAAATGACGAGCAAATTATCAACGATCATCCGAGAACGGGAGGATAGGCAGCCATAGTCGGTAATCATCGCTGATTAGTAGCTTGTCGTTGTCGTTGTTTGCATCTAAATTTTGCAAACAATTTAGGTACTACGTTCGATTTTCGCAGACTTTAGATCAAGCTCTTCATATTTATCAATTAATAAATTGGCTAGAATGGAAGCGAGAGTCGGATTGTGAAAATGTGACCCAAAGAAAAATGTTGTAGGAAAAAAAAAATGGCCTAAAGGTGTGCTATTTATAAAGCCTTTGTATGCATCTTATGTTTGCACTGCGGCCACCAGTAGCCATGTGATCGAAGTGTCCCCACAATATTTCTTTACACACGTCCCTATTTTTTACACGCGCACACAGTCAGACTCTCGGCTAATGGATCCACTCGAGACTACTTCTGCAGACGCAAACACCGTCGTCAGGCTTTTCAAAACTCGTACCCGTCCGCAGCTTCGCTACTTCTGTTCTCCAATCTCATATTATAAACAATTGTCGTATCTTATATATACCTGAACGAAAAACAATCCTAGACTTGACTCTATACTCACATCTACAACTGCATATAGACTGGAGAACTAATTCTTCATCAGTCAATGGTGATTTTAATTAAATTTTAATTCACTTAAGAAAAGTGGGTGTGCAGCAGTAAGAGTGAGTTCGAAACTATAAACGGGAAGAATTTCTTTATTTCCCAACTCCCATAGCGTCTCTGTATAGTAGTGCAGAGTTTCAACACGCAATAGCATTACCGATTGGTTACAAGGTTAGTAACAGGAGCAGGCAGTTTTACCCGTCGACGAAACCTGATCGCTTGATTTGGCGAGGTGACGCGTCCCTCGGGAAGATGGTTGCCATCCTCCGTACGAAATTCCAGATGAATCCCTAGGGGTAGCTACAGGCAGTGCTTAGCAGGCTAATATATTATCCATATCTAACACATTTTGCGTCAATTTATAGACCCACATTATTGTCCATTGTTGTGCTCAGGCTAAAGAAATACTATCGGTCACTCGATGCAGCTAAATTATTTTCTCTTTTACAAGGACGAACGCATTCACAGGTATACGTGCGGCTGTATGATATATTGCATATGCATGAGTTTAGTTATCTCATAAATAATTAAGATGCACATATACCTATATAGCTAAAGAGTTTGTTGTAAAACAACTCCGAAGTCTGAATGAAATTAACGATACAGTAGGTAGCGAAGAATTGAATTCTCATTTATTAGATCGTAGAATTTTAATTTTTTTCTAATTCGAACCAGTATCCATTATCGATAGGAATAGTGGAGATATAAAAATGTAATGACTTTATTCAGCTCTGTCAAGCCTGTAATTACCTACCCGATGGCAGTACGAAGCTGGGAGCTCAACCCCTCAATGATTATCAGAACCCTCGATGATTACCAAGTTAGTTTAAATAGAGTATAGTGTTTAAGGACTGGCTTGAGCTACCTAATTCTAATCACCGGTTGTCGGAATGTATCGTCTCAACTTTTGTATACCATTCTATGACAATTTTTATGGTCTACAAATTATGAAATTCAAAATCACTGGAATCTTTTTTCAAGAAGCGATTTTGCGAATTTCATTATCTTACATGTATTAGGGTGTGCCAAAAAAAAAAAAAAAAAATCAAACGCACATCAACATTCCGGTGTAGCATCTCAAATAGAATATCTCAGCCAAATATGAGCTCTTAATATTGATATTTAGAACTGGCTAATTTCTTTACTAATTTTAGTTACTAATTTTTGTTACTAAAATAGGCAGTTCTATATATATCAATATTAAGAGTTCATATTTGGCGGAGATGTTCTATTTGAGATGCTCTACCGAAATTTTGATGCGCGGTTGAAAAATAAATTGTTTTTCCCAGAGTCATATGACTCCATGACGCTATGACTCAATGTTTATAGGCGAATATCTCTTAATCGGTGAGAGTTAGGAAAATTCTATCTCCGTACTTTTTTGTAGAGCGTGAAATTTCCTATAAGAATCTGTATTCAGATAGTTTCTAAATCAAGCCGGTTACGAGAAAAAACAATTCTAAAATTTTCCGATTTTTTTTCACGTGTTATTCAAATCAAAAATGGGAAAACTGAGTTAGGCAGTTCTAAATATCAATATTAAGAGCTCATATTTGGCTGAGATATTCTATTTGAGATGCTCTACCGGAATGTTGATGTGCGTTTGAATTTGTTTCTTTTTGGCACACCCTAATATGTATAGTATATGAAAACGCAAATATGATCCGAAACTGAGCTCTGGGTGTTTGAAATTGATCCTGCAAATTGAAAATAAGATTCTTAATGAAATGAAGAAATTTTGTTGACGAGATAGAGTTTATGTAAAGAAACCTCGTTTAAACGATACAAACTTCCTACCCTGAAAGCTAGCTTTCGCAATGGTAGAGATACCGCGTCATGTCACGACGCCAAATTCCGCTTAGAGATTCCATTCACGTGCAAGATGGCGGCTGTAGTTTGCTCCCAGCATGCACCGCGCTCCTCTCCTGGTCTCCCTTGGTGCTCCCATCTTCCGAGGCAGAGATACCAGCGTCGGGACGCTCTGTGTTGGTTAGGCGTCCCAACAGTTTGACGACATACCCATTACGTTTAGGTGGAGCGAGGCAGAAGCCGGAGTTTAGGCTTTGGGTGGTTCAGTTCGAAGTACAGAGCTCGCAGGGGTTGACTCCAGGAGAACCAGAGAACCAGAGAACGAGAGAACCAGAGAACCGTATAGAACCGTATAGAATGACGACGTCGCGGGGATGAGTCGCTCGACGAAGGGGTTGGGGCATTGCCGAGGATGGGGTGAACAGCTATTTGCGCGTCTTTGTATAAAATAAACGCCGGTTAGAGGCAGCTCTGAATACTAATTTTACCCCAACAGCTCGCTGCTGCCGCGGAGTTAGGTCGGGGGTTGAACAATCGAGCGAGACAACTTACCTTACCTCAAAAAGGACGAACCCTTGTACATACATACCTATGTAATATACGTATCTCTATAGACCAATCGTCGACCGCAAAGAGATCCAGATTCCAAGCGATATAAAGACGTGGGACATTATTCCACACGATTAAATATATACCCATGTGTAAACGTATCTTCACGTTCCTCAACCATTTTTCCATTTCCACATACTACATGTTTCCAGGGAACGTGACGATCACACAATGAAAAATCTCTTCAATTGTCAACGGAGCCTAAATTTGATTTGTTGACATAGTATTGCTTAGGGTTCACAAGATGAACTCTCCTTTCCATATTATGGTATAATTACTGTCATTATAAGTTATAACATGTGTTTTAAATAATTATCATATGAAGGCTAAGAAGGCAAGAACAAGGGGTGTTATGTCATTATACTCACTCAAATGAATGCGCACAGTGAAAATTACTTTTTGTTGGTGCACAAGTTGCACGCTATATGTATTCGAGTATCATACAGAAAATTCTTTGCCACTGCACAATCACGTCTGGGTCCATCCCCACACAGCACCCAATATTGCAGCAATATTGCTCATATTGCAACAATATTGCTCCTATTGCAGCAATATTGCTCATATTGCTCCAATATTGCTGCAATATTGCAATGTTGCTGCAATGTTGCTACAATATTGGGTGTTGTGTGGGTCGTGCACGAGACGCACAGTGGAACCACACCCCGGTTTACCTGAATCGCCATTCACACCCGATCGTGGTTCTTTTGTCGATCAATCATCGACATCATATCATATCTACTCATCATGCGAATACTGCGCCAAAATTCACGGTTTTTCGAAAGAATTTGGATCATCTTGAATAAAAGGTAGAAATATTGTGTATATATTTTCTCGTTTCTTTCTTCTGTGATTTTATTTGCATTCCTGCAGCATTACTGGAACTCTTATCTATTGGTTATTGTATATTCAAGTGTGGCAATTGACCATTGACCCTTGAAACACGGTAAACCATACCTAACTTATAATTTATTGTAATTAGTTTGAAGAGTTCATGAGTTAATTTTGAGAATCTGAGAAAATGTTCATATGCTGTTCGAATATTATCAGCGTGTCTCAAATGCTTCTTCCCATCGCAAATGGAGCTACTAAGTTGGGTATAGAGTGGCGGAGAGGCCAATGAGTGGCTAAAAGTCGGAGTTTTTGTAAACGATGCTGGGGTGTGTGGCGAGCAAACAATCGCTTGACCGCGTTGTGGAATATAAGGGCCTCGGTCATCTACTGCTGTGGCATCCGCGTACTTACTATCTCATATACTCATGTGTCTATATATACACGCGTGAACATACGGCTACCGATGTGTAACGCTCGTATGCCACCGGTCACTGCTACTGCGCGTAATGGAGTGTCCACTCGAATTCCTTCGACTTATACTCTACCCGATACATATACATACATACATACATACATACATAGCCTTACCCATATTTATATGTATATGTAGTTGTCAACATGGTCCTCTGTTTGCTCAAAACTTTAGGCTACTGCTTTGAGAGACCGATATGTACCGGAGAGCCCAACAAATACTCAAATACTCAATTCCTCACCCATGGTGCAGCCATCCTGAATCAGAGATCAGGGATCAAGGATCGTATAGATCGGGCGCGAACATCCTGTGCAGTTTAACGCAATGCAAACAAATCTCATTTCCGTTCTTTATCCAACACAGAAGCAGACTATAGGTAAACTACTTCATGATATGGTTACTATGATTCGTTGAACTAATTGACGTTGCGAATAATGGATATGAGTAACGATAATCATGGTTGCAGTTTGTCGTCGCCTTTTTTGTAGGAAAAATTAAGTTATGGCTCAGGAAAATCTGCAGGGACCAAAAGAGATTAAAGCCGTTCCTTCAAGGTTAAGACGGATAAACGCTGACGGAACTAATCGAGCGGAAGGATTTTATAACTGGACGAATACTGGAAGCAGGGCATATCCTCTTGGTCCTAATCTCTTCTTACCTTTGTGAAATACCATGGAGTTTATTCTGCTTGCCACCTGAAATTTCGTTCAATTATAACTACGTATAGTAGTCATATCTCGTTCATGTTCTGTTCATATGCTCATAAAGCAACAATTTCTTCACCATCATGAAAATGTCGATGACACTGATAATGATAATGATTGTTGACCGTTCGTTTAAAACCTGTATACTCGTAGCGAAAACGTCACGTTCCGAAGGGCCGCTCACCCGTCT
This sequence comes from Tenthredo mesomela, assembly GCA_943736025.1. NCBI lineage: Eukaryota > Metazoa > Arthropoda > Insecta > Hymenoptera > Tenthredinidae > Tenthredo > Tenthredo mesomela. Next base: position 10,305,353 of record OX031013.1, read on the forward strand.
TAGTTTGTTAGTTAAATAAACATCGCGTGTTATGTGGAGGTGTCCTGACAACACAAGAACCTTTGTTCGTCGTCGAGACGCCCGTCAAACGTCTCTCCGACTTGCGATCGACGATTAATGTGGACGCCGACTGGCTCCTATATACCTACCTACTATATATACTGACTCCCACACACCGTAGGCTACGACGACTGTGCATGAAAGACCCGGATCAATGTCAAAATCAGAACCGGCACAATACTATATGAAAGAATTTCAACTAATTTTTAAATAACTTGGGAGGTGGTAAATTTCAGGTAATTCCGGAGAATGAGACGCATGGAATTCCTTTTCTTCTGCATTCTTACCCCATTGTTAGAAATCATCTTCAAACAAATTGCAGCTGGTTATACTGTCGGAATTGATAGTACTATGGTGTATAGATAGGCAAATAAAGGATAATCGTTCGCACTGGCGGAGGTTGTGCGTCGTTTATATTTATCATACTTCATCACCTCGCGCAAAACTTAGCCAGTGTATTGAATGATTATATCGATTTGATGAATCATTGTGCTTCTAACAATGTTGACTCCAGACCTGGTTACAATAGAGGCACGCCTTGGCTTATGTAGGACAGTGCTTACAAAACTCTCGCGATGATACGTCTCATTGTGCAGACAAGGGGGATATTGTAAAAGTGATCAAAAAAATAATTTAAAGCCAGCCTTAGAGCGTCGACGCGCTGTCACTGGGCTGACGTTAAACACAATAGAGGATAATTCAATTAGCTTCTTCTCATCGCGATGGAATGATATTCATTTTGTATTTAAATTTTTTAGCACGTCTCAATAAAACGCCTAAAGAATTCAAACTCTGTTTTCTTCAAGATCGCAGGTTGCAGAATAGAACCAAAGCTTGCGTATCCGATTGAAATTATTAGCTGATACTATATTTAATTATCAAATTTAGGGTATATTCGTCTACTGTACTAAATATACGATATTTGGTCAAAAAATGAACCCGTCAAAAATAAAAGAAAATTATATGATCCTCTGTCAGTGCAGCCATACGTTACCACGGTTTTAATCAACGCGGTGAAAATCCTCTCGACATATAGCCTTTTTCACTTTTTATCGGAACTTTTTTTTTTTTTTTTTTTTTTTTTTTTTATATTTTATTTCATTAGCGGACAGCAGTCGGATTATCCAGGCGAATCCCTCTTTGGTATTACCGAAGCACCGAGAACCTAGAAAATGTGAAAATAGCGTCAACCCCAGCCAACTGTGCGGAGAAAATACCGAATTTTTTCAATCCTCGTGACATGTAGATATGGTACATAGGTACGATGTATGCCTACCTGTGCAAGGTACCGATATACATATATACATACATATATATATACAAATATATACCTATATAACATTCGTACACACCAGTAGTGAATTTTTCTCGAATTCTCATTGGTCCTCAGCTTTTAACTCCCCAGGGATTTTCAATTTACGATATACGAATCGTCCGTAAACTCGAAGCCTTTCGTAAGTACAATCGATGTGAATCTTTTAGTTCTACATAGGTAGAACTGTATATAGGTATGTTATATATATATATAGGAAGTTAGATGTGATAATCGGTTTTTTTTTTTATAAAATTAAGGGAAAAATTTAGCTACGAATTATTTTCTTCAAATAAGGGTTGCATCTAGGTACTCGATTATATACACCCTGAAAAGCTCACAGTTTCTCGGTAAAAAAAAAAGGTCAAATATTTTTACCAGAGATGTAAATATGGCGTGGTGAGCTTAGTCCGTTACGGGTTTTAGCTCCGCCCATTCCCAGGGTACCCTCGCGTTGTTCCCGCTGGCGTTTCCAGTATTCCTCCCCCAGCGAAAAATAAAGGAACAAACGCCGCGGCACACAATTGTTGAAACATTTTTGACGCGAGAGACAGAGGGTGGATGATGCGGCGGCGGCGGCGGTGGCTGCGGCGACGGCGACGGCGTCGACGTCGACGTCGACTTCGTCGACTGCCTGACGGGATATTCGGGTTGGGTTTCGAGGACGAGAGGGTGTAAAGGAGAGGAGGAGAAATAGGGGGAGTTCTGAACGAACGTAATTTGCATGATTTTGCATGTTTTAGCGCTTCGTGGTGCAACCATCCTCGCTTTACCCCTCTGTCTACATTTTATACTTGCTTTTCCTATACTACCCAAAGCTTTCTCGGACACGGAAGTCCCAAATTATTTTTTTCCCACTAGCTTTCGGTTCAAGAACACAATCAACTATATAACGAAACTGTTTCCAGATCAAAAATGTCTACATATACCTATAACAGAATCTTATCAGTTTATAAACTAATATTGATGTCGACAAATACACTTATGATAAACTTCAGCTATTCTTTAGTCACGAAGCGATTTGATCCTGGGTTTAGGAACGCATTGAAAAAAGGTTCGAGAGTGTTAAAAAATAATATCGATGACTGTCGTATATTCAATCGCAAGGAACAGAGAGAATGACTGGATAAATTTGACGTGTGAAAATGACTCACCCTGGGCGGTGTGGTCACCGTATCATTTCTGACCACCGTAAGGTCGGCGCGGGTATTCGACCATCGGCAACAATGGGCCAATACCGAGTGATAATGAGGCTAGCATTGTCGCCAATACGACTGCAGGACGATCTCATACCTACTCACTGCATGGTTCGAGTACGCACACCGGACACTGGTCAACGAACAACGGGTCTCATCCCAACGACGTGGACACATTTTCAGTGACGATCCCACGCGGTTCATTACACCGGTAATCACGCAAATTGCGAGAAGACCGATATCCAATATCACGCAACTATAGCGTAATCCTCAATTGCTCACATGTATTCAGACCGAGGGTAGGTTTTATATATATATATGTTATCTCGAGGTCCAAAGCTCGTTATTGCCTTTCATTTTTCGCACCATCTGCAGAATAAATCCAATAAAACGCATTTAGCCAAGTCATAGGTATATCCACGCGATAGAGAACAGGGGAGAACATAAGGCATAGGTAAGATTCTGATCTTACAATTATAGATACTTTAGTTGACCGCGTCAACAGCGCAAAGTACATACCTGCAGTAGGTGAAGTTCGCATAAGAGATGAAGATAAGACACGATTTTCGACATTTTCGAAGTTAACTTGCCCTAATCTTTGGGCAAGATCGTAGATCCAGTTGTATAGATAAGCAGTTACGGTGGTGGTTGGTGACCATAGCTAAAGTACGACAGCTATGGCATACTAGTATGGTAAAGGTATTTTCTAAATTAGTTCTACTGGGTCCTCACTTTTCAGTCCTGAAATATTTATTTAGCTGAGAGGGAAACAGTCGTTGGATTTGGCAAGCAATTTATTGTTCTGGAAGCCGATTATACAGCTTAAAATTCAAAGGTTCCCATACTTTTAACTACGGCTTGAACCGCAGCGGGAGCCAACAGGTACCGCGGCGTGACATGCACTAATTTCTACGCATTACAAACACGTCGATTGTCTGTCAACAACTTGTCCAAACCGCAGGTGCGCTTCACGGCCATAAACTCGGATTCATCTTAACTTTTGAGACGTAGAGAAAAAATCAATCAACAATTTTGAAAAAATTTCGTTGATTTTGAAAAAACGAATTGAAACGCAAATTAGAAGGTATGAACACGGAAGTAATTCGCGTAATTGTCTCTTCTTATCTTTAAAAACTGGGGGCAATTAATTCCGCATAAGAGACAAAGAACGCGGAGGATTGGATCGGCTTTTAAGCCAGCGGACGAGCATGCAGGTAGTACATATGTAGGTATAAGAGGCTGCAATGGGCTTTATACTGTTTTCTGGCCTCGGCGGCATCTCGAATGATTACAGGCCGGTGTGGAACGCCATTGCGTCTTGCATACAACGCATCTCGAGTGTTCGCAGATGCCTTGAGCGCGAGACACACCGATACCTATCAAAGAGGACTTGGAGAGGAATAGAGATAGAGAGCGAGAGGAAAGAGGGAGAAAAGAAATCGAAGAATGAAACAGCGAGAGAAAATGTGAAGAGAAAAACAGGCGAGGAGATATAAGAGAAAAGGAGAAAGATGAGATGGAGATGAAGATGGAGCAGGAAAACGAAAAGGATAATAAAATAGAAGGAGGATAAAAGAGGAGGAGAGGCTCTCAGCGAGAAGCGGACAGGATAAATAAACCCGGTGCGCCGCCCTCTCATCTTGAAGACTTCTATTTCGCCGATGCGCCGCTGCAAGTCATCCTCTCTTACCTCTTCGGGATACCACAGCTATAGGCTACAGGCTTCTCCTGCCTTCTCCTGCAGGTCACGCTTCGCGGACTCCCGCTTTGACGACGCTGCAGCGAGGACGATGATCAGGATCGAAAACCTACCAATAAAGCAATGGCCGCTGCCAAAGTGGATTCACAATTTGCACAGCGGACAAAAAAAATGGCTTAATTGAATCATATAGAGAATAATGAAAAATCACTCAGAAAAAGGTCTTGTTGACACAACCAAAATTTGGGTTATTATATGCACAATCACATTTTTTGTTCAGTTCAGTCAAATTTTGTTAGGAATAGCCAAAATTTTGGTTGTCCCAACGAAATTTTTGATTGACTGAACAAAAAATTTGATTGACTGAACAAAAAATGTGATTGTGCATATAATAACCAAATTTTGGTTGTGTCAACAAGACTTTTTTCTGAGTGTACTTGTCATTATACTCGGTTCCGATATAATTGTGGTCCAAATATCTTATCAAATCAGATTACTCAGAGTATAGAATATTTCGGTTAGGTATTCTTGTCGTTATTTGAGGTGGCTTTTAATTAAAAGACAAACGAACGGTGGCCGGTGACTGTGATTTCTCAATAAGCAACCCATAGTGATGGCAGGGCTTAAAGCGGATTGCCAACCAATTATCTGCTTCGATATGATCTGTTCGGTGTACCAGAGTAGCCAGAAAGCCTCAGAACGTTGAGCAGGGCGCTAAGCCCTTGGAATTATATACCCGAGGGAAATATAGACCAATACCAAAGTATAAAACGCGAGACTGGGTTGAGTTGGGTTATTTTCTATATACAGCTAACCAATATATACAGAAAATTATTGCACAAGGTATACTATATAATACGCACGAGCTTAAGTAACTTTTTTTCGTCCTAAAAAAAAAAAAAAAAAAAAGTTTTCACATTCTATATGATCCCCCCCTTTTTTTTCTCTCTCTCTATTAGGATTAAGGTTTGGCAGCGGATTAATACTATGACGAAAATAAACGCTCGATATGGTTTTCGCGTGTCGTTCTTGCATTTCGCTCGCATGCCCTCGCAGCTCTCGGTGAGGGATGCTGAGGCAGAGAGCTAGCGCAGCGTAAAGACTTGTGAAAGCTTCCGGAGGGAGGAACAACCGGCGGGATATAAAGGGATGGGAAATTGCCGTGAAAACGCGCGTTTCGATCCACGACCACACTCCAGGGATGAGAGAAGATATAGCCGAGAGTACCATTCAGTAATATCAAACGTTTAGGTTCGGCTACAATAATACATTGCGGGAGACGCGAATACGCGAATTGCGCAAAACGCAGAACGCGGAACTCGGAGAGCGACTGTCGCTCCGTAACTATACATATAGTTCACTGATCGCTAAATACACTCACTCGTAGCACCAGCCTATCATTCCACGCCATCGGACGCGAAGAATCACTCGATAATGAGAGAGAGACGAGAAAACGAGTCACTCTTCTACTGCTGCAGGAGTTCTGGGTCCATCGTCGCCAACCGAGCTTTCCCACGTTCTACCTCGCGCTTGCCTATATACAGCTTTCATATATAACTTTCTAGGAACGCGCGGGGTTATCCAACGCAATTACTTAAGACGTACTTATGTCAGCTATAGGATCAATTCCCACTCGCTATTCTCCGTACTATACGTATATAAATGAATCGATATGAGAAGGTGTTTAAAAAAAAAAGTGCCTATTGCAAACTTTTGCCCATTCAGGACTCTCTTAGAGTATATAATTAAACGGAGCCCGGGTAGGTACTATAACAAGATGAATTTCCAGGCGTTGGCATAAATATTGTGATATAGAATAATTACAAAGGAAGCAAAGCAGAGTGGAAGGGGCGAGGGAGCTGGGTCTGGTTATAATTTATTATTACTTGCCAGACGAATTATGGATGGACGCCAAAGCTCGGAGCCAGGGTGCAACCAACACCCTTTATTGGCATAGAGATCGCACCGTGGTGCTATGGGTCTGCAGGGTGCGCGCTGTCGGGAAAACGGTGCGAAGCACCTAACCAAGTGTCTACCTATATTCTATCTCTCGCCAGCCATTAGTCGCGCGCTGCAAATTGAGTGGAGCCAGCCAGCTACACGCCTGATTCCATTAAAGACATCAAACGAACAAAAATTACATCAACCCGCCCACCACCCTCTATACTTGACGGTGCCACGCTGCTGCAGCTTCACACAGTTGTGGAACACACGCGTAAACGTGTAATGCCTCCTTTCTCTACCCTGTACCCTATATCTTACTTTTCACAGTTTCTAAAACGTTCTACCTGTATAAACTATACCGATAGGTCAATCTTTATTTAAGAAAAAAAAAAAAAAAACTAAAAATAACATCTGTCTTTGTTATCCACGAATTTTTACACGTCTGCATGGTGCAACTCATCGTCATACATTTTCTGCAGAATAAGAATTCTATTTCCAGTAGCGATAAGAACTAACGTGATTGAATCTGGCGTAAAAATAATTGCAGGTTTCTTGAGCTTTTTGATGTTAACTAATAGTGAATTCCAGTCATGCATCGATCAGACCATTTTATCAACATCGTTTGTATATGTATACATATACACTATATTGATGTATAGGTATGTATATCTAACGTGAGTACCCTGAGGGTAGGTATACTGTTGTAGAAGGGAGTGTAGATGGTGTGGAAGTGGTGGGTGTTGAGTAAATGGAAGAGAGGGGTACGGAGGCGAGAACGTTTTGACACAATTTGCCGGCTGACAGTCTGTAGCGGGACGAAGGGAAAAGCTCGCGAAATTAAATTTCAAGCGCTTTATTTGATCATATTTTGCATCGGCTTTGACGCTGGTCTCATAGGGCATGCTTTTAAAATATATTACGAGATCCGGTATAAGAGCTCATCAAATTTTAGGAATCGTTAAATTTTTTTATAATTAGATCTTACAGCTATGCATGCACACTCTTATTTTTAATTATACAAGTCGAATGCCTAGCTCTCAGAACAAAACGTCTTAATTTAATAAAACAATGCCAATTTACAGTGACGAAGACACCCGTCCAAATTACAAAACGGCATAATTCATTAGACAATCTTGAAGCCATCAGGTGATAAGCGAAATCGAATCGTGAGAACAGAGCTTTAAGATTTCTTTTGTGTAAATTGTAAATTTTTTGGACTTATGTTCCGCGTTTTGAGTATCTCGACGCATTTAATGGTTGTATAATTTCGAAATAAACTGTTACTTTTTTCGCAAATCGATTGTATACAAAAAAAAAAAAAAAAAAAAAAAAATACTCTTTTTAATTGACGAGCTTCGAAGCTTTTATATTGAAAATGTTGAGAAACTTTGGAGACACGGGATTTTTGAGAGCAAAAACAGAGGCAGGGTTCTTCGCGAACTTCTTGGCGACTTCCTCGCGTTTCGTTGGCCGGAGTTAATATTTTATTCATAACTCGTCGAACCGGCGGCAGCGTGCGCGTCTCGAGCAAAGCGACGCCTGCAGGGCGTCGCGAGGGTGGCGTACCACCCCTAGTTTCACCAACTAACATATATCTATCCATGGATACGTCTACATATGTATTTATGTATATATATACATATATATATAATGTATATACTATATATATATATTATAGGTATATATGTAGATATAAACCGATATTCAAAGCATGTATGGAGGTATTTACACAACGGAGAACACAGAGCATAGCAGTAGAGAACACCAGTAAAATGTTCCCGTTGCTTTATACACATTTGCATACCGCGTTCGCGTTCGCGTTCCCGTTCGCGTGTGAATCGACGCGTGAAATTCACCCATACCTACCCTACTACCACCCACACCCGCGTCTCACGATGCCCGAGGGGCTGAGGCCCCGCAGCCTGCAGAAGAGAACTCCTCATAAAATATTCCGCTGGCACGAAACGCCTCATATTTTTGCCATTTCTGTCCTTGATATCAACTTCTCCCTGTGCCAAGTGCTCGTAGACAGGTTTTTGCGACACTTTACGTCATATTTGACGTTGTCAGTGTCGAACCAGTCCGAAAAGAGATGAGAGAGAAAAGGGGCTTATCAAAGGGAGAAGAAGAAGAAGAAGAAGAAGAAGAAGAAAAAAAGCAATAATATTATAGGTAACTGCAGGAATCAATAAAAACGTCGCAGAGTTCGGTTTACATATAGAATCAGAGAAAATTTTCGTCATTATTATCGTACGGTAGCAGACAATAACATAGATTTTGTAATATCGCTAAGTTAAGCGATGGTACAGACCGCGAAGTTGTTCGCGAGGAAGCATCTTCCGCTAGGAAAGGTACTCTCTAACGAGCAACCGGGTACCGGGAACATCCAGAACCGGAAATAATTAAATACCCCTGCTCGAGTGGTCCCATTGTTCCCCTATACAGGTTACTCTCCCCTTAGCCCCAATTCACTGTATTGAGTCGAGTTGTTCGGTTGTTCAGTTACGCTTGCGATACAGTTGACTCTCCTACCCTGAAAGTCTTCCTCCCTCGCGTATCCCTTCGCCACGATTCCTCTAGATTTAGCCAGGCAGGCGTATGTCGTTTATTGGGCCAACAGACACGCGACAAATTTGTCCCGGCATTGTGAGACCAACAGGGGAGAAAGGGAACCGATAAGAATACCTCAACGAATAACGATTAGTCAGGCCTACCAGGATCAAGATTTCCTTATTGTCAATGTCACGTGCCAATTTTCATGGGACGATGAAGACTCGGTGAACAGATTTTCATAGTCTGATCATACGGGACGTTCGAGCATGATAAACTTGTCAAATTCCGAGGTACACGATTATCATGCAGACAATATTGAGAGACCGAAATCTTGGGTAGAAAATTTATAGTCACACTCAGAAAAATAACAACCAAAATTTGGTTATTATATGCACAATCACATTTTTTTGTTCAGTCAATCAAATTTTTTGTTCAGTCAGCCAAAAATTTCGTTGGGATAGCCAAAATTTTGTTGGGAAAACCAAATTTTGTTGGGACAACCAAAATTTTGGCTGTTCCAACAAAATTTTTGGTTGACTGAACAAAAAAATGTGATTGTGCATATAATAACGCAAATTTTGGTTGTGTCAACAAGACTTTTTTCTGAGTGCAGTCATATGATAACGATGAGAGGTTGAAACTTGGCATTGCGGTCGAGACTGTGGAATTACTTGAAAGCAAGCCGACTGCATGCGCACAGCAGCTTTTCCAGGGAGATATAGACGTGCTGCAAGGTCTTCCCTTTCACGCTGCAGTGCGGGTATAGGATGTATACGAGGTCTTCGTGTGTGCAGGATCCGCATAATACGCATGATCCAACGTATCGTTGGCTCACGATACATCGACGCGTTCTACAGAATGAATCCGCGGATTACCAGTTATACACAGTGTATGGGATTTAGGGATATTCGTGGGGCTTGGCGCCCGGGACCCCCACTAGTACCAACCGACGACCACCGGAGTGTGGAGGAGAGTTGATTACAGGAGTACGGAAGAAGCCATCCCGTGCGGCTTCCCCAGGGAACCTGGTTCAGACTCGGTCGTTTAGCTTGGCGCGGTTCAGCGGCTTACACGCAGACGGCAGGCGGAAGAGGAGGGTGGACGGATTACTGGCGAAAATCAAATCAGAACGATGCGATATTTAGACGGATCAGTCGTTTCAATCCAAAAATCAAAAGGCCCTATACCTTTCATATATATTTCTGCAGCTCCCATATCTTCCGTTTGTTTATCTTCCGTCGATTCTTTTTCTTTTTGAAGAAAAAATTCTGTACACCTATTATCATCATATTACAGTCGACCCTCCCAATAAGGCCCATCTCAATAAGGCCGCTTCCCCAGGTTAGCACGTCGAGCAGTTCCCCCACTCTCAAGCAGATAAGACGAGCTCGAATTTCATCCGCAAATATTCTCAATAAGGCCGCTCGACGCACTGGCTTTTTACATATACTTTCAAATGTAAAATCAGTATTTAGATATGCACGAGGTGCCGGCCTTATTGAGAATAGTTGCTGTGTAAACATCGCCGACGAGCACGACGGTGCAGAGTGGGGGAACTAGGATTCTCAGAAAAACTCTTCCCCTTTCCGCGTTGACCGGCTTTATTGAGAGAGTCGACTGTACCTCTTCAGCTCAGAAACTGATTGAAGTATTTTCTGCACCCGAAAACGTGCCATTGGTTAAAAATTGTTAAAATAGTGACTTACGACCATCTCATCAGCAATAAGCGATTGAATTAGTAGATTTACCAACATGTTTAATTACACTGATAACAATCATCTGAAATTAATTACCGTATCGTTCGACTCGCGTATTCAACTCGGTTCATTATTTTCTTGGCTTATTACTCGTAGCGAGTTATAGCTATATGATATTCTTGTTAATTACCTACAAATAAATAGAACTAAGTAATGATAATTGAGTTTCTGTACTCTGCAGCTATATACCATTATGAGATTCAAACAACTTTACGTTTTTGGTCAAAAATATTTTACCGCGTCTAACGTATAACTTGGGTATGGTATATTATCTATGAATAATATTTATATCCGAAATACTCGTTATCAAAGTTTATAATCTCAAGATCTTCGTTCTCGACAAGATAAGGTGGTTGCACCACCACGAACGTAATTATAAACAAAGTTGGGTCACGGCTAAAGGAATCTAGCCAGTTAATCGGCAACGAAATTATGAACATAAGAGTGATGTTCTTCTGCAATTTGGTATAAAAATGAAAATAAATTGTTTAGTCCTCGAATTTCCCCGCAGCTGTCACGAGCTAGCAAATAACAGAGCTGCGACAATTCAAGACTTCACGCTATATGCATCAGTCATCATTATGTTTGGCAGTATTTGTTCAACACGCGCTATCCAACGAAAATCTTTGATATCGTCGACCCTGGGTTAGCTGGCACAGGGTAGTTCAACGTGGAACAGGGTGGCACAGCACCCGTCAATATCGCTGTAGGTAGATTGTAGTAGGTACATACATATACAACTATATACCTACTACAGTTATTCTCGGTGGGTGAAACAACAAAATGAACACAGCTCTAGTATCTCCATAATAAGCCGAATGACTTGCACTACTACCTTCGAACACATTAGTCGTATTTGCATTTAATTGTCGGTTGTTTGTTTGACGCGTACCTTGGGCCTATGCAGGCCATGGGTAGGTATAAGTAAAAAGCAAGAAATAAAAAACATTATTTTCCTGTTCGTTTGACCAAACGGTCACGCCATGTGTCATTGCTTTTAGACGGTCTCTAAGTTTTTCTCTCATTTCAATCATCCGCAGCTTTCTTTGTACCGCCATCTGATCATTGTCAGAACCTGACGTGGGTAGAATTAATTGAGGAAGTTTACGGCATGTATTTAGGTATACTGGATCGATCGAATCCAAGTTTAATTATTCAATTTGCGATTAAAAAGAGAAATGAAAAATAAAAGGTATTAAAAGGTAAAAGTTTTCAAGCTTGAGTAGTCACGCAAAAGTTTTAAGCATCGTAGAACATCTCATCTCATCTCATCCGCGAAAAGATTTCACTTGTTTTCATCAAGAGATAAACCGACGATAGCCACTTCTTTTTTTTTTTTTAGCTCATTAAAATTCACCTCGCGAACTGGCATGGCGTTTCTTCTCTCGCTACCCTAGTATAGACTTTACTCGATCCAATGATCTATCCGATCATAATTTAGAATCAAAAGAAACACCGGCAAGAAGCGGCGCGACTAAGAGGGTGGCGAAGCAGAGGCGAAGAGGGAAAAGGAGGGACTGCAGGATCCCACCTCCTTACAAACCTCGTCTGCTCGTACCGATCGATGCTTTCGCAGGTCAGCTTCAAAGCGCCGCTGACCCCCGCTAGTCATTTAGATACAGATCATCCTCGAGAGAAGGGAACCGCGAGAAAGGCCGCCACGAAGATCGAAGGAGACCGCCATGTTCCTTACGACGAGGGTTTGCCTCCCTTTATTATAGTTGTGTGCGATCTCAACACCTTCAAATCTCGTAGTATGGTGTTTTCATTCTTGTTTTTCCTTTTTCCTTTTTCCTTTTTACAATTTGATGACCGTATCAGGAATCAATTGAGACGTGACAGTGCCGGCAACTTCTGATAATTTCCAGTGTGGAATTGGAGCACGGGGGGGGTTAAATAATTTTTTTTTTTTTGTTTTTTATCTATTCATTGCGAACGTTGAACCTCTGCCAGAGTTTTTAGATATAAATTCATCGATGTGTTTGGGGGCAATCCCAAATTTTTTTGGGATCAAAAGAAAATTTATATTCTCCGTACTGGCAAAATTCAATTTTACAATTAGTCGGGAGAATTTCGAGTGTGGACATCTCCACACCTTCCACACAAAAGTCGCCGGCCCTGCCGATGGCTCAAAAGATGCACCGAGAGGTCAAAAGAGGCACCAAGAGGTCAAAAAAGGCACCGATGGGTCAAATGAAAAATTATATTCGCCGTACTGGCAAAATTCAATTTTACAATTAGTCCGGAGAATTTCGAGTGTGGAATTCCACACTCGAAATATTTCGAGTGTGGACTTCTCCACACCTTCCACACAAAAGTCGCCGGCCCTGAGACGTGATATGAACAGTTGTATAGGAAATGCGATCAAATTAATGACTATTCAAAGTATTAGGCGTTCTTGACCATCATATTAAGTGAAATCTTCTTGTTTTATAGAAATACGAAACGACAGCGATAACAAGGCTAACAAATTTTTCGCGAGAAGTCTCTGCGACGTTTCGAATCATTACAGTATACCTCCCAAACTCAATCTTGGCTCTTCATCCCTCAGGAGATCGACGCGAGGATTCGAAGCTGAGAACTCGCGCAGCGGAGGGTCGGTTACAGAGCCTACGCACGTATACTATACATATAGCTTAAACAGCGTGGATCAAGAACGGAACGGGAGATAGAGGCCTAACCGAATCCACTTTCACCCCTGTTCTCCGCTCCACCCTTACGCCATCCACCCACGTCGTGAGCCACCCCCTTTAGAGCGACCAATCCCAAGCAAAGTTTGTTACACAACTTGGGGAACTTTCGAAAATGGCCTGCCATCCCGCTTCTACTAAGCTGTTCTTGACTTACAGTCACAGCTTTTCGCTCAGTTTCCTTATCTCGTTGTTGACAATATTCACGAAAATCACCTTTCAAAAGCATGCTCCGTCTTTTTATTCAGTGACTCCAATATTTGTGTTCGAAACTTTCAATCCATATTTTGAGAAAAAATAAATTCTTCAATTTATGATTTTGAATGTGGGTGCGTCTATCTATACCTATTCCAGCTTCAGATCCTGTGTGACTCAAATAATTGAAACTCAACGAAGATCGAGAACTTCCCTATACTTTAAGACCAGCGAAGATCAATTTACGTAAGCTTCTGTGTCCTCAAAAAAAAAAAAAAAAAAAAAAAAAACACCGTAAAATAATCATCCTCCCATTAAGAAGCCCGTGGGCAACTACCGGCGATCTATTCTTTGTACAAGATCTTTTAGTCTTTTTTTTTTCGAACATATGGGCTCTACTCACTTTCTCCTAAAATGACGCGGGCTTATTTTTACCGACGACCAAACAAAAACAAAAAAAAAAAAAAAATTAAGCTATGACCACGTACATCGAACGAATTTGTTATATACTGTTTCACACGTCTTCGGATGATGTAAGAACCAAATTATATTTCATCTCACAACAGATTCCACGACGAAATAAGAAGATTTCAAACGTAATCATCTATATAAGAAGAGAAGCTTAAACTACCCTCTTTAATCCTGTAAATAATCTGTGATATGAGTAGAATCGTCGCTGTATAATTGCTATCTTTGCAAACAGTCTCGTAATAGTATTCTCACCTCGAAAAATATTTGGAGAAAAGAGAAAATCTAATTATTACAACAGGGTATAACTTTCGGAACACGTATGGTGCTTCCATAGTACCACGTTATGGGAACTTGTCCTCAAAAGCTATGGTTCTCGCTTTACCTGGCCTCACTTGAAAGCCAATAATAAATGGGTATAAAGTCTTGTCTTCATCTTCGCATCATTATCTGGTTCTTGTGCCCGTCGTAGGGCTTTAAATTTGGTAAATTACTCGACATTATATTATGCCAGTTAGTTTCATGTGCGATTCCTAAAAATCGGCTTCCAAAACCAAACACCAATAATATAATAGGTGAACGAGGATTGTAACAGAAGTCAAGCGATGAAATAGCAAAATAACGAAAATCGATACAGCTGACATTTTCATAGACTTTTGTTTAACCTCTGGTATACATATTAAACTGTCACCAATTAGACTAACTGCTAAAATGATAATAGATTAGGACATTGATGGAACCGCTGAACAATAATAGTCCTGTTTTACAACAAGATGTTATTAACTTGGAAAACGTCGAGTGCCGGACGCCGAGCTCGATAACATCTTGCGGTGGTAAAATGGAAAATATGATTGCCATATTCCCGAATCGCGTGAATATACTATATTACAGATTTCGGAAGAGTCGTACTCAAAGTCATCTTCGAATATCTCTAATTACAGTTCAATCCAATTAACATACTCAACTAAAAACCAAAGATAAAGTTTAGAAAAACGTAACTACGGAAGAACATTTTTTTGTCCCACATATATTCAGGAAGTGATCGCAGCATCTCAACCGCAAAAGCAGAGACTGCCACGGAAGCTGCTATCGTGGAACGTAATGATGTGATGCTTAGGCTTATGGGTCATTTGATTCCAGGTGAAAATTTGATTCTCAGAAACCATTTGATCGTTCTAAGTCTATTATAGTAAATTTAATGAACGAAATTTTGATTGCCCTTCATTGTGTGTCTCTTTCTCAACGCAGACGTACAATTCGCTCGCAAGTAGTATAGCGATATGAGCCGCTACTAACAATAAAATTAGGTTTTTAGAATTCTAAGATAAAAAGGGAAAGTGAAGACTATCCCTGGTATTATTAATGTAATAATTTACTACCAGCAAATTTATTCAATATAGCGAGGGAGGAAAATATTCAAAGAATAAGATAATTAGGACTTCAGCAGCACGGAAAAATTTTACTCATATTTTAAAGCGAAGAAAAACAGAGAGCATCTAAACCATCTCGGTTTAACATTTTCCAGTTTCCACCGGACCCGAAGAGGGCTCAGCTAGTGAAACGGACACTTCCATCGTGAGTTCTGCATCGACATTGAAACGCCGTCTACACAATTTGCCACCTCCTAGTGAGGCAGTTAAATTGGCTGACCGTGTAGCAGCCTTGAACCGACGTATTCGAAGAGAACGTGACTTGTACTTACACCTACAGGGGTTGACCAATCGAATAGAAGAGAAGGACGAAGGAGACCTCAGTACAACAGATTCTTCAAGAACTGTAAACTCGACATCTAATCAGCGTCATCAAAGTCAAATTAATAACGCCCGAGCCAGAAGGAGGGAACGTTTAAACTCCAGTTCAGCGATGTCACAGTATCAGACGTCTTCTGACTTACAGCTCTATTCTCCAGGGTCATCTTCGCCGGAACCACTGACTTTGAAAGAGATCCGAGAAGATTTGGCCGAGGAAATGGACCAACTTTCGTCACCGATTAAAGATCAGTACTCTATCGAGAATCCGATGATCAATGTTATGCAAGAGAATACCGTAACTGGTCTATCGAATGCCTCAATCTTCCAGGAGTACGAAATGACTGACGAGATGATAGGCTCTTGTCAAAACACTTCGCAATTTTCTAATGCATTATACACAGACCAGAATTTTTTCCCTCATGTAAATGATTGCCATAACACGACAGCCGTGATTGATGTTCCGTCCGAGGCTCATCCGGGACTTTCTACCTCAGATTTTTCTCACACTAATTACTTTAAAGACGGTTCAATATATTGCAACTTATCGTCAGATGCTAAAAATGCCCGCGTCACAGCGACGACACCATCGACTACCTCATCTACCGGCGTAGATTACCCATACGTGACCCGGAAAAAGACCCCGACGAAGTTTGGCGGGTATAGACCTTCCTCGGGGCTTATATTACGCAATCTTAGTTCGGACAGTGAATCGGACGTTCCTCCGGATCGGATCGCTCATAAAGGATTATACAGTCAGAAATATGGATGGGGAAATAGAGACTTCGAGAATCATGATGCAGAAGAACAGGAGCTACACGACTCTGATTTTGTTTCAACAAATTTCTGTTGCAATCCAGATACGATAACGGGGGAGAAGTCGTTTAGTGTTGAAAAAATGGAGGTTCTCAAGGACAGGCTCCTCTCTCCGGTGCCATCGGTTGATAGTAGGCTCTTCTCCGAAGAGTCGAACTCCAGTCGAAGGATTGAAACACCTTCGGAACTTCAGATTCCGGAGAAAATTGGTTGGGCGCCAGTACCAACGAATGGAAGAAGCCACGACCTGGATGGAGACAGCGGAAATCTAGAGCAACACAATTTGGTGGACGGCAATGCTGGTCATTTTCGCAGTGCCAAGTTTGTTGATAAGAGCTTCACAAATTCATTCTCTAAAGAAAAAGATCCCCAGATCTTACGAAATCTCGCCTACGAAACGAACAGCGAAGACGCTGTAGAACCTGTGTATCACGCTAGGTTTTCCAAAAAAAAACAGTCACTCTGCGTCAGTTCTTCAAGAGATACAGAAACCGTAATTTTCAGAGAAGAAGCGAATTATCCAAACCATGGACCAGTAGCGGTAAACCTTTCTAAGGTAAAATCAAGTGCCGAAATTTCTGAAATCACGAATCATCAGTCTCTTCCGGCCTCGGTAAGGTCTCTTTCCGAATGCATAGTCAAACCTGATGATCTCAGAAACGGAAGCCGACATCCAAAAATTCCACCACTAGAAATTGAATCTCACAACTGCTCGCAGTCTCATTCTTTATCTTCTGAAAATAGAGAAAATGAAACTACCAGATCATCACTAGACGTGAATGCCTTGATTCAAGCTTTGTCAGACGTTTCCCTCAAGCGGAAAAATTCAACAAACTGCACAAATCAATCGACGATGAAGCTGAAATCACCTCTTGCATATGGAAACAGGTTTTCTGGATCTTCAGGGCCAAGATCATCGGAGTATACACCAGCCCTGGGCGGAAGCAGGCAATCTCTGACTTCCTTGGAAGTGAGCGAAGCGCACAGCATCGAGATTTCTAAGGTAGAGTTAACAGCTCGACGTCAAGCTACACCACTGCTGAAATCTGACGAACGGAGCGCTAGATCAGCTGCAAGGATAGACAAACTTCTGGAAAACTTATCTACACCATCGCCCAATATCAAGAAGTCACCAATGCCTCTCAGAGACCCACCATTGGAATTTGATTTGTCTCGAGAAAACAGCTTCATACCAGTGGTTGCTAAGATTGATAAAACCAATTTAGTGGGCTCGGAACATCCGTTGAAAATTAAATCAATCGGTAAATTAATATCGCCTAGAAAATATCAGAACACAGATTCCAGAGAAAAGATTGCTAACCTACTGACATCACGAACTGACGTATCGCAGTTGTCGAAGGTATCTCGGAAAAGTTTCCGTTCGTTAAAATCCGTTCAACCCGACACCAAAGTGCATAGGAAAAAGATCGACGATTTACAACCAAAGATGAACAGCACTGGACTACCAGCACCATCATCTGGTCGCAGAGTTCTAGAACCTTTGAATTTGGTCCCTAAAATTCAACCGGATTTACTAACTAGTATGAACCGCAGTGTGGACCGCCGTAAAAAAACTGCGAATGATTTGTCTGAAATTATTAATAGTCATTCCGGAGCTGGCAGCGATGGAACAATGACTACAATTTCTAGCAGAAACTCTTCTCGAAGAAGCCCTCTGTCCCGGACCAACAGGTCTGACTTACCGATTCCCCGCATGGCTCAACGCCGGAAAAATCGTATCATTCAGTCAAAACGTTCTGGGATAGATGACACTGCAGTTTCAATTAGTAGAAAAACACACGGGGAATCATTTGATAATACCAGAAAATCATTGGCTGAACCAGACCATAAGTTGTCGGAAAATTCAAACAAATGTCAAAAGTATTTGAGTGTGTCAAGTGAGAAATCGTCCGCGACTTCAGGAAACGTATTATACCTTCGTTCGGAGAAATTGAGTTTGAGCTCGGGTGACTATGAGGGAAATATGAGTTGGTCACCTTCTCCAAGAGACGAGGACTTGACTGAGAATGATAATACCTACGACTCGGACGATAAAGTATACGATCTGAAAGGACCGGTAAGCGTGGATCGCGAAGAGTTGTTTGAAGCCATGGATCCAGAAACACAAAATATGACATTATCCAAATTTACGAACAATTCGCTCGTGAAGCCTGTGAAAAATTGTGTGCACTTGAATGATCTTCAAGATGGGAGAGAGGTCACTCTGCCATGCTGGAATGCAACGTGTCAAGAAAACGGTTCGAGAAAGAAAGAATTATTTAATCATCTTCCGAACCAGATAAGCGGTTCTTTGACGCGGCATACTTCTTTCGGTACACATGTGACCGAGAATCTACAATCGACTAAAGAAATACCAAGCACGATCGAAGATCTGAGAAGAAACATACAGGAGAATAATGACCGATGGATGAAAAACTTTAAAAACGATGACGAGTCGAAAAACATTCTTCCCGGATCAGCGAACGACAAAGATTTTCATACCGATTCATCCGTACAGTACAAAAAATCTCAGTACCAAAATTTGCTTTCAAACCCGACAAAAATTCCTCACAAAATACCTCTAGTCGATCGGGACAGTAGCTGGAGTCAACTGCCTCTACTAAAAACCGTCGAAGGTATAGAGAGCCCCTCATGTTCTAGAAGTTCTGTTTCAGGAAGAATAGATCTTGGCAGGTCTGACAATGAGAGTTTATCACCGTTACGTGAAAAAATCAAACAAGAATCCGAATATAACAGTGAGCCTGCTCAGCTCAACTCTCAGAGATCAACCCTGACACATTCTGGTACTAGTTCTCGCCAGAATACATATCGCAGTGTCGCCGAATCTACAGATTCTACCAGCGTTCTCAGGTTTGATGAAACACTTGACCATGCGGTAAGTAAACGGGATTTTGCTGTCAAGATGACTGAACCAGGCGCAACTGAGTCATGTAACTTCAAGGAAGAAGGAGTGGATTTTCAGAGGCATAACGTTAGAATCTGCGATAGCCAATTAATTTCAAGCACATCT
The DNA here is from genome assembly GCA_943736025.1 of Tenthredo mesomela. Lineage (NCBI taxonomy): Eukaryota > Metazoa > Arthropoda > Insecta > Hymenoptera > Tenthredinidae > Tenthredo > Tenthredo mesomela. Next base: position 10,324,822 of record OX031013.1, read on the forward strand.
AAAGAGGCAATTGCGAAAAAGGATCGTACCAAAGCTCCGAATCTTAGTACTGATGCGAAATGCAAATCAGATGATGACGTAGAAGCCCTGAAAACGATGCCTTCAAAAATGGAAAATCTCGAGAACTTGGAATGCAATTCTATTCTTAACCGACCATCGGAATATTCGGAGTCAAAACTAGAGAAATTGGGATACTGTTATGAAGATTGTGAACAGAGTGAAGAAAAGATCAGAGCTTTTGGCTGTGATAAAAAGAGCCAGTTAGCAAATGAATTGGAAGAATGTGAACCTTCGAGATATCTGACAAGATGTAGCGACGATGGATCCGGGATTTGCGTGAAAATCAGTTCCCCGAGTAACAGCAAATCGACGAAACCTCATATCGTGGCACAGCTTCATCAAGATGGTATAATATCGTCGCCAATTTCCATCAAGTCTTTCTCGTCTATGTCAAAGCTAAACTCTTCCGTGGATTCAAAGTGGGATGTAACAGTTGTAGCCGGAGCAAACAGCGTAAAGAAAAGTCAAGATCGCTTTCCTTTCACGATCTCCGAAAGCGCCAGTAGAAAAACTTCAAAATTCAAAGTTCTTGCAGACGTTAGCCTAGACCAATTAATACAGGACCAAAATACCTATGCCAAACGTAACGATCAAGTTTTAACGCAACATCCTATCCTACCAAAGTCAGGAGATCAAGAAAAAGTGTCAACCGATACGACCGATGCAAAGAAGAAAAGAGACTCTTGTGGGCAAAGTCCAGTCCGTCAGCTAACACCGTTCTTATTAGAAGAATTTACGATCAAAATTCCTAACGATTCGCCGGATAATTGTGACGCCCAACTACCCTCCATCGGTCTAAATTATATTTCGTACGGTTGCCGCGAAGAGCCACGAACCTTAATGCCGACTGTTAAGGAAATGGTAAAAAAAATATCGGCTAAATTGCGTTACGGTAGGATGAAACGACATCCGGATCCCGAAGACACAAGGGTGAAGATTTTGTACAGGAATAAAAAATGCCGCTGTGATTTCGGCGAGGGTAGTTCTAGCGCGGCTTCCTTGTACCAGTCGCAACTTCTTAATACCAGCAATGAACTTTTTCCTAGTCTGGTTCGAAGAAGTAATAACAGTTCCATAGTATCTAGTGGGAAAGCAATGAATCCAAAAAGCCACCAACAGTGCATTAGCATGTCTATGCAGCACAGTCCGCGAAAGGGGTGCGATCAGAATGATTTATGGATCCAAGAATTCGACTCGGATGTAGAGTTCGATACTCTGCAGAGGCCTTCTCTTGCATATTGCAAAATGTCTAATGATTTAAAGCCAGAAGCTATGCCTCGGACAAGTTCTCCAGTGAATGATCGTTACTCTATGTTTTTGGCCAGACGTAAATTATCCGGAATAATTAACGACACTGATCATAACGAGCTAAGCAGGATGGACTCTACCTTGAATTACTGTGAGGGTGGAGATAGCGAGAAAGTTAATTGTAAAAAACCAGAAGATGTTGACGGTCTGTTCAGCGATAGACGAGAAATGATCTTAAAGTCTGGAAAGACTTCAGTAAGCTCCATCAACGATAATACTAACGATTTTGAAATGTATACCACGGATGGTAACTGCGAAGATTCTACTCCGAAAAGTGGGTGCTGCTGTTTCAAAATTTACCAATTTTTCATTGGGTATAGGAAACGCAGTTTAAAAACACATAAACGTATGAAGGGTTGAAAAAGGAAGTGAAGAAGTCTTGCATCAAATTAATGATTCGAAATGCAATTTGGCTCGATATCAAGAGCGTCGTAGATAACTGAGAAAGAATTAAGTACCTGAAATGTATACAACTATGGAAGAGGAGACACAACGACTTTGCGAACAAAAATCAGTTTCACGTAATAGTTGAGTTTCTATTTTCATCAAATTACAATATAATTTACCATAAGGGTAAAGAACTGAAAAAAAAATCTCAAGCTCCGTGTATACGTCTAGTATATTGATGATAATTGATAACTATAAACGATGAAGGATAATATTTATGGTACACAGTTATACTAATGGTTCACGATTTAATATTTTATTTCTATTATTACTTGTTGACCGTTCGTACATATTAATCTCTCGTTGTTAATACATTTTAATTTTGTTCGTTTGCGTTAATTTTTTTTTTTTTTTTTTTCTTCTTCTTCTTTTTTTCTTCTTCATTTATTTTCTGTACGATGAAGAATCATTGTATTATTAATTATCGATTATCGCCTTAATAAAACGTTCTTTTATTACATTATTAACTTATCATTATTTTATTATAGAAAAAATAAGTCTTTAAATAATCACATAAGAGTTTTCAAGTGTTTCGGGAGCTGGGAGGAGGGAAGGGAGATTTAATATAGCCATCTCAATGCAAGACTGCTGGCTCAAAATTTCGCTCAATTAATTAAACACTTCAATACATTACCATTATCATTATCATTATTATTATTATTATTATTATTATTATTAATATTATTATTATTATTTTTATTATTATTATTATTATTATTAATTTTTTTTCTTTTCCTTCAATTCTATTTTTTTAAATTTAGCTACAAGTTAGAGTGTGTCAAGTTTTCTCCGAATATTCAAGGATTAAGACACGTACGTCCTATAATCGCCACATAATCAGCCAGGACGTGGTTCATTCACGAATAAATCGAACCCTTAATAAGCCATTCGTTCCCAAAATATCGTCAGTTTACGATAACGAGATAAATAGAACAGGAATTGAGTCGTTGCATGAGATCCAGTACTTTACTAAAGAAAAATAAGGAACTTTTACGTTTAAAAACTTATACGAGGCTATAATAATGATTTGATGATCAGAAAGTTGGTTATTTTTTTTTTTTTGTTTTTGTTTTTGTTGTTTACTTATTTTTGTTCTTTTTCTTTTTGTTTTTGTTTTTGTTTTTGTTTTTGTTTATACAGCACCCACATACATATATTTCTACGACCACCTAATACGTTTAATGCCTTCACTTCTCTATATCACATTGAATTACCTTCACTTAAATAATTGGCAACTCTTTATATTATATCGTCGGCAGCTAGAAAAATATAGCATTTGCTTGCCTATCTAAGAAACTGAGAATAAATGTATAACGGAATAATTTTCTAAACGCGACTTTATAGTTTTGAAGGGAGTGGAGGGGTTGAAGAGGTGGAGGGTGGGGGCAGTTGTGAGTTTTAAATAGAGTTTGAGAAATGTTTAAAGGGTGAAAAGGCGTATAATAAGTATATAACTAAGTTATTAGATTCGACAACGCTTTTTCAGTCAAAGCTAAGAAATAATTTATACTTCATTTTAGTGTGAAACTAACGACACAACTAATATTACAATCTATTTACTCTATTTACTACTATGTACTCCTATTTCAAATGATCACCGTCACCTGGGTACCACTTGAAAATAAAAAGGCCTGAGCAGTTTTGCTTCGCATCGTTATAGAGTACGATGAGACAAGGACAACGACCAAATTGATATATTGATCGAGGGTAAGGGCAAGGGTAAGAATAAGAATAAGGATAAGGACAAGGTCGAAGATGAGGCATAATTTTACTACGTCACAAGGGAGGGGGAATCGAGAATTCCTTCCTTACGTAGAACAGAATATAAGGCTTGCATTTTGCAACAGCCTCCGCGCTTGTTGGTCTTACAGAGCTATCGTTGAAATGAAACCACTGCCCATCGTGGACGGCAAATGCTGTATAATGTCCAGTTCCGGCACTGAAACCAAGTTCATAAGTTCAGATTTATTGGTAAAAAGAAAAGCTGGAATAAAATCGGTACCTCAATCGTCAACTTTCATGTACACAAATGATCATAGAATTATTAAATGTTCGGGAAACCCTCACCCGGAACCATGGTGGACTATGATGGCAGCCAAGTCGTAAAGATGACTACCCTGAGCACTGACTCTTGTCCCAGAAACACCACGGACAGTAAACTCAGACATGTCTAAAGATTCCATGGGAAATTCCACTTGAGTATCAAGCTTGGAACGTTGGGAATTACACCATCTGAATCTTTTTATGTGAAGGCACAGCACCTGCGAATTATTAATGAATAACATTAGGTATTACTTGCCATTAATTAACTTGAGTTTGAATTTTCAAAAAAAAAAAAAAAAAAAAAAAACAATAAACAGTCGAAGAATGAAAATGAAAATCATGAAAATGTTTCTGATTCATCGAATCCAAATCTTATTTCCATTTTCTAGTTGGAAACTAAACTGGAGTTGAGTCTTTGTGGTCGTTATCAATAATTTCAAGACTTCTTTGTATGCATAAACTGTGAAATAAAGACTGGTAACAATTTATTTGGATACTAACGTTGGGCAGCCTGTGGACCCAGAACCTTTTAGTGGATCGTTGTTTTCCCCTACAGTTGTCACAGAAATATAATTCGCTATCAGCGAGTTCTTCGACTTTGAAGAATCTGGCTAAGCTGTATGTGAGAGAGCACGTTTCCTCTTGATCCTTCGTTCGCCTGTGAAATCTGTCCGGTATATCCAGGGAGAGGTCTTGGAATGATTCGTGAGTCTTTGAATCCGTACGACAGTTCATACAGTGTACCTAGGTCCGAGACAAAGACTTAGATCAATCAAAGAGATGACTAACAAAGTACCTAGTACCTAGTTGTTAAAAATTATTGAAATATGGATTTATTTTTAAGATATAACACATTCCCAAGTAGATATGAATGTAAATATAAATGCCTACCACACTCAGTAGTGTTCCACCAAATACTGCAGTGACTATACTTTGTTTCCCTCTAAGACCTAAAGGCTCATGCCCTAGTCGAGGAAGAAGCTGTAACAGCTCTGTATGGAGTCTGTCTAACATGTAAGTAAGGAATTCATGCGCATCCTGTTGTTGGTATCCCCTAAAACGTGGTACCACTTTCCAAATGACGAGGAAAAGACATTCTGGTGAAATTGCTTGGCCATTAGACCCGCCCAGGCTCAAGCTCAAGAGAACTTTCCTCAATTCTTCAGCCAAAAAAGCGTCGCTAAGTTCCCTGGCTCTTCCAGGAGCAACGATACGCCCTCTGTGTGTCTGATTTTCATTAAATGCAACACCTTCAAGGCTTGGCATTTGTGTTAAATATTCGCAAAAGTGGCTAATATTATTAAACGACTGTAACACGACGTTCATGAAGCAGGTATTTCCTAAATTTCTTAGCCCTACAACTTTTTTTTCTTTGGTTGCTTTAGAGCTTTTTCTTTTAGCTACAGGTCTGTTTTCAGAACTAGAACCGTCCAGAGAATGTGATCTCTTTCGTGTTCTAGGTCTTAAATTTCTAACGACAACTTCTGCCTTCCATAATGCGTCTGAATCGGTTCCATTTTCTTCAGGCGATTCGTTCCAGTTGTCTTCATTTTCCTTGTGAACACTTTTTTGAAAAGTATTTCTACGAATTTTTTCTATCTGTCCGTTAAGGGTGTCGTTTACTACATACTCGTCACAAGAGTAACTGAAATCAAAATCTTGCTTAATATAAAACACTTTATCAAAACATAGAAAAAAAAAAAAAAACAATATATTATCCTCTTTTATTACAGGCATTATTTTCAGCTTGTTCCAATCATTTAATAATACAATCCAATAAAGCCATTCCTCCTCAAAGTTTTGCGCAAAATAAACTTGACAAATATTACATAATAAAATGTAAAAAAAAAAACAACATATGCTCACCAGAATACTGCTAGGTTCTCACAGTCGATGCACACACAGTGCTGAGTATTTTGTTCATGGTGTTGGATGGCATGACCAGCTACATATCTTCCGCAATGTACGGTTCCACAATGGAGGCAAAGCCAAGCGCTTTTTTCAGTCCCACATACTGATTGTTGATAAAAAAAGAAAAAAAAAAAAAAGAGAGAAGAAATGAGTAATTCATTATTGAGGAATATATTCTATAGTTAGTTAGATAAGTGCCGAGTTAAAAATATCATCTATCGATCCTATAACTGATATTGTTTTTTTTTTTTTTTTTTTTTTTTTTTTATATCTATAGATAGTGAATTGAAAACTAATTCAAAAACTAAAATAATTCATGTATAATTTGAGAAAGTCGATATTAAATGCTAATTTATACGTCCATGAGCCATTTGTAGTTAGATGTATACATATCGTATATATAGACTTGCGATATTCCGCGAAATATTTGGTGGATATCAAAACAACATGACTATACATAATCGCGCGAGTTACATTTTACTGCAAATAAATTTTAAACAGAAAATCATTTTTCGCAATAGATATAATTATCATCTGATTATAATATGAGTATAACGTTCTGTAGAATTGTGAAGCTTTTCTAAAATCGATAACTTTCCTTGATGATATTCAGTGAAGTAATTCCTTCAATATTCTATGTTATTTAAGTATAATGAGATGGGGTGGGGGAGGGGAAGGGTCAGTTGAATAAGAATTTCAAGCGCGTATACGCTTATCGTGATATATGCATGTGTATGTATTTGTATTTTATTTGTATTTTATTTCTTTTCCTTCATATCGTATTACACAGGTATTGTTACTAGATTTGCAGTGACATCATTGGACTTTAACTCTCTCATAAATCTGATTGAAGATAAGAGTTGGAGTTTGAAATATGGATTTTTAATATAGTAATAGTTGAAAAAAAATTGAGTAAATCGTAGGAAAGCAGTGGCATATTATCTACTATCTCATTTTCTATCCCGTAAATATTATGGGTATTGCGTATAATGTATATCAGAGAAGTAATCAGAAGAAGATGAAGAAGATTTTTTGCGGATACGGAAGAAGATGCGTAGCGGCGTGTATAGGGAATATAGAGATGATCGTGAAAAATAATTTGCAAATGTATATTATGTTTTATTACGCGACGCGCTTACGTGGACAATAACGGCGGGAAATTTTGAAAATAAACTAAATAGCCGACAATGATTGAGGAAAATTCCGAACCATAATTATCTGCATAAGAATCGATAACCAAAAACAAATAATTGAGGGTTTATAGTATTATATGCAGATAAATAAAAGAACTGTTAACTACTAAATATGAAAATTGGGGAACGCCTTTTATTATATGCCTTGCGGTTACATCACTAAACGAGCTCATTGAACTCTCAGCCCTTTTTAGGATGTTCGAATTTGTTTTAAACGAGCGAAACAATAGTTATATAATAAATAAGGGTGTTTAAATTAATCTGATAATTATTAAACAGTGATACCGCGTTTATGTAATCGCGATTTATTAAATAAAAATATTTACAAAACAGGTAGTTTCCTCCTGCCAGGTCCAATGACAGATCTCATACCAGCTGATTAGTAACGCCGTGTATTGATTTTGCAATAATGGACAGAGTTCCGATTTACCAGACGCCGGAGCTGCGGGGCGAGTGAAATAATTTAAATTGACAAAAAGCTAACGCGTTTATTCTTCATATATTTAAAGATAATAAAATAATACTATGCGTTATAAAGGTCGGATAAAATCCCAAACGAAGGACAATAGTTTTGGCGTAAGCAGTGAGTGAGTGAATCCTACCTGCGCAGAGGAATGGCAGATCCTTTGTACAGTTTGCCTCGATGTTGGCGTCAAATCTAACGCCTTGCGCCAGGTGCGGACACTCCATTATCACCTTCCACCGTTCGTTACCTTTCCTCGTACCTTTTCCTCTCGTTATAATAACTTAGTGCGTTCAAAGTTACACTGATATCTCGTAACTTTGGTCACATAGCTAGGTCTGTCGCCCGCGACCGAAATATGTGAGCTCAACGCGCAGCGGCGACGGACTGACTGGATTGGTCCACTGCCTGGCAATATTCCGCAGGCGTGCGTCTGCTTCTGATCTAGGTTAGGGTTAGGTTATGGGACTTATGGCGTCCAATATACCGATCGAACAGAATTACAACTCTTATAAGAATAGTCAGAAGCATTTGCTCTGTTTCGTAACGCGATGTGATGGAAAAAAAAATAAATCCACTACCCAATCAATAGATTCTTAGAAATTTCAATTGTGTTAACGAGCACACAAACTTATGAACACTAAGCAGTAGAAAATTGTACAGGGAAGTGACTGGATTCTAACAACACGCCTCCGGCCTCGACTACACACCAGTATACTCGAGCTCACGCTCTGTATGGAAAGGGCTGCTAGTAAATTGGAAGAATAGCATTGGTCCTCGATTACTCATTTTTTGCTTTGAATAAGTTACGTTTTGGCTCGATTCATACGTCACGCTACAATACTAGAGGCACTATTAGTTGAGATAACATTTTTTACTTCTTTTCTTCTTTTCTCTTTCAATTTTTCCATCACCACTTTTCTCGAATAGATTAGGGAAATCAAGCGGCTATATTATATTGATCGCGAATGGTCTCATACATCTTTGTTCTCTTTCTTTTTTTTTTTTTTTTTTGTCTCTTTTAATTGAAGATTCTAAAGATTTTTACAGCTGTACTAACATAGTCGTTATGTTTTCTTTTTATCGATTAACTAAATTTTGGCACACAGATATATTGTTCAGACGAAAATTATATATCCTCTTGTTCTAGATTTGCAGGAAAGATTGACAGATAGAAGATCGTATGTATTTTTGTTTCATGATAAGGATCGTAGAATTTATAAGAGTTCCAAGAAACAGTCGTCAATCGAACCCCGAATATATTAAAATATACAATGTTCTATTTTTTTTTTTTTTTCGGACGTTGATTCAAACGAAATAATCTTTATTTAAATATCGTATTTTATGAAATCGAACGAATGTGCATAAATGAATTTGAGACACTGGTTTAAAACAAGAATAATCGAATAAAAAAATAACTTACCGTTTACTCAACCATAAACAAAACGTAACTAGTGCATTGCCGAATCGCTGATTCCAAATATTGCGTAATAGCAGAATTTCAAATTAAAACAATAACTAATTGAGCAACATTTTTCACTCCATTTTCTGGAACGAAAAACTTCTATATGGATTCATTCAGTTCAGAATTAAGTAAAAAAAAATTTATCTGTCTGTAAATTTCGCAAATATTCCCCGACTCCATAGCACAATAAATATGAAAGTTAATTGTAGCATAAATAACGCTTCAGCATACACAAATGAATACTTTGTTAAATTCTAAATCTAAAAAAATTTACATCAGAGCTCGGATAGCTTAAATAAATAACGAAAATTACTATCTATAGCCAAACTGCGATCGTTTAGAAGATATTTAGATTATTAATAAAGCCACAAACATCAAAACATCACATGGATCAGTTAATTAATACACAATATATAAGAGGAAAGAGGGTCAGTCTATACACACATTTCTGCCTCTTCAATAAAACAGTCCTATAATCAATCAGGGATAAAGAATGTCGTTGAAATGAAAAAGGGTGAAAATAATAAACTAGGTCTTGAGTATATAAGAAGAAAAAAAGAAATGAAGAATGTCAGTTTACATCTTTATTGATAGATTTAAAAAGGCAAAAGACTGACAAAAAATACGGAGTGTTTTGTATTTATGTACGTCTGCCAAACTGGTGGGTAACTGGCTGCGTAAGTTGCAGACCAGAAATGTTGCTGAAGTCAAGCATCTTGAGCATCTCCTTGGTCTCTGGATCAACTTCAATGATGTCGTGTTCCAGGGCAGATACTTCGGGTACGTAATTGTCCCTGCGTTCCCTCTCCTCTTCTTGCAGCTTAATAGAGATACCACGGACTTGGCTGTGGCGCAACCTCTTCATCAAATGCGTTACGAACCTGAAAATTAAACACGGATGTTTAAAGGATGTAGAAATTGATCAAAATTGAGGAGAAATTTTGAATAAAGAATCCAAAACAAATTTTTTTTTTTTTTTTTCTTTTTAAATTTTTGATTCGCTTAAAACACAAATTTTTGTATATTTATTGATTTTTGGTAAATAAAAATGATTTAATAAGTACGAAAATGTGTTGAAAATGTAGGGTAAATAATTTTACATACCCAGCGATCTTGTTCCTCAATGGTTTGCTGGGAATGATAGCAATTTCTTCACATATCCTTTTGTTGGTGTGAAAATCGAGAGTTAAACGAGTGTAATATTTTTCAATAATGACCCTCGCGGCCTTCTTGACGGTTTTGGTCCTTACACGACCCTGAAATTAACGAAATAAATTTATATTAGGTGAAAGAATATCAACAAACACTATAACCCTTAGCGACATAACCTGCAAGGGGATAAAATTATAAGCGACACTTGTATTTCGCTAATACAGAGGACCTGAAATATTACGTTAATAATTAAGAATAAAATTTTCACTAAATTCTTTTATCACTAGTTTGTTTATTCCGTAAAAGATTTCCTCGGAATATTTCGATTATTTTATTAAAATGTCAAAAAATATTACGCACCATGGTTGCTGGTGTACCGGAAAAGGCGCTAGTCAAACCTAAAGAGAAACACTACCAGTTTCCGGCTCTCACGACGAGTTTTTGAACTACTATAACCCAGAAGAACATAAACTACATGTCAATAAGACAAGAATTTCATATGGTAAAAACCAACGTCAGACTTACCGACCGATTTTAAATGCCTTATTACACTTGAAGATGGCACTACGTCCGTATCAACAAATGTAATGGCTGTATGGCTGCGCTGCCAACCCTTGCGCCGTGACATGTTTTATCATAATTCTACTCTTCGATCTAGACGATCAGAGATATATTATTAAATAATAAAGAAACGCGCGTCGATTATAATCGAAGCACGATACTAAAGTTAAATAGAATAATCAGCTAAGTAATGCGAAATAACGTGAAGTTTTATTTCTCGAGTGTTTGGTGTGGTGGTATTATTATCAGTTTTGGTGGGGATAAAGTGAGACAGATGAAAAGCGAGATAGAGATAGATGTGAAACGAGAGAGCGAGAAAGCGTTTGTTTATCGCCCCTCGGCCCATGGTGCTTGGCGAACGAGTAGTCAGTCAGTGCCGTGTTACACTTGGCTCGTAGTGGTCGGGTAGATCGGTAGCTGGGTTAAATTAGATATTTTTTTTTTTTTTTGACAATAACCTTTATTCGCGGGTGAATTGATTGGTGTGCGGGCGCCAACGTACCTACTGCTTTACACATGTTCGCGAAAGTTTGAATATCTGAAGAACTTTTGGTGCGGTTTAAAGAAAAGAAAAGAAAAGAAATTAAAAGAAATTAAAAAGCAATAATACCATGGCACGGATAACTGCCAAAAGCTAACCGGATCGCTATCGGGATATCCTGGTCTTTCTTTTTTCTTTACCCTCTATTGTAATATGAATATATTATTATTATTATTATTTTTTCATTAAATTTTGACCGAACGGGGAACGCAACCTCAAAGAATTACTTCGAATATCGTTGACAGGAAATCCCAACTCTACGGTACATTTTTTTTTTTTTTTTTCGTCAAACAAATTATTCACTTTTCTATTTCATTCTGATTACATTTTTTAATAACCAGATATTTAACCTCCTTTTATGTTACCAACTGCCGTCCGTTCGCTACTACTGTTATAAACCAACATTTTTCAAACATCAGGACCTTTCAAAATATCATAAACACGCGCTGTCATTCATACACATTATTATTTTTTTTTTTTTTTACGAATACTAATATTCCGATTGATATCACGGTTTTGGTGATAAATTAGATTCGATATTTTTGAGGATTAGGTTTATTCAAACTTACGGATAAATGATGGACCAATCTCTAGCATTGTAACTTTCACTGATCCACCGTATAGTCCGAAAGTCCCGTTATTATGAGATCCAAAGAGTCAAAGGTAGCAAGAATCGAATTATTCGCGCAAATTTAACTTTCTTTAAAAAAAAAAAAAAAAAAAATTTATGACCACTGTACAACGATTTGTGATATTATTTAATATTTTTAATTTTTTTTTTTGTTTATCACTACTCGTAACTTTTATTTTATTCAATCACGCAATCTATGTTACCGAAGGTTCCTATAATATACTTATACATGAATAATTATAATCCTCAAAATCTGATGATAACTTAACGATCTTTTTCTAACATTAAATTTTCTCTTTTCTTATTTTCTAGACAAAACTTAACGAAATCGCGTAGTACCGATGATATAAGAGAAAGAAGAAGGAAGATAGTGCGAAGAATATCTTAGTGTTTCCCAGTGTGTCGTGTGTCACCCGAGATAAAGTTACGGGAAATTTTTTCGAAAAGTAAATAATAAGTCAAATAATCATTATCGAAAGTTTACGAAATAGAAAAAATCAGTGATATTTTAATTTGAAAATAATTGAAAAATTATGACCAGGCAATTTTATTCAAATATGAATCCCACCGTTGTTTTTTTAATATCATTTGCGATCTTGATCGTTGTGTCTGGAAATCCTGGACCTAAACCACGGATTCATAATCGACCACCTACTATCTATATGAACCAATTCGCTCTGCACGTGCCAGAAGGTGCAGAAGCTGCAGCAACTATCGCTGATAAACATGGATTCGACAATCACGGACAGGTAAGAAAATTTTCAATAATTATCTTTGCGCGATCGGATAAGGCGCGCTGAACAATTCTTCTGATTCTTCTTCTTAGATTTTTATAACTTTATAGAGCAGGTATAAATCGCATCGAAGTTAAATAATCGTCGAGTTTCTCCGCTGCATTAATCAACCAATATTAACCACGGTCTCGTAATTTTTCACGTCTTGTCGACGTAATTTACCCCTCGTCAAACGATTTTTATTGATTATTGATGAAAAGTTTGTAAGTCGCAGTGTGAATGGGAAAATAATTTCTCATTTCTTTATAATTATCATCGTAAAGTAAAACCTGTAATAAAAATTCCATATACAATAATAATTAATCTCGTATAATTCTGATAGTAATAAAATGACGATCTAAATTCTAGAATTTCTAGCTGGTTTTAGAAATCCTGTTAAAGTCACGTACTAATATAATGTTATTCAATAAATCTAGGCTTTTGTTATTGCTCTGAAATTTTCATCTAGCTGCAGTTAATGACGACGAGTCGATAATATATCCGTTGGTCACACGGAGGTCGTATCGTCTAGCGTTTGCAGCTATCTTACGCGCGCGTCAATTACACGTGTCTGTTACACAGGCTACCTATTCTACAGATACGAGTGTCAACGGCCTTCTCAATATTATATTATAATACCCATACCGTGTGTATTGTTTTATATACATTATACCTTCGACATCGTTTTGTCTCCGAGACGCAGGGAATACTCTGCGCTAACTCAACTCCATTACTTATACATTATCAATTTTCTCTTTGTTTCAATTGTTTTGTCATCCGGCTGTAAGTAATTATGAAATTGTAATTGATTAAAGCTCGTTTCTTTATTGTTTAATCATACCTACTCAATCTACAATCTCAATCTATATATATATACGTAATAATACTAATAATTCATCGATTTTTATTGACGTTTATTACAAAACATTGCGATATGTATGATTGTATACGCATGCAATATTCGTTAAATACGAAAACGTTGCGTTATCGTATAATGCATAAGCCACAACATTATTCCGTTGAACAACAACGAATACCAGGTTTAATACGTTATATTAATATTATCAAGAACCTAATGTGTCAAGACACGAACTACATTATTATATATCAAAAAAAAAAAAAAAAAAAAAAAACAAGAAAGAAAAACGAACCGGCTAAAGTACGACTCTGAAATTAATGATATGGAAACATGAATGTTTAAAAAATTAAAGAGGCGTTATTTCAGCCGAAAATCATTTATAATAGTATATGTATTCTATACTATATCTATATTTCTTTCTGTCGACATAAGTACCGTTAGTAAATTATATCGATGCATAATAAAATAACGTTGTATATATCTAATATATACGTGGGATTTACTTGATTCTATTTTTCTCTCGTCGATTGCTATTCGTTTATACTAGCTTTTCCGACTCCTTAGCTCAAAACTCATTGCATTGCATTGCATTGCATACCGCGGTGGCCTCGTCCGCGAGTTATTGCTCGGGGACGATGTCACCTGTGTGTTGACCCATTCATATGATCGACCGTCGATGCTAAAGCATATTATAATTGTACATATACATACCTGCGTAGGTACTTACTTACTTATTTACTTACGCGTATAGGTTGTTTTTATATTATACCAGTTGAACTGTGCCAAGGCGTGCATACATTATTATTTCTTATAATTTGATAACAAAGATAGTTACTATTAGATATATGTAACTACTGCAGTAATTCTTGTGTTAAACGATTTAATCTCCGTCATTTTTTTTTTTTTTTTTTTTTTTTTTTTTTTTTTTTTTTTTTATGATTTATTTCTCTTTTTGACGATTTGCGAATTAACTTGAGTTTTAGACTTAGCTGCGAGGCCAGGTTGGAATTCCGAATTTTAATATTACCGACTCACATAGTTTTCGAAAAAGTAGTCTACATACAGCCGACTTAAAGAAAAATTAAATTATACTAAATTAATCGACTTGAGATGTACTTTTTGGAGGAAAAAAAATCTTTAGATCTTAAATCATATCAATTATTCATGACATCGAAGTTATCGGTTGAAGTAGATGATGTTATGAGTTTCCGTAAAGAGGATCTCGATTAGAATGAACTATTTTTTGTCTTCACATTATTCTGAGAAATAGACTGAAATTTTCGGATATTTGGTCTCTCTCGGGGGGGGTCTGGACTTTCGGAGTCTTGAGCTGTCTGCATTCCGACCTTACGGAATTTTAATCTTCTAAACTTTAACGTTTCTAAAAATTCGAAATCGTCTCAAACGAATTTGGAATTTTTATTTGAAATTTGGAACTTTAACACCGGCCCCCATTCCCATTATTCCCCTACTTCATCTATCATAATGTGGTATAAGCGAGGCTAGATTATTGTTGGAATGGTATATGAAATGAAATGAAATGAGTATTATTCTTAGCACGTGGCTTCAGGTATACCTAGTTGTAATTTGTAGTTACATAATCACGGTTCTGACCTTGTTGACAATATTAGTTTACTCATACTCGACTGGATATTCCAGACTTTGATTATTTTCCCCAGGAGTTCAAAATTTCATCACATAGAAACGCGTATAGGTACTACTTCAAGTGTTACAGGTTATTCGATGAGATTATTTTTACCTAGTTTCGTCGAAAATACATTTTTATTGCGTTATTTAATACTAGAAAAATCATTCTTGTTTTTATAGTCAGGGGAGGCTTTACCACCCCAAATCCCACCTTCGAAGGTTTGATCGGAAGCTATACCAAGTTATTGCATTGCTATTTGCTAATAATAAATAATACATTTTTTTTTTTTTTTTTTCAAAGCAAATTTTAATTAACGTTTTCATTTCACATAATTATGTTAGCCGTTTGTTTTATGAACTAAGAATTACTATCCATGACTGAAAGTGTGAATGAGTCTACATATATGCCGGGTAAATGTCATATAATGCTTTCTATACTTCTGATTCCATTATATTTTTTACAACTTTTCGAGGCTTATGTCGAACTTTCCACGTTTTAACGTGTTTTCTTCTTGATCGCATAATTTATCGATTTTCATATTACCATTCAACAATCGCTAGAATCTAGATCCTCGAGTCAGTCATTCAAATTTCAAGACCAAAAAAATTTCCAATTTCTTTCATAATCAACCGATTAGGTACTTTTTTTTCAAATTATATTGATTAACGTGTATGTATCGTATAGTTAGTTACGACAGGTATATACTAGTGGAACAATTACTTATTTCGAAACGCTAACAACATATATCAGACGATTTTCGAAATAGTAAAATTAAACAATGTGAAAAGGAACTCTTCAGCGGTCTTCTATTGGGAAAATCGGCCTTTCTTGGTTGGCTGCTCTCCGAGTCTGAAATTTGGTATATATAAGTATAAGTAAGGCTTCTTACCAACGCCTGCTTGTCTAATTCTATATAAATGTTCTCTAATCTTCTGTTCGATTCGTCAACTAATTTTACATTTCTATCGTTTCTATACGAGATTCGCAACTTTCCTATACATATAGGGAATCATAAAGGTACCTACCTACTCGTCACACACATTATGATATTAACATGCAAAAGAATAAAAGAATTTCGTCAAAAGCGAATGGGAAATTAATATCGTTGTTAAAAACAAACGTTTCCTATAGCTAACTAACTGACTCTCATTATACTCGTAGATTTGAATTTACAATAGTATTTGTCTCTTATACTAGCCAACAGGACAGGAAGAGAGTTTGCATAACGTCTATACAATCTCGTTAGTTCGTTAGACGTGACGTTTATAACGGACAGCAAGGACACTCGGAGATTGTCTTCTTCTCGTTGAGATTTCCCGTATAGTTTAATGCGACGTTATAAACGTCTAGATATTATATAATTCCTTGTCGTAAAATAATACATGGGAAATTCAGTCTCAAATGAAATTTCCTCGTTTGATAAGATTTCCTGCAGAGATTAAAGTTTGGGAAAACATTTTTAATTCTTGAGAAAAAAAAAAAAATATAAATAAATAAATAAATGCGTATAGAGAGAACAAGAGTCTTTACTAATTATGCATAGGTGTAGCCTGCATACTGTCTTTAAAGAAAGAATTCATTCATTCATTCATTGTTTTAAAATTTACCCACGCACTGATTTTTAACATCGTTATACTTAAAAGGAGGAAGTGTGTAGTATGATTAAATTTAACATGTAACAAGTATTAGGGTGGTTCTCGATGTGATCATTTTCGAATTTAAATGCCCCCAATAGTTATGACTACATTTTTTTTATATTTAGAGACGTTCTGGCCCTGTATGGGAGCATTGAAATTCGAATATGACCGAATAAAAGAACCACCCTAGTAGGTACATTATATAGAAGATGAAAATTTTTGGCTTTCATGATCTAACCTAGAAACTTATTCTTCTATATAGCTAGTGTTACATGAACGCCCGAAGCAGAATTATACAAGCGATCCGCTTTCACTTGACACTTCAGCTACTTCTGCTGTTGCTGTTGCTGGTGCTTCGGCTGTTCGCCAACCTGCAACCACCACCATTTCTGCACACTGTAGTATTAAAACTACTACCTACCTACCATAAAACCAGGTCAATGTGTCTCCTCAACGTTCTAAATTCGGAAAGGCAAATAAATTAGTAGTTTTATTTATTCGCATATTAACGTTGAAAGATCCCCCGCCATATATATATATATATATATCGCGTCACTAATGCCATAAGGTCGTAAGCGCCAAAAAAATTTTTTTTTTGTGGATATGCCCAAACGATGTTATATGACACGAAAAAGATTTTGCCACCAAAAACACGAAATTTTTTTTTTTGGCGCTTACGACCTTATGGCATTAGTGACGCGATATATTATGGAACTCGAGAAAGGGGAATATGCAAAGTTATGTAGGGTTGGAAAAAGGAATTATTTATATACTTCAATAACCTGCGAAGTATTTTTATTTCTGTTTTAAACACATATGTTATATCAGCTCGTTGAATTTTCTCTTTGTTTTCGTTGCCTTCTTTTTTTTTTTTTTTTTTTTTCTTTTTTTTTTTCCATCATATACTAATCGAAAATCAATTTAGTTTGTGTGTCGGTGCAGATCTTGATTTATATACTAACTAATACCTACTTCGCGATTTAGAGTAGAATTATACTATATACCCGTTTTCTTCCAATCTCAATCATTTTTTTTTTTTTTTTTTTAACTTTATACGGATCCGTTTTTGACCTAATGAAAAATTTTCTCAAATAAATATAACATTTTTTTGAAACTCGATCCAAAAATTCAAACCGGAAAATCAGACGTAATTGAATATTCTGCGGTTCGTTGGACTGCAATATGTATACATATATATAGTTGTAATGATCGTTGGTTATGAAATATACACAGAAAGCTGCGCGAAAGATTCTGAACTTCTGTTATTCAAACTTACATAAAATCTGCTTCTCAGAATTTTCATCATATCTTTAAAAAAAAACAAAAAAAAACATGATTTCTGGCTTTTACACTCATTAAGCGTATATTCAACAATATATTTATCCTCTTCACAGACATTATACATAATATTTTACATGTTATAAACATTTTCATTTTTTTTTTTTTTTTTTTTTTAATAATTATCTTACAGCTTATCGATAACCCGGGATTCCCAGTTCCAAACAAACTACATACATCTGCTATGAGAATCGGGTAAATATTTGTTCGTAGTATACGAACGTGATGTCCTTATAGATATAGTTACGTATGTTCAGCGGGAATCACCGTGTATCGTATAAGAAAACATTCCTTCTCATAACACCACCACACATGCACCACATCGTGTGTTTGTGCTAAAAACAGAGTGCTACTATACGCCACTTCCGTTTCTCTTACCGAAACACACCTTCATCATATACGAAACTTGATCCCAGGATACAGAGGCTCTAGAAATTTATCAAACAAGAATACAGATACATATATATATATATAATATTCGTATATACCTATATATTATATATGTCAGATGGACCAAACTTTGGCTATAAGAATAACAATTCGCCATAGTGCATAATATAAAAGCTGCAGTCTTTATCACCGTAATTCGTGAAACAAAAATAACCATTCGCGGAAATCGGTTAGATCAGGTTTCTTCCATTTCCGCTCTTTACTTTCTATATACTCGAACTGTAATGAAAAACTAGGTCTTTAATCCCTAATCAGAGTTCCGGAATGCGAAGATAAAGAAACTTCCGGAAATATCGTAAGCTCTATAAAGTGTCTCATATTTATTTATAGTCTCATATAGAATTTCTATCAAAAGATTTTGAAAAAAAAAAAATATGATTTCTGAAGAAAAAAAATTTTTTCTTTGTAATTTTTACTTTTTATGTCAATGTTCAGCTATGGTCTCACTCATTCGCCTTATCACTATCAGATAAATAGTTGAAAAATTCAGGAGACAAAACTCATGAAAAGAAATATTCAAATTTCATTTCTTCAATTATTTCCGAATGTTTCATATAAATCTACGAATAACTGCAGTACTAGTCGTTTCGCTACCTAAAATCCATATCGATTTCTGTTAACGTACTATACGATTTATGCTGTTAATTTTGGAACCTTAGTAAATTCGTGGCTATATTGTCACCGCCAGAAACGTAATCATACAATATTCATCAGTTGAAGACTGAAATCCGATTGCCTGCTGCACTTAGTTTGCAATTCGTTGAAGATGCAAAGAGGTCATCGACCTCGCCTACAGCAGTGTCCGGCAATTGATTCGCAGACTGTGTATCAGGTGTCCTTTTTTTCTTTTTTAGCATATGATGACCAGCTGCTATAATTAATTTATTAATTCTCTCTAAAATTGTTATTCAAAAAGCCACAAATTTTTTTTCTTTTTTTTTCATTTTCCACTTCATTTTTGTCTGACTCGCGAGTTAATTTATTGTTTTATCCCGGTATAAAAATTATACCTAAATTAATGATTTAATTAGCGTCTATAATAAAGTATGACGAACGTGGAACTGCAGCCATGAAATTCAGAAAATGGGTATAAGGTAAACGAAATGTATAAAAATGAAAAGTGAGTCGATAAAACTGGTTTCGTAACTTGCTAAACTCTGAGTTTGTTATTTAGGACAAAATATCTCGTTTCGCCTTTAGCATAAGGTAGTAGTATCGCTGACAGCGCAGAGCGTGTAGTACCGTGTGTGCTCTGTCTTGCAACAGAGAATACTGTCTGCAACTGCAACGGTGCCATTGCACTGCTGTACTAACTTCTTACAGCTGGCTGTGACTTTTAGGAAAGGAATTTATCCGTTTTTTTTTTTTTTTTTTTTTTTTTTCTTTTTTATTCTTAATCTCCGTCATGCTCTGCTTTATTTTTCTTCCTTTTTTCACCTTGTTCTCTCACTTCCCTAAAAATACTTATAGTATACTTGCTGTTTCTTTTCTTTCTTTTTTATTATTATTGCCAATATAATTTTGAAATACGTTTAGAAATCCATATAGATGCAATCCTGACATATGTTGTTAGATATGGACAAAATTTGAAGAAAAAAAAAAGAAAGCAATAAATCTGCGAGAGTTAAAAAATTGAAATCGTTATCCGTTTGCATTTGTATATAGAAAAGAAGTTATGTAATTTCGTATATATAGGTATATATTTCAAAATTAACTTTATTTTAATGCGATAAAATTTCTGCGCGAGATCAGATAGTCCGATTTATTACCCGAGTTTGTAACTCGTTGAACATGAGTTGGCCCCTTCCTTCTTCGCTGCATTCTCCACTGTCATCGCGCCGTAGTCAGTCGAAGAGTTATCAAGTTGCCGAAAGATACCTTTATACCTTATACCCACCTTATAATTAAATCTTGAGATTTTCTCTGTAAGTTCAAAAACCAGGACTCTATATAACGCCTTTCACAGTCTCGTTATTCGAAGGCCGATGCTCTGATAGATAGAAAGTATCGGAATATATATGGACCGTTAGATGAAACCAAAAACTCTGTATCTTCATTTTTCTTGTCCTCTTCTAATCATTTCATCCTGAAATTTTCAGTGATTATCACTAAAACTCCGAGTATTGTATATACCTCGTGATTATTATGAATGCGCATAGTATCGATATTCTGTGGAAACAGGAGGTGGCAATCCGAGGAAATTTTAGTTTCGAACAAATCGAAATAGGAGACAAAGATCCCTGATTAAACTCTCTGCGAAGTTTGCCTCATCAGGATATTCGTATTAACGTCGAGCGAGTCCTTTTGGCGTAAAATCATTAATTATTTCTCTGTATCGGAAGTAAATTTCTAATCTATGATATGTAATTGTTTCTTTGTTCTCGTTGATGCGGTGACTTTTTTTCTTTGATTATATCGATGGCCTAATGCCAAACGGGCGTAAGCGGCAAAAAAAAAAAAAAAATCCGTTTTTATACGGAGAAAAATTTATAGTAAATTTTCTCATACTCATATAGTAGTTGTGTCATATACTTTCAATATGACGATTGTTCCTATACTTTATACCTAATGTCAACATGAATATAGGAATGTCTTTCTCACATTCATGGAACATTGAGTATAATGTATCGGAACGATCGTCATATTGGAAGTATATGACACAACTACTATATGAGTATGAGAAAATTTACTATAAATTTTTCGCCGTGTATAGTGGCAAAATCTTTTTCATGCAATGGAGAATCTTTTGGGCATATCCGCAAAAAAAAATTTTTTTTGTCGCTTACGCCCCTATGGAATTAGTCCATCGATATATACGGTGCAAATTATACAATTACACGATTACGACTATTATACAGTTAACGAATTAACTGTTTAGTCAATTTTTAGTATTCACTTTGTCATTAGCGATTCAATACGACTTACTAATCGCGAGTTAATTTTTTCGAAAAATCGAATACTGCGCGTTCTTGTGAAACGCGGTATTGATGCTGGCTCTCTTTTTCTGCCAATTACGTTGTCAGCCTTGAAGATAGCGGAACGACAGTGTGATTGAAATTGAAAACTGTCAAATGAATAGTTACACAATTTGGCGAAATTAAATTACCATGAAATTAAATGCTAAAAGTTAGGTAATAAGTAATAACTATTATTTACTTCAGCCATAAGTACTTCGGTAGTATCTCACTGAATGACACTCGCCTTTCATCTCGAGCTATCTTCGTGCCTCTCGATAGTATCGAAGGTTTATTGGATTTCAAACCCGAAAATATTGCGACTCGTCAAATTTCTATACAGCCCAATTCATATTCGCGGTCCATAAAATTTGTAGACTCTTCGAATCAATTTATCCTCAAATACCGCTTTTTTTCATTCGTGGATCGAAATAGTTCAAAAAATGTGCTGGAAAAAGAACCTGCAACGAATCATTGATTCAACAGCCTTTCGGATAGATTCGACTGTACAATTTCATGGCATTAATAATTAATTGATCCGCCTTCTAATTTCGTCGACCCCGATCCATCCGAGAGATCGTTGATCGGCCAGGGTATCATTTAAACAATCTCTCAACGAGACAGTAGCGGATTTACACATTTTCCAAGTATAGGCTGTTAAATTTTTGCCGCCCTTACCTCTACAATTGTCAGTTGCTAGATTATTTATACAACCCAACAATTTGGTTGAAATTGCACAAGAAATAGTTGTTGGGTATATTTCTGAGCTAATCAAAGCTCAATCGTGTACGACTAATAAGGCGGGGTAATGTATGCTACTTACACAATAATGTACATTCGGTAAACGTAATTAAATAATCTTTGTCGCGCTTAAAAACAGTTAAAAAATTATAAATTTAATTAAGTTATGAACGTTTCTTACAATACCTTTTTGCGCGATTTTTTATTGGCAAAATCATCGATGATATCGTCGTAAGTAATCTTATTCATTAATTTCGACTCTATGCACAAAAGAGCTAAAGCGTTTAATTTTTCTTGACTTAAGGTGGTTCTTCCGGTACAGTCCCACCAAACGTGGGTTTCAAAGAAGATTTTGAATACTTCTCGATGAGAAAAAAATCTGAAAAAAATCAAGCATATAGAAGATCCTCATTAAATTCAAAAAAGTTATCAACAAATTGATGAAAAAAAAAAAAACTGTTCAAGTTAGCCGGTGACCCATTGTTCATTTTCGGGTGAAAATGATTGTTCAATTTTTCGAAACACGTATGAATTTTTTGCGAATTTTGTCAACTTTTGGAAAATTGCGTTTTGTCAGGTATGCAAAAACGCAGTTTTCAAAAAGTTGACAAAATTCGTAAAAAATTCATACGTGTTTAGAAAAATTGACAAATCATTTTCACCCGAAAAAAAAGTTGGGTCACCGGCTAATTTCTTGAACAGTTTTTTTTTCCATCAATTTGTTGATAACTTTTTTGACTTATTATTATTATGCAAAATCAATCTCCCGAGGATCTTCTATATGCTTGATTTTTTTCAGATTTTGTTACCATCGAGAAGCATTCAAAATCTTCTCTGAAACCCACGTTTGGTGGGACTCTACCGGAAGAACCACCTTAAGGTCGATCTCAGATAATTTTTTACCCTTTTCAGACAAGAAAAGCTTCTCTTACCCGAACGATTTGTCGCTGGAGTACATAATGTCATACGAAGAGCTATGTCCGAGTTAGGATAAAATATTGATAATTATGCTATTTCTAATTTCTATATCAACATATCATAATAAATATAAAACATAACAACTAGATTCCAGATGAACTCGCACGTACGAATATTCAACGTCGTCGATTATATCTAGCTTTCAATCTGAAGTTTTTTTCTTAGCATTCAAATGATTCAAATAAAATTTCCTAAAGTTAGTACATGTTCAACAAACAATAGTCAACACATAAGATTAAAATCGATAAAATTATTCGATTATTATTTTTAAATCTTTTGATCCATTCAAAACGAAGAATATTTTATACTAAACATTTTTTCTTTGCAACAATTTTTTATCCATCAGATATACCCAAATAATACCAAATACCTATAGGTAATAGGTACACAAACCACCCAGTTCGTAGCCCCCAACCAGTAGTCGAACTTGTATACATGGGTAGTGGGAAGAGTGTGAAATATATTTTCCGCAATTTCACTCATCTCTTCTCACTCATACGAAGTGTGGGCAGAGGCCGATTACTGGTTGGGGCCCCGAACTGCGTGTTTTACCATGGAATATAGAAGTTTGCGGTACCGTTGAATGTATACAATGAAAGGGAAGAGGGAAAAGTCATCGGAAAGACGTCTTGTAGACTTCTTTCTGAAGGACATCAGGAGACTGTCTTACAGAAATCTTTTTGATTTTTGTAAGAAATCAGAAATCTTTTTGATTTCTGTAAGACGGCTGAGAAAAAAAAAATCGGTCCCTAAATTTGCCGCCCCTAAAATTTGCCGCCCTAGGCTCAAGCCTACTCAGCCTACTGGTAAATCCGCCACTGCAACGAGATTAAATCGCCTTCTGCATTTAACTCGCACTATACCTATACCATTCTCTACTCTACTCCAGACTCCTAATTCCATAAACACTGCACCCTATACGTGCATTATGGCTCGTAGCTGCACATGAACTCTACCAACCCAAAAGCCACTGTTCCTGATATTACCAGCGAATTTAGTATCGTGTGTAAATTCGCGACAAATTAGGAAATGGGTCTGAACTAAAGATGTATCTCGCACTGTTGGTTTTTTTTTTTTTTTTTTTTTTTTTTTTTTTTTTTTTTTTTTTTTATCGGACAACGTTGTTTTATTATCCGTTCGACTCTTTGAAATTTTGGATATCGATGGATCCTTATATTACTTTTCGATCGAATTGTAAAATCATGCCATGGAAAGAATAACTTTGAAGAACGAATTTTCTTTATACGTCAATCGTTTTTGATTTTTATGAACGAAGAGCGTGGAGTATAGAAAAATTTGAGAAAAAAAAAAAAAAAAGGTTCCGGAAGAAAACTTGACAGACATTATTTTCCAATTCGATATGAAAAAGGACGAGTAGGTTCGGCATCACCTTTAAGTCCTCAGTCTGTATTGATGTTTATTTGTACAAACATTCTGTGATCTTATGTATATATATATAGCGAATCGAGGGAAATCGAGTGAATTTGATTTTTTCGTCAATATTTTGAAGGCGTAGTATAAATTTTGCTCGCTGTTAAACGTGGCGGGCGATTCTGGAACACAGCGTTACTTTCAAGTCCTGAACCGAGAGACCTTTGTTAATGCGTTCGTTCTTTCTCTCCTGTACATAAGTATACGGAAAGACCATGAGGCGACCAACACTCGGTATGTAATATACATTTACCCTTCATTTAACTGCACCCATAAGTCAATTTTTTTTTTTTTTTCTTTTTAATTTATCGCGGATTGAAAGTGTTCAACAATGACGCATAGCATGCAATGAATCGCTGGTATACTCATAGCTACTTACTTCCGGCTTGATAATTACCGACTTTTTCCAGAGATTAAATGTTTTTTTTTTTTTTTTTTTTTTTGAAAACTTCATTCAAACTACAACATTGACAACTTATGTTCGTTTGTATAATTCAATGATAATTAATACTTGAACTTTATTCTAGCCGTTGCTGTGTTGGTACTGATTAATAATAATCATTATAGTAATGACCACCGTATGAATTAATGAATCTATGTCCTCATAATCTCATGACTTATCATCAACAACTAAGATCAATTGTGACTCTGATGAATTCTGACCGAAAGAATCCTTATTGAATTAATTACTATAAGCGACTAATTTTTTTTTTTTTTTTTTTTTTTCTTTTTTTTTTCCATATCCATACGAAGTTAATGACTTCAATTCAAAACCTTATGCTTTGAAGATTATATACTTTACCTTGACCAAGAAATAACAATTATTCATTTATTCATCAGAATTCAGGATCCAAGTGAAATTATACATTTTTCTACGAAATAAATCTACGAAATAAAATCGCTGTATTATAGCGTGTATTATCTAAATTCAGTATTCATATAGTTAACGGAGTGTTTTGAACGTGACATTGGCACAATTTTTTTTTTTTTTCTCTTTCTTCTCCCAATTCTTTTTCTTTGCACCAGAACATGTGAACACCGCAAGGTTGCGGTTTGGGTTTTATCTTCTTTTTCTCTTTTTTTTTTCTTCTATATATATCTAGGCAACGGTATCACCAGGTTTTGTACTTCAATTCGATCTGGATGGGTGTGGCTTTACCGTTTCATTTGTGTCGGGCAAACTTTGGAGTCTAATTCCATTCGAATCATTCAATTAGCACCAGCCAGTTAATTAACCGAATTCAAAGCACCGCCCAATTTCTTCGCCTTTACATTGAAGCTTGCATTGAAGAGCTGAACCAATTCTACTATATAACGCATATATCGCTGCTTAATTAAATTTCTTTTAATCTAATAAATTTTCACTCAAGCCATATCTTTTTTTTTTTACATCTTTGCACAAATTTTTACCCTAATTGTTAGCTTTTGATAATAGCCGTTTTCATCTTTTCTTTCTTTTTTTTTTTTCTTTTTTTTTTTTTTTTCAATTCGTATATAATATCTACGTACCAGAAGTTTCACACTAACGTGACCATTTATTACCTATACTAAGAAATAACAACGTTGCGAAATGGTGATTGTTCCGTTGTAGTTATACATATACTATACACTCTATATACTCTATACGCTATAAAGTATAAAGTAAGCTTATGACCAACAACGTCATTGCACCAGTTTGTGAGCGTCCACTTATACGAGCTGCTGATATCGAGGTCGACGACAAGACTTTTCACTCCCACTATATATATAACGTATATATCAGTTTTTGTCTGGATACGCCGTATAAAAGTTGTGTCTCATTAATTTTAGAACGTAACAACATTTATATATATAGTCATTTGCAGAATTATTCGCATGCATGTAGTCGCATCACTTGATTACGTTTCAATATTTTTTTTTTTTTTTTTTAACTGCCCTAAATTCCACGGCACGTGCTGTTCTTCTTCGTTAGATTTTCGCGGTTCTTTTTTTTGTTCCAATTTAATTGGCTCACGTTTTTCATTCGACATTTAAAATTCTCTTAATCCTATTTTCTTCCCTTTGATGCGTGAAAGGATTTCTGAATACGTTTTTCATAAACTCATTTCCCCGAAGCGCTACAGATTTTTACAGCAAATGAATATTTTATTACATAATCACTATACTTCGGTCATCTAAATCATTGCATTTTTGTTTTCTTTCTTCTATTTAATCCTAAAACCAGGTCTAGGAGGGTCTTCCTAATTGATTGAAAAATGAATGTTCTTTGAATAAATTGAATCGTTGATCAATTCGTTTTAATTCATGAAAAATAATTCACTAGTATATACTTAGAACTTTGATACATATATATCTACCGTTGAACGTGGGCTGGGCAGAGATAAAATGAGATTTTTTTTTCTTTTTTATCCCTTGAATACAAAAATCTGATAACCCTAATCTCGTTGAAAAAGCCACACGAAAAGAGACAATAGATACGTGAACGCGATAAGAAGGAGTGAAAAAAAAAAAAAGAAAATAAAAAGAACTCCACGCTCGATGGTATAGCCTTATAAACCGTCCAAGTCTTTTTCCTCCTAAACCCGCAAGAACTTGAAGAACTCGAAATAGTTTTCGTTTCGGGAAAGAATTTGAATTATTTATTACTCGTAGGGTGAATATCGAAGCTCTCAGAATACCTATACGATCCTTCGGAGACCTGTATAGGTAGATGTCTGCGGTTAAAGGAACATTTTTCGCATTTTTATTTTTATTTATATTTTTTTTTTTTTTTTTTTTTTTATCAAGTAAAACTTTATACTATATCTAACTTCGACGAATTATATTACGTATATATGGGTTTATTTCGACCACAACGGTATTTCAAACCCACGTATATAGGGAAGGGAAACCAGCTATTCTTTCATTTTTACATTATAAAAACTGGTGTACAGATTGTTGTAAAAAATATTTTATTAATAATACGTAACATTATAATATTGTCCTTCATTCCGCCGTTATAATTATTATATAAAACTTTAACTCAAAAGTTTCTCAAGAAGTGGATTGCGGTGGTGAACTATAGTTATAATCAGTAAATATACATCTAATTAGTCACATCCTTTACCAAGCCATGGCATCTGATGATTTAATTATAAATCCACGTGACTTGACATAATCCTATATTCTTATTATCTTATTGCACTGCAGTGATGATATCTGTATTAAAAAAAAAAAAAAAAAAAAAAAAAAAGGAGTTTTTTTTATATATCGTCAAAATCTGATCGCGTGACAGAAAATCATTAATTCAAACGATGTCCAGTATAGGCGGTTGGAACAAAATTATTTGTTGACTATGCAGATATATATACGTACGACTATTCCAAACTTGCGCGATATACGCTGATCTTTACACAATGGGTAATAATCATTTTTTACTTAGGCTAGCAATATTTGAGGTACGTACGTTTACCCACGTGCATACGATTACTTACTTGGATTGTTTCAATCAATCTACGATCTAATAAAATCTACATATAAGTTAATTAGGTATATATACGAACGAACTTTTATAAGGAAATAAGTTTTAATGGAATTATTGTTTTATTGTAGAATAAATGAAATGAAACAAGCATACTTTTTTCATTTTCTCACCATAAAATCAAATCCAATTGCCTTATATATTCTCATACGCACTTATATATACTTAGTCTTAAAATACACTTTCCAGGGATGGCAACTTGCCGACTATACGACCTCCATAGCTATAAAGGCGAACTTATACTAGACTCGCGAATAAGGCCCAGGCAAACCACTGCGTTTTCACTTTCTAAGGGGCATTTTTACTTCCACATGCAGGCCACACGCCCTCGGAGAAAGTCCCGCGGAATATCCTTAGCGTAAACGTTCCATAAGGCTTGCTTACAGAAACCGGACATAATATCATACACGTGCTATAATAGAGTTGGATTTTTGTGCCTATACTGCAGTTTTCAATCATTCTAGTTGATCTGAAAATAATAAAAAAAAAAAAAAAAAAAAAAATTAAACAGGGACTTTGAAACGAAGAATACCGAAATTTCAAAATTTCCAAAGCTAAATATCCGAAAAACCAAACAATGGCCAAACTTCAAATTCACGCATGTATTCAGTATTTAATAACTTAGGCTGTATGATTGATCGTATCGAGACCAACGAGTGGTCAAATTAATTTGAGATGTACTTTTTGGCAAAAAAAAAAAAAAAAGAAATGTTTGTATAGTTTTCTGCATTCAATGTCTCTGAAAATTCGGAATCGTCACAAATGAATTCGGAACCTCAACCGGGCCCCAAAAAAACCTTCGAATCGATTTTACTCATTCAATTCATTATTGAATTCATTTATTTATTCATGTTTTTTCGATCAAAAATTATTATCGATTGAATAATCTCTTACCTGGTATATAAGTAATTGTTATTATACTGGTACCTATATATAAAAATCGTATTTACCCTCAATGGAAAGTGTTCCAATTTCCCGTTGATCGCTGAAGCTCGTTCGCGACGACAAGTTCAAGCCGTACTAACCATCGGCAATTTTTCAGGATTTATTCCAGACCACTAAACTCTTTCGCCTCGATAAAACTCCGAATCGATTTCGCGCGGTCATTTAGATAACGAAACTCTATACCTTTAGGATGAGGATTCTTACCAAAATTACCCATCAATCAATGATTTATACACCAAATATCTCACTCTTTATGGTTATATGTACTCGAAATTTGATTTTTATTTCTAAGTATTTGAAAAAAAAAAAAAAAAAAAAAAAAACTCATTTATGTGGAACATTTTTATTCATAAGGAGATAAAAAAAAAAATATGATTTTCAATCTATTTATGCATAGAATCACCCATATTTCAATATGTATAAAAAAAGGTTTTGACACGGGAAGAATATATTTAAAAAAAATTTATAAGTCAACGGGCTCTGCTCTCGGTAATTAATTTCATACTTAATAATGCTGACTCACATATTAGTATTGCGATTACAGATTATTAAGTAAAGTGATAAAAGACGCCGGGTTTTTAAGTTTTCTACACTCAGAAAAAGGTCTTGTTGACACAACCAAAATTTGGTTATTATATGGACAATGTCATTTTTTGTTCAGTTAACCAAAAATTTCGTTGGGATAGCCAAAATTTTGTTGGGGGGGAAAACCAAATTTTGTTGGGACAACCAAAATTTTGGATATTCCAACAAAATTTTTGGTTGACTGAACAAAAAATGTGATTGTCCATATAATAACCCAAATTTTGGTTGTGGCAACAAGACCTTTTTCTGAGTGTAGAAAAAGATGATGAAAAAAAAAAAAAAAAAAAATTTCATTATGAATGAAAAAAGATAAATGTACAAAATGTATGAACGATATTTTATTTTTTTTTTCTCTTCTGTGTATCAGAAACTGGTCTACGCTACCCCCAACGAAGGCAATATCATCGCCACCCTTTAGATGCTTAAATGCAGTATCTACAGTGTTTGGGACTCGGTGAACAGAACCCTAAATTTAATATCCACCCTTGCTATTGCGTTCCCGGTTTTCCAGTCCCCAGAGACTTTGCCAATCCCATATGCGGTCCGTAGGGTGAGATGCAGTATATTCTCAGTTCTAAATACATATACGGATGTTGCGCGAAGGCCATATATAGCTAAATATATATATATATTCGTATATAGAAAATGATCGTCTGGGTTCAGCACCCCTTGATATTTTCAACCCTCGCCAATACGAGAGCAGAACCCTAAATTCAAAATAGACGTTGCGCTCTAGGGGCAGAAAAACGTGCAAATAGTTTTAAAACGGAAAAATTTATCCCCTCAGATATTTCCGGAGTAATCAATGAACTTTTTTCGGTCTTAGATATTCTCGGGTTACCATTACGACTGGTTAAATCTGAAAACAACGAATTTAGTCTTGCAGGATTTCGTGTAGTCAGTAGTCGCGTTTATGCTTACCTAATTGGATTTCGTGATCTTCGCAGGGCTGCGTAGATAGAAGCCTTGCGTGTTTATAGACGCTGACGTTTTCTGTCGTTAACGTAACGTAGCCTGAAAGACGTGGATTTATTTTTACAATATTATAAATAACACTCAATACTCTGAATTATGTTATTCTAATCCTCAAATCTGCATATAGCTTCTCTATCTCATCGTTAAATTCTGCTTCCTTCTTTCTTATATATACATCTTCAGTTGGGTTGTCAAACGTCCAGTTGCTGAATTTCAAAGAAAGCCACTTACTTTGCTTCCCTTCAAAGTTCGGACTCAGCTTGCTGCGAACAGAGGGTGAGCTTATAATAGAGCAGCCTGACTTCAACACCCACGGAGGGCACTTCGGTATGTTTTGGCACAAAATCTTCAACCCCTCAGAGTCTTTTTAGCTGATATTGACAGGTGGCAAAATGATCAATCTATTATGTCCTGCACTGAACCTGTTGAACAGCGGTGCTTCATTTTCAATTTGGATTAAATTCTGCAGATGCGAAATGTTGCATCGATTTTTAAATCCGGTAAAAAGTTTTTCACCGTGCACGTATAACGTGTTAAAAATTTCAGTCAAGGTACGTTCTAGCAACTGTATTAGACCGTCGACTGCTAATGGAAGAAGATGACGGACAATTCTAAATTTAACGAAGCTTTTAGCGCGTTTCACTCACTTAAAAAGAATACGATAAAGAATAAAACACTTTCGCTGTGGTTGATGCATGAAATTCATGACCGGTTTTCAGATATGGCTGCACAGAAAGAAAGGTTAATTTGATTCAAGAGAATTTTGCGGTCCAAAAATGAAGACCGAAATTTTCTCGGATCAAATCAAAAATTTTCTCGAACCAAGAAAATTGGGACAATTTTCTTGGTTCGAGAAAATTTTTGATTTGATCCGAGAAAATTTCGGTCTTCATTTTTGGACCGCAAAATTCTCTTGAATCAAGTTAACCTTTCTTTCTGTGTGTAGATTATTTTACTTCATTATATCCGCAAAGGTTCGCATTTTATATCATAAAGATTTTCGCGAATTCGAAATTTTCGAAATATCGTGTAACGTACATCGACGTTTTAATATTTCATAAATATAACAATGATAATATTCCCGGTTGGTTCCCTACTCGATTGTTCATTTCTCCCTTTTTATTTTTCAACCCCATTTTATTTCCCTTCCACTCATAATTGCCACATTGAAACAATGCGGGAAAAGCTACAGATGAATTTTTACGAACGCTGAAGGCTCGATTTTAAATTTGAACAGGGTTGCAGCGGGTGTTGGATTACGTTCGGTTGCGCACAATGTAACAGCCTCTGGGCTGGGTGCCAGGTTCAGTAATTGACTATGAACACATAATAATTGACGGAAATCGAGCGAAACTTGAATCGTTTATTTGTTCGCGTTCTCTCGATCCGTTTTTCTCGCTTTCAAATTAATCTCATAGTAAACAAGCTGAATGGCGAATGAAATTTGTCTTCCATGATCCCGTCATGTCGAAGTTGATTATAATAAAAGCCAGGAGGTTAAATCCTCCTCGAAAAATTCGGCGAAGGTACATATCTTCAAAAAATTGATAAATTCGAGGAAACTCTGATCTTATAAGACACACAAAAAATAAAAAAATAAAAAAATCGATGTGAAAACACCATCTACTCTTTTCCGGGAATCTCGTTCTCTCTCACTCGACTATGTCTATCTCATTCGAGGACATGAATTGCCTACAGATT
This sequence comes from Tenthredo mesomela, assembly GCA_943736025.1. Classification (NCBI taxonomy): domain Eukaryota; kingdom Metazoa; phylum Arthropoda; class Insecta; order Hymenoptera; family Tenthredinidae; genus Tenthredo; species Tenthredo mesomela. The sequence continues at coordinate 10,357,111 of OX031013.1, forward strand.
TCATCATATTTTTATGAAAAATTCTACCTCCAGGTAGGTTATATATCACATGGCCATTCGTAATACTTTGAAATAAATATCCGTATATCTATTTGATCATTCTTTGTAGCCTCTGTTTCAGATTCTCTATCCTTATAATATAAAATATTCTAGGTTCCTCGATGCTGATAAAAAAAAAAAAAAAAAAAAAAAAAAAAATGTCCTGTTTTATAATCGTTGTTTTTTTTTTTTTTTTTTTTTTTTTTTCTTTTTTAATTTATTAGTCGAAAATTTTATCCAGTAGATATATAATTCGGGTGAAGAAGCGTGTCGATGAACATGCGATCCATCATCTGTTCCAATATTTACCATCCGTCATCACAGGTCGTAGATCTTGTCATGACTAATTGTTCACCTAGTCTGCTCGGGTTGTTTGCTAAAAATAACTAAATACCTATAATAATTTGGGCTTATATCGATTGCTCATTTCGTCATGAGAATTTAACCCATTTTTCCTTTTTTTTTTTTTTTTTTTTTTTTTTACGTCGTCTTGCTGCTTCTTTCTTATCTTTACGGAGTCAATATTTGTATTCCGAGTAAACTTTTTAATTGAATAAATTTTATTTTCTCGCTTTATATTCGATTTTCGAATCGAAGAAGTTGAAATTAATGGATTTGGCGAATGATAAAAATTGTTTTCTTTTATCTTCTCTTTTCTTTTAATTTTATCATATATAGTTATACCTAGGCAGGGGTTGGAAGATCGAGGTGAACACGTATACTTGTTGGAAAGTATAAAAAAAACTAATTTATCCGTTGAAGTAACGCAATTTAGCTTCCCCATCGAAAAACAAAGTATCATTGAGGAAAGGGAGGAAACGGCTGTATAAAGTGGACCGTGTCGCTTCGAAATGACCAAGATTAATTGTCCGTATTCGACGGAACGAACGAAGTTTAACTTCACCCTTGGTGTTAGATTAGAAAACTTTTTCCTACCGCGGTTCAGAGAGCAGCTGTCAAGCTTCAGAGAAGGTAATTCTAACGACTCTGAACTTAGTGCTGATTTTGGCCATATATAGTTGAAATGAAATATAGCGAAAAAAAAATAGAAATACAAAATATATAGAATCCCATTAACAAATACAAGAAAATTTTATAAAAATTCAAAAAACTTTCGGATTATCGCAAACGTCGATTTATTCAATTTTCTGAACGACATTAAATTTCTTCTGTCTATCAAATTTCGCATCTGTCTCAATGCTGAAGTAATTATATATCAAGACCTCAGCTGCGGAAAGTGAGATAAAAGTATCGTCTGTATTCCCAATTAAAAATAATCATTGAATAATTGGCGAGATATTATATAAACGGAATAGATAATTACATGAATATCAGCGCGTGAGTCTCTGATAAATTTCTCTATCATCATGCAGCGATACGTTGGATCTGTCGCATGCAGGAAATAGTCAAACTGATTGAAATAAAATAAAATGGATCACTCATTATCGGCATTCGTCAAGCCTAGCGTAAATTTAGAGAAGAGTATAGCGACGAACTAATGTGGGACGAGAGTGGAAATAGCATGGCAGATTGTGTTAGTTAATTGGAACGTTGATTGCGATTCATCGAGTGTAAAAACAGAACCGTTTGCCAGATGTATATCGGCGAGCTCTAAACTTCACTTCATTTAAAAAAAAAAAAAAACGTCAGTTTTTCAAATTTTCAATAAATACGATAATAAACTGTGAAAGGAAATTATGACTCTCTCTGAGGAATAACAAAAAATGTTGGTGGTTGGTTTGGTTTTGGTTTTACATCGCAGTGAATCCGAAACCAAAATATCCTTTCGCGCAGACTTTTTTTCTACGCGTTCAATTAATTAATAACACCGATAAGTTACCTAATTATACTTATATATAGAAATATTGCAACACTTTCTATCGTTAAAATTTATCTGTCGAATTGATCATCGATCGGTTATTAGTTTTCACATAATTTCATTATTTTCATTAAATATTTTGTCACGTAAATGGTAACGTATAGGTATTACCATCACGTGTCATTTGCACTCAATGTGCTCATAATGGCAGAAATTTATTTCATTATCGAGTTGTGTATATAACATATATTATATATACCAGGAGTATTCGTGGAAACGCTTCATAGAACGCCTGCATACAGGCAACTCAAACATCAAGCGATTAGATTATGTTCCCATATCATGGACACGCATTATGCGAAATAAAACCTAATCGCTGGACTGTTGAGGTGCCTGTATGCAGGCGTTTTCACTTCCATATAAAGCGTTTCCACGAATACTCCCGGTATATACATAGGTATATGCCTGAGAATTTTTCAATTCAGAGTAAATATCGCATGTACTGTGTTATTCATCAAATTTCAACGTGGAAGTGCGAAAAAAATTGAAGTGTTCGCAGCGTGTGTTATTATAACGAATTTGTAACATATGTATGTACAACGCTTTTATGTAATTCGACCAAATGAAATCAGTAATACTGGTATTTATTTCATTTTCTATCATTTCGTTCCTTTTTTGTTTTGTCTTTTTTTTTTTTTTTTTTTTTTTTTAACTAGTAAAATATGAATCCTATTTATCGCATTAACTAATACTTTATATTTAACATACGACGTAAAGAATGCTTTAATATCATCCGGATTATAACCGTTTTAGAAAGTTATATAGAGAATCTTGATAGTTAATGAACAGATGAAATATTGACAATAAAATTACCATTAAAATTGAATTCTTTCGACAAATATTTATATACTCCATTTCTCGTATATGATTATCATAATTATAATGAACAGAATTTTAAGAACGATAGCGCGGGGTATATGCGGAATTATTCGAACAATACATCAATTTATTTTCATATAGGTATTATCAGAATTATTATCGATATAATCATTGAGCGTATACCTGGGATTCAATACAGACAAGTCTAATTCCATTGATCGATATGCTATATACAAGAACGAAGAACGATGCGTGGCACGTGCTCGAATATAAAAAGGAAATGGAATTTAATATCGCATTAAATTTCATCGAAGAGTGATATGAATTTTGAAAAAAATCAGGGAAAATTGCTCTCTTTTTTCTTAATAACATTCATGCCAGTCATAAGTTTATGAGCCTCTATATGATCGTTAGAGATATTAATTTCCACTAATATTCGCGATCCACATTTGTTCGAAATAATGTTTAACAATTATATTAATATAAAGTTGGTGTAGCAAAACTCCACCGATGCAAGGAAATAATTAAAAGTCTTTACTCAAAGGTATAGTTTCGCCTCTCGTAAACCGCACGAACTGCCGTTATAACGTTATTACTCAATCACTCTTTAAATAACGATGGTTGTTTTACAGCATCATTTGTTGGTTTTTTAAATTCCAATACCTAAACTATAAAAGTTTAACCGAAGTTAAAGTTTAACCGGGAAGTAAAGTAATCTGGATCTAATCACTTATGGTTCATTTCTCATTGCCTGACGTGTGTTACAAACTTCTTACGTCTAAACCTGCGATCGTAAAATTTTTGCAATATGAATTGTTTTTCGTGTGCATTTTTTGAAATAAATTTATATCATCAAAATCGTATTCAGAAAGTAACTTTTTTTTTTTTTTTTTTCTTTTCTTTTCCATTTTTCTTTTCAATTTGAGGGCGAAGTTTGATATTATATTTGAAGGTTTAGAAGCGAGTAGATCAGACCCTCGTCAGTTTCGTTATGATATTTCGTTTTTTGATGATGTCAGACGGCGGCGTCTGCCTTCTATATACATTCTAGTTTAGTCTTTTTCCAGTTTTCACAACTGTTGAACCCCGTTTACACTGCCGAATAGACTGTTGAAACCGAGGTCTTCGGTGAAACGAACCGGAAACGGAAATGGTTCGTTCGTTGGGTTTGAATTCTGACCACTATAAGCAAGTAAATCGACTAAATTCTATATGTTCAAATGTCAGATACACCCATTCCACGCAAATCAATTGACAGATGTATAATAATCGATTGAACAAAAAATGCGATAAGCTAATTATACCTCTTATTGATAATGTCACACGTACAGAAAAAAACCTAGTATACCAACAAAAAATTCTGATATTTTAAAATCACTTTGAATGTCGATAAATTGAAGGCTCTGATCACTTTTTTTTTTTTTTTTTTTTTTTTTTTACCCTCAGATTTACGTAATCCCCCAGGTCCTGCTTTTGTCACGATCTGCAGATAATTTATAATACTGTTTCAAAAGCCGAATTTACTGCAGTTAATTATCACAGCCTGAATAGTTTAACATGGAGTAAATCAACATTCCTTGGTGTGAGGTTTTTTTTTTTCCTTTTTTTATTTTTTTCGGCATTTGAAAAAAAAAAAAAAATTTTTATCTCCTAGGATTATTGCATCGATAGATATCGCGATACTTCCGTGACCGTTATATGGCTCTTGAAAAATTCTAGTTGACCATAAAGTGCGTATGTTATTTATAGAGGCGAGTTGACCTATCGGTGAGTTTGAAATGCACACTGAAAGACAAAACTTTGACTGCTGCGGTACTATAGAACACTGCTGCTGTTGAACCCTAGGGCATTTCAGTTACGAGAGTTACGCCGATGGATTGCGATTAGCTACGCAGACGAACCGTGACCCTGACTGTCAGCGACTGAACTTCTCTTATATATGCCCCTATTCTTTGGGTCACTGTCACATACATACACACACACACACACACGTATACGTATGGAGATCTACTTATTCCCGTTATCGAATTAATGAAAATATGAAATCGACGAATTTCTATTTTTTTAAGAGAATAATCTTCTCTGATAAGTAGAATTTTATATAAGATTTATAGACTTGCTTAATTTTTACACATCTCTTTTTACTTCAAACAAACATATTATGTCCAATTTTCTCCGCTAACGTTGTCAGTCGTTACGCTCTGATAATAATTAGCACTAATTAAATTATATTTTTAATAACATCAGAGATTCTCCGTATTACATTTTTTTTTTTTTTCTGATTCTCCTGTTTACCACTGCAGGCGTTTCTCCTCGACATGAACAGCTCAAGGCTGATAAAATTAAATAAATAAAAAAGACTTATAGTATAATATAGGCATGATTGAAATACGCTCGATAAAACCTAAGTATTTTTTCTCCTTTTTTTTTTTTTTTTTTTCTAATTTCTTTGTACTTTGAACAGAAATCAACCGTGAAAGTCACGGCTACTTGTTTCGCGTCCAGGCAGGTATCAGGTTTACATGCGCAAATTAACATCGCGAGCTATACAGCTACCAATTTTTGCATCAAAATTACACTGTAAGAGGAATAAATTCTACCAAATTAGTCCATAATAATTATTGAATAGAATTTCAAAAGCTAATTTTAATATTTAAAAATATGAATATAAGAAATCGATTATTTTCAATTCAACTACCTATTATACATATAAATAAAATTGTCTGCGGGAATGAGTAATTGGAAAATGATGAAAAAGCTCATAAAAAATATTTACAACTAAATTTGTGCCAGCTGCTTCGAGGTGAGAGCACATATCTGCAAGCTCAGAGATACTAGGAGGGTGCAGCGTCAATGGAAAAAAGGTCTTAGTTCTCGGCGACAGCGGGGGCATGGCACCTTCTTCTACGGAAGTGCACTTCGTGCTTTGAATTTTTGTAAAAAAAAAAAAAAAAAAATTCCCCTCGGGGATACTGGACGCTGTGGGTATATATGTATGTGAGCTTCTCCGGTAAAAATAGGGACGGCATTGTTTGAAGAGATTTTACTATCCGCGCGCTTATAACTTCGCTATTACTTTGCCATTCACTTTTTACCTTAGAATTTATTCATCAGTTTTCACTCCATTGTTATTTACATCGTAGAGAATGAAATTGATTCAAAAGGTGGATCAGAGTATCGCTTCTGATGTATAGGACATCTAATTTTCTTTTTTTTTTTTTTTTTTTCCATCAAAATCTTGACTAAGTTAATAATCAGATAATTATTTTCTTCCTCATCGATTATTATTCGATGTATTCGATATATCGAATGTTCATATATGCTTATATATATATTGTGATGTACAACATTTTTTCTGAAGATAAATCAGCCCACGGATATCAAGAAATTGTTCATATCTGCCTACATGCACTTCAGCCTACTCAAGTTCGTAATTTAGGCTTTTAATCCTGTAAATTGATCGTGGAAACCTATATCTCGCTACGGTATTAAATTACCGTAAAAAAAACGCGCACAGACTGATACAATCTAACTCGTGTCTACCTTGGCCTCGGCCCTGGAGCGAATTGATAGATATCAAATTCGATCCAAATTCCGATCGAAACTTATATAGTTGAAAATCAATCCTACTTGAATAATTTATTCCATGTTAATTCAGAAGCTAAATCGTATGCCTAACGTACAAAATGATGAAACAAGAAACGAAGTCTTTTATACATTGATCCGAATTAATCCGATAAATCCAAGTAGAAAAATAATTCTCACAATCAGAAAAAGGTCTTGTTAGCACAACCAAAATTTGGGTTATTATATGGACAATCACATTTTTCGTTCAGTCAACCAAAAATTTTGTTGGAATAGCCAAAATTTTGGTTGTCCCAACAAAATTTTGGTTATCCCAACGAAATTTTTGGTTGACTGAACAAAAAATGTGATTGTCCATATAATAACCAAATTTTGGTTGTGTCAACAAGACCTTTTTATGAGTGCACCCTTTTATTAATTTCTGCATATGCGTAATTAAAAATCCCACCAGGGAATATTTTATACATCTGAAATTCGTATTTCACGTGAAAAACGAAGCAACAAAGCGCATATTATATTTCGGCTAAAAAATTAATAGCAAAAGTTAGGCTCATGTTTCGAGTTATGGCGCAGCTGCATCATGTAGCGCGATGTAATTATACACAAATAACAATCCCTGTGTTAATTACCTAATTATAGTCGAAAAGTAGCGAGGGAGCTGTGACTCCTCGGCTTTATCTAGGCGCTACTTCTACATCTTTTTATTATTATTCTTCTTCTTCTTGCTTTTATAAGGGGGGGTCGATCAATACCTGCAGAGTAACACTTTTTCTTTTTCGCATTATATTTTATGCACATGAAATTTATATAGGTATCCAGAGTTTTCACGTGCGGTATGCTGCAGCACAGCGGTAAATAAAATATAGAGACAGAATAAAAGTTATGTAACAAAAAGTGACAGATGGTTACGTATAACGTAAGTAGGTAAGTATATACCTACCTATATAGCTATTGTTATAACAGGGGGCTCCTAGTATAGTTTCTTATTAACAGTAATGGCCTTATGACTCATTCTAGTCCACGTACCTACAGCTATATTATAAAGGAGCGTTTTACTTAGTCCGGCAATATTAATTTTCAAAATTAATTTAAGGAAAATCTGAAAAAATCTTTTGTGGATATTAAAATTGCACAATATAATTATTATTTATACTTTACGTAGATCCCGCATGACTGAATGAATTATTAGGCATAGATCAACAGGTCATCTATACTAAATCGTTAACGGGTTGAAGATATTCGCCTTCAAACCGAAGAATAGACTTGATTTCTATCTCATTTATGAATGGCGAAATAACGTCTTTGGATCCAACGCAGAAGTTCATGAGTGAAAATCGTTCGATTATGGTTTAATAGCGTATGAAATTAATGATCGTTAATAGTTGTTCTGGTCAGTGAAGAACTTTTTCAAATTTAAAGTCTCAGTCTCAGACTTTTTTTTTTTTTTTTTTTTTTTTTTTTTTTCAACCGGATAAATCACTCCGAATTTTATCTTACCTATACAGTTGGACATCATAGACTAGCTCTTCTCAACGAAATATATAGTAAAACGAGATTCGGGGTTATGGGATAGACGGCGCCTGTGTTAATGGTGAAAAAAGTTTATAAATAGATTCTACTTTCGGTGATCCTTCAATCTTGTCTTATACCATGTGGAACCTTTTATAAAAGCTATAAGAATCTTTCGTTCGTGTATATGAAGGAGCCCGTAATTTGTCTTATAATTTAACTTATAGGTATAATATATTACTTCGAAAATGTTACCCCGCACATATATATTTATCGCTCTGTATATTAACTAGCTACAGGAAATTAACAGCAGTTTGTTATTAGCAAACGAAGCGGGTATAAAATTAGCTAAGAGGAAAGTCTTTGATCCGAGAATATGCTCTGGTTAATCCATATAAATCCCCTAGCTTTCCGGTTCGTTCGATAGCCGTAAATCCCCCGTTAAATTTCTTCAGTTGCAGGCCAGATTTAATGTCTGAATTGCTGGAATCCAACTAATAGACTATTAATTCGTAGTGAAATTATTAGAGATAGTTTTCCCTCCTCAATTACACCATATGACTGTTGAGTAATTATGCAAGGGTTTAACTCCATTCATTTTAGGTACCAAGAGGTATATGTACGCGTTATACAACGAACTTCTTACCTAAGATTATCCCAAAGTTCTTAAAACTTTGCGGTATTAAGTCGACATAAAACTTATGCGGCAACCAAAACTCCAAACTTTATCATCTGTATAATAATTCGAAAATACTTCAGTTGATTATAAGGCCTATTATTTATTTTAAATAACAGGACTTATAATACTGATGTTAAACTCGAAATTTATACATGGGATTCGATTATAACTAACCGACAAAAGTAAGTCACTTATTTACTGCACCTAATCCTATAATCAGGAAGTTTTAATGCTGACATTATTATTAGATATATCGTTGAGACTTTGATAGTTCTATATATACAAGCCGGCAAAGTTTAAGTACTTTTGAGATACTTTGGGTCATACATTTTTTTGTCACCTAATTTGAACACTCTGTTAAAATTCTACATCCAGCAATTTTTTTTTTTTTTTTTTTTCTCTCATGCACTGACTTTTTCTGAAATAAGTGAAAATAAAAATCAAAATTTGCATTTGAAACTGAAAACTGCAATACATGTACACACATTTCCGCGAATTTCCAGATTGCAAATATTTGAATATTTAGGACAAATTGAATGAAAATGAAATGCTGTGTGGAAAACCACCCATGCGACAACCAAAAGCCGCTCGTCAATATTGCCTACAGCGAATACAGTTTCAAAAGTAAATCCAGTCGACCATGGAATTGAAAAAAAAATTGAATTTCTCAGCCGGAAAAATATATCGCCAAATAACCGTAGCCACATGGGGTTGCCCTATAAACTCTCCTCTGTTTATCGCTATCCATGGTCTTCGGTCGACCAGATGTGGCGCTGACCTATAATCTAGGTGAAAAATTCAATTTACCTCACGAAATATAGACTTTTATGCCTATATCTGATCCATATATCCCAAATGTTTCCATAAAAAAATTGGGACGCGATATTTCAATGCATTTTCTAATCGTTTTCTTCCGAAGTTATACCTATGAGAATATGAATCAGAATTTAAAGTACTGCTGAAGATTTTTCTTGATGGAATGCACAAACTGCATGTGGAACCTAAGAAAATCCGAACTAATTACATAACTATGTTCCGCACTTCTAGGAATTTCCTTCTTATACTCGTATAGTAAGAAGAAATACGTATTCTTCCTGCATCATCTATGACGGCCGGTACACAAAAAAATTACCAAGAATGTTTCGTGTGATCCTTTGACCTTATCTAACTTGAACTTTCTTAAAGCAACACAAGCGCCCGCATTGAATTTTGATCAAAAATTCATGGTACAAGCGCTTGGGGGCTTGCCTTTGATCATGATTTTATAGAAAAATGAAATACTCTTCGGTTTTATATAACATGAAATAAAAAAAAACATATATACCTACACATCGCAAGCAGCAATTACCGCAGGACTCTTGAAGCCATAGTGTGTACCGCCTCGCGGTATAGAGCTGCTCGGTGACAGGTGAATTATAGATCGAACAATATTCGCCTTGATTAATGCGCCTTTCAAGCAAAACTTTGAACAGTAATCAAGACGGCATTACTTATTCAATCATAGTTCACGTTTGACGTCATATCACTGCGGAAAGCGTACATGGAGAAAGTGCTACAAGCTGACATTGCTGCAGAAGCAGAAGGAAAATATTCGCTTTTAGGAATAGCCGAGTAGTAGTTACTGACAAGGGACTAATAAATAATTTCTTCTACGAATCAGGGAAATTTGAGATTTGGATTACACGCAGTTCAATTTCGTGTAGCAAACTACATAAGAGGAAATTTTCAATGAACGTATAAGAATTATTCAGATGCAGTTTCCATCTTCGGGTTTTTCACTTCAATCTGTAGTTTCCTATTAATTTTCTTTATTCCTCTTTCTTTTTATGGTTTTGCCTTTTTGCTTTATTAGTCGGGCAATATAATTAGTCTCGTTCTGTTCTAATAATTTTCACGTACAAACTTCTCCATATTAAATTGTCTACAAACCGCGGAAAATCTTTGATGATATAAACATCGCCCCCGTGTTCATCAGGTTGTAAATTTACAACACGAACTCCTATATATCTAAGACTAAAAATAATTTCGTTACCAATTATTATAGCTGATAAATTGAGCCTAGTCGGATATAGCCGATCAAGCATTCAATCGAACGGTCGTTATTTCTTCGATTCACGTCCCATGGCGAACTTTATTGAACGGCATAAGTTTCTTTAATAATGAATACCGTCAATATAGCAATCAAAAATTCACGTCATTACTGTTTATACCTATACTTGTCGTCATTTATTTCTATACACGAATTGTTATTTCGGTATCTAATTCGTTTATATTCATTCCTATAATAATAACCGCCTACAGCTCCGTGTTCATCACGGTTTCTAATTCATTTGCGCACATATACTATTGCAGAAATTGATTGACCCGTAATTATCAGACAATTGACGTCGAGGATAATTATTCTTAGAATTATTGTACTATGGCTTAAAAGCGGGCTTAAGTATACATTGCATGGTTGCATCGATCGTTGAATATAAATATCTATAATTATTTCATGTTTTAATATAATTTTTTTCATTTTTTTTTTTTTTTTTTTTTTTTTATCGCTGCCTAAGTAATCAACTGATCCAAGTTTAAACAACGATGAAGATTTGGAGAGAATTTCCTGTCTTATACACGCGAATCTAGGTTATCGATCGTTTTTTATCGTCGCTATACAACAAGCAATGTTCAATCCGTCTTCAATAGTTCTGTCTGATTACCTTTCATCGAAACTAATCAATGGCAAAGTTATGAGTGGTAGACTATTTGGAGAATAAGATTAGGTCGATTTGATTGATCGGTATGAGCATCAGAATACTTGCGAGCAAAAGGCAAGCTCGAAATAGCATTTTCATTTCTGTCTTTTCCTTTTACTATAGTAAGTATAAGTGCAATAATTGAGGGAAAGTCGATTCAATATCCCATTTAGAATATGAGTTCGGTTTCTCGCGTAAAATACGTTCGGCTAATTCCGCATTTACGTACTTAGAAATTACGCGATATACGAGATTGGAATCAGTGATTCTATACTTATATACGTCGCGAAAACCAGATCCGTTATTTAATAACTGCTTAGTCTTTATATTCATTATATATGCACAAAGACTTGCTGCAGTCTGTGAATTTTAATTAAAGGATTGTTCTTCCTATTATGAATGCGATAATGTTTTACAGAAATGTGAAGAGGGCGATGTACAGGTAATTAAATCTGAACATATATAACGACTGTATTGAAATCGAAATTGATCCTATGCAATAGTAGGTACCTATAGTGTATTGTTAGAAAGCTATACTGTCTCTGATACTTAGCGTATTTGTATACCTGTAGAAACATCTATAATTAACGAAGGTAATTACTCTCGTAATTATGTTCGTTATAGGTGACGGCGCGGAAACACTTTTACCGAACAATAAATTCCGCACGTGTAGGTACACCTCGCGATTTTATGATGAGTACAGTACAACGCAGGTATTACCTACATATATATATATATATAGAAACGCATACAAATTCGATGAAATTCTCTTCATGAGTGGAAGAATGAAATTTTAATTACTTACTTATTATTAGTTACGGTCTATAATTCATCGCAATACTTGCAACAGTCTTTTTTTTATTCAAGGTTCGCTAATTCATCGTTACAGACTATCGAACAAGGTATAAATAATTGCATATTTATATTCACAGAGTAAGTATACCTACTATACAATATACATGATCATTGATCAATGAATAAAATTAAAAAAAAACAGCTGCAACTATTACATTCGAGCTTTCAAATTCAAATTTCTGACCAAATCAAAAGAAGAATTCGTTGATGTTGAATAAAGACCGATAATGACTTTGCGTAACAAGGGCTAAAGTTGTTGCATGAAATGAAATACAACCTTTTTTTTCTACGTTCTGTCGCGGCTGGTCATTTTTCGCCAAGAAAGTGGCGACCGTGACACTGACTCAAACATTAACGATCTTGAAATTATTCAAACTGCGGTCACTCCGCTATTTTTAATGGCTGCTTCTTTAACGACACACCGTTTGACGACAACTACTAGTTCCATAATAAAAAAGAAATAAAAATTACCCGCAAATCACTATCATTTCGTAAATAAATGTCAACGGCCAAAGTGATTCGAGTTCTGACGAACTATTTGTTTTTTTATTCATGATAATTCCCCGATCACAGTATTTCTTTTTTAAGTTAGATCAATAAATCTTCTGCCCTTTGACACATGACAGGTATTACCAAATAATAGATTTTATAATGCATTCGCGGGCAGTCAGTCGTGAACATCATCACCGTGAGACTAACTGTTAGTTATCGTTAACACAGAAGATATTAATGTCTTCTCGCCATCATACGTGAAAGTTATATTTAAATGTCGATTTTATACCACCAATCATAAATTTCTCCACGAAGCATACCTTGCAGGCTCATGTATATCCATTCACGATGTTCGTATAGTTATATGAACTCCTTCAATTCTGATCAGTTAAGAAATAAAATACATAATTATATTGGTATATATGTATATTTCTGTTAAATTTTCACGGTTCTATATAGAATATATCGACTTCAATCGCACGATTATTGAGTTTATGAGTGTATTTTCCTCGTTAATAATTCGCAGCGGTGATTATTATGCGGATTGGAAAAGTTTTCGTTTTATATATTTATTTATCATTTGCAAGAGCGATGCATTTTACTTTTCAGTTCAGCTTAGTTAATACTCTGCACTTGCTACAGCTTGTGAGATGGTAAGGCTATTACAGGTAAGATACATGTAATGTATTTGCAGCTTGCAATTATATTTATATCAAATAGCATATACCTTCATTCGAATTTTACATAACAGGAGAAAGCAAAGATATTAAAAAGACAAATGATGCAAATTGCCAATCGGTCAGTCTCGTAATTTTTGATCTCTAGTTTCGACATTATTACGATATCTGCGAATTTATATGTACCTACCCGAAATAAAATTTCCCTGCGTGTGATGTATTAGCTCAAGTGACGCAAACATCTAATTTTAGTCAAATTTAGGCCAACCTTTCAATTATCTTAAACAATACGCGGAAAATTGGTACTTTTTCTCTGCTACGTTTACTGAATCGACCGAAACCAAGGACTTGAAAAAACGAGCCATTTCCTGAAATCAACCCACGTACGTGGTGGGAATTGGTGACTTTCTGTTTTAAATATCGCCGGTTTATTTCGATCGACGAATTTTACTGCTCTTATATAAAATCACGATTTCCTATACCGTTTAAAGACTGTAATTACCTTCTAAGGCCTGCATGGAGGATAAGGGACAAACGGTTCACTGCAGGGTACTTTAAATGTTTTCGTTATTCAACACGGCATCTTTACAAAAGCTGGTCATAAATTGTTCCCCGAGTCTGTGAGCCCCAAAACGTCACATCGGTTCCTTTATTAAAGCGGATACCATTCTTTAAAGAATTTTTGTAATTCTAGTATGTTTTTAGCCCCTCTTTTTTTAGCCGGGTTCTATATCTTTATTTGACCAAAAATTAATTTCTCAAAGATCTCAATTTTAATGTAACCCAGCTATCATCAAATCAAAAAATCGAAAGTTCTAAAAATTGTTTAACAAAACCTTGTTACGTCTGTTTTAAGGAAAATTTCTTACATAAAAAGAAATAGATGTGATGGCTCTAAAATTTTTGTCTGTATGTAAATTTGAAAGAAAAAAAATAAACGGTTTATTTTTTATTCTACAAATTTCGCTGCCTTGATCATCGCTATTCAATTTCAATAATCGTGCTCCCATACCTATATATATATTAGACCGGTTCAAAAAAATCGACTATTCTTTTTCTTTCAATTTTCGCATTGAAATACTTTCGGGGGGCTGAAAAAAGATGCCTGTTAAAAGCGGAGCTCTTAATATTAAGATTTAGAGGTCGCTCATCGCGGATTTCTATTCTCCATTTGAATAGCATAGGAATTTTTTTTTTTTTTTTAAATAATTTTGTAGCTCACAAACCAATGAACAAATCCGAATGACTCAAACATATTTTCATAGGAAATTGAACACTCTACAAAAAGCTTCTCTTATCATTTTTTGATAAATTGACTCCTTCCAAAGTTATTCAAGCTCAAATTTCAATTTATAGTTGAGTAAACTATTTTTTTTTGTGATTTTTTTTCCACAATGATAGATACGTTTTTTAGAGTGTTTAATCCCCTATGAAAATATGTAAGAGTCATTTGGATTTGTTCATTGGTTTGTGAGCTACGAAATTCTGAAGAAAAAAAAATAAAATTCCTATGCTATTTAAATGGAAAATAGAAATTCGCGATGAGCGACCTCTAAATCTTAATATTAAGAGCTCCGCTTTTAACAGGCATCTTTTTTCACCCCTCCGAAAGTATTTCAATGCGAAAATTGAAAAAAAAAGAATAGTCGATTTTTTTGAACCGGTCTAATATATATATATATGAAAAATTATTAACATCATTGTGTTGCGTTTTTGTATGCATACCGCAGATTGAATAAATCCTCCTTCTCTATTCAAAGCGCGTGAAGAAATATGTCCGAGTATCAATCTACCTGGTTTCCCAAAAGTTTCGATTCAACATTATATTACATAATGCCGAAATATTCGTAGATTACGTATCGCTGCAGACGCATAGTCGTATAATTTCATTTTTACGCAATAGTGAAATGTCTGCTGTCCTGCGGGAATTGTGGTCGAACAAGTTTAATAATATACTCATTTGGCAACATCAATATCGCTATAGTGATACGATACGATAAAAAATCATCCGAAATAATTTCGCTCAAAAACTACGTCCGACTATAAGAAGAAACAAAAATTGTCAAATGCTGTTTTGTAGTCGAATCCATATTCGCTCCAATATTTAACGCTGAAAGCAGTTCTTTCCACTCAAGTGTACCTGTATAGTATATATACTCTCTCTGGTATTCGAAACTTTTTCTTTCGCTTTATCTCGGGCCTTTAGCTACCTCTTGCAAATTTGTGCATCTGTGTATATCTAGGACAATTTGTGACACTAATTATTACATACGTTATAAGATATCTCTTATTTTCGTCACAGATATACAGGCATTTGTGACGTGATATGTATCCTTGGTTACTATTTAGCAGGGCATAATATGATGTGAAATCGTCTAACCGTAAAACAAACTCATAAAAATATATATCAGCTGATTCAGCAGTAAGTTAAGTATTATAGTTGGTATAATATTTCTTCACAATTATTGTTAATCTAATTATTATACGGATCAATCTGCAGGGCGAAATACATTACCATTGTGTTTTAATTCGCCACACTTGTTTTATGGTCAATAATAACCTTGCAATTCATGCACACAATTTTTCGTAACTCTCAATTGATTGATACATGTAATTGCACTGGAGGCTGGTTTCTATTCTCATTACAGGCACATGCATAATAATTTTTTACATTGCAGAATCCCAAGACCCAAAATTTTAATCAAATTCACGACTCGCAAAGAGCCTGAGGAATATGTACAATATTATTTTTTTATTCAAATATCGTAGTGTTGAAAGTTTATTGTCGGGTCATAAACTTGCGAATCAATTTGTGGGTGAGTGGTAGGTGAATATCTCTACACTATATCCTGCACTGGTCTATCGCTTCTTCATAAATATGTATTATATATACCTGTAGATGCGGAAACGATAAGGCAATTCATACATAGATCATCAGTTCATAAGTGATTTACTTATAGATACTTTCTCGCCTTGAGGATAACTGACAAACAGTCAGTGAAAGTGTGAAAAATGTATTTCTATATCCCTAGTGAACCCCCTAAATCCAACACCTAGTCGTCCTCCTCTTTCATATATTTCCTTCAGATTAGATTCCTTTTGCTCCAATTTGCCTCTCGGAACTTATGGTCTTAAATCACTTTGGCATATGTGTTTCCTTCTTCTGTGCGCGAGATAAAGTCGCGTGTTAAAACACAAGTGCAGAACGCTTTCCATAACTCTTACCAATAAGCTTTTTACGGTTTTGTCGAGTGAGGGGAAATTTTATTTTATTTTATTTTAGCTATAACTTTTCTTGATAAAACGGTAAAAATTATCGTTCAACTCCTCAACGCTATATATTCGCAACGTCAAAGAATTGATTTCCCTCTGGAGTTTGGATTAAAGCAGCTGTGGGAGAGTGATTAGCATTTAGATCCTCGTGGTTGTATAGATTAAAGTTACACAACTAAGCAAATTATGTTAAAAAATTTTATAATATGCATATTTATAACCATAGACCCGACATAGACCTGCATATTATCTGGAGCAGAAATTCAAAACACTTGCTAAACTTTACGAGTTGTGATATACTAATTCAACAGTTAGCAGTCCACGTTGTATTTTTTTTTTTTTTTTTTTTCAAATCTCTTATATCAAATTGCCCAATATATATATATACCTACTTGGACATACGTAACTACGTGATAAAGTTCTGTCGTGATAATGCCTCGTCCAAGTTAAATATAATCGCAATATCTCATTCTCACGACCATTCATATGCGGAAATCACAATTAGACTCAATCATGATGGCACAGCGATTCGCAAAGTGAGTGCTACGCCTTTTTTTTTTTTTAATAAGATTTCACCTTTTTCCTTTTTTTTTTCAGTCTACTTTTTTAATACATTCGCAATAATCTCCAGTTCGTTTATCTTTATTTCTTTACACTCGTATATAATATTACTATACTAGAAAGGTGACTGAAATTATAATGCATAGATTCGCAAAGAGCCCCCTGCAGCTAAGAAGTTTCAAGAACCGTTTACCTACTTGGGTTTTGTATATGAGTAGTGGAAACCTCGATTCAACACGACTAAAACCTAGTTTAAAATTCGGCGAGTCTTAATACTGCATATTTAAAAATCAGAGAAACCCAATATCAATATTCTCCATTAAGTAAAGAATTTGATTTTGGTGAGTAAAATTTTATCCTTAAATTCTAAAGAGTCTAAGTCTTATGCTTATGCTTAGGTACCTGTCCATCTATGGACGTACACTCAACATACACGCAGAAATTTATACGACAAGTGTTCACGGCTTTGAATCTCTAATGTGGAAAATTTGAATATAGTTTAATATCAGGTTTGTCGTGCTCCACATCATCAGTCGACATTAGCATACGGTTAACATCTAATTAACAACATGCTCTTCGCGAGGATTATAGCGCCGATGAATGCTCCTACGTGGCTATGCTCGACTTTGATAATAATATCATACACACTTTGTTATACGCACACAATCATACAACTGTTCCATATTAGTTTTCGAGGCACACATACATGGACTGTATATTTTGAACATAAGTCAGTTTTATCGTGGGCTGAAGTGGAATTTTTGTAACTTGCAATATAAAAAATCTAGATGTCAGTTCTTAGCACTTGTATAAAGCGCTTATTTTTATTACATATTTGGTATCTACAGAATAATGTGAATGAAATCTTTATTGATGTTAAAACTTGGTGAAACTAATAATAAGATATATTTGAGCTCGTCTATCCAGCTGATTAGATTTTGTGAAGAACGTGAAGTTCTGAACGTTCATTTGAACGAAATTTCGAAAATGGCAAGCTTACCACGATTGTTAATCGACTAAAAATATCTACAAATTTGAGATAGATTGAAGACGGAAGGTCAGTTATAGAGATTTCGAAATTTAGAGATATTTTTGGTTGATTAACAATCGTGGTAAGCTTGCCATTTTCGAAATTTCGTTCAAATGAACGTTCGGAACTTCAGGCACATATTTTGTGAACCATTTTTTCACCTATAGAAAAATTATTAATCTTTGTATTCTTCTTCCTTCACTTCCGTTTGAGCAGAATGAATGTAGCTATGATAGTGACAGCTGTAACTGGAACAGCTACAGCAGTGATTCTGCAACAAGTGAAACTTTAGTGATTAGATATGCTCCTCTGACGCCTGACAATAGCTACCCACATTCGGCTGAGAGAATTTTAAACAAATAATTCATTCGCATTCGTTGAACGCGTATTAACAATCTTTTTAATATATACGAGAACGTGGGTAGTTATTGACTTTTAATCAATAGAATTTTGTAGATTATAATTAAACAATAATTTACATACTTTGCCCAAGGTATAGAGTAATTTTTTCTGGCAAGTTCTGCAACATCGTCCTATAGAAAAAGTCACAAATTAAGGATACAAAAATAATTACTAAAAAAAAAAAAAATAGAATAAAGTTTGATCATGTATCGTGTGTATGTCTTACCGCGTGCAAATATCCGATCAGCAAAGTTTCCAATATTTCTTTGGCGTCACTAGAATGACCCACTTCATCGAAGGCCTCCGTAGCGTCAGTTCCTGCTTCGTTCAAGATCTCCTGATCTCCGCCTGGATGCTGTGGAACGAATGACGTGACATCATAAACGCGTTACAGTTCAAAAGGAATGTCGCGAGGAACTGAACGGTTTCAAGTAAACCTCGCGTCAAGTTATCTACAAGGAGAGAAAACCCGCAATTAAATTGCGCCTATACTTCTTGATATGGTATAAATTAACGGTTATAATTATAATAAATCACTACATTCTAGTGATTCCATCATCATCGTCTATATTCCCACGTACCTGATCTAAGTATTTAGTAACATCATAAACTTTCCCATCAATAATTATCCAGCACGACTCTCTGCCCTGATGTCTGTTCACTTCTTCCAATCTGTATGTCACACGCGCCATATTGCCTTGGAATTCTATGTATACTATGCGATTATTATATCAACATTGACGTCAGTCAGTTGTTGCCTCACTTACTGCTCAAGACCAACTGGCTTAGACTTTCATACTTACTTTTAATTCTTGGAAGGGATTCCCCCTCTCTTGCAACAAGAAGCTCTACTAAAATACACACATGCACATGTGTAAACCACGCATATTTTTATATTTGCAATCGTAGCTGATAAATATGTAAAGATTAAAATGTTTCTTCACGCCCCAGATAATAAAAACTATTCGGTAATCAAAAACTATCGAATAATTAAATTTTCGTAACTATATACATATGTATAGTCTGTGATTATGATATAATATATACGAGGATATTCAAGGTTACTATTACGTGATGTTCTCGCTCACGTTCACTCACTATGAATACCATTTACAGAATCAACAGCTGACCATTTACAGCGTCAAAGTAGCAATCTCTGCCGATCTTTTGATGGAACAGATTTTAGTCTAGTATTATATAGGGGAGGGGAAAAGTTTGGAAATTGCGGGCAAAATGTGCATCCTAAAAGATTTTCAACATTTTTCAATTTTATTTTTGTACTTTCTTTAGAATACTTTTTACCTTTTTTGCTTTTACGTTTTAATTATTACCCTGTTTTGTCGTAGGGAATTTTCAGAATATTATTTCGTGATCGTAAATTGAACTGAAGTCCAAATAGGTATGTCTATAGTCGATTAACAGCTGATCAGTTTTTACGTCACATGCATGGACGATATTATAGTTTATTGATTTGTTACGTAAATGTTGGTATAGGAATATTACTAAAACGTTAGATATCGTCAATCATTTTCCGGTAAGTAGAACGATGAAATCGTAATTAAATCTTCTTCTTCCTTGTGAGATAGAAATGAAAAACTTTTTAATTAGCAATGCAGCAATGTTGTGATTGATTTAATGACCATCGTTCAATATTGCGGCTTCATCAGTTGCCAATGTATCGCTAATTGACAGAATATATGTTTCCTGATATCCAGGATCTCTCCCATCAAACTCAAAATTGCACGTTACCGTATATATATATATATAGTTCAGCAAACACTGATTGCACAATTACCTGAAACCGCTCAATTTACATTTTGGATTTAACCAGAGAATTTCACCTCCAGGTCTAATTTCTGTACGCTAGTTTCACCATCCGGTAGATTTCATGACGTCAAATTGCATCCGTATAGTCTTCAGTTCCGACCTGTGCTACATGTATGTATGCAGATTTATTCACCTCGAGTGTCGACGCTCTATCTTGAAATTATATTCATATTTATTTCATCTCCTGCACGCATTTAATTATTTAATTATTTATCACCGGATCGGAGAAGCTCCTTTCATTTCTCACTGGTCATTTCAATCTCAACAACGTATACCTATACGTCGCTTTCACGAGAAGATTCTGAAGAATTTTTAAATCGCAGAAAAATCTCGTCGTTATTTTTAATTGACATTGGTAATTATTATGGTTCGTTGTCTGCAGTTGCGTGAAACACTATACCCGAATTCATTATGTAAGAAGAAAAATGACCGTGATCGAAAATTCTGATCGATAAACCAGACCGAATAATTTGAATCCTTAGGTAAAAGGTATGGACACGAAACTCGCATCAATCAAAAGGGTAATTGCAGAGGGTTTGCTTTGCGTGAGAATCGAACTGACATATGCCACGCATATATGCGTTGATCTAGGTAGTTGCGTCAACAATTTGTCACCATTAAGATACCGGAAGTTGAAAACAAGGCGCAGACTTGTGAAGAGCGTTGACCTCGCCATAAACTCACTGGACAATCGTGACTAGGGTAAAACTAAGTTCACGTTTTGTTTTTATCAAATTCTGTCACGTTTTCCTGTACCAAAACCATGATTAATTATTTTTATGGGTGTATAATTGGGAAGCAATTGGCCGCAAGCATTGACAAAATAGCTAATCAATAATCGTATCATACTCTATCCGTATACGTACTTATACCTGTATCAAATTTTCAACGCCAGACGCAGACTCGGCACGTATTATAATATGTTTGATGTGAAGCTGGGAAATCAAGCTCTCGTATCAAGAGTAGATACGTGGCGTAATCATACAGTAATCAGGTAATAATTACAAACTCAAATAGCATTTACTAAGTAACAGGGTTGTACTACCTCATCTCTGAACTTGATTATTTTTATGTACCTAGTTACTGAGAGAATTAGGTTTTATGAAGCGAGGCGAAAATCGCTAATTGATTCAAAATCTTGATGTTAAATGTATGAAATAATTCTCGTATTCTAAATCGCAACATTAGTTTTATTTCCAATTAAAAATCAATCTATTTGATGGCTGGTAACGCTTCGTTCATTCAATTTTTGATTATAATCAAAATCATACTATTCAACAGAAAATCTGAAAAAAAATTCAAACTGTCATGCTTGCGTCGATCGTAAGCAACAGGTAGTTTGGTATAGTCGTTTATCGTCGTTGACAGGTGAACTGGATACTGAACCACCGATTTTTAAATTAGTAATTATTGAGCTATAGCCATATTGTTCTATTTTCACATAACAGGTTCTCCAAATTTTTCATAACGAGAAAAAAATGAAACTGCATGCATACGGTAATCTACCCCGCGATGCGAGAGAGCTGACGATTATATATATTTTGTCGTTAACTCTCAAAATGATTCCTACTTTCATTGCAAAGTAAAGTTTTTGCATTTTTATGAATCAACATCTTCATTTATGGGGACACTTATGAATTTATACCACGAAGCTGACACGTACACAAATATATCGATGTGTATTCTGCATAGATATGATTTTTTCGCACTTGGACATTTTTTTTTTTTTTTTTTTTTTTCTTCTCCGATGTTTCTTATCCCAATCTTGCGACGTTGTCGATTGAGAAAGCAGACACCGACGAAGTGTATTTTTGATCGAAAAAATCTCGATCTATTTTTTTTTTTTTCTTCCTTTTTTCTGCAGTCGTTTGAGGATCGTGAAAGGGTCTTGTGTAAATCCCGGTGATAAAATCCTGGATTTCTATTATGTATACACGAATTAAATTACACTTTACAAATACCTGTGAAATTACTTTTCCAATACTTCTATGACAGACTCCTTTTTTTTTTTTTTTTTTTACATAAATTTTCATCCGTTTATCCTTAGTAAAATCATGAGAATAGATTTTACAGCACGCGTCTTTAAACCTGGAAATAGGTACATTATGGAACTTCCTCTCTGAAACTAAGGCAGTTCATTATAACTTATATTATCTACAATTTACATACTTATAGCTATAGGTGTAACTTTACTGTTGTGTACTCCGAACAGTTTCTGGAAGCCGGGTTAAATTAGAAGCAGGATTAGATTAGTGGTCAAATGCGAGTACTCGCCTGGTCGCCATTACCCGTTTTCCATTTTCTGGGTTACAAAGTTACGTAAATAATTTTCATTTTTTAATTACGTATTTTTCCATCTCTTTTGCTGCTTCTATTTTATCTTCAAGATTATGGAAAAAAGAAAAGAAACGAAAATTCGACATGCTTCGAAAAATTTTCAATACAAAATTAATCATCGGGATTATCAAATTTTCTTTTGTCATTGTTTCTTTTTTTTTTTTTTTTTTTTTTTTTTTACGCTACTTTCGGGCGATTTCTGGTCTTTTCTTCTCGTTTTTATGGTAACAAGTATAAAATATCCGTAATTATAATGAGCAGTACGATTTTATCTCTTTATTTTCATCTTTTATTGATCATAGAATATATAAGAATATTATTGACGCGAGTCTTTTAATCTGAAACGATATTAAAATCCGGTTAACTTAGCGATACCTTATACCTACTCAAGACGAGTGTTGTACTGCAAGCTAACTTGGAATATTAATAAAAGTCGAATACATATATGCAGCCTAGCTCTTACGCCAAGTACCTACTCGTAGAAAATTTCAATGGCTCTTGATTCGGAAAATTACCTCATCAAAATTACTGAGTAAAAAACTTCGTATACAACAATACCTAATACAAATTCTTTAATATACGAAAATATCTGCAGATATATATATAATTGTGAAAAAAACGAAATGATCAATCCTCTAAGCTCCAGAGTACGCAATGTAATATTTCAGCACTAGCTATAGGTACCTATCCTAAAGTAGTTTGCTAGGGATTTTCTACAGCTTCTGGGACAACAGATACAGGCCGGGTTCGCGTGCCTCCGTTACATCCCCTACGCCATGATTCCGTTGCCTCGGTAATCATCTCCACGGAAGCGCTTTGGCTTGCGCTAATTAAGCCGTTAGACCACGTCGTACGGGTTCCTAAGTGGCTTCGACGTCTCGATGGTTCAAAGCGATGAGGTCGAAAACACTCTAACTTTACCACACCGATCTAGTCTACTTTTAAAACCACTGCTAATCGATGAGAGGTATCTCCTCGTACGTATGTGTACCTATTTTGCTTACAAGTTTAGGCATATGACCGCAATCCCGGAGATTTCACTTTTGAGTTTTGATCAATTAATTTGACATTATGTCACACATTTCTCCATCGTCTAAAGTAGGCCGATGCTTTTACCAGATTCATATTAAAACAAGAATTGTGAATTCATCAATTTGGTTCTACAGATGTAACGAAAAATTTGTAAAACTGTTCAGGTTCTAATCATGTATTACACTATGTACACAAATCTTCATCATGCTTTACAGAAATCGCCCTTATTAATCATTTCCTTGTAAACTATGTGCAAAAATTGGTTTTAAGTATCTTTTCATTTTCTGATTACAGGTGAGCCCAAAGATCTATGATTACGTTTACCTTGTCTTCATAATCTGGCACCGTGAGTAGACAAATTATTAACTGACTCGAGGGTTTATTGTCGAACGCGTTGTATGGTTTTTATCAATTTTCATAAATATTCCGAAAACTAAGATGTTTGATCGTGAATTGTTAACCATATGCATACCCATAACTTGTCGTTATTTCAAGTAATTCCGAGGAAGTTATTTTTGCAGCGCAAAATTTAATCCACGTTTAATAAACTTCGGAAGTAAAAATGATATCTGCCGAAAGAGACCCGAGGTAATGTACCTATATATAGGAACATTGAACTCTGGGAATGAATTTATTTCACAGCCCCAAAGTGCTTGACGTGTCGAATGATTAATCATACTCGAGCTTCCAATTTAACAAACTCACTGGGTTTCAAGAGTAAATTAATATTTCTCTCAAACTGAAAAACCTGGTGAAATTTGAACGAATTATAAAACGATACTGAATTACAATTGGCAACTCATTAGCTACTGTTACCGCGCTGAATACCTGATCCGTAAACCAGTCGATAAATCAAATACTGTATAGCTTCAGTTTTCAGATTTCATTATACGTATACAAAAACGTTTTGCGCATCTTAAAAATATTCTGGTCTTTCGTATAAATAAAATTACGCCTCGTCCATACTCGATCATATTGACGCAGAAATGCTTCGATCTTTGAATTTGAAAGTTTGGCACAAATTCGATTGCACATATTCGCCTTTCTCGTTTTTTACGTCCTCATCGTAATCAATGGATAAAATAATTCAGAACTTTCAAGTTTATAGGTGATGACGTTCTGCAAACGATTTCATTGTCAAATTAACACGCGTGAATAGAAATCATAATATAATGTGGTATCTCGGCTTGGTGGGTTGAATTGGATAAGGCAGCCCAAGGCAATTAATTTTCATGCACAGCAGGTACAACCTACAATTACAGATTCTCGGGTTTAACTCCAAATTACTACGCAGATGCCCAAGTTGCCGCGAATTCTCCAAGGCGAAGGAATCCTTCTGAGAAACATCGTTCAAATGTCCAACAAGACAATGATGGATCGTTGTAGTCGTATTCGGGTTATATGCATCTGGGATTTGAAATCTGCTCAAATATGTAGTTAATTATTTTAAGGAATTTAGGCAATTCTCTTAATAGCTGGTGAAAATTATTAACATTCATTGTAACGTAATTTATAACTTTTTTTTTAATCTTTGAACCCATTATGATGAAAGTTTGTGAAATCAATTCGCGGTCAGCAGAATTTTGATTTCGTTTCGGTAATGGTCTGTGCGTTTGACCCTACAAAAGTAGATGTAGATTTCTAGGGTCAGTATACGGTTATTTCCGGTACGTGAATACCCGTTTTACGTATATAGCTGCCAGAAATCGCCCTACCTTTCACGTATTTGGCCCTACTTTAAAAAGAAACCACGTGACGATGATCGCTTGATAAGAGCGGAGCTTTGGGCGAATTTGAATAATCGAGAGCTAGAACTGCTGCCTGCCCCTGACATTCGAATATATTTTCGTTCAAACTTCAGCTAAAAGAAAATTGGGAAAATTTATTCAAAGAATATAAAGGAAAAATTTTGCACACATTTATCGTTCACGCATTATCGAACTTGAATACATATACGATTTATAATCATTTCTATAACGTTTTTAAATACATTTTATACACCTATACGTGGCAATCATTAATAATCTGCGAATAATTGATAAACAACAGCAAGACTCTAGTATAAGAAGAAATTCACAAACTGACGAATTAAAAATTAAAAATCAATATCACGAAAAAAAATAACGATAAAAAGAACTTGAAATCTGCTGCGTTCTGTCTATCAGTTGCAGCTGCATCATGGTTGCTAGTTTTCTGTGCCTGGAATATCTGATTAGGTATGTAGGTACATTCACTGGGTGGAGACAGCACATAAATTCTGTATGAAAATGAAGCTGCAAGTAGCATGATCAACTCCTTTGTTCAATCGATTGTCGTAAACTTATCGCAGGAATATGGTCTCCCATTCTATATAGATCCGGGATTTCCAATCGCAAAGTATCGACACCTGCATCCCGCGATGTTCATCGATCATTGTCAGGTAAAAATAAATGGCTAGAATAAAGGTGAAAAAATAATTTCATGACATATTGCTTGTCCGTTTGATAGTGCCTATCTATCTAACAAGCCGTTCAATTGAGCTATTGAATTCCTATTATAGCATATGTAATAGTAAATCGCAACTATCTTCACCACCTCATTTTGTATTCGAGTCAGCTGTAAATTCCTGCAGTATTATACTTTATGCGTCACTTTCCATTCGAAAGTACATAAGGATCGTCCTTCCGTGTCTGATTATGTTTATCTTCTCGTTGTGTCTCTTTGCCTGCATTTGCAGCAATATATCTCATTATCCACAATCTGTACAAGCGCAAATGTCAAGCGCGTTGGCGAACAGATTAGTTCGGTTTAATCGCTGGTCTGACCGTGAGTGACGATAAACACGGGGGTGTCGAGAGACGAGAATAATTAAGTTAAATAAACTCTATCTGCAGCACGTAAAACAACGGTATCACTGAAGCTGAACCGTATATTTGCAAGGGCTTGAAATAATACGGCGTTCGCGTTTTGATTCTGTAGCCAATTTATTATTATATATATACCTACGTATGATATTACCAATCGAGGACAAAGGATCTTGCGCAGGGACCATTTATTCCCAAATGTACCAGCTCGAGCTCGAGGCCGCAGCATAACCGATGCGATGATCTGATTTATGATAAAAATAATTGGATCTCTTGGACCCGTTTTGGGGATAGGTAAGTAGGGCTGGCTGACCGTAAACGAGGAATGAATCTTTTTCTCTCTGACTAATGGCCTGCAGACTCGACTCTGCGGATTAACGTATTATATTAACGGAAAGAAATGGCGTGGAATGGATGGTCAGTGAATAGTTAACAGTTTGAGGAAACACAAAGTACGTAGAAAATACACAAAGTACGTAGTAACAGAATATTCGTTGAAAAAATGCAATATTTCATGGGGTTAAAGTTAATAACGTTGACGCAACGAAAAATTTAGAAAAAATTCTGTACATCAGGGATCGAACGTACCCAAAACAGGCAAAATACAGTGCAAAATCTCTGAAATCGAGTGAAAGATATCTAATTTCACGTATTTTAATATTCTAACAACATTTGAGTCATGAAATTTGGTGAATTTTTCTAAATATTCTGTCACATTAACGTTATGAACTTCAACAGAATAATATTTCGTGATTCAAATATTGTAAGAATTGTAAAATATGCAAGATAAACATGTTTCACCCAATTTGAGGAATTACATGCACCATTCTTGATTCATTTGAAACGTTCGAGCCTTGAATTTGAGAATTTTTTAGCGAATATTTTGTTGCATTAACGTTACGAACTTCAACCTCATGAAAATACTACAGAGATTTAAAGGGTTTACATAAAATTTTCAACACGTTTTTATTTTTATTTTTTTTTATATTTTCATTTTTGTAGAAGGCAGGACGTCGCTCACGCTCTATATGTATGCTAATTCGGCCGTTTTGTTCAATTCCTATTAGATTGGACGTGTTTCCTGTGGTTTTAAATAATTGTGAGGTGAACCATGTGAACGAGTAGTAATTCAGAATAACAAATTAGGTTATTATAATTTACAGGGTTGTTTGCCGATGTTACGTTGAACGCATAATCGGCTGCAGACACCCGAAAAATCTTTTTATCAATTTGGTTACGGATATAACTCGCGTCCCTTTGAATCTATCAGCTCGAAGTTTTATTCACCTGACATAGAATTATTTGAGATGATTCGTGAATTTCAATAAAAATTAATATTAAATTTAATCACTATGTATGTCAACGTACTGATTACCCTCATACTTAGACCGCAAAAATTGACGAAAATATTGCATAAAATATGTCATGAATTATATTATTTACGGCGTTTTTACGGCTAGAAAATTTGCATATCTAACAAAGTTGACGTATGTTTGGGTTGGAAATCGATATGCTAATGATTGAAATTCTGAGAAATAACGTGGTGCAGTACGTCAATTTTTTCAAAATTGCATCACAAGTAGCGAACCCCACGAAACTGCTGCAGTACTATTTAGAATTAACGAGCTGTCTCGCCAGAAGCTTCGCTTGAATTTTTTTTTTTTTTTTTTTTTTTTTTTCACGTCGTGTCTGAAAATTAAAAATCATGATTCATGATCTGCGTATTCTATACGATAGAGACTCGCTGAAGTATGAGTCTTGTTTTCCGAGTAATTGTTCTATAACCGGCGTGACTTTACGTCCTGAACCCTAATCGCGGGGCTCTGCTTATTGCCTTCGACAGTTACGTCGTGGCGGGTGTATAATCTGCTTTCTAATAAAATAAAGTTTAGCAAGTCTATCTGACAAGAATTTCAATCGAATTTTGCTTCACGGTACTAGGTACACTAAACGTAATGGATTCTGATCCGGACGAGTTGGACAATTCTAGAAACAGCCAATCGGCGCTCTGGATTAAAAAAATCCAGAGCGCCGATTGGCTGTTTCTAGAATTGTCCAACTCGTCCGGATCAGAATCCATTACGTTTAGTGTACATCCATGGACTGAGAAACAGCAAAGCCCATAAATCCATTAGGCTCGATACTCAATTGCTAGTAAAACTGTGGCACCGTATTAGCTCATAAAATATCACACACCTCCCATTCAGCTTCAACTTCATTAGAGATGAATCAACTCCTACACTAGAAAAGATCTGACAAAAACTGGTAGCTGCAATTTTATGTCCTGATTTATCCTATTCCATCTTCTGACGGGAGTATGAACTGATATAACTGAAAATGGCTCATGGTCACAATTCTCAAAGCTTTGAACTTCACTAATTGGACCGTTACTGCTGCAGACAGTTATAATATTTCGTATCTCTGTTCTATACTCAAAGTGATACGTCAGTGCTTTGAGAGAGAAAATAGAAACTCGATGAATTCCCTGGATACTTGGTGATTTGTGTGTGTGTGTATTTGTATGGTGAGAACTTTCCTATATCTACCATAAAATAAAGTCATCCAATATTTGGCAGGTCTAATACTCTTGTGTTATTGTAACGTGTCAATCGTCGAGTTATTAGACTTCGGCTTGTTGTTTTTGGGCAAATAGTTTTCACCGAACTTTTTTTTTTTTTGTCTATTACCTAAAACCAGCTTTTCGAAAGACTGTTATCAAACTATCCGACAAGATGATTGATCACAACGTCGCTAATGCGCGCGATGGAGAGGTTCTCGGTCCAGAATATACTGTGAAACGTTCGATCATCCAGTACTCTTGACAAAAGTTATCTCATCGGAACAACATTGACTGAAAGAATTCCACGGATATTGCTTTTTCTCGTTACGGAAAATGCAGGGCTTTTGTACCGCGAGAAGATTATATTGAAACATAAAAATCACGGTGTGGAAGGTATATAGGTATACGTATGTACATACCTATATGCATTGTTCATGATTCCCAGGGCGTAATGCAACGAGTGCTTTTTGTTCCAGTGAACACGCCAAGCCACTTGCGTTTCGGAGTGTTTTTTTTTTTTTTTGTTTCCACTCGTTTCGCAATTATTTTCAAAACGGCATTGCACCTCGCTTCGAATTACTTCAACGTTGTTGTATAATTGAGGGGATGGGCGGAATAACGGTATAACTCGGAAAACATAGTTTTGAGATAAATGAGAAAAACGTAAGAAACTACGATAAACGGAACATATCCTGATATAATTCAACATAGCATGGTAGTACATAATAATGCTTGTGATTATATAAATAGAACCACAAAAAGTTCAAACCCTTCACAATGAACGAATAATTAAATTTTCGAGTTATACCGTTCTTCCAGATAACAAGGCTGTTTTTCACTCATCTCACATTTTATTTACACAAAAAAAATTAAAAAATGAGTACAAACAGTTAAAAACAATTACACAAGAAACTGTTTATAGCTGGAGCATTCCATGCCAAATCGACCTGGTCCTGACCCTCGACCTCCCATATCTGGTCCGCGATTTTTGTATCATTCTTCTGATTCTGGATAGCAATCGAATTTTTATTCTGATTTTT
The DNA here is from genome assembly GCA_943736025.1 of Tenthredo mesomela. Lineage (NCBI taxonomy): Eukaryota > Metazoa > Arthropoda > Insecta > Hymenoptera > Tenthredinidae > Tenthredo > Tenthredo mesomela. Next base: position 10,387,288 of record OX031013.1, read on the forward strand.
CAAAATAAATTTGAGCGCGTCGTGAATTTTCAAAGTTTTTTTTTGCCACACCTTGATGGCCGTAATCGGAAAAACTGGAAAATTTCTGAAAAATTCTGTGTCAGAAATGAAAATTTTTAATCAAAATTCATAATGCTTGGACTGTCGCTTCAATGTATTTTTTTTTCGGCTTTTTTCGAAGAAAAAATTTGACAAAATAGAAACGGTGATCAATACACTGTGGACTGCTGCTTGAATATTTCGAACGATAGCCAAGGATTCTTGGAAATTTTTTCAGATTTTTTTAAACATATTTTTATTTCAGGAATATCAACATGAAATTATGATTAAAAAACTAAAAAAACAGGTTGGAGCAAAAGCCCCGACATCAGGAATCTTGGTTCAAAAATTTTCATCTCTGACAAAATTTTCGAGCATTCTTCCAGATTTTTCGACGACGGCCATAGAGGTGTTGGAAAAAATCTTTGAAAATTCATAAAGCGCTCAAATTTACTTTGAAAAATCTGGAAAAAATTCTGATTATTTAGAGTCAGAAGAATGATACAAAAAATCGCCGACCAGATATGAGAGGTCGAGGGTCAGGACCAGCTCGATTTGGCATGGAATGCTCCAGCTTTATCGCTTTCTCCAATTCTACTTCACGTATTAACAGTTCAGTCCCGAATTTTGCAGATGTTTCTCCGAATATATTTTTCTGATAACACAGCTGCACTCAGAACAAGGTTTTGTTGACACAACCAAAATTTTGGTTATTATACGGTCAAAGAAATTTTTTTGTCCAGTCAACCAAAGTTTTGTTGATACTACTAAAGTTGTCGTTTGGCTCAATTTTATCAGAGTGCGGAGGTCATCTATTTTTGCCGATGATAAGCCTGTTGAAGCAACGTCCGAGATCTTTTGGATAATTTCGGCGCTATTAAAAATACGTTCCCATAACCGAAATGTTTCGCGCTCCGAGTGATCATCCGAAGGCATCACTCCGATGTTTCTATCGCATTTCATCTAGATATTTGGAATAACGGAATAACTCGAGCTATACCGTTCTTCCATAAGAGCTGTTTAATTTAACCCTTCAATATTCAACCCATTTTCATCAAATAAATACCTAATGTAGATCTATGGTCACTGATCATTTTTATGCAATCTCCGGAAAAACGGTATAACCCGACTTATACCGTTATTCCGCCCATCCCCTCAATTATAGTATGGAGTTCTGCAGTAACCCCACTGTTTCTACCATAGATGTAAAATCAAGTATAAGTCAAATTAATTAGCTGACTAGTTAATTAGATTGATTCGGATTTGATTACACCGGTGAGACACGGCAGAGTGAGATTCTTAGAATCGCAAGAAATTGTACGAACATTTTATTCCGTATGCTACGTGAACAGAGGACTGACTTCAGTATTAGCATTCAAATTGGAATCGTTAGTGAAGTCCTCCTTTCCTCCCTTAGACTCTGTAACGGAAAGTTCTCAAATTCTATATCCTCGTTTTCTTTTTATACTTTATTTTTCATTCAAATTTATTTCATGAATACAAGACGAAAGCCAGCAGGAAGTTTCGAGTTCGTCACAATAATATAGAAAATGATTATTTCTTTGATTTGAAACGCGCAAGTCGGGAATATTGAACGCAATTTGATTTCTCGGAATAAGCTTGTCTGAAAAATATCAAGAATAAGAGAAAAAATAACGAGTAGAACTTTACGATGCCGAAGACCTCGGAGGGGTTCTTGCTTTTTGCGACATGCTAATTGGCTCAGGAAATTAACTTCGGCTGTTTGATTGCAACAAAATTGAAAAACAAGCTATTAACAGTTTCACGGAATTAGTAGTACTTGCTGTTGCCACACATTTGTGGCTAGCAATCAGTTCCTACGCTTATAACCGCAAATCGGGTTCAGAGTAACACAAAATTTGCTCGGAAATTGAACTCCGTGGGGAAACGTGATTACCAATTTATCGAAAAGCAATTTAATTTGAAATCCAATTTGAATTTGTAAACCAATCAGTATATGCAGAATCGGTTAATACCTTTGCAAATCATACTATCCATTATATTATACACCCAGCTATACTCAATGCCTAATCCATAATTAACTGCCATTGAATAATTTACATATTCGGCTTAGTCCCTTATATATCTTATACGAATTCGTATCACTAACCGCCTGTTACAAACTACATATGTAGGTATTACCAATAATAAGTTGCTTACTTAGACCGAATAAGATAATCAGAAAGTTAAAAGTGTGATCGAGTGATATGGTACATCGATAAAAATGTTAATCGAATTGTATACCAATAATTTACTAAAGTGCATGGCATATGATCTGAAACGCCATTCAATAATCTTCGTATTCCGATATTCCTTAACTTATATAGAACGCGGTCAACCGTTGTGCAAATTAGTTACATCATCATCAGCCAGGTGATTTAATCTTGCTGTAAAGGAAATTGATCCATCACAAATCTAATCGTAAATCGTCCCAGGTGGGACGGAGTTGGGCTTTCAAGTTTGCTCCAGATATCGCCTTCAATTTATCAATATCTGCAGGACTATCGGATTAAACCTGTAAAGATTATGAGCTTAAGATTAATCAAGCTTTTATTGGTCGATATATAGTTTAATTACAATAGAAAATCTTCTTAATCAGACATTTTGATCACTGAATTTTTTTAAACTGCAATAGAGTACGGGAAATACTTGTAACATGATACTCGCATGATCCTTGCATTATAATTTATTCAATTTGATGTAGGACATAATTTTTTATTTTTACGGCGAATATACTAAAAAAATAAAAATTTTCGCAGACATTTTTATCGGTCAAAAACCACGAACTGTATTTATTATCTCCGCTCATTTTTACGAGTTGCAAGGAGTTTCCTTATTCTTTTTGTCTCGCACGTGCGAAGGAAAAATCAGCACGTAATTTTATAGAGTACGTGCTCAGCATCCCGAAGGAATAACGGACTAAAAACAAGTAAAAAGGACATCGATGTTCGATGGATCACGTACATACGCGTCGCGAAAAGTATTTTTATTCCGCAATTCCCACATTCGTTACTTCGATTCGTGTAGATTTTCAGTCTGCTCAAAATTGAGGTGTAAAAATACTGACTTTGAATGATACATCATCTGGACAGTTGGTGAAAATTATTTTTTTTTTACCTTCAGTAAATCGAATGGTGAAATATCTCTCTATATTTTCCTGAAAGGAAAATATGATTTCAGATCGCGAAATAGCTAAGGTAAAACGACATATGTAGAGGAAATTGAATCTCTGGTCCTTTCGAAATTGAAGATTTAATTTGTCAGAACTACGGTATACCTACAGCTAGTAAATATGGGTTGACAGACTCTTTACTGTTCCCTGACATCAAATCTACCCACATCAAATCTGACACTTTCCTGTTCTATGGTATGTAAATGTACTCGCAATATTTTCGCGCCCTGGTACTACGAGAGAAGAGAGAGAAACATAAATCCTGAGATGAATCTTCAAAGTCTTTTGTGTGTATGTCAACGCTGAGACAATTTCAACGTCGACCTAGCACACTACGCTCGACATGTTTCATCGCACCGTTCTATATACTACAACGTCAAGTCGTTTGAACCACCTGTTCTATTTCGTATAAAAAAGTATATCGCTCTATATACGAAACGGGAGAATCCCAGTTCCAACCCCATCCTAAAATTTAGTTTTATACCCTTGAAGTAAATTGCGTAGGTATTCAGTTGTAATTGTTTGCCTCTCTGTCGCCTGGCTCAGGTAGCAAAATAAGACTTTGTGAGGTACATTTACATATTTTTACTCCGTTACCCTGACAACAACAATTAATATTAATAGAGGTACGACCTCATTGTTGCATTTATGATATTCCCCTCATTTTGCTTTGTCTCAGAACAGTTTCTTCCACGACAGTTCTTACAATTAGTGCCACCTTTGCGTAACGCTATGTTAAACAAGTTCCCGAGCTGGCAGTTTACTCAGAAGAAAGTTTTCCCTTCTCAATTTCTCAGGGGAGATTTTTATCAACCTGACAAGCTGTACGGCTAAACCTATCCTACACTAAGGAATCTTTCACTGACTTTGATGATGATTAATCGCAGTCTTCGTTATTTTATTTTTTAGCTTGGCTCTCTGAAAGGATATTACCTATTCACTCACAAACACGTTCACAAACGGTCCATAACAACAAGCGATCATCATCACAACGCACTCAAAAATGAGCCACAGGTGAGTAGAATAAATTCATAGTATATAATATAGTAGGGGAATTTACCAATGGCCAGATATCTGCTTGGGTAAAAAAATCAGCCGAAGAATTATTCTTTCAAGTTTTTAATTCCATTTTTTTTTTTAATCTTTCTATACAGAGGAGCCTTATATACGATTCATTAATCTTTCATTTCTGCAGGTTTGTAATTAGTAGCAATTAGACGCCTCAGAAATTCAGCGTCAAATTGTTAAGAATTAATTATTTTCTTACTAATGGACCATTAGGTTGAAGAAATTTATTTCATCGTTCGAAGCGCGTAAAAGCGATGAATAAAATTATTACACGAATGATTACTGTTTCAGGTACATTGGTTCCAACAGCAGCATGAGAAGAAACGAAAGAAGAGAGACTTCAGCGGACCCTCCTTCACTTTTAGCGACTATCCGACATTTTCTGATGACTACAACCCCAGGCAGAAGCAACAGTATCATCAGCAGAAAAACCGCGGAGTTGCTTTACAAACCCTTTTCACAGACCCACTCTTCAAAGAGCAGTGGTACTTGGTTAGTATCGTCGTTTAGGATCGACCCGTTTTTACCCACTTCGATAATAAGTACCCTTCAAACGATTAAGCTTCACGAAGCAATTTCCACCTTTCGGGACGCTCCATCCTAAAAATTTTTCAAACACTCCCCAAACTCTTTTTTACCACGAAAAATTGCGATTTTTCATCTATATACCTATGAACGCGTGTCAGACCCATGGAACGTATGATATATACCCTTAGAATGGTGGAGCGAAGGACGGTTATGACATGAACATCGGACCAGCCTGGCAGAAAGGATATACGGGGAAAAGAGTAGTGGTATCTATTCTCGACGATGGAATTCAAACCAATCATCCCGATCTCGCTTTGAACTACGATCACGAGGCTAGCACAGACATAAATGACAACGACAATGATCCCATGCCACGAGACAACGGTGATAACAAACACGGGACAAGATGTGCCGGAGAAGTTGCAGCCGTAGCGTTTAACAATTACTGCGGTGTTGGTGTTGCTTTCAACTCTAGCATCGGTGGTAAGCTCAGATTCGCTAGGATATGATTTTTTTTTTTTTTCATTCTCCAAGTATGAAATTGTTGCATTTCCGTTCATCCCAGGTGTTAGAATGCTCGATGGGCCTGTAAACGACGCTGTTGAGGCCAGAGCCTTGGGTTTAAATCCAGGACACATTGATATCTACAGCGCTTCCTGGGGGCCCGAAGACGATGGAAAAACCGTCGACGGTCCAGGGCCATTGGCAAGACGTGCCTTCATCTATGGTGTAACCAGCGTGAGTTTATCGAATTTAAAATACATGATTAAGGGTTTCAATGAATGACCGTGACCGTGATCTTCCCGTTTTTCGATAGGGTCGCGGTGGAAAGGGTTCGATTTTTGTGTGGGCTTCGGGTAACGGTGGGAGACATACGGACTCGTGTAACTGCGATGGTTACACAAACAGCATTTTTACACTGTCTATATCAAGTGCGACACAAGGGGGTTACAAGCCGTGGTATCTTGAGGAGTGTAGCTCGACTCTGGCGTCCACGTACTCCTCCGGTACGCCCGGAAACGATAAAAGTGTCGCGACTGTAGACATGGATGCAAAACTTCGTCCTGATCACATTTGTACTGTTGAACACACCGGAACTTCGGCATCGGCTCCATTAGCCGCTGGTATCGCAGCCTTGGCTTTAGAAGCAAATCCAAACCTTAGTTGGAGAGATATGCAATATCTAGTTGTACTTTCGTCGAGATCGGGTCCTCTGGAAAAAGAACCAGGATGGATTTTCAACGGTGTCAAAAGGAAAGTATCTCACAAGTTTGGATACGGTCTAATGGACGCTGGAGCTATGGTCAGTCTGGCTGAACAATGGACAAATGTTCCTCCTCAACACATCTGCAAGTCTCAGGAAATAAACGAAGAAAGATCCATCGATCCTACCCCAGGATACACCCTCAATGTTCATATGGACGTCAGTGGGTGTGCAGGAACTTTGAACGAAGTTAGATTCCTGGAACATGTCCAATGCAAGGTATGGGCGATGTTGACTTCTTTGCAATTCTCGATACATATTCAGTTGGGAACAAGATTTCTTCTTCGGTTTACATTCACCCTTTATAATCCCGGATTGTCTATAACGTCTGGTTTAGGTCTCGTTGAGATTCTTTCCGCGCGGTAATTTGCGGCTACTTTTGACTTCGCCAATGGGCACAACGTCCACTTTACTCTTCGAGAGACCCAGGGACGTCCTAAGCTCGAATTTCGACGACTGGCCATTCCTCAGTGTTCATTTCTGGGGTGAAAAAGCTGATGGAAGATGGAATCTGCAGATTATCAACGCCGGTAACAGACGCGTCAACACTCCAGGCAAGTCAAATTTCTCTTAGTTATATATTCTGGGCTAAAATTTATGTCTTCAAGCTTTTCCGTTCAACTATTGCACCGCATGTTCATTCCTCGTTTTCATGCACATCAATAATCGCTGATCAACAAATATTCCGCTAAATGAATCATGAAAAATCCTTCCATCATTGCTCTGCTTATCTCTTCCGTTTATTTCAATACAGTTTTCATCGCTTTAGGTTCGATTGTGAAACGATTGTCAGTGTTTCGAACCGGGGCCATGTCTTTGACTGCAATGTTTTTTCTTTTGTCTTCTTTTTCGTCGCACTTTTTCTTTCAGCTATGTCTATATTGTCCTGAGATTGCATGTTGGGCTGCAGAACCTCGTCTGAACTGACATATTATCATCTTATAGCACAGTCACAGGCTTCTTTCGATCTATTTCTTTAATGAATTTCTTTTCGTCTTTATCCGTCCTGGCTTGAAACCCGCGTATATATATAAACCCCCTTTTGAATTAGAGCGTTTAAAAATGTTACAGGTATCCTGAAGAAATGGCAGCTTATCTTTTACGGAACGTCCACCAACCCGATTAGGATTAGGACGCAGCAGTATAACCCGGTACAAGCGAACCCCTCAGCCTTATTTTCCTTCTCTCAAACCCGCCTGCCACATGGCTTCTACAATTCCGACTTCTTTGGCGTATCTGCGTTTCAGACTTACCAAGGAGCTTTTACCGGTGCTGCTTCCAATGTTGAGGAATCAGTTGCAAGTCTAGATGGCTCGGCGGCATCGATAATGACTAATCAATTGCCGAATGACATCGCATCAAACAACGATCGTCTGATTAAACACGACTGCGATCCCCAGTGCGATTCACAGGGCTGTTACGGCGGAGGACCGACTCAATGCATTGCCTGCAAAAATTACCGACTCGACAAGTAAGTGATAAACTTTTTTCACCCCTTGATGAACTCGGGGAAGAATCCAAGAGGATATATATACGTGTACCGCCCTCTTATGTTGCCTACAGGATCCCCCGATTTTTCAATTCCTCTCGAGGCTTTTCTCTTTTTTTCTTTCAACTCTTCTCTCTACTCAATGAATATTGAGCCTGAATCTTGCCGTTTCAGCACCTGCGTTAGTCGCTGTCCTCCAAGAAGCTTTCCAAATCAAGGCGGAGTTTGCTGGCCCTGTCACGAATCCTGCGAAAATTGCGCCGGCGCGGGACAAGACTCTTGTCTATCTTGTGCTCCCGCTCATCTTCGTGTAACGGATCTTGCCGTATGTCTTCAACAGTGCCCCGAGGGATATTACGAGAGTAGGTTTGAAAGGGGTCGTTTATTTTTCTCTTACCAAATTCGTTAGAGAGAAGAAGAGGAAAAGTCCGTTTCTCTCTTCTTGCGTGAACAAAAATCGCCGAGTATTATTCCAAATTCGAAAAATTTTCACGGATATAAATTCGTCATGGAGTGCACCGCGATTAGTATTATTGTTATTAAATCACAATATCGAATCTCAGATGCAGAAAACGGCACATGTGTACCGTGCGAGGCGAACTGTGCAAGTTGCCAAGATAGACCTGATCACTGCACGAGCTGTGAACACCACTTGGTCATGCATGATAACAAGTGCTATGCTGCATGCCCACAGTATACATACGAGACCATGGACTACAATTGTGAGGCTTGTCATTCTTCATGCGAAACTTGCAATGGCACTAGTCAAACTCAGTGCATCAGTTGCCGACCTGGACTTTACTTTTCCGAAGGTGAGATCGAGTTTTACATTTTACTTAAAGTAGTGGAATCATTCTTTTCTTATTCTCAGATACACCAATGATTTTTTCTCTCTTGCTATCTTCCATCTTATTTAGATGAAAACTCATTATATCATCTAGATCGCTATTATCCGGAAGATTATCTGTGTTATCTTATTAATACTGTAATTTTTTCAATAGTTTAAAAATGATTGAACTTTTCGTTCCCAGGCACTTGTCTCAACTCTTGTCCGGCTGGCTTTAGTGCTGATAAAAAGAGGCGAGAGTGTGTCCCATGTCCTCCAGGATGTCTAACTTGCACATCTTCAAGCTGTAACACCTGCGTCTCTGACTGGAGCTTGGACACAAACAATTATTGCGCTCCTATAAGTCGAACACGATGCGATAGCACAGAATACTTAGAAAATGGACGATGCAAGAGATGCCACTCGACCTGTGAACGCTGTGCAGGACCCACCCGAAACTCATGCATCACTTGTCAGGATACGCTACTCCTACAGGGTCAAAAATGTGTTTCCCAATGCGAGGACGGTTACTATTCTATCGCCCAGCCTGCTAACAGGGCCCTTTGTTTGCCCTGTCTTCATACATGCAAGACTTGTGTCTCTAGACTAAACTGTACCTCCTGCCAGGATAGTCTTCAACTACAGAGTGGCGCGTGTACGTCTTCTTGCGCTGACGGGTGAGAGATAGTCTCATATATTCATCAATGGTAGAACGACATGCTAAGCACTAATTCATGCTTACGGTTTTAGTTGGTACAGCGATCGTGGACAATGCGCAAAGTGTTATCTATCTTGTAAAACATGTTCGGGACCAAGGAGAGATCAATGCGTCACATGCCCTGGAGGGTGGCAATTGGCAGCAGGAGAATGCCACGCAGAATGTCCAGAAGGATTTTTCAAAACTAACTTTGGCTGCCAGAAATGTCACCATTACTGCAAGACATGCAAAGGTGAAGAAATATGAATGATTTTTCGAGCTTTCAGTTGTCCAAAAACTTTCTTTGCCCAAATTCTAATGTCTCTTAATATTCATTTGATAAAAAACGCCATCATTTGCTTTCAGGCGAAGGACCGCTGGGCTGTACCTCCTGTCCAGCTCATTCAATGCTTGAAGGAGGACTCTGCATGGAGTGCCTTGGTGCCCAGTATTACGACTCATTGACACAACTGTGCAAGAGTTGCCACGCAAGCTGCCAAAGGTGTACAGGCCCTGGACAATTTAATTGTTTGGCATGTGCCGGTCCATTACACCTCGACAAACTCAATAACCAATGCGTTCCTTGCTGTGCAGCAAACGTAAGAAACCCTGAGGACCATGACTGCTGTATGTGCGATCCAGAGACAGGTGAGATAAACTTATTCTCAGCCTTTTCAACAATCACCAATTCATACAGCATCCTTAATCTAAACGTCCGTATTTACAGGAGGTTGCAGAAACAGCTCTCCTGCAGGAAAGCGAAGAGTTCCTGGTTCCGAATTCTCACACGATGATCTAGGGGCTCAAGGAAGTACGAATGGCTTTGGTAGAACCGAGGATTCTGCATCATTGGCTGTCACAGCAGCCACAGCATTTGCAGTTGCTATCTGCTTGGCGTCGATCGCCTTGTTTGCTGCAATATTTGTTGCTCTTCAGGTGAAGTTCACACCTTGCAAAGCTATTTCCTAATATTTTAACTCTTTGATTTATATATAAATTCGTACAAATTAAGATACTACATATTATAATACAACGATATCATTTTATACTATCAGTTAGGTTTCAATTAACCATCTTAAATCTATACACAGGCTTTATCGAGGAGGAGAGAGTCGACACTTGGCTACACGAAGCTAGCAGTACGGGTGGAACCATTGGATGATATGGATGCAGATGATACGACAGAGCTGATGACCTAAGTTTGAGTTTTGTCGTAGCAACTAGCAGAGACAGTTCTCATCGCAATATTCCATCAAGGAATAAATTCAGAGTCCTACATTCTGAAGATTGATCTGTCCTGTGCGCGACAGAATGCTTAATAGTGTTCGAACCTCGCAGTTGTGTAAAATAATTTTTATTCAGGCCATACGCAGCGCGTCGTTTAGATTTGTCCCGCGAACTACAGGAAGTATTTAGACTAATTGACCGTTGGTATGAATTAATTAAACTTATTAAGTTGATCTGAATATTTAAAATATGGATAAACTGTATGAAAGAAAGGTGTGGCGTGCGTGCGTGCGTGTATGCGTGCGCGACTAGTGGGCGATTAGAAGTATAATATATATATTATATACACAGTAAACCTAGACACATATGAAAAATGAGAAATCGGTGCGTGTTGTTCTGTTCAATAGAGGAGGTGGACTCGTGAAGGACATCGAAAGAGTGTAAAATTGTTGTAAAGTGCCTGATTAGTGATTCCCTAAGCCCCTTTACCCTCTGCCCATCGATTTCCTTCATCCTGAAAATGAATTTTTAAAAATTGCCTCCCGATTTCTGGTGATTATTTCTGGTTGCATTTAGAGAATCTCCGTAGGGTTTTATGTAATTACGTGCATATACTATACATAATGTAAGTATAATGTTAAAGCAGCCAGAGCAAATTCCTTAATTTTATTTTTCATGAAACTGAAGGGTGGTCATGTTTCTCCTTTCGTTTTTGGAAAGAAAAGCATAACTTATCACGCAACTTATTAACATATTTAATTTTTTTTTTTTTTTTATATATATATATATAATATATATCATACTAGGTAACAAAAATTTGTCGAAAAAATGAAACTGTATAACTAGGTATACGTTATCGCAGCCATTAGCCGCGGTGATCGCTGATTATTATCTATTGTCGTTAAATGTTTATAAAATATAAAGAAAAATCGAAATTTCAAAGGTGATTCACGTTCAAACAACACGGTATCTTCCTTTTGGAAAAAACTTTTGCAAATTCATATTGTATTGTATAGTGAATTGATCAAAACACCATTGAACACTGTTCCGTTTGTGTTTTCTTTATTTATTTATTTTTATTTTTTTTTTATTTCTATAATTGCCCAGTTACGCGATGTGATTGTAACATCCTCCCAAGAACCGTATATCAATCTGTTTTGTAATTATTTGTTATTATTTGATTGTCTACGTGTTTTGTTTAATATCTGTCTTTCTCTGTTGTTGTTTTTTCAACTTATACCCATTTCATAATTTTAATTTTTCCATCCTTTGTCATACCCAGCAAAAGGATGAGACAAAAAGCAGAAAAAAAAAACAAAAACATTCTATTGTAATCTACTATTCTTAATCTGTAACCAAACCATGTCGTGAACATTCAATTTCTACGCATGATTTTATATATTATTATTATTATTATTATTATTATTATTGTACTTTTACGATGAACACGATTATAAAAATATAAATTAATTACATAAATACGTATTTTTATTCTTTTCTCTACTATTTTCCTTATATCTTCATTCCCTTCTCCTCGGACGGCTGTACCATAATTATTATACAATTATATTATATTATAATATAAGAATAGAGTACGGGAAGTTCTATTAGTACGGGAGTCAGCGGAGCGCCTATGGAGGGTAGAGGTAAGGAGGACCGACAGCCAACTCCGTGTATTATAGCGTTTTCGACTGGGGCTACACCAAGCTACACTGGTGTAGTGTAGCCATCTCCATCTCTTTCTTTTCTTTGAGGGAGAGAGAGATAAAGATGGCTACACTGCACCAGTGTAGCCCCAGTCGAAAACGCTATTGGGATCGAAACTAGGGGCGTGGCTTTGAAACTGAACCCACTTAAAACAGTTCTATTTTTCGTCACTAGTTGGCGTATCGAGGTTCTAAGCCCTCTAATTGGCTTAGAACCTCGATACGCCAACTAGTGACGAAAAATAGAACTGTTCTAAGTGGGTTATTTTCAAAGCCACCCCCCTATTTTCGATCCCAATTAGAAAGGCCGTGTTCGGGGAGTCGCTTTTAGCGCTGTCAGTAATCTTGTATCTCTGTCACACTTCTTGATTTCCCCAAGCTCCGTCTCTCTCTCTTTTGATTTTCAGCGCTTTAAAGCGCTTTAAGCGCGCTCCCCGAACACGGCCTATGTGTCCGTGAAATCGAGGTAATCGATGGCGCTGCTGTAGCAAAATTCCCGAATTTGAAAACAAACGCGCCCTACGGTATACTTCTTCACTATTTCACTTCATTGGTGATCGCCAAGGTCAGTCTTGCGATTGGTTACCCTCATTGCTTACGAGCGCCATTCTGGGTACTTCTGGAACTATTAAAATTTAAAATTATTAATTTTAATTCGAGCCAATGAGAAATAAGATTTGAAAAGACTACCGTAATTTCTTTTTAAATCTCATTTCTCATTGGCTCAAATTTGAACCCGACCCGACTCTGACCCTCCAGTGGAAACGTAATCACACACTAATAACAGCATGAATTGGTAATCCGCGCCATTTTTATTACTTCGCTCGCTAGCGCCACCTGCAAAAAGAGCTTTGCGTATACAACCCCATTGTTATTGAGTGAAGGGGAATATCCTCTGGAATCATCTGGAATCTCATTCTCGCAATTCTATTGATCAATTTGTTTGCAGTCAGCCATGGAACCATGTCCAGGTGTGAGTCCTGAGTTCTTTAGAGCGGAAGGGACTCTCGGTAGACTCAATAAGCCCACAGCCCCTGCGGCCTACAATTGGAATGACAAATGGGTCTCTGACCAGAACAAACTAATTTTCTTCCCTCAAGACGCACAACTCGGTCCTGTTCAGAAGGAGATTGTGACTCGATTCTTTAACTGTTATTTCGCGGGGGTTATCGAGTCACCTTTTTCTACAGCTGATGTCTATATTGGTGCCGTTGCGCAGACTCCTGTGGAGACTCCTCTGAGCGATAAAAATCTGCTATGGGGCTCTTCTGATTATTCGCCAGACCTGGCTCAGTGTATATGCAAAGTGGTGTCTACGGAAGATCCAGAGGATTCTACTAAGAAATCATCATCAAGGACCCCTCCGACCAAAGCCACCGCTCTCGTACTTCCTTCGTCGATCATGGTTCAATATCAAGAAGATCATGTCACCAAATTTCACCAGACGGTCAAGACCTATCTAGAAAAATGGGATGTCACCAAGGCTCAGACTCCAAATACTTGGCTCCTGAGAAGACTGGCAGGATTTTTGGCTTTGACTCTGTTAAGGGGATGTGTAAAAAATCGAACACAGATTGCAAATGCCTTCTCTAAGTCTCAATATGTAAAAGACCTTTCTAGTGTCGTAGGATGGACCTCCAATAAGGGCTTTTGTCCCCCTTGTAGTGAAGCAATTCTGAAATCGACTATAGATCTTCAGAAGGGAACCAAAACAGTTAGTCTCCTCTTTGTCAAGCTGATCTCCCGCTGGATTGATGCGAATAAGGTTGAGATTATTGACAATTATCCGATTAAATTCTTGGCAGCAGGGATTCTAACTCATACTCAAGATAACGGGATGGGCCTTCTTTCCTTAGTTTTTTTGGCCTCTTCCTACTTCAGAACCTCGTGGCATACCATCAGAGAGTGGACTCATTTTACCCAAACAGACTATTCTTGGGTCATCATTGCAGAGTTTATGAATACATATCAAAATTCAGTGAACTTAGAGTATGGCTATCCTTGGGCCAGGATCGTCAATGATGCATATTTTCGGAACCTATCTTATAGTGAAAATATCTTCTTGTGTGGGATATTAGGCTGCGTGGCTGCAGTGGTACAAGAAAACGAGGGAATATGGAAGTCAGTTTGGGCCACCTCCCATAAGCCTCAGCTGGTCGAGCCCAGACGGATAGGAGCCGCACTGATCAAGCGTCATGGATACAGAGCCTTACAGCCATTGGATTAAGTAAAACAAACCCTCTTATGGAATACATATTAAACATAATAATCAATTTAGCATAGCAATAGAATAAGAAGAGAAGATATACACACGTAGGGAGTAACAGGGTTTCAGGGTAAATAGTCATAGAAATAGAAAAAAAATAAAAATAAAAAAAAATAAAAAGCTGTACTCCTATTCATAGCCAAACACTGCAAGACAGTTCCTTTCCTACTAGGGTAAATAGACTAGAGTTAAAATTAGGTTAAGTTACAGGAATCTCTAGTACAAATGCGCAACAAGTCAGGCAGTCAATCAAGATACCAACTCATCCATTATAGACTAAGCGCAGGTCAGCTAGGCTTAAAGAATCAAAAACACAAAGGTAGTTGAGAAATTAATGATTAACTAAAGAAAAGAACAATCCAGGATAAGCTAAGTTAGGTATTATATTATTATAATACAAATCTGGTTCATGTTCTAATAACTTGTATGACAGGGAGAAAATACATACACTAGATCATATGGGTTGCGATAGGTATTACGTATTGATTTTTAAGAAACAATTACATATTGTACGTAACTTTGATAATAAGCATGACCTATTGTACTAATGCTGCAGCAATAAATTCCCAGACAAATCAACAATACATAGCTTTGTTATTTACCAATTCCTCCTCCTTCAAACTATTTATTTCAGGAACAGTAAAAAATTAGAATTAATGCATTTCAGCTATTTGAAAATTTGCAACGACCTGGTTTCAGATTGTCTCCTGATACCAGAAGCGGTTTACGAGTTAAAGTTTCTGTAACTCTAGAAACTGCTACTAACGTAATTATATAACGACGTGCATGAAGCAACGTATGCATGCCTATATCGATACACTACTCTTTTCCCCCTCCAAAAATTTAAGCACACCTCCTCGAGTCAGATGTTCTCCTGATACCAGGAGCAATTTTTCGACTTAAAATTAAAATTTTCAAAACTCAAAATAGCTGGTACACATCAACTATAATAGGGACGTGCATGAAGCAGCGTATGCATGCCTATATCGATACACTACTCTTTCCCCCCTCCAAAAATTTAAGCACACCTCCTCGGCTCAGATGTTCTCCTGATACCAGGAGCAATTTTTGACTTAAAATTTTAAAAACTGTCAAAATAGCTGATACACATCGACTATAATAGAGACGTGCATGAAGCAGCGTATGCATGCCTATATCAATACACTACTCTTTTCCCCCTCCAAAAATGTAAGCACACCTCCTCGGGTCAGATGTTCTCTTGATACCAGGAGCATTTATTGACTTAAAATTTTCAAAACTCAAAATAGCTGGTATACATCAACTATAATAGGGACGGGCATAAAGCAGCGTATGCATGCCTATATCGATACACTACTCTTTCCCCCCTCCAAAAATTTAAGCACACCTCCTCGGGTCAGATGTTCTCCTGATACCAGAAGCAATTTTTGACGCAAAATTTTAAAAACTGTCAAAATAGCTGATACACATCAACTATAATAGGGACGTGTATGGAGCAGCGTATGCATGCCTATATCGATACACTACTCTTTTCCCCCTCCAAAAATTTAAGCACACCTCCTCGGATCAGATGTTCTCTTGATACCAGGAGCATTTTTCGACTTAAATTTTCAAAACTCAAAATAGCTGGTATACATCAACTATATAGGGACGTGCATGAAGCCGCGTATGCATGCCTATATCGATATACTACTCTTTCCTCCCTCCAAAAATTTAAGCATACCTCCTCGGGTCAGATGTTCTCCTGATACCAGGAGAAATTTTTGACTTAAAATTCCTAAAACTCTGAGAATCACTAACAACTTAATTATCTATGAAGACGTGCATGAAGCAACGTATGCATGACTATATCGATACACTACTCTTTTCCCCCTCCAAAAATTTAAGCACACCTCCTCGAGTCAGATGATCTCCTGATACCAGGAGCATTTATCTACTAAAAATTTCAGAAACTCTCAATAACGTAGGCTTATAACCCACAAGGTTTCGAACTGATTAACGTATACTTTTTTCATATTTAAGATTACCAGGCAAGGGAAGGAAAGGGGAAAATAATGAAACAATAGATTATTCAAGTATCTGGTTTATTATTAATAGTGCTTTCCAAAGCATCGATACAATCTGTATCATTATAGTTAATGCTATGTAGGTATATGTATGTAATAAGCGAGTCAATCGGTCGATGACTCCAATAACTATAGTCAACAAAAATCTTATTTGGTCAAGAATAATGCTGGTTACGTTGCCACAAGTATTCTGCGTGCAGCGAATCCTCGTGACAACGCCTGTTGCAGGAGTCTCACGGTCTCACGTATCTCCCATGTTAAACCATTGACGCCACAAGGGTTTCTGAATCTCGTAACATCAACTGCATTAATTTTCTGTCGAGAATGAATTTGAAATCATGATCTAAAAAAATCAGAACTGATAAAAGTAATTGACCAATTATTATAGTTCCGTATTGAATTAATATGATCGAAATCATCACAAATTGCCAAATATACATCACCAGCATTCTTTGCTGCGGAATAAATCAATGAGAAAGTAGCCTGTTTCGTGTAGATAGAAGCAACCAAATGTACAATTTAAATATCACGTAAATGCGCGGGTGAAAACCGTATGCTAGTTTAAGGTAGCGTGTAGAACACTGATAACCGAGTTCACAAATATTGACTGTACTATATCCATAATACAGAGCAAACGAAGTCTCTGCATTCGCTAAAATGCTAAGAGATTTCCTATCCTTCGAATTCAAAGCATACCTCGCTGCTACCAATTTAGGAATTAGAGATAATAATACGACACACACATATACCTATACCTACCGGTATATGTACCATGTCGCCTAGCAGGTCGCGGGAACAATGGGGAATTTTTCGCTGAATATACTGGGCAGCTTTTCCCCACGCTATCTCGTACATTTTAAAGCAAACCATATCTCCTTGAAATGACGAACCTCCGTTATTGTTCGTGTATTGACAATATCATAAACTCTATTGTACGCCTTGATTGCGAGGCATGAAGAGTATAATAAAAAATGAATTACCCCGTAATGGACAGAGAACATCTTCCAAAATTCAAACGTTTCGTTGAAACGTTTGAAAAATAGTCAAATTCTGCCCAGCAAATAAAATGCTGAACTTATAATGTCAATACAATAATATAATGTATAATGTAATAATGATAATAATAATAATAATACTCTCTAAATTTGAATCAGTGAATAGTCACTGGTTTCCAGTTAGAAGTCGGCCACTGATCCAATCAGTGGCCGACTTATAACTGGAAACCAGTGAATATTCACCGATTGTCAGTAGTTTTCACTGATTCAAATTTAGAGAGTAGGATAGCTGAAAACGAATAGCGTGAGAAACTCTTTGATCCGTTTACTATATATTTCCGAATACCTATATACGAAAATGTATATTCTCGAATGGTTCGATTCGAGGCTTCTGACCACATTAAATTCTGCCAGCCAGTAAATTTCCCAAGGGATGTACAGGTAATATCGTTGTTGCAAAAGCAAGCTTTGTGGTTTCTAGCGTGTATAAACTCCGCGACATCTAGGGTGAAAATTCTAGGAATCGTTCAAGTAATTCAACCTAATTTACGGCCTTTGTCCACACCCCCTTTTATCCTGAAGGATAAGGATTCCAATATCCTCAAGACAGGACGTCGAAATCTCTCTGGTCAGCTGGAGCTCATAGACAGACTTCATCTTACTACTTTTGTTTTACACCACATATTATATTCCATTGTGTCAAGAATAATTACTCAATTCGTTTGTTAACGTAGTTGAAATTTTGTCAAAAATTTTAAGGGGCAAATACAAGCCCGAGATGCCAAAGTCTTTGAAAAGTTACGCGTCATTACTTCAGATTGCATCTCGGTACGTTTTTGTACTTATTTATAACATTGATTCCTCAATTCATAAATATAAGTTATACGAGACTATAAACTATTGATATACCTTTTCCAAGAGCGATAAATTATAATAACATATTATTATTTCCAATAATCATTTTCCGTGAAAAAAAAAAAAAACGTTGTCAGTGTGGGAAATATTGGAGTTACATAAAAGTGGTATAACGAGCTAATTATAGTAATTCCAGAATTACATCAGTACAAAATCATTATCATATACAATCTATAATAATATAATAAATATATATAATTTACGTATAATAAAGCGAAAAGGAAATGCCTTAATTTGGATATGAAACGCTTACAGAAAGTGATAACAAAAAATAAAGAAAACACACACCGTACATCGGTTAAGAAAATCAGACAAAGAATCAATCCTTTCTTTTTTCAGTATCCAGTAAGCTCGGCAAACGTCAGGTCCATGTCGTCGCAGACGTATTTAGATTTAGCTCTTTCCTTGTGCAGCTTGTCTGCATTCAGAAAAATACTTTCGTCAACTTATTTGGATAGACGTATATTTTCAAAGATAATAACTATAGGTAATTAATTAATAAATGAATTATCAGAGAACACTACTCCAACAATTGAAGTAAAATTATTGAACCGACCTTCTCGTGCGTCCATCTCCATCAAGAAAGCCTTGACAGTTTTTTCGGCAGTTATAGCACGTTTTTCTGCTTCCTTTAATTTTACCTTCAGACTCTTCAACTGGCTCTTGAATTCTTCGACCCTTTGGTTCGCCTGTCCCGAAGCATCAATTTATATCACAGATTTTTTAAAACACAGAATCTTCAGAATATCATGAGTGCAGATCTCTTTTCATTTTTTGGAGTGAAAATTCGCTCTTGAAGGGTGATGATCATGCTACTTTTCATTCCACTCCAAAGAAGAATGATATTTCATTATTTTTTTCACTCAAAGAAAGAGTTGCCCGATTTTCACTCCGAAAAATTTAAAAAAGTCAGCTCAACAGCATTGACATCATACTTGTAACAAATTGCCTACCTTCTCCTCGGAAACCTCTAGCGACTTTAAGATGTTCCCCACAATGAAAAGCTCGTCTTCTCGTTCCACAATCTTTCTGTGAACAGAAAAATGTTCAGCACATTTGAAGATGTGTTATACCTACTAATGAGCTGCTGTTAAGAATCATAAAGCACGGAAGAACATTACGAATAGTTTTACAAATAGAATAAATTGATAAACATGAATTGTACTAACGCTTCGCTCGATTTAACCCTGTCTTCGGCAGCCTCAAGTTCATCCTCCACAAAAGCCAACTTTTGCGAAATCTCGTCTGACTTTGTATCAGCATCCTCAGCGATAACCCTGGCTTCTCTTAACTGGGTTGTCAAGTGATCCATTCGTTCCTCGTCCAGCTTATTTCTATTCTCCAAAACCTTGCAGATTCTGAAATGACATTTTTCTGTCTCATTGAAAGGATCATCATTGATTGCAAGCACTATTTATCAGGGAATAAATTCCAGTTGTTATCCAAACTGACCGTTTGGCATCATCAGCTGTCTCAGTTGCTTGCGTCAACTTTGCTTGAGACGTTAGTCTTCGTTCTTCAGTTTTTTCAAGGTTCACCATGCACTGCTGCATTTTTCGATTGAGTATTGCTAACTCCGATTGAGCCTTAAACAGAATCCATCATTATTTCCTATCCGGAGATATCCCGTTTATTTATTAACCGGTTCACTGGTAAGGGCACATATATGTGCAAAAATAAAAAGTGCCATAACTGGTAATAGCACATATATGTGCAACGTGGATATCTCTGTCAGTTTTGAACGGATTTGTATCAAACTTGATGTTCCTAAGTTTTTTGGGCTTCAAGTTGAATACGAAATTATTTCCTTTCACCAGTTTTGGCACAAAACGTTGATTTCGGGTCCACCAGTGAACCGGTTAAACACCGCAGAATAGCATGAGAATGGGAAGACACAAAAGGTGGTACCCTGATCTCTATATCAGAAACAAATGCAAAACGTTCTACTAACCAGGAGATAAGCCCTTTCCGTAGCCTCCAGATCCGTGTTTGACTTTTCCAGCTGAGCGGTGGTGACCTCGTAGTCATGTTCCATTTGAGTAAGTTTCTTAGCAAGATCCCGAACTTCATCTCGGAGCTGTTCCTCCTTCCGATTTGCTTCCTTAGCTTGCTGATCGCAAGTGTCGGCTTTGTCTAACGCCAGATCTTTCTCGACTTTCAAAGTCTGAAGCCTCTTCTTGATGGCGTTCATCGATACGCTGTTTCTCAACTACGAGAAAACAGAATCCCTCATTCTCACCAAATACATATAATGATGATTGATGATCCTTTTTCCCAGATTAAATAATGAATAAAGAAAAAAATTCTTAGGACGTTGAGACTCTGCGATACCATCACTATAATAATCTAACTATTGTAAAGTTTACTATGACAGTAACAAAACGAGGAATTGATATAAAAAGATCAAATATTTGGACGATCATTGATCGTAGTACGCCACATAAATATGGATTTTTCAAAATAGACATGCGACGTCACTCGATACTATCACTAGTGCTTGGTGTTTCTTACGGCCATTGGTAATAGCCAGTTAAATTAATTTTGACAGAGCCACAAACTGAATAAAAGATCAATTGATTGCATATATATTTCTTTTTCGAATATGTGCAACCTTCTGACTCGTTGATTTCTAGATCCGCACTAGAACGCTGAGAATAATGTTTTATCAAATTCTGAACAAACCTTCGATTCAAATGATTCCAATGACTACCAGCGGGTTACTGCACTCCCTGGCCGAAAGGAACAATGCTTTATAGACTACGTAAAATGCAATAAGAAGAATTGGACTGGTTCTTTACTTAGACTCCAAAGAGATTCTTCAACTTCTTCAAGTGCTTTGTTATAGTGTCTTTACCTTTGCCTGTGCACAAGCCGTCTCTTGAATACGTCTTCGGCAACATTATCATTGATTTATTTTTATGTTTCTAAAGTCGTTTAGGTATCGCGGTAACCACGCTGGATTAAACACTTGTCAAATTTCGAAATATTAATATATATAATATATTGTAAAAGATAACATTCAACCTGTTATCATAATGGTAGTAAGTTTCTTGGCGAATAGATCACAAGAGAACAATATCAGCTTCAATGTTTCGGCCCCTCAAAAGGCTCTGTCTGCCGGGTTAATTTATTGTAGAAACTTGTATTCTATGTACTTGTAATTAAAATAATCGGGTTCTCCGGAAAAGGATCTTAGATTAAATTAATAAATAATCTCGGGACTATAAGTCCTGTAAAGTTGTTCATCTTTACATTATCTTCGGTGACTTCCCCCAAGGGATTTATTAAAGTATGAAACTGAAACTGAACATCTCTCAATTTTTATATTCAATTTAAGATCGTTTACTCGAATTCCTTGATTATTTTTATATAATTCTGATTTTCTGCAATAAATGATCCATGGAGAACATTAACTATTTCTATTGATATAATATTTATATTAATATAATAATGGATATATTACAGGACTATATATAATGTGCGAAAATGTCGCTTAGAAATAGTTGGTCATTCAAACGAATAATTTGAGGCAATAATTATTCTACTCCAACGATTATTTCTGCAAAAAAAGTTAACAATTTCAAGAGACTGATATTTTTACCTGATTTGAAAGACAGATTATTTGCATACGTACCTTATCTCACAGTTATGGATTGCGCATAGGTATAAATTGTCTTCGTATGGACTATGGGTATCCTTGTAAGAAATATTAGCGTCGAAAATAATGGTGGAATAGCTAATTTGTAAATCATTAATCTATAGAATTATAATATCAATCCCCCTGAATGCGGAAGGAAATTATCGTGTATTTATTATTTGCCTATGTAAAATATTTATATAAGATGAATTATATAGACCCGGTATAGATCGTTAATTATATAATCACTTTTATTTATATTTAATTATATATATATATGTATATATATGTGTGTGTATATGTATATTTATTATATCTATATATTTAATACAATGAATAATAATATAATAACATATAAACAAAAATAATTTAAAGACATCGTAGATATATTATAATATAATATTCGCGTATGTATATGTATAGTATATAGCCAAGGGATCGTTTATCCTGAAAAATAAATGAAATCATGGAGTATTATGGTATTGAATTAAGTATTACTAACACCATTTGTTAATGAAAATAGCACGTGACATTAACGTTGACATTAAGTCGGCAAATAAGCACTGCAATAAAAAAAATCTCAGTAGTTGCATTCTTCATGAATGAGTTTAACTACTAAAATAAGCGTAGCTGTTGGTTATTTTTAAAGCTGCAGCAAAAAGCCTCGATGAAATATATATTCTACAGTGAATAAGCCAATGATAGCGACAGTCTCAAACGATAAATGAAATACAGCTGTTTTTAGCTTAGCTAAAAGCCAATATTGCGTTACGTCACAGAAAATAGCGATTAACGTAAAAAAAAATCGTTTTTTTTTTTTTTTTTTTTCTTTTCTTCTCTTTTATCTTTCATTAATATCCTGTCATCTCTGAGAAGGTAAGATCCAAGTCATCACAGATGGCTTTGTACTTTTCCTTTTCTCCTCTCAGTTCGTCTGAAAAAATAAATGAGTTAGTAAAAATAAAAAATGAAAAATTCCAAATTATGTACGTTGATCTTTAATTAAGCTGTGTAAATATTTGGTAAAATACCTTCTTTCATGTCAACGTCCTTCAGTAATTGTTTAACAGTTTTCTCTGCATTAACCGCTCGCTTCTCTGCTCCCTTCAACTTAAGTTTTAGTCCCTTTAGCATTACCTTGGAATCTTCGACTCTTTGATTAGCCTGAAATATTTAATCGGTAAGCTTGCCAATCTATGCGTGCGGATCTATCCGGGGACAAATAACTTCTATGATTGCCTAATCCGCAATAAGACAATAGGCATGCATACATACCTTCTCTTCGGAAACCTCGAGAGACTTTACTATGTTTTGTACGATGAACAACTCGTCTTCTCTCTCGACGATTTTTCTAATAATAATAAAAAATATCGTGAGCTATAAACATTATAGGAGATTTATGAGAAAAAAAAAAAATGTCAATTCCGTTTCCAGAAACTAAAAAATTTATTAATATACTCACGCTTCGCTAGTCTTGACTCTCTCCTCTGCCGCTTCTAATTCTTCTTCAACAAACTGTAACTTCCTTGAAATTTCATCGGATTTTTGATCAGCATCTTCGGCTAGTAGACGCGCGTCCTTTAATTCTGCCGTCAATTTTTCCATGCGTTCTTCGTCCAATCGATTTCTGTCCTCCAGTACTTTGCACATTCTGTAATAATGTTAAAACACCCTCAAAACTTAAAACCGCAATAATATTATATTACGCAATCGTTGGCGTTTAGAAATAATGATATATTATCACCGTTTCGCATCATCCGCTAACTCAGTCGCACGCGTCAGCTTCGTCTGGGCTGTCAAACGCGTCTCCTCTTTTTTATGAAGATCCTGTTCAATCGTCTGTACCCGTCTAGTCAATCCGGACAAATCCTGTTCGGCCTGTCAGTAAAGTAAAAATGATTAGTATAAGCGCAACTTCGAAATAAGTAAACAGAAGAAGAAGAAGAAGAAAGAAAAAAACAGAAACACCTGCGTATATAACATTTACGTACTTTTGAAAATGACTTTTCGCACTGCTCTAAGGCCGCCGTAGATTGCTCAAGATTCGCTTTGCTTATCCCGTAATCACGCTCAAGCTGGGCAAGACGTTTCCCCAAATCTCGTACCTCGTCGTTCGTAGTTTCGGCACGAAGATTTTCTGCCTTTGCCTTATTTTCGTTGGTTTCAACCTTTTCACTCGCGGCTTCCATCTCCAACTTCAACGCCGCAATTTTCTTCTTAATCGCATCCATGGTGGCTGATGGTTTTTCTTTAGTTTCTTAACGTCTTCTAAAAAGTGTGACAGCTGAAAATATGACTATTTAAGATAGAATAAGAAAATGTTGAATTCAATTGAAGATCTATGACGATTGTTGCGGTAAAAATGATTTAATTTTAATCCTCTCGGGATCAGGGTGAAGATTAGGTTTATTCGGTTTATTAAATTGATGGAAACTGGTATTAAGAAGGTTTCCAATGGGTATAGAAACTTACTTTTCTCAATGAGTTTGTCCTCGACGTACTATATATGAGGATTATTATCCGGAGTAACGATTTAATGTTAATCCTTCGATGAATTGGGTATAAAGATTAGATTGATAAATCGGATGTGTAAGTGGGTATTGGGATAAGGATGCGATTGGGATATAAACTCACTTTTCTTTATCGAGGAGATGGTCCTCGATGGAGAATGCGACACACCCGGATGCCTTCCGATGCTAAGCTAAAATAAAACTAAACTATACGAAGATGCAGCGACAGCATAAGGCTCCTCGGACGATCCAAACCAATCCAATCCAATTCTATAATTGCTATGCGTCTTGGCTGTGATCCCGATTTCCTCTAGGCTCTTTGCCGGTCAACCCCGTTGCTGCACTAAAGAAACGAAATGCGATCTCCACCTCCCCATGCTATTTTAGGCCAAAGGAATCTTATGACTCTTTATTCGCGATGTCGATTCCTCATTGTAAACAGCGATAAAACTGTTTAGAATCGGAACTAGAACTGGGATAACGTATTATACAATAATATAGAATCGTTACCCCTTGTACTAGTATAAAACTTTTTTTTTTTTTTTTCATTCACAAAATGATACAAGTTAGAATTTTCGCCAATCGCAATCATTCCCATAAGTATACCAGATGTAAACCCCATATATGTATCGATGTATCTGCACTTTTAATTGGAACTTTTTATGCATAGAGAGATCAAAGAACATAGGATTTCAGTATTCTGTGGTGTTTTTATGCACAAAATATCTCCATTATGGAGTTTAGAATTATTTTTTGTAACACATGCACGATTTTTGCGTTTTTTTTTTTACCTAAAAATGGGGCGTAAAATCGACGTTTTTGTACCGGCGGGCAAAAAAAGTCGGTAGCAGGCAATAAAAGTTCTTTTTTGCCCGCTACCGACTTTTAGCGGGCAATAATGAACTTTTTTTGCCCGCTACCGGCTTTTAGCGGGCAATAATGAACTTTTTGTAACACACGCATGATTTCTGCGTTTTTTTGACCTAAAAATAGGGCCTAAAGTAGCCGTTTATTGACCACTTGAAAAGAGCGGGCAATAAAGAATCCATTATTGCCCGCTTCTTCAATAAGCGGGCAATAAAGAATTCTTTATTGCCCGCTTCTTCAATAAGCGGGCAATAAAGAATTCTTTATTGCCCGCTTATTGAAGAAGCGGGCAATAAAGGATTCTTTATTGCCCGCTTCTTCAATAATATATATATATATATATATATATATATATATATATATATATATATATATATGCCGCTTATAAGCACAAAAAACGCAGAAATCAATACATGCGTTACAAAAAATATGGTGTGTACCAAGGGCTAAGTGGGCTTTTTGACCTCGTGTGGTTGCAGTACTCGTCTTCGGCTCGCGGATGCACTCGTCTTCGACTCGTGCTCCCTCGCCTCCGACTAGTACTGCAAACTCCACACTCGGTCTAAAAAAGCCCACTTTACGCCCTTGGTACACAATATACTATTAAGAGACGGATGATTTATTAATAAAATAACTATCTGATCGATGGGATTATTGAACTATAATTTTTTCAGAAATATTTTGAAAATATTATTTCGATCTAAGACTGTGTCCCATTGCATTCTGTATTGGAATCACTCATTCTAGGATATGATGTTATTCTCACGATTTCGGCACTAGCATAAAATGTACTTTATTTAGTTCGTTACTTCTCTCATGTTCGGATATAGAAATGAAAAATTCTGATCTCACGTTGACTTAGAACATAATATATTTATTTAGTAATAATAATTGAATTTACATGTTTCACAATATTTTCAAACGTCCTAAATAACATATAAAAACTTAATGTTTATTAATAAATAAATACTTTTTCAAGCCCTTCAATTTGTCCTCGCAAGTTCTAAATTAGTCCTGAGTTAAATTTATCAACTATAGTTACGTTATACATATGTATATAATATGCGTCCTCGTAATATTTCGTTATGATTTTTTTTTTTTTTTTTTTCATTTCTTAAGCGCAAGACTATTAGGCTCGTAAGACGGTATAAAACATTCCGATAAACCACGTATATACACAACATTTCACATCACTACAAATTTCAATGAGCCATTTAATTTATTTTTTTATTTTTTTTTTCCTCTTAATTCAAAGTTCGTATAGGTAATCAGAATCACATAATATTTACTAACGCAGAGAATCAAAACGAATAACAAATAACTACCGTCATCTAATTGCTTATGCAAAGAAACAAAACAACACAAAATTATAATATATTATTATAAGTTATAACGAAATCGGCATATTTTCTAATTGGGATTTTACTTTCCCCACATGACTCTCATAAGCTTAATAATGATTGACCATTCGTCATGTTTTACTATGAGATTTTCTACCTTTTCAGAATCAGATCTACATAGATTAGAATAGTGTGCAATAATAATAAAGTAGGTAAACAATAATAATTAATTAAAATTACATACGTGTTGCTAATTATGAGCAGACTGATTTCATGGCACGTAGTGAAGGCATATTAACAACAATATTTCAAACATGAAGTACACTTTGCAACAACGAATAATACCACAGTAAGCGTAAGGCAGAGATTGTGCGTCCTTATATTTATTCGATATATATATATATATATTTATATAAATATATATATATGTATACACATCAATGCATACATATAATATAATATATAATCGTGAGACCTCCGAAAGGCTAACGTAATTTCTGATTGAAAATAAGCTTTTGTATTTCTTGGCTAATTGCCAGACAAAAAAAGGTGATGTCTTATCGTTATACAATCGCCGATTGTGATTCAATTTTATTGAGTAACAAACTACGTGGGAGAATATTTTACAAATTTTCCCCATTCATAATTTTCAATAAAAAAAAAAAAAATTAAGTTAGCATTTCAAAGTCAATTCGTTATAATTATATTTCATATGAGAACTGTAAAAATGACTGATGTGTATACCGAAAGTAGAGGCGTTGTGTAAATCAGTTTACAAGCCAATTTCAATGGCACAAAATAATTGAGAAGTAATTTTAAGTACGAATCGGCACTAGGCATTTTTTTTTTTTTTATAATATTTTCGATGTTATCAGTTAATAAATAATATTTTTGATATAAGAAAAAAATTGTATATGTGCTAATTTATCAACAAATCAGCCTTGTCTGAGGTGCTTCTTTTACTTGAGCTGGTGTTTCAATATTTTGATATTAATTTATACAGTTGAATAACTCATCAAGCAGTCTAGTGTATTTTTGTGAGATCAAATAAATGTAAAATTGTCGATAACTAAAGTAAGTTAAGAAATTGAAGAAATAAGAAACAGTCTCAAATATTACAGGTACTGCTCTTCGTAGTATAAATATAATATCACGCATGCATTACAATTACGGAAGGTAACAAGTGTACTCGACTGCAATGCAACTTGTGGTAATTTTAAGTACATAACACATCTCTTTGCAAGCAATGCGCATAAACTTTAGCACTCTATTGACAAGCGAATTTAGACCACAACAATAATTGAACAATTAATCGCTTTCGCCATCGGGCGAGTATTGGATATGCCTAAGTTATAAGATAATACGATTTTATCGTTTTTATTAAAAAATCTATTCCTTGTAATTGCATGTGCATACCTGTTGCTGCAATACCACAATCTATGATCGACATATCTCTACAAACTTAACACAGTAGATTGAAAATAGGCAAACTTTAAGAATTTAGACTCTTTAAATTAGTAATGATAAATAGTTAGTTAAACCAGGCAAAGTTCAAAATGGAAAATACCTATTTGATTTTCGATTGAAATCAAACTAACAGATAATTGAAATTTATCAGCAATTAATGGAGCTGAATTATTCAAGTATCAATGAAATTTCAGTACTTTTGTTTGTTTGTGGTATACTCCCACGTTTTATCATCGTATCCAGCACCAATTATCATTACTTAATAATATCGAATGTTAGTGCGATACAAAAAATGGGCGGAAACAGTGAATTCTTGGCAATTTCATTGAATGCAAATTCAACAAATATCTTTTCTTCTTAAACGCTAAAACATACTCATTTGGCATTGATAATTATTGTATCGTCATCTGGATAAGTTAGAACCAGTTTCAGAGTCAATTACTATTGATAAATAATGTGTTGGCGTATGAGAGAGCAGAAGATGTGCAGCGTCCTCACGTCCTAATGCCCGAAGCTGTTCAACCAGGGAGCCTACGGTACAATCTGTGCCTGCGCAGTTGAGTAACCTGAGGAAAAGTTACTTATTATAATTTTTTAGTTGCTACAACGAATGAATGAAGATCTTGAAATAAACTTTCCCACTCAATTTCAATGAGTATGAATTTTTATTTTTTTGTCCTTGATCCTCAAATGAAACAAATCTGTTAAATCCTACTAAATACCAGACTCACCGTAGAGTAGGACTATCCGTTGTGCTATCAAACTGTGCGACGCGATCCCCGAGGCCAAGTCTAACTGCAAGAAGACACCAGTCTCTGCCATGAGAATCGGGAGGATCCAGCATCTGAGCTAGACGTCTCTGTACACTAGACCGTATCTGCTTTACCGGTAGTCTCGAGCCGGGTATTGTGCTGTCATTTAATGATAAACCAAAGCCAACAATTTCCCAAATACTTTCTTGCTGGCCATTAAACGGATTCTTCATCAATGCTTCGGATAAACTTCTTTCTATCAATGCGGATAGAAAGGTTGATGGTTCCCAGCTGTGTATCACCTAGAATAATCATATTTTCATTTCCAATTCATTAGATACTTTTTATATAGTTTGAATATTGCATAAAACTATAATAAATCTGTTCATTTATTTGATTAGAAAATGGTAAATGAATATGAACGAGTTTTAACAAACCTCATCATAGTCTCGGAGCTGACTAGGACTCAACCAATGCTTTTCTAGTAGCATACCGGGAGCAACAATTTCCACACTAGTATCCAGAGCATCTAGTATAACGTTAAATAAGCCTGCGCATTGGCTACTGGTTCCTCGAGGTCCGCGGACTCTAACTT
This sequence comes from Tenthredo mesomela, assembly GCA_943736025.1. Classification (NCBI taxonomy): domain Eukaryota; kingdom Metazoa; phylum Arthropoda; class Insecta; order Hymenoptera; family Tenthredinidae; genus Tenthredo; species Tenthredo mesomela. Next base: position 10,416,714 of record OX031013.1, read on the forward strand.
CCATATAGCCTTGATCTTCCTCTTCTAGAGTAACTATACTCTCGCATGGTCCGACGCATAACTTTGACCCACGCCACCACTGGTATAAATCCGAATCACGGGGATCCCAAGATTGTGTAATTTTACGAAGTTGTGCCTTTAAAGTTAGAAACAATTATGCACAAGGATATTTCAGACATATTTAAATGTCTGAATAAATGCGAGGGCTCCTCTATGCTTCGATCATTCATGCTGTATTGAATATACTAGTCGATTTTATACTATCCAAGTGTATTACGTTAAAAAAAAATTCATATTTAAAATATTGCTCACCTGTAGATGAGGAAAAATTGGTGACAAATGGTATAAAGATGCTTCTCCTAAGCAAAGGCGTAGTCCAGCATGTGGTAAAGTGGTAGGACAAGGTTTCCAAGGTTCCCAAAGACCTGGCAAACGTTCTATAAGATTTAAACAAGGGAGTTCGAACTCTACTTCATCTTCGTCAACTTCACACTGTAAAATTACAATTTTAACTAATTTTTTTAGCTAAACAATAGTAATAAACGTTTTTAATTAATTTTCGAATCATTTATATCTCTCATAGTTTAATTATGAAATGAATCTCACCGGTATGCAGAGATTCATGGCTTGCAGAGCCTGCAGTGCTTGGGCAGCTGGGCAAGGACATCTTGCCTGAAAATCATCCATTGTATAAACACCTGTAGTGCGTCCGCCCAGACGACCTCTTTGTTCTGGACTTAATTGCCAGCCGATAACATCTCGCCAAAGCCATTCAGGATTCAAAACCACAAGATCGTCAGGTAGGAGTACGCATTCTCCTAAAGCCTGGAATAATTAATGCGATGATATTTGATCAAGAGAAGATAGTTTTCCAAGTCTTTCAAATGATCTTAGAAGATTAGAATACGAATCTTACCTGTAGCTGTTGTCCAAGTTGTCTACAATGGTCTATCGACGTCAAAGGATTTACTTTTCTCACATCGGTTAATAATTCATCAAGGCTTAACATAACTGGTGCGTCTTCTATGGCTTGAAAATGCGATCTCCATGCCTCGACTAGGCCTGTCCATACCAAAGCTCCCTGTAAATTTATATGAAAGATTAGATTTGTTTTGTCTTGTCTTGTTTGAATATAGATATATGTGTATAAATATCTAGTCAACACCAAGGCGTAAGCTATGAGTTTTTATTATCGAAAGCTTATATAGGATAGAAAGCATAGCACGTATATAACGAACAACACATAAAGCATCTAAAACGTTACAAACTAAACAAGTAATTTTGTCTTTTCAGCTCAAAATAAAATAATGATCAACCTGCGATTCAAGATTCGCCAAGGGCGCGTACACGGGTGCGGAACTCGACTCATGACCTTGAAGCAAAGTTTCCGTATCTTCCGCTCCTTCCTACATCATGCATTGCATGCATTAAAGCTGCAGTTAATCAACTTTGATACTCAGACAAATAATAGTTCAGTTTACCTTTGCTTGTATTCATCTTGTGAATGGTTTCATTAAATTATTTTATTTAATTATTTTCATATCAAACTCAATTCACGAAAATATTAGCAAGGAATAAGCATGTAGAATTAATTATATGTAACAAAATTTGAGAAACATTTCAATTACTTAAACCATTCAACGCTTTGATTTTTAATTATGAAACTTAATGCTGTATTTGCACCTCGCTATCTCGATAGAATGAATTAGATCCTTAAAGCTTAAGTAAAAAGAAGTTATCTGATATCTTGTACTTAAAATTAAATAAAAATAGCTGTAAACAAATAAATATAGCTGAAGATTATTTTAAGAAATAGATTTTTCATTGGGGTATTTGAATTTGGAATATTCAATGAGGTGTGCCTTGCTGTGAAGATAGAATTATTAAAATACTCATGGACTGAGGATTGTTCAAGAGTGTCAATTAGAAGCCAATTAATATGCAACAAATTTACAATATAATGATAATAATGTTAGAAAATAATTTCAATTCATTGTTAGTCAATTTTTTCATGAAAATATATTATGAGCGCAAATCTCATGCCATGATATCATGCATAGAATAATATATCCCAAGGTATAAATAAGGAGTACGAATTAGTATGGAGATCATAATAAATGATGATATTGATCGGGGAGTGCAAATGCTGAACGGATAAGGCTGCTCATCCTGAATCATTTGTTTTTAAAAACCAATGACCTACTAGCATTTACTCAATCAAACATATTTCATATTAGTTAACACACAAGCATCCTTCTCCTTTCCCATTATCCGTGAAAATTACCCAAATATTAGATTTAAAAAATGAAGCAGTGATTACTTCACCTCATTAAACTGTGCTCTGATCGAAGTTAAATATGATCTAAGAAGCTTAAGTCCAGGACTGGATGGATTTGTAGCATCTAACGCAACCATCTGAGGATCATCTCCCAATATTGGCATGTACTCATTCAGTAAAGGCAAAAGCGGAGCTAGTAGACCTACTCCGTTAGAAGTTGGTGCTGGAGGTTCGGGAGCATAAGTCCCAACTAATATAACTTTCACATCACTGCATCTTCCCCCAAATCCTGGATATAAAAAAACTATGTTAGGCAATTATCAAGTTTAGTTAATCCTCAAAATGTATTACTAACATACCGTGTTTCATACTTGTAAAAAATGATGTTTAACGTAAACTATTATACCCATAAGTATCGTATACCTATATTGGTTGGTGGAATACGATCCAAAATATATCGCAGCCAGAACCTCGCTTGTTGTAGCTGAACCGTCAACGGTTCTCTGAGACTGATTGTTACAAGATGAATAGCGGGCTGTTGATATGTTAAAACCTGATGATACGAAGTCAAATATTCTTCTCGACCGCATAATTCCCAGAATACACAATCGCCTCCTAAGCATATTTATTTAAATTATAAGTTGAGATGTAAACTTGATATCTACCGTATTGGCCTGAATATAAGTCGAGGTTTTTGGTCACCAATTTTACCCTCAAAAACCGTACACGACCTATATTCTGGCTCAACTTACATTCGGGACTTTTGGGGGATCTGCCCGAATATAGTTCGAGCCCGAAAATAAATCTACTACGGTTTTTGTGGGTGAAATCGGTTAGCAAAGACCTCGACTTATATTCAGGCCAATACGGTACATCTTTGCAGATGATATCATGAAATTTAATTACTAATCCTGCTAAACCTAATTCGATGTTCTTACCTACATTTCCACGACTCAATTCCACTCCTAAGGTACCTTCGTATTCATTATCGCTGTATTCGAAACTCAAGGATCCGTGTTTACTTGTTACATCCAATTCGATGCTTGGTTCTCTCTAAAAAAAAGAATAACTTGATTAAAGAAATAGGTAATACGGTGTATTATTACTCAGGATAAAATTTCTTGGTATAATCAGGATCCATATAATCAATATTTCAGAAAGCTTACTTTTGCAGTACAGTTTTGACTCCTGGATCTTCGAAAAAAGCCAAAACTGAAGAGTCCAGATTTCAGTGATCTTACTAGAGATGATTTTCCTGAAGCACAATGTCCCAAGAGTCGAATATGAAGTCGTTCTATCGGTCTTTGAGTCGGTTGTAATTGTCGTATATAATTTTCTCTCTGCACTGGCTAAGGTATATAAATTTCTAATGTTATTGAGGCTCGTTACTGACTGTGGAACTCATTTATAAACAAAAGTTACTAACGTTCCAGTAAGAAATAGACTATTGTTACATTGATAACTCTTGAATTAATATTATTACATACAACCATTCATCGCTACTCTAAACACTGAATCATAATAAAACATACGTTTCTAAGTTTATCCAATAGATTTGCTATGTCAAGATGACCATATTTGATTGCTGTTACATCGGCTCGAATTCCTCGATTTGTTTTGTCCACGTCACAACCAGCGTGACATAACAGCCTCACTAAATTAATATGACCATGCCGAGCCGCTACATGTAGCGGAGTTAAACCTTTTTCATTTGCAGCATCTAATTCTGCTCCATTATCAACCAGCAAAGATGCCATAGGCTCGTCTCCAGTTTCACAAGCTATATGCAAAAGTGTGTCTTCTTTCTGATTTAGAAATAAATATTCCTTATGAAAAATACATAGCATTTGCAATTCTGATACGAAAAACATTAGCTAAAGATTAAAATTTGATACTACATTGATTGAAAAAGAATAAATCTAATTGTATGAGATTACCGAATCTGTTGCATCTAAGGGTGCTCCCTGTTGCAGTAATTGTAAAACAGCTTCTATGCATCCACGTTTAACAGCACTAATCATGGCTCCTCTTAGACCCTGAGGCCCATCAGATCCCTATAATGAATAAGACAATTGTATCACTTATTTATGCTTATAGATATGCTTAAACCATGCAAAGAAGATACACAAGAAAATCGTCAATATAGAAAAGTTTTAAGTTCTTGAATTCTGGGACACACCGTCATTATCCAAGGATGCTTAAGGCATGACTCCGCATTGCCTCTTTCTCTGAAAAAGGAAGATAATATTTATAAAATTCGTGTGAAATGAGGCTGTTAGGTTCTACTGCAATAGAATAATACCATAGGCAAGCTCACTTTGGATCTTTGACCAACAAAGATTGTATGAAATCCTTGGCTAGTGGAGAAACATTGCTGAAATATTCTTCGTCAAATTGATATTGGCACGAAGCAACGTTTGCATATGTTTCTTGCTTGTCTTCTCCAAGAAACGGCGATGCTCCACTCAATAAAATATAAGTCAAAACCCCAACAGCCCACAAATCTGTTCCTAGACTAAGCGGTTCGTAATTTACAATTTCTGGGGCAACAAATTCAGGAGTTCCAAACAGAGCCCGATGTTCTGATCCAGGTGCCAAACGATGCGAGAGACCCAAATCTGTATAAAAAGAAATATCAATTATTATTTTGTAAATGAAATGGTAAATGGATTGAAATATGTGAATGTATTAAATATATTATAATGAAAAATGAACGATAAATAAACTTTTCTGTAAGTGGCTGTGAAGTACTGAAACAGAGACTATAGATTGTGGATGTGGTTAAAGCCTCTGATGGTTTGCACATATATAGGTATAGTATAATTATAATAATTAAAGATGAGGCTTGATGATAAACAGAGGCATTAGTGAAATTGAACAAACCTATTAGCTTAATGCTTGGCATCGGTGGCGGTGTTGACAAAAGTATATTCTCAGGTTTAATATCCAAATGAGCTACCTGATGAGAATGCAAGTGGCTCAAAGCCAATAAAACTTGTCGTACCTGAAATAATGATATTTCCTTACAATATATTATGTTTCATAATGAATATCAAACCAGTTAGATTAAATTATGAGAATATTTAACACACTGTATCTGCGCATAATTTCAGCCATATATTTATTACAAATATGAATACACACCACATGCGTAGCTTCAACCTCGCTTGAAGGGGTCCAATGAAAGAGTTCACCGCCAGTTATTAATTCCAATAATAAAACAACAGTTGTACCTGTGTCAATCACTTTGTGAAGAGACACAATATTCGGATGCCTCAAACGCGCCAAAAGACCAGCTTCTCGTGCTGGAAATAGCAATACATAATTTAATTAATGATGCTTAATTTTCTTTCTTTCGATTCAACATCCTGATCTTACAGGCTTTACTTAGTATAATACAAAACTTGTGATAGAATCATTTAGTAATTTCAAAAATCTACTATTTCAAGATGAAAAAAGAAACGGATATCATGGAATCAGTAAGACTGTATAAATTATGCGTATTCTATTCTGATTGGTATTGTTTCTTTGATCAAATTTCTTATACGCTTTATGTATACCAATGTCGGCCGTTGCTACCCCCCTCGCAACCCTTCGTTTTCTCATAATTTTGGCAGCAAAAATAGCGTTTGTTTTAATTTCTATGCATTTTCTGACCACAGCAAATTGTCCTCTGTAAAATAGAAACAATAAATTATCAGAATATTGAAAAAAATTAGCGAATGTAGAAAAAAAATTTAATAATGATAAATATGAACGAAAATGAACTTTATTTATTTATTTTTATATTATGCATGCGGTGATAATTAGATGAGGATAATAAATGACATGGGAGTGGTCAGTAAGATAAAATCAGCGACTATATTATGCTAGGAATCTTACTTTCCAATCTCTTCAAGAAGTTCGTAATTCTTTTCGATAGGTTCGTGATGAACCTCCATCAACGTGTCCCATTCTGGTCCTGGAAAATGACCAAAATTTTTGAACATCTATTATAGGAAATTAATATATTGTAAAAAAAAAAAAAAAAAAAAAAAATAAATGAATAAAGCTTTTATTTAAATAAATATAAAAGCCGCCATATTATTGAATGCTTCCATTGTGCGTATGTGTGGTAATAATTTATTTCAATTATTATGTTATAACAGGCATGTGAACGCATGCTATGATATTGTAAAATGATATAAAAATAATAAATTGATTAAAATAATACACGTGTGTGTAAATAGACGAAGTAAATTGCAAAGAAAAATATTAAAAGAAAACGCGATGATTATTTAATTTTATAATTGTATGATAATATGAAAGTAATTTGCCTTTATTATCGAAGTAATGAAAAATTTGACATTAAACGTCAAAACACGAAAACATCTGTCAAGTTTTAATAATCGCCCACGTAGTTCATATGAGAATTAGATAATTTAAGAAAATATATTTACCACCAGTGGAGGTTCCGGATTGACGGGACGTACCTGGCATCATCTCCTATACATTTTAAAGAAATTCTATTCAACACCGTTAGTCGAGAATTTTTAATAAATATCTTAGTACAATTTGGTTTTCAACGCTAGTCGGCATGCCGGCCACCCCGTATCCCCACACAATCAATATCCTGACGCCACCTTGTTCCTAGCAGACGACAAACTTCCTTTAAATACTGTAAATATTTATCCCGTTTAATATCTCTATTGACTTATAATTAATAACCTGTTATATTATAAGAATTTTAAAATCATACCACAATGTCAAATATTATTTAATTTGAATAGAAAATTTGTTGATTATATTAACATTACTGCGCCTTCGTATGCGCAGCATACGTAAACATGATATCTATACAGTACGTTCGTTATAACTCGCGTGAACATATCCACATGTATGAATAGTTTATACTTACAGTATTAGGTATAGGTATGAATGTACTATGTTTGAAAATTGTATGAAATAATTCGAAAATGAAATAAAAAATAAAAAAAAAAACGAGAAATTATATCCTCAGAGCATTATTCACCCATCCAGAATCATTCTGAAGCTTATTTATATATTTTCTAGAGTCTTACCTGTAAATTATAGCGTTAATTTCTATTGCATGTAATTTTTTTTTTTTACAAATGAATACTAACGCAATTTCTAATCACTATAATATTGATAAGTAATATAACGGGGATGGGGGTAGGGGTAGGGTAAAGAGATATGGTTTAAATATTTATTTTCGTTACGTAAAAATGCATACAGGCTGTGAAACGATATACTAAAATACGTGGAGATCGAATAATGAAAAGTAAATAAGAAAATTGATTAGAGGCTGACGTTGTAATTCGTTAAAGCTAAGCATTATAAGATAGAAAATATAGCAGCTGGTTTATCCAGTAAGTTTATCAATCTTTCATTGATTCTTCAGAGAGTTGGCTCGGTTTAGGTGCCTCGTTATCAGCGGCCTTCTTTTTGCTACCAGAAACTATGTCGTCAATCCTCAATAACAGAATAGCTGTCTCAACCGCAGTCTTATATGTCTGTAGTTTAACAGCTAGGGGTTCCCATATTCCGCGCTCTCTCATATCAACCAATAGTCCAGTTTCTCCATCGATTCCCCAAGTAGATCCGGACGTTGCATGTTTTGAACGAAGCGCAGTCAATGTACGAATAGTATTAGCACCACAATTCTGCGCTAGAGTACGCGGAATAATTTCCAAAGCCTGTGCAACTGCCTTGTAAGGCCATTGCTCGACTCCTGCTAAGGCTGCAGCCTTCTCTCCAAGAAGACGAGACACTGCCATTTCAACAGCACCACCGCCTAAAAAATAAATTCAATAATTTAATGCAATCAAGATATTGAAACTCAAGTTTCGAGTTAGAAATCATGTCGCTAAGGTTTAATTACCGGGAACCAGTTTTGGCTCGATTAATAAATTCTTGGCAACGTGGAGAGCGTCTTGTAGATTTCTCTCAGTTTCATTAAGAACATCTTTGCTTGCTCCGCGGAGAATGATAGTGCAGGCTTTAGGGTCTTTGCATTCTGTAACGAAGCAGAAATACTCGTCCCCAAGTTTTTTAATCTCAAATAATCCAGCGCCGGTTCCTACATCATCCTCGCGAAGTTCCTCAGTGCGATTGACAACGGTGGCTCCACAGGCCCTGGCAACTCTGTTGTTATCGGATTTCCTCATTCTACGAATAGCAGATATTCCAGCTTTCAGCAAATAGTGTTGAGCCAAATCGGAAACACCCTTTTCAGTGAATATTACATCAGGTTTCAGCGCTATTACGTCGTCGCATATCTTCTTAACGTGTTCTTCTTCAATCTCCAATATCCTCGTGAAGTCAGAGTCCTTTAGAATCTCAACGTTAGTTTGGGATTCACCCTTTTTGTACTCTAGCGGGCAATCAAGAAGCACGATTCTTGGGTTTTTAATGTATCTCTTCATCTTGGGATGAGTTACATCCTTGTTCACCATTACACCTTTTAGAACAGAACTATCCTCGATACTTCCACCAGCGATTTTTTCTACTTTAGCATAACGCTTGATGTCTATCTCCCTTCTTCCATTTTCTTCAAGCATTATAGTATGCACAGCATCGAGTGCGATGTCACATGCAAGATCTGCCCAACGACCGATGAATTTTGTACCGACGCATGACTTGACCACCTGAGCTAGCTTGTTTTTATCATTACGATCTAATTCGGTGCTAACTTCTTCGTTGAGGATGGTTATCATGTCTTCCAAAGCTTGTCTATAAGCCCTAATTATTACAGTCGGATGCATTCCTTGTTCTAAGAATGGTTCCGCAGTTGCTAGGATCTCTCCCGCTAATACTATTACAGAGGTAGTTCCATCTCCGACTTCTTCATCCTGAGTTCTCGCTATTTCAATCATTGATTTACCGGCTGGATGCTGAACTGTGATTTCACGAAGGATTGCATTACCGTCATTTGTCATTACGATACCTCCCATTGGGTCCATCAACATTTTCAACATCGCTTGAGGACCCAGACATGTTCTGATCACATCTGCGATCGCCTTTTTTTTTTTTGTAAAAAAAAAATAAAAATAAAGAAAGAAAAGAAAAAAAAGAATATCAATGATTAATAATTTTCATGTGACTTGGTAATATTTTGGAGCAAATCTTCAAAGTTTATAAAAAGAGGCGTGATGGAAAATGATTGAATTTAGTTTTTGGGTAGCATTTTAAAAAGAAGCCATTGTTATAGCAACGGACATCCATGATTGAAATAAAAAATGTAAAAAAAAAATCAAGTAGCATGTAGTTTTGGATTCGTATAGATTTATATCACGTGGATTAAAGAGAGATGATGGGCATTATTGTTCTTAAACGCGATAATACGGTGTTGAGTGATGTTGAAAATTGATTATAGAAATATGCACGTGGGTGTGCCGATGGTTGAGGACCGTATAAGGAGAATAAAGTGAATCATGTATGAATGTGTGTGTGTGTGTGTGTGTATACCTTGCCGGCCTGGATGTTTTCTCGTTGAACCTTTTTTCCCGCATCTCGTTTTGTGTTTTGGCCTGCAAATATAAAAGCAGGTGACGATTTGTTAGCCATTATAAATTAATGCTGATTAAACTTTGTGAGAAACAAAGTAGTTAATATTTCGCTGTTATTTCACTCACTTAAAACCACAATAGGCGCTGATCCTGGACCGAACATTTTTTTCAATGCACACGCTGTTTACACGATTCACAACTTACTTTGTACGACGGGCGTACTAAAAACCTCGCGTGACTGTTCTAGAAGAATTGTTACAGGTTAGGACAACCACGGGTTAAGAGTGGGAAGAGAGGAGATGTCATTGATCATGCGCAATCCACAGAGTGCGGAAAATGAACGAACCACGAACTGTCGAAAACGAACTATCATCTCACTGTTGTTTGTAGTTAGATAATAATTCGGTATTCGTGGAACCTGAATTTGAAAAAAATTGAATCCTGTTTTTGAGCAAGACCTCGAGGTGCCGAAGAGATTTGACAGTATTTCAAATGAATAAAAAAAATCAATGATAACTGTCTAAATAAATTCGTAAATACATTAATATTGTCTGTCGTATTGTTTCTCTGATTATAAATTATCCCGACGATATAATGACCGACAAACTGAGAAGATATGAAAAAATAGATTTTCTTGGAGAAGGACAGGTTAGTTTATTGTTTACGATTTATTAAAAACCAGCCTAATTGAATATCATTTGAGTTATCATTTTTTTAATTTTTTTTTTTATTTATTCCAGTTTGCAACTGTATACAAAGCTCGAGATACAGAAACGGAGGGAATAGTTGCTGTGAAAAAGGTGAGTTTAAAAAATTCACAGCCATTCCTCGTTTCTCTATTTTTCTCAAATTTTTTTCTCCCTGTTAAGATCAAAGTAGGAAGTAGAGCAGAAGCGAGAGATGGCATCAACAGAACAGCCTTGAGAGAAATAAAACTCTTACAAGAACTCAGACATGAAAATCTCATCGGATTATTAGGCAAGTGTTGATCTACTGATGTAAATATTTATAAAATTATCATTTTGGGCTAAAATTAGTCGCTTTTATTTATCTCAATCTGTTTTGGTAATTTTTTTATGTAAAAAAATTCAATTGCCTTGAAAAAGTACCAAATTTTTTCCAGACGTATTCGGTCACAAGTCTAACGTGTCGTTAGTATTTGACTTCATGGACACGGATCTAGAAGTGATAATAAAGGACAATAACATCGTTCTAACATCAGCGAACGTTAAATCTTACATGATACAGACTTTGAAAGGTCTGGAATATCTCCATTTCAACTGGATACTTCACAGAGATTTAAAGCCAAATAATCTCCTCGTAAACAGCGACGGTGTTTTAAAAATAGGAGATTTTGGTTTGGCTAAATTCTTCGGATCACCAAACAGAATATATACTCATCAAGTAGTAACTAGGTGGTATCGTGCACCGGAACTACTTTACGGCGCTAGATTATATGGCACAGGTGTAGACATGTGGGCAATTGGTTGTATTCTAGCTGAGCTATTGTTACGCGTTCCATTTCTTCCTGGTGAATCTGATTTGGACCAACTTACAAGGATATTTCAGGTTTATATTATAGTTTTTTCATTTTTTTTTTATATCATAATATGCTAATTACTTGAACTAAATAAATTGAAACATCAAAATTCAAGAAGAAAAGATTCATCACATATTTTGTACTCATTGACAAAATGAATTGTAAATAATGTTTCAGACGCTGGGTACACCGACTGAAGAAACTTGGCCCGGAATGGTTGACCTACCAGATTTTATACAGTTCAAACCATTCCCCGGTACGCCTTTAAAGCACATATTTACCGCAGCCGGAGATGACCTGTTGGATTTAATAGCGAGTCTTTTGAACGTTAATCCTCTTGAACGTTGTGGCTGTGATCAAGCTTTACAAATGCCATATTTTAGTAACAAACCTCCACCGACATCTGGGCCTAAATTACCTCTTCCAATTACTATAAGGAAAGAACCAGAGGAGAAACCTAGTCTGAAAAGAAAATTGTTAGAATCTATGGATGGAGCATCACTCGCGAAGAGATTACAGTTTTAACTATTGCGAATATTAGGCTCATTTGATAATACGTTCGATATTAGTCATTCTTTACTAAGTTATCAATTATCACGAATATTTATTCCGGAAATACTTTTGATAATCGACCGCTTTGACCTCAATCTTTTTCATTTTTACAAATAAAAAAAAAGATAAGTTTAATTTCTTCGTTTGTAGATATTGTATAAATTGAATGAACAAGATTTACAGTTCAAACTTTGTTTGGTGTACTAATTATAGTGATACGAAATGATTGTATGCGTGTGGTTTTGGATGAAATTGATATTTTATATACATAATTGTCTTGCAATACGTTACCAGATTGAATAAATATTAAATGAAAAGAATAATTGGCACTAGAATTTCTTTTCTTCCTGTTATACGTAACATAGTACATAGTACATAGTAGGTACTTCCGATGGATATTATTGCAGCTTACATCCTGGTGTTATTAATTCTATTATGGGCATTAGGATAGCAGCATTAAAGCAGTGAAATTGTATGTTATATCAATTAACAATCAAAGAATAACTGAGTATAAACATATCATGTTTAATATAATTATTAATTAATTACCTGATGAAACATAGGTACTTTGTGTAGAAGACTAAAAACAATAGTTAACATTATACTATTTAAAAAACAGAAAAAAAAAAAAAATTTGAACTAAAATACATTTTTATTCCAAATTTATACACCCAATTGACATTATTATCACGCTCATAGAGTTGCAATAACTCAGACAATTTTGAGGCCTGCAATCGAATTCTCCAGAGACTGAAATCAGAAAGTCAATAAAATCTGTAGTTTTATAGACACTAAAACTTTTCTAATCGATTCAATTCATAGGATACACATTCAAGTATCGTTTGATCGTTTTCTATAGTATCAGAAAATTGTAAACTGAAGATTAAGTGATACCTTGAGATCCCAGACGACTAGTTGTCCGTCCAAACCACTAGTACTGAATTTATCCTCTTGCAATTTTCGTACACAAGTAATTGCGTTTTGGTGAATACTATCTAGGGCAGTATCTGTTGTTTCTATACGTGCTTGACGGTCTAGGGATTGAAATTTTCGCATTGCAGAAAGCCCACCGGCTTCTTTTCTTTGAGTATTGTCAAGTTTCGATGCAAAATGAAGTTGGCCATTTTCATCCAACGAATAAAGCATTGGCGAACAGCTGTGCCCCTAGAATATTAATGATTTTTTCACTTCTAAATACTCGTTAAAAAATTAGTTACGCATCTTCTTCATAGAACTAAATATTCTTATCCTTACGGCGGCAACAATGGAATTTGGTCCGACCCAAATACAGCTTAAAAATGGTAAATGCTCAGTGCGCAAACGTGTAACTGTGTGGCCTTTTGAAGCATCAGCGATGCAGATAGAAGAGTCGTGGGCAATCCAGCATACTTTATTACCACATTGACTAAAAGCAACAGAGTGTACCCATCCACCTATAATAATATAAGAAAATATAGTTCATAATAGTTCTGACTTCAATAATTATTTACTTTTGAGATAGATATTTGACAAACTAGTATAGATACGAAAAAAATGATTTTTATTATGAGTCTATGCAAAGTAAATGACTATGTTACACAGCTGAGTTTTTTTATCATGTAAAGTCAAGGTCTCACCTCCATTAGGAGAGTTTGGAAATTCAGCTAATGCTGTTCCCAGACTTGATTTTGTGCCCCATGGTCCGGGCTGCGGTGCTTCTTCAATATCTTTTACATACGCGCTAAATACTCGAACTTTGTAATCAGCCGATCCAGCCACTAATAATAAATTATTAGGATGCCAATCTAGCGCGGTAACAGTTGAACGTAATGGCCGTTTTATATGCTTAGAAACCCACCAGTCATTTTCACCCTCGAAATAACATACAGATATCAATCTTGCGCCGGAACCAACTGCGAACTTGTTTTCTGTAAAAATAAATACCACGATTGCGTAAATCACGTTTCTTCTTTCTATCTTGTTTCATTTAATAAAAATTTTGAAATCTTACCTAACGGCGACCACTTCACGCAAGTAGCGGCTCTGTTAATTCTCAGCAAAACCAAAGTGGGTTTCCACTTTCCGTCGTCTCCTTGGGTCCAGACATAGGCGTTTCTGTCTACCGCGCAAGTTACAATACGATTTGTATTTGGAGCCCAATCGATACCCATTACTCTTAGATCATGTTGGTTTAAAATATCTAATAATTTCCATCCGCTTGAAGATCGTTGATATATATGAACCTCGTTGTTATTTGGCGATAGTGCCAATTCTGTTTAAATATTATTACAATAAGAAATTTTGCAAGAATCATAAGATGATAAAAGTTTACAAATAATCTTATCGAATAAAATTCAGCTGTAGTAGTAGATAAGAAGTCAGATTGATAAAAAAAAAATAATATTTCAAAAAAATAAAAAATAAAATTAACTTCTTTTCCAAAATGAATATAACTAACTACAGGGTAAAAAAATCATGACATTAATGTATAATTTTATTCTTAAATTGTATAACTTACGTGTTTTATCCTTGTTCCAAGCGTGGCAGGTTATGGGGCTAACGCCGAAACTGTGAGTTTCGGTCATATTGAAAAGGTCTGATTTCTATATCTCGGATAAAATGAAAGTAGGTTACAATATATCTGGAATTAAATTTCCGAATGTTATTATCGTCTCGTATATTTATCTATAAATGAATCATTGTAGGATGTGAAGAGTTGGGTGCGGCCAATGCTGCGGTTTTATCATCATGTTTAATAACGGATCAAAATTTTTATACACATTATACTTACATTATAAATCGTGGAAATTCGCGGACTCTGGACCGTCGACACGAATTTCCAAATATATTGAAAATTACTACGATCAGTTATTACATTACACCATGAGCACCAAAGATATATAGTACACTTATTTCTGACAGCTCAATTATATCGCCACCAATGCTGACAAATACTATCGGAATCATAGAGTATGAAGTACGATGCAAGATCCATAATGTTAATCGAAATAAAAGCTCAACGTAAGCAGCGCCATCTTGGCTCTTCGGATAAAGAAGAGAGACGAAGCATTGAAAATTGTCTATAAAGCTGATTTCTAACCGCGTTTGCTTTCTATATATTATTCGTCTATTTTTCCGGCACTATTTCGTCGTCATTTCATTATTTGAATACATACCGGGTTGTTATCGCGATAATTCGCAATGTCAGAAGAAAGGTTAGTAAAAAAAACCAAAAAATGCAAGAGAAAAACAGGAATTTGCCGACGGTTTATTTCACCTGAAGAATTTATTGCTGAAATCTAAATACATAACGGATAAAGTAAGCCCGAGAATAAGTAATCGATCAATACTTATGGAAAGAGAAATGTTTCGACGGGTAACAGAGATGTACGACGAAATGAGTTTCAAAAACGAAGTAACGTTGGTTATGGAGGATGAAATTGACAATGACGAAGAACAGATGGCTTATAATTCTTCAATAAATAGGTCCGCAAATGAAGATGAAGAAGACATTAGTCCCGGCAAAATTCCATACGAGGTAAAACTAAAGGCTGTCAAACTTTCCGAGTCACATCCTAAATGGTCATTGAATACTTTACGCAAAGAATCTACCAATTTATTGAAGACTAAAGCGCAGTTGGAACAATGGAAAAAAGACGTTAAGAAAGGTGGTACAAAATGGGACAAGCTTAAAGTAATAAATAAGAATGTCTACGATCGATGTATTCGTGAAAAAGCTAAAACACTAGATCCTGTGAAGATGAATTCTCTGATAAGAGAATGGGCATTAGATGAAGCAGCGAAATTTAATGACGAAAATTTTAAGTTCAAAGCATCCGACAGTTGGATTCTAAGTTTTAAAACAACCCATGGTTTCTTGCAAGGGGATATTATAGAACCCATGGACTAAAAAAAAAAAAAAAAAAAAAAAAAAAAAAAAAAAAAAAAAAAAAAAAAAAAATAGGAAGTAAATATTCAAAACGCAGTATTATAATTTTGTGAAAAAAACCATAACTATTATAGTAAAAACTTATCAACACAATAATTTCTATTTTATTTCAAATTATTGATTGAAATATATTTCAACGATTGTAATGTTTACAAATAAGAAAATTGGATATTTTTGCTAACTTTATATAACTTGTAGGGTAAAATTCTTTTCAATAAATTTGTTGACAATAAAACTTTGTTTTATCTATTTCTATACTTGGACATAACTACTAATTCTATGTAATTCGGTGTAATACAATACTTTGTATTTCATAATAATAATCATAATAATAATAATAATAATAAAATATAATAAAATTTATAACTGAATCAATCACACATTTTACATTCCTGTTTTTGGATTTTTATTAATATTATAGTTATTATTTCATAGTTTATTATATTTACTTAATTTACTATCGCCATGATAAGAATATTCCTACGATTTCGAGCTTCATTATTTTTTTTCATCATCAAATTCTTCGTTATATTCATTTCCTGTTGCTCAACTGTTGATTATGGTCGATGTATAGGCCCACAATTATCCGTTGGCAACTCACTCCATTACAGGTTTGATAGTATCCAAGAATCAGACACTATCATCTGTTTAAATCGAAAGAAAAAAATCGTCAATATACAAAACTGCAATCATCACTGAATGTAAAAAACAACTGTTTCTATTTTCGTTAAACTTATCTTATTTCAGTAGCCGATGATTCGATTGTGAATTATTGTTATAAAAAATATTAAGAAAATCATCAAGAAGTAATCAGAATATACGAGGATATTTGTTGTACCCCGTGCTCAGATATAAAAATGAACTTATTTCAGATTTTTTTAAATATTAAATGAATTTCTTCGTAGCTAACATACCGTGATACCACCATTTAGTTTTCTTTGGATTTTTATTACATGTCTTGACGTAGAAGGAATTATCAGGTGGTCTTTTCTGTAAAGAAAAAGAAAAAAAAAAAAAGAAAAAAAAAACAAAGAAAATTAAGAAAATTCACATTATTCAACAGAGACACTGTGTCATTACAGCTGAAATTACTGATTGTATTATCATTTGAAAATTTTAGCTCTGACAATGAATTTAAAGATACGAAAAATTTCACAAACACGCAATGTTATTTCATGTATATTATGTATGCATTTCAGACAAATATTTGTCTCGAGTTAATTAGTGAAAATTAAAAAAAAAAGTAGAAGATAATTTCCAACAGAAAAACAATATAACTTGAAATTGTTATTTCATTTGTGTGTCTCACTATGATATGAAATAGCGTTTGTTAATTCTGTGACTGAATAAATAACTAATAATAAAACGTAAAAAAAAAAAAAAAAACTATTATCCCTGTAATGTTTGTGTAAATAAGAATAAAATCTCTGGATATCTAGATTTTATACAATTACCTTTTCCTTGCAGCTGCTAAGCATAGAAACAATGCTTAAACAGACACTTTGGACACTCAAAGCAGGTGACCAATCATCAGTCAATATAGACAAACAGATATGACCATTGCTATAGACATGTGGATGAACAGGAATGTTGCCACCAATGAAAGTGACTTCGGGTGAATCGAATGGATACTTTGAACTGAACTTAAATTGCAACTGAAATCTTTCACCCTCGTAAAGTGTGCCTTTAGCTCCCTCCATGTGGATTATCCACTGGGTTAAGTTTTGGCCGGCCTGATCCCCGTCTACCTCAACACCCGGAGGTGGTTCACGCATCAGTGACATCAACTCCTTCTGTAATCTCCGCTGAATAAAATAGAATGAAGAAAAAAAAAAAAAAAAAACCCTTCTTTATTCCTTGTTTAACGATATTGTAATAAAAAAAAAAACAAATATATAATTTTTTTCTTTTATTTTCTATTAATTCTTCTGCCTTTGATATCGACACATATGCTTAGTAATAATCTATAAATCTGATAAAAGTTGGCAGACGAACTTTAAACATGATGGTATGGATGATATTATGCTGGAGCTAACAGGATCTGGCATTACGTATACATTGGGATTATTAGCGATTTACGATAGTATTGTAAGTCTAAAACAAAGTTTCTTTTGTTTATGACTCATCAGGGGGAAAAAAAAGAAGTTTTTTTTTTTCGATGATTCTTTAACTCGAAATCGTAGACAATTGTTATTTATTTAGATACCGTAAATCTGATTTCATTATCGGATTTGTTATATTAGGATATGAGTAATACGGATAAAAAAATAAAATTAACAAATAGAATAAATAAACAGACACGGAGTGAAACGTCACATTACTCCAAGAGGCCAATGCTCTCTTAGATTCTTGGCCCCCCCCCAGTTTTAAAATGAATCGAATTTACGGTAATATTTCTAATCCCTTAAGAAGACGCTAACTTAATAGTGCTTTGAAACATTTGAGTGATGTTAAACGACTCAGATTTATCTATATTTTAGAAAATATTTAACACCGACTCACCTCCGACGGGGACATTGCCGCCATTATTGTTAAACAGCACTTGATACATAACCATTCATGATGGTGAAAAATGAATAACTCTATCGACGATTATATAGATTTTAAACACTAATAAGGAATGAATATTTGCAGTTATAAATTGTCATTATATAAATATTTAGACTAGAACTTTGTCAGGCATAATTTAGATACGAATTTTAATAATTTAATGGTACTGCAAATTGACACTGGAGATAAAACGGCAGCAGACAGACGTCAGCTGCAAAGGCTGACTTCCTCGCCGACATGCGATTGATAATAAATCGAACTGGAAACGATTAATTCACCGCAAAACGCGATACGCGATACCGATATTATTCATTGATCGATTGTTGGCAATCGGACTTTTCATATTTTTATTTTTTTTTTTTAAATCACGACCCGCTTGCATTACATTATCTAATTTTTGACATAACTTCCGCATTTATATAGTATATTATTATATGTACATTATCCTTCAATCAACGAATATATGCTAAAAGTGGTTTATTAGCGAAAAAAAGCAACAAATAGAGTAGCACGTAATATTATTTGCCTAATACCTGTATGTTCAATAGGTAAGCATATATCATCTATTATATTATTATTTATTATGATAATCTTATATTTTTGAAAGACCTCGATTTTCGTACTGTTGGTTGGTATCACTGCAGTCGATAATATGTGGCATACTATACAATGTGTACAGTGTAGCCATCTTTGTCTCTCTCAGGCTGGATTTTCATGTGCAGCAAGTTGCTGCAGCAGCAGATTGATGCTGCAACGCTATTCGTTGTTGAGTGTTTTTGATCACGTGGTTGCAGGTCAAAAACACTCAACAACGAATAGTGTTACAGCAGCAATTTGCTGCTGCAGCAACTTGCTGCACATGAAAATCCAGCCTCACCCTAAAAAAAAAAGAAAGAGATGAAGATAGCTACACTCTAGACTACACCAATGTAGTTTGGTGTAGCCCCAGTCGAAAACACTATTATTTAATATTTCACACACTTGTGTCGCGAACGGCTGTGCGATTTGCGAACGTCAGTTTTGTAGAATATAATATTTTATAAATGATTCTGAAATATGCTTTCGAGTGTATTGTTAAAGTCGAATTATTCTGGTAGAAAAATTTGAAGCGATAATATATATTCGGAGTTATAATTTGGAAATAATTTCACAACACAATCCTACAATCTATAATTCTAAAAAAATGCATTTAGGAGCTAATGTCCGTATAAACAAAATTGCGATTGGAATTACCGCAGGTCTTCTATCTCTCCTTTATCTATATTCGCAAAGAGGACCTCCTTACTCAAGCATTGATAACAGAGATGTAGTCTCAATGAAAGCTTTATTAGCCGGTGCTATAAAGGCAGCCGAAATCGGAGGTCTTGAGGTAGCTGCTGTTCACAATCTACATTCATTGAATATCGCGTCAAAAGGAAAGACCAAAGAAGGTAAATAAATAAAATGCCAAACGATATTCATTTCTTTACGTATTTTATAATAATTGTATTCAATCTTATAAAAATTAGAAAAAAAAAAAATTCTGAATTTAATTTCATCTCAATATTATATAGGTGCCAATGATCCAGTGACGGCTGCAGATTATAGATCGCATTGCGCCATGTATCATTCTCTGATAAATGCATTTCCAAAAATCACCGTAATATCTGAAGAAAAATCTTTGGGCTGTGACAAAGTTGATATTCCAGATTTAAAAGAGACAATTAAAAATCCTGGTCAATTTGATATTGGCTACGATAGCGCGGTAAATACAAATGACATTACTGTATGGATCGATCCTCTTGATGCTACAAAAGAATTCACAGGTAATATAATCGTCGTCATTTTTCTATCTAATGTATAATTCCTTGCGGTGTTAAAATTTCTTAAAAAAAAAAAAAAAAAAAAAAAAAAAAAAAATGTATTCGAAAATTATATTGTCGTGTATTTCTTTTCTGCTTTTTAGAAAATATTTTACAATACGTTACCACAATGGTATGCGTCGCTGTTAAGGGTGAACCGGTTATGGGAATTGTTCATAAGCCTTTTGACGGAAAACAGACCTACTGGGCATGGGTTGACCATGGTGTATCAAAAAACTTGAATGTTCCAGTGGTATAAATATTGTATTTTATATGATATATGAATTTGTGAGATTCAAATCTTTTCTTTCGTTCTTAAAATCATGTCTTCTCATAACTAAGATTGAATCATTTATAAATTAGCTAGTAGTTTGGTCTCACGAGTAAAGATATAGACGGAATAGATTAATTTTCAAACTTTAGATATTCTACAATCAAAATATTCTGTGATTTATAAATCAAGTCCTGTTTAATGATTGTATTGAATATTTTGTCGTAGCAACCGGCAGGAAGAACACCAGTTCTTATCGTGTCTATATCTCATGCTGGTAGAGTTCATAACGCTTCGAAACAAGCCTTGGGTGAAGATGTGCAAGTTATTGCAGCTGCTGGCGCAGGTGAATATTCTCAATTTAATTAAACTTCAAAAGTTTGCGTCCTAAGTCTGTATTTCAAACCCAATACCATGTATATGATAATAATTACCCAAATATCAATTCTGTTTAGGATATAAAGCACTGGAAGTTGCTGTTGGGAACGCAACAGCTTATGTACACATGACTGCCATTAAAAAATGGGATATTTGCGCTGGCGCTGCCATAATTAGGTCTGTAATGATGATTTTACATGTTTTGTTTTTTCATTTCCTTTGGATAATATCAATAGATTATATGTATATGATTCTCACAATTAGTTAAAACTCGTGAAATCTAAAGTTTTGAACAATTAAAATTTTTTTTTTTTAACTCATCAAAAGAGAAATTTACATCAAAATGAAATTTCAAATTTAGTAACAGTGGAATTTTTGTTCATCAATTTGAGTTTCATACATGATCTGAGAAATAAATATACTCATATGATTTTCTTTCATTACACAGTGCGCTTGGAGGTAAAGTCACGCCTCTGTCTAGCCCACCTCCAATTGGATTTGGGGCAACAGATTCGACAATGTTGACTACTGGTTTATTGGCGACGATGCGTGACCACAAATGGTATATGGATAAATTTTATCACGCTTGAATAAGATAAACGTATGATAGCAGTTGAAAAATATTAATACTGTGTGTGTGTGTGTGTGTGTGTGTGAGATAATGAATAAAATTCATCACTTCTTAAATGAAGTTTGAATATATTATAAAACTAATTTTAAATGTGTATGAAAAGATACACATATAGCGCTGCTAGATCGTTTATAATCTCAAAAAAAAAAAAAAAAACCTGTATGAAATTAATACTTAGAAACCTATGAATATATTTTTATTCCATGTGATTATTTTCTAGAATACCTATATAATATCTCACCAAATTTATACTTGTTTATCCCTGAGTTGTAAAATATGTATATAACACCCAGATTCCTAATTACTTTATAAATATAATAGGTAGACCAAAAATGTTGTAACTTATAGGCTTATAGTATAATAGAAAATCAATGTAATGGGATAATATCGTAGACAATAAATTAAACTGCTAAAAAAAAAAAAAAAAAAAAAAAAAAAGACTCCAATTTCAAACACCTTCTCAATTCACCAATTGATATTAATAATTCATTAACTCCTTACTTATAAATTCTGTTATTCATAAATATCGTCAATATACAATTCAATTCATCTATACTTATTATAAAAGTATATTAAAAATACTAAAAATTTCATTTCCAATTTATAACTGCAGTAGGATTCATAAGATAAGCGTTAGATTTCATAGTATTCAATTTTCGCGCGTATACTATTCAAATGCATATGCGCGTAAACATATGTTTATGCGTGTCTCTCGGTCGGTATTTCAGAGCACAGGAGATCCAGAGTTATCTGATTATAAGAGTACTGTCAACGCTGGCAGTTTTGGCACTCATTAGTATCGGAACGTGAACTATGAATGGGCGCAGTGTATTTTAAGGTTACACACTAACCATCAATTCTGTTTTTAATCAAATTTGTTAAAAACGCATAGGACATGACGTGTTAAATATATTTCCTGTGATTCACTGAATTACATATTATATGCACCTTAATTAAATTATCTAACTACGAGTGAAAGAGAGAGAAAAGAAAAAGGAAAAATACAAGAAAAAAAAAAAAAAAAAAAAAAAAAAAAAAACGAAATGGACGAGAACGAAATACAATCTTTTGGCAATATTCCTCCCAAAGATTCAGACAAATGTTTTGACACTTTGACACCTTGTGACGTCAATACGCCCTTGGAATTTGGTATGTTGTAACAAACGCTATATTTGAAAATATCAATTCATAATAATTATAAGACTCTATCTCTATGCACAAAACTTGTTTCGTATGGCTTGAACAGATTTCTTTTTTTACGCAAACTAATCTCAATCCATGTTTTGGCACAATTTCTTTTCACCTTATCATTAACAAGTTAATTGGAACACGGCTTAGCTACCATTTATTGAATTAATTGCCACTCAACTCACTGCAGTAAAATTTTCAATTTGACCTATTTAATAAAATTAAGTTTTATCTTTTTCCTTTTTACTGATAAAAGTTAAATACCATCGAATCGAGAAATCATCATATAATTAAAGTAGTCGGTCAACCAATTCACAAATCATTTTGAATCAATAAGAATCACAAACCTTCACTGTTGTAAAATTCGAATTTAACTCCTAAATAAACATCTGTATTAATTATGCTTGAAGTTGTATCTAGAAAATGATACTGTAAACACCCAAATATCATCATTTATTACAGATGATAGTTCAAAAGAAGAGGAGGACACTAAATTGCAGAAAAGTGCATTGACCAATTCAAAAGATTCGCTAAATGACGAATTTTCAGTATTCCAAGCTGGTTTAAGCACTTTGAAAACAGATACCACTGATGCTAATAAAGAGTCAGAGGATAAGGATCTTGAAAATTCTTACGACTCTGGATTAAAGAATGAAGAAAATAAGATTGAATCAACAAATAATAACGAAGAGATACTGAAAGAGGGTCTAGTACTTAGCAAAGAAATTTCTTTGATAGAAGAATCAACAGCTTCCGATTCTATGAATCAAATCTTAACTCCCAAAGACTTGAAAATATGTTTAGACGAGAAAAAAGAAATTGATTTTAATCTGAAGAATGAAAATCCACAGATCCAGTCATTTACTTGTACAGAATTGCCTGAATCTGATTCTAAAATAACATCCGATGAAATTGTACCTGAGAAAAAAAATGCCGACGAAACTTATGACGCAAAACCAAATTCAGATATAGACGATATGCTTCCTCCAATGCTTTCTGATAATGACAAAGAACAGACTATCTTCATATGCAAGAGTCAGGTTCAAGAAGCAAATCCTCAATGCTCATTTGGTGGTGATAAAAATTTGACAATAGTTGAGAATAAGATTGATGATGATGAGTCTGTGAATGATGAAATACCGAATTTAAAATCGTCTGATCATTTAATTCGTAGTAAGTCAGTGGCTGAGTTAAGTACGGTTCGTACAAGTAAGCCTAGTTCCCTTGTGGAGGATGCGAAATTAGTTAGATTCTCGGTATCGACTAAATCGGTAAATCTAATGCAGTCTAATGCTCAATTCTTGAATAAAAGTCGTAACTTTCTTAATTTCATTACCGAAAAATCGACAAATATTATGGAGAAGACATTGTTACCTCAAAATTTAGCTGCTAAATATAATTCCATACTTAGACTAACGGAAAATAATCATCCAAACTATAAACAATCTATCGAAGATACCGGATCTAACTACAATTTAACACCAGATTCGGGCAGCAATTTAATACATAATTGTCAAACGAGTAATGAAATTGCTTTTGATGTAACAAGCTCAGGTATACAAGACACAGATACCATATTATACAACAGAGAAAAACGAGATGAATCTCTTTCTGGTAATTCTAATATCGAAGCAAATTGTACAAAAGATGATCAGATGTTATTCCTGAAATGTTCAGTAAGTGAAAATAAATCCAATCGCGATTCTACCCTAAATAAACAGCCAAATTCTGAGTTTGAAACATCAAACATGATTGAAGAAGAAACTACTCAAAGTGTAATTAAGTCAAGTACCAGCGATTCTAATTCATTGAATAAAATATTGACGCCAAAGCCAGAAGAAAGTTCAGAACTACTCGGTAGAGATAGCAAAGCAAGTAACTTGGGAATGGTTGAGAATAATTCAATAAAAGAGAATGAAAGTAATCCTACAATTTTACCTAACTTGAGAAGAATATCAATTGAACAGTCTAATCCAGAGCAAAAAAAAGATGAACATGATATCAGTGAGAACTCAAAAAATAATAAACCAATTGATCTTGGATTGCTGTCTCATCCAGCTTATATAACTCTCCTAAGAGATTATAGTAATTTGAAAGAACAGAGTGAAAAATTGTCAGATGAAAAGATGAAGATAGAAATGGAGAATCAAAGATTAGCAGCAGAAAACAACGGTGAATTATATGCTCTGCAGTTAGAAACACTTGAGAAAACGATTGAGCAGTTAAGACATGATTTGAAGCAATCAACTGCAAGTCAGAATCTAATAAATAAAGAATATCTTCTGGCCAATAAGGAAAAGGAAAGCATGGTGATGAAATATGCAATTGGTGAAAAGCAGCTTATAGAGACTCAACGGTAAATTTTCAATTCGCTAATCCTGAGCTATTGGAAATATTAAATATTATAATATGATGATATCTAAATGATTTTTCTTCAAAAATATTTACAGAGCAAGAGAGTACGCGGAACGTAAAATTCACGAGGCTTTAAAAGAACAGGAATTACTACATACCAAATTGAAACAAGTTCAGGGTGAACGTACGAGAATTTGCAATATTTTAGATGTAAAATGCCATGAGCTTACAGATGCTCAGAAGGAGATAGACCGGTTGAAAGAAGAATTGAGTATGCGAGAAGTTAAACTAAAATGGAGCCAAAATAAGTTGAAGACTGAATTAGAAACACATAAAGAAGATCAACAGAAATTGGAGAAAGCAATGGTATTGAGTTTTCGTCATTTTCATGATTTTATTTGCATTTAAAACCTTTAATTCGGCAGATTTGAAATGACTATTAATAAATACCTTGTTCCCTCAATTAAATATTTTTCATTTTCAGCTTCGGCTAAATGAGATGAAAGAAGAATGTGAACAAGTGCGTAAAGAATCTCAAGAAACAATTCGCAAGTTCCAACAATCTGAAGAAAATAAGGTAGTCACCTTGGACCACCAGCTCAAGGAACATCAAGCTCGTTTAATTCTAGAACGTCACGTCACCGAAGATAAAGAATCGTCTAGACTTCAGTTACAAAAAGAAGTAGAAACATTAAAGCAGAGACAACACGCATTGATTGAAGAAAATAATACTCTTAGTTTAAAAGTTCAAGATTTAGAGAAGGAGAGATTAAACTATGAGAATAACTTAAGCAATTTAAGAGTAATGGCTGACCAAAGACAGAAAGAAATTGTTGATTTAGTCGGAAAAGTATCTCAGCTTGAAACTTTAAAATTACAGCTAAAACAGTGAGTTAATTTTTTCGGTTTGTTAATTTTTGACTTGTTAATTTTTATGTACTACATCTCAATAACTGTATCATTCATTCATTTTACAGCACAGAACAGCTATTGTCATCAAACGAAGTAGAAGTTGAAAGACTGCGCCAATCGAATACCGAATTGCAGTCTGATATGGAATGGTGTCGTGAGCGAGAAGCCCATATGTTAGAATTCACCCAAAAATTAACAGATAAAAATGTGCGTTTGCAATCGGAATTTACTTCTATGGAAGCTAAAAATGAGCAATTAGAACTAGAACAAGGTCCATTGCATGATCAAATAAAGGAACTTTCATCAAAAGTAAAAGCGTTGGAGATCAGTTTAGCATCTGAGAAGAGTAAAAGAACAGAGGAATGCGAGCTCCTGGCTAGACACGTTGCCGAACAAACACAACTGGCAAGAAATTTAGCCCAAAAATTAGAAGATAGTCAAGGAGAAAATGCAGTACTTAGAAGAAAGCAACAGATTTCAGTTAAAGAAATGACTAAGGAATTACAACAGTGCAAAAAAAGATTAGATGCATTTGAAACTGGCTCGCCAAGTAATTCTCTTGATCGAACTTCACGAACTGGCTCTAGTTCATCATTGAGTACTGGTATTACATATTTTTTATATTCGGAAGCAGAAAAAATCTCCTTTACAACTTTTTTTGCTGTTGATATTGGAAGCTGTGTTTATATTTTTCTTCGAGTTTAATGGAGCTGTAGAACAATCATAAGGCCTTTGAATACATGGAACATTTGAAATTACATGAATTTCAGAATCAGTTACTTGAATACGTTTTGTTTTTGCTTATAGGCGAAACACTGAATGGCGCGGTATCGGATAATAGCAACAGCGGGGATCATATATTGCAGTCTGTTGAACCGGACCGACAGACATTGATAGATAGAATTGTAAAATTGCAAAGAATTCGTGTTAGACAAGCTGAGAAGTTGGATTTCTTGGAAGAACATTCGAGAACGTTAGTTAACGAACTGCAAAAGAAAACAAAAATTATCAAAAATTATATCCTTCATGAAAACCCAGATGCTATGGGGAGTAATGAGCGTGATAGAAATAAGGTAATTCAATAACATCATATATCATTGTGTTATATTATGTTTAAAACTGAAATTCATTATGTTATTATATGCTAGCATATCAAAGGCAGACGAAATGCTGTAAGTCATCATTCATATTTTTTTTTTTTGTTTACTTCTGCTTCCTAGAAAAATTATTTGCCTGTATTTATCGTATTGTGAATTACAGACGAAAAGGGGCATAATTAAGTCACAAAAAATTGGATATATGCAAAATCATAGCAATTTATATATAATCCTATCAACAAATATCACGAAAAATTGCATTTTCAGACATGTGCCCTTTTTTTTTTTTTTTTTTTTTGCCATTTACTGTTACGGCTTTTATACAGAATATTATATTATCTCGGCTACACATCCTCGAATTTGAAACAGAACGCATGTCTTTCAATTTCGAACTACAGTCTCCTGAATTTAATGAGACAATTAGTAGTTTACAGTAACTTTGCCTGAATTTTTACTCTTAGAAACGTGTATTTGTACGTTATATCATAATTTGTAAAATCACCTAGCTTTGCAGTTTAATTTCAATCGCTTCACACTCATTAACCGATTTCATCTTTCCATATAGGCTGAGTTAGCTAGACACGGTGGTATCATGGCATCGGTATATAATCAGCGTGTGTCTGACGACAATATGACATTGGAGCTTTCTTTAGAAATGAATCAAAAATTACAAGCAGTTTTAGAAGACACGTTACTCAAGAATATTACCTTAAAGGTAAGAGTTTCTGTTACATATATCGGCATCATAACTTTTGTATCTAAAAACTAAGGCAAAGATTATTTCATCTATCCAATAGGACAGTATCGACACTTTGGGTGGAGAGATTGCAAGGTTGACCATGCAGAATAAACGGAGGCAATAAAAGGCAGAAAATGAACTTATTCATAAATGAGAATAGATGATATTTATGAAGTAATGATTCTGTCGAGGTTGCCGACTCTGAAAGAACTTATCAATGGTGCTATGAACCCCCCAAGTCGGAACCAATGCTATAAGTTTTAAGATTCGTTCTGATTCAGCGAGAAACCAAAAGTTTCAAAGTTCGGATAATGTAATTTATGAAATGATTGCATTGCTCTATCTAGTCATGACCCTTTGCTATTTGCAAACAAAATAAAGTACTATGAACATTTTTCAGGTAATTCAGTATTTCAGTTTAGAAAAAAAAAAAAAAAAATACAAAAAATGGGCCCGAGTAATAGATTTTGAAAAACTTCATTTCTTACGGACTTAAAAAAAAAAAAAATGATTACAGATTTATTTTAGATACTTTTATTTCTACCAAACTTTATTTTGTTATGTTAGCTTTATTTATTAATCATATACTTAAATTAAATATCTACCTATGTAAGATTGAATATAGTGTAACTTTGTTAAACAAAATATACATTCCAGAAAATGTATTATCATTACAATATTGATGTTGCAATAATTTTTATTTGGCCCCCAGAAATCCGCATATTATGATACCTAAAAATGAAAAATGATATTAGGTAGCTTGCAAAATGAGTGATTGTATGTAGAAATATATAAGCATGTAAAATCTACAAATCGCGCTATAAACAATCTTTGAATGAACAAAGATTGGTACTACAATTGGTTGATCCAATTTTACAATGACTAATATTAATGTGAAAAAATTGATTATAAATGCATTTCATGAAATAATTACGTTACTATATTGTGATGATAATAAGTATATCATTACATATAGAGATTTTGGAATCCATAAATAATTCTAAAAAATTATTCCCAAAAGATTTTGTGTAATCTATTGACAAGCATAGGTAAAAATATTAATATACACTTACAAATATATGCGCTATGTATGTATGTATGTATGTATGTATGTATGTATGTATGTATCAGAGAAGATAACTTGTGAATAAAGTATTTTTAAAAATTGATACGTATTTAATAATTTATTAAGCCCGAATAAAATCTAAAGACGAATAAATGTATCACGAAAATATTTTACCGAGTTGGATACAGGAGTGTAAGTATAATAGTGAGGTGATAACAGATCTTTCATAGAATAAGTATATTGAAAGTTTATTCGTATACGCTACATAGCAAATATACGAGCGAATATACAAGATATTATATATTGATAATAATATTATAACATTTTGCGCATCTTGTCAATCACAATTTTTCTCATTCATTCATTCATTTCCTTCATTCGTTCATTCATCCATTTATTCATTCGTAGGTCATATCTATATACTATAAGATCCATATATTGCACTAGCGGACTGATGAATTATTTTGATTAAAGAGAATCAATAATCCTCAATATAATTTTATTATTTATGTTTCTTGATATATTATTATGTATAATGTATTATATATTATAACACTCTTGAAAGGATCTTTTGGCAGGTCGGTTTATACAGTGTTAATTAATTCTCATATTAATTACATTTGCAGCTTGTAACACATTTTGCAAAAAGTCCTGAACGGACTTTCAACAATCTATTTGTTTTATTTTTCTTCCTCTTTATTTTTTTTTTTTTATTTTTTTATTTTTATTTTTCGTTTCTCGGGTATATCTATCAAGTTCACAATACGTAAGACACATTTTTCCGCAAAAAAATTTTTCTTTACTCTCTATAACTATATATATATAATATTTTTTTTATTTTTTGGCAAAATATGCACTCAAATAGCAGGGCTAAATTAATTATTTTAAAAGTTTAGAACAAGTATATCATATAGAAGATATTGCTTTTTGTACATTTTATTTTGATATTTATATCTTATCATATTCATCGATATTTTTGTTCTATATAGTATGTTATTTAATAATCATAATATATATATTATATATTATATAATATTAGTATAGATATTATATTATATAGTAATTAATTAATCTGTCCTCATGTGAAAAAAGCTCAAGATTTCAACGGTACACATCTAATATGCATACGGTCAGTATATAATATCCGATAACATGTATTTTTTCTTTTGTTTTTTTTTTTTTTTTTTTTTTCTTTATCTTATCTCTTTCTTCCGTCATTATATATCAGAATTATATTTATAATTTATGGAAATATAATTTTATTAAATGCCAGTACACCACACAAAGCACATCGATCAATCTATAATTTTATTATATTATTCTCTCTAAATCTCGCAGCCTCTGTATATTCATCTTTCTATACATTCACATATATATATAATATATATAGTATATGGCAACCTTTTACAATATTGTTTGTTATACAATAGAATCATTCTTTATAGAAATGACAATGTTTTGTTAATTTTTCTTCTTTCACTGCAGCTTTGATAATATGATAATAATCAATATTTCAAACTATGATTTCCCGCCTAATATCTAAATTTAGAAAAATTTTCTGTGCAAAAATGTAAAATGCTGCTCAAACATTGTTATTATAATATATACTCTTTCGTCCTACAGAAGACTTACTCAATTTTGAAACACAAAAGAATCATAAGAGTAATATTTTGAATGCTGTTATTCAATTTACGAACTCTATCTCCTCTACCAGCTAACATCAAATTATTGTTCCAGTTTTTTTTCTGTTTTTTTTTTTTTTTTTCTTTTTATTATTTCCATAATATATGCGATGTATGAATATATCAAAATTATAACTTCATAATAAATCGCATGATCTATTACTCGCAATATACAAAAATTCAAAATAAATTCAAAAAAAAAAAGTGCTTGGATGAAAGACGAAAAGTGTAATTAAAATATCTGTAGTAACACTGGAAACATGATCAAAAAAAAAAATGAATGAATAATTTCATCGAATAATTTCGATTGATATATCAAGTATATGCTGTTGTTTCTAATTTTTGTACGTAGTTATATAATAAGTTGAGTATATAACAAGATCTAAAATTCGCATGTAAAACTACTGTCCCGTTATTCGGTATTCCATAGTACCTATATTTTCCTTTCAATTTTTTTTTTTTTTTTTTTTCGCTCTTATACGCAGCTATAGCTATAATATAAACTCGCGATGTATTCAAATTTTGAATGAACTTCAAATCGGTACCTATACTGCTTGCATGAATGCATTCGTTAGACGTAGATCAAGGCTCTAAAAAGGCTCTTCAGTCCCGAAGCCCAGCGCTGGCTTCATTGTGTTAATTTTCCTTTACGAATTGATTTTGGCTCAGCCTGGCTCGGCTCTCGGTTCTCGGCTCTCGTATATGCCTCTCAAGCTGTGTAGGGTGATAGAATCCCCAAAGAGCGAGTTGCGCCTTGGGAGGGATGCTGGATTTAAAGGGGATAGATGGTTGCATATACGTTCGATTTAAAGCTATCGCTCGCTCAACCTTCTCACATGCTCTTTTTAACTCTTTCGTTATATTTCAGGACAGAAAAAACAATATATAATTATAAAATAACTATTATTCATAATAATTATACCCCAAAGTATTCGTATCATTATGCGCCAAAAAATTTATAACTATATGTTTCACATAATTGAATAATAAAATGGTATAATTTAATTGCCATGTATCGTAATTTCAATGATATGGCCTCAATTAATGGGGGGGGATAAAATGAATAAAGAAATAAATCCGAAACAAGTTTTTTTGTTAGATACATAAAACTTTGATTTCTACATCATATCATTATGTATTATCGTTGCTTTTGAATTTCGTAGAATCAAGAGTGCGTGAAAACGTGCGCCTGGTAATATTATAGTCGCAATATACGATTATAGTATAATATGGATCATTCCGGGTATAAGATTATGAATCTCGATGATATTTAGCGCGTTGAAGTACGCGCATGGTCATTAATTGATTGTGATAATGAAACAATGCGGAATCTCGGTTGGGTTGAAAATGTCCCAACTTCCTGTACGTGAAAGGGGGCGGGGGGGGGGGGGGGGGGTTAGTAAATTCACCCCGCATAAATTGCTGGGAACTCCCTCGCCAGCCCGCATCTGAATATACGTATGCATATAGAGATATACTACCTATGTATGTATATGTGTGTGTATAGAATATGCATGCGAACGCATATAGGGGACCCTAATTACACTCTTGAGCAATTCCGCTTATATACCATGGCACGTGCGTATATAAACTTTCAACGAACTTTCCAGCTGATTCAACAATCCGTGACGTTATTTTTGAAAGGATAATCCAGTTACCGCATTATAGTAGTATATAGTAGTACCCCGGAATTGACTTTACGTATACGATACTAATCTACGACGTCGCAGGAAGCGAGTCAATCCACCTTTTTATAATTCAATGACGCAATGACTGTAGTACCAGTTCACCTTTGAAGTCCAAATATCCCGCCCCGAGATGTATTACTTAATATACCTTTAAATGTAAATCGAAAAAAAAAAAAGAAAAAAAAAAAAATATATAAAATTTACCGCCAGCTATAAATAGCTTCTGTTACTTTTTCTGTATTCAATAAAATTGTAAAACATTTCAGGTAATAGAATTTAGATTACTTCTGAATACGTATATACGCGTTACCTATATTCAGAGAATTTTCATTGTCACGTAGGTATAGTATATTATATCCGTGAAAAGATCGCGTCCAATTTTTTTTTTTTTTATATACTACGGGTTATTTCAATGCGATAAACTATTTCATAAATTTTCAAATAATGTATTATAAATTACTAATCGTGGTATTATTATTATTACTAAACAGAAGCATCGATGAGAATTATTATACATTCGATGAAGAAAAGGAAAAAAAAAAAAAAAAAAAACACACGATTGTGTGTATAATACAACAAACATTATATCTCGCTTTCTCTGCATTTTATATGAATACTAGTATAAGTATACGCAGATACACGTGCGAGCGATGTTTCGACATAATTTTACGAAATATATATATAAAACGTTATCGGAATTCTCGTAAAGCTCCGTTATATAAGATATATATATATATATATATATATATACTGGAAATTTATTATAAGCAATAAAATGTAACTATTTATCATGAATATATATCTATTGACACGATAGTTTGATAAATACAAAAAAAAAAAAAAAAAAAAAAAGGAAAACCGTTAACTAAGATTTTATTTAAAGACCATTTCCCACCGTTGAAAGCAAATACGAAGGGCTTCATTATAAATCACTATAATTTAAGTTTCATTATAATTATTTAGCAAATGAAATTCAACCATTTCGTTCCAACTACTTACATAGCATATAAAAATCTAGAGAATAAGAAATCGAAGAAATTTTGTCGTCATCTTACAACCGCGTGAGGAAGGAAAAAAAAAAAAAAAAAAAAAAAAAAAAAAGAAGAAAAACATGCTATGTGTGCTTATAAATAATAATTATAATAATGTATATAATCGTAAACGTATATCTATATATCCAACCGCGATGTAAATGTGCATAATATATAAGCAATGTCGCACACCGGATACAGGATGTGTTTTTTTTTTATCAAAGGAGAACGCATTATTTTTACCGATCAGAAAAATAATTTAGATAAGCATTTACTATAATATTATTCTCTAATCATTATAGAGTCTAATGCGCATAGATATACTATTATGTAAGATTAAAGAATTGATATATATATATATATATATATATATATATATATATATATATATATATATATATACATAATTGTTTATATATTATGAATTTAACTTATAATATTAAGGATATTAATTGATAAAAATATATATTATATATATTTATAACAAAAATGAATAGGGAAGAAATTTTGTGTAATTTGTTTAATAATAAGAATCAATAATAATAAGAATCAATAATAATAATAATAATAATAGTAATAATAATAATAATATATAATGTTTGGCATCGTATTTCGCGTCTGTACAATTATACTTGCATTTTAACGCAGTATTATTGTATAATTATTACCTGTAGCTACAAATATGTGTAATATATATATATATATATATATATATAAATTATATACGTAGTACATACTTGTATATAATATTATATACATATATTCAAGCAGTTAATATATTCAATAATCATTATTTATATATAATGTATTCATCATTATAATAATGACACAAATTAAATAATATTTTATAACTAAATACTAATTGGGCAGGTTTGTATAATAATGTAGGATTTTAACCAAAGTTGTTAAAACTATTGTTAGAAAGCTTATATATCATGTGTTGTGTTGTGTTTTTTTTTCCTATTTTTTTTTTTTTTTTTTTTTTTTTTAGTTAATATTATCACCAAATTAAACTATATTATGAAAATTCTATAATATGGCCGCTGCTATATTCTGTGACTGCAATTAGATGCATCCTGCACACATTAATCACAATTTGTTATATAATATATATATATGCGTTAAAACTTGCACTTATTTTTTCGTTTTTTTCTTTGTTTGTTTTTTTTTTTTTTTTTTTTTTTTTTTTTTGTTACAATTATATAGATGTATTTATCTTCATTATTATTATTATACCTACTATAAAAATTATCAAAAATTATCACACGTTAAGGAAAATCTATACTGTTATTATATACCTATACACCCCTTTTCTAAACATTTCATTATTATTATAATATTGGATTACTATTGAAATTAAGAAAAGAAGATTAGTTTAAAGACAGAAAACAAAAAAAAAAAAAAAAAAAAACTTTCTTTTTGGAACAATAATTTGTTTCTATTTAAATTATTTTATTGAAAAAGAAGAAAACAATCTATCTTTTTGGATTTTTTTTTTTTTTTTTTTTTTACTTTGTAAACATATATGTTTTTCAGTGAACAGATCTAATCTCATTGAATTTTTTCAGGCAACATTTCATCGAAAATTCAATCGTTGAAACAATTACCTAAGTAATAATTTACGAAAGAATATAGTACTTTTTTTTTTTTTTTTATTCTGTAGAAAGATAAGTAATAATTATATCAGAAATTAATTAATTTATGATAACTAATACACGGACGACGAAACAGGTAAGCTCTTTCTCTCTCTTTTTCTTTCCTTCTTTTCTATTGTTTGCCTAATTTTGGAGAATTTAATTGATTTGAATTCTTTTTATTTTTTTTTCTTCACTATTATAGGTATAAACATTGATATAATCAAAATCGTGATATGTGTTCTTAAACTTCTAGGATCATCCTGTGTCTGTCAATATACGTTGAATCTCTGAATCTTGAATCGTTATTTGAATGAATATACCTATTCGTACAAATTTTCTAAAATTCTCTAACATACATTTTTATATTACATTGTGTATGTGTGTGTGTGTGTGTGTTTGTTGTTTTATTTCTTTTTTTTTTCTTCAATTTTCAATATATTTTTAATATATTTTTAATATTTTTATTATTTTTAATTTTTTTTTTTTTTTTTAGCTTGTTTACGTATATAGTATATGGTTTTTTTTTTTCATTTCTTTTGTTTTAGGAATTTTTTTTTCTGGTACCATGGCGAAAAAGACACCATCAAAAAATGGAAGGACAGTTAAAGAGCTAATCAATTATTAATATGAATATATATATATACATATATATACATTTCTATGTATAATTTTTATTTTTTTTTTATTTCATTTTGTTCATTTATTTTTTTTTTTTGCTTTTTGTTTTCAAGAAAAATTCTCTCCCTGTATATTAAACAAAATCGCTATAAAAAGCGAATCGAGAAAGAAAATATTTAACACCCATTGTTTATACGTTAACAATTTCAAACAACATTAATTACAATTAATTATTAAATTGCGGTAACAAATAGAATTACTTGTATATTGACTATCGTTATCATTATCATTATCATCATCATCATCAATCATAACAATAATAGTAATAATAATAATAATAATGAAATTTCATAACATTATCATTATTATGCGCAATTATACTTAAGCCCTTTAATTAATTAGTGAAAAAAAAAAAAAAAAAAAGAAAAAAGAAATAGAAAAAAATTAATTGTCTAGCTAAAAAAAATTCATCATCTGTTCAAATTATTTTATTTAATTTATTATTTAATAGCTACGCGAGAAAAGGGGGCAGGAATGGAATGGTTTGAGCAAGCACGCTGTTTTCGTCAATTTTTCAAGCAACAAAATCTATAGTATAAGTAAGAAAACTTGATGATATCAAATGAAAAATAACACGTTGTTGAAAAAAAAAAAAAAAAGTTTTATAATAATAATAATAATAATAATAATAATAATAATTTCTAACTACCATATGAGAATTTATTTCCTCTGTATTGAAAGTTTTCAATTGTAACAATAACTTGAAATTTTTTCATTAAATTTATTTACTACAAGTATCGCAATTATTATCAATACCAAATTGCAGTATGATGTCCAGCACTTATCTCTGAATCACACTAAAAAGTTTAAATAACTAATTGAAAATATTCCTAACTAATATTTATATTCACTAATATACCAATTTTTTTTTTTTTTTTTTTTTTTTTTTTTGTTTTTTTTAATTAATAATAATTATTGGATGATAAGAAAAAAAAAAAAAAAAAAGAAAAGAAAAATTTCAATATTTCTTGAAACACATATATATGATATATATAATATATATATGAGTACCCCACAGGAGTACGAAAAACATCAATTTAAACAAAACGAAAAAAAAAAAAAAAAAAAGAGAGAAGAAAATAACTAAATTATTCACCTATAAAATGTAACCATTATTATATCTAAGAGTTTTGGATATGCAGAGGAGTGTACCAATTCAATAATTATATAATATATTACATCACTGGCTTAGAGTTTGCTAGGAGGTGACAATACTGCAGGCTGCCAGGGACTAGGACCCTTGCTTTATCAACACACAGTTGAGTAGGTAACGTTATAAAGTCACTCTTCAGGTGAAACAAGAGTTCATAAATTATAAAATAACTAGAGTTTTTATTTTATTATTTCTCTTTGCACCTAAGATTCTTGTATGATTTAGGTAATATTATACAGTTTAGATTATTAGTAAAAGAATTGAAAAACCTGGCAACAAAATATCGCAAAAGCACCCAGTTTTCAAATACGTTCTGCGTACCATTCCATCCAGCCTAAGCTAGCCAGTTACTATTATAGTGTACTAACATTAGCATTATGTGTTAATCTAATTGTATAAGTGAATTAATGAATAATTAATCAATCAATTTCATTTGTTATCAATGTCATTGTGATCAACTTTTTTTTTTTTGTTTTTTTTTGTTTTTTTAATATTTTTTGTTTTTTTTATTATTATTATAAGTTTATTCTTTATCGGTGTATAAAAAAATATCAATTGTCCCATTCATTCTTCAGAGGTAGTTATGCAGGAAACAGAAGCGGTTTTTAATTATTTCTTTTTTTTTTTTTTTTTTTTTTTTTTTTCATTTCGTACTTAACTATATTGCTTGCAAGTTTCATTTACACAGGGTGCTTTTCTTTAATATGTATAAAAAAAAGAAAAAAGAACAGAAAAAAAAAAAAAAAAAAAAAACTCATCGACTGAGACTTTAGATTACATATTTCAAATAATTTACAGTCTTATAGAAATGTGCAATCAGCTCGATAAAACAATCGTTCCAGTCTTACTTTTATCTTGTTTTAATACGTACTTGATATTATTATGCTGGAAAATATCATAACAAAATAACACCCTATGCGTATGTATAATTATTGGGATCCTTAGGATCTTTAGAAATAAGTTCCCTATATATAGGATGTTCATTTGTACAATATAGAGGCTGAATGAGTTTTGTTTCAACTATAAATGAAAAGCAACCCGTATTTTTGATATTTGAATAAAACTTGTTCCTTGACGAGGGATTCGATCTGCTATTATGATTAACAATTATTATTGTGTTAATCAGAAATAATTACATAGAACGTTCAAAAATTACATACTAATTACTCAGTTAGAAGAAAAAAGAAAAAAAAAAAAACAAATTGCATTTAACAAATACTTCACCCCCGTAGCTACTTAAACACCAAAAGCCAATGACTTCATAATATAATAATAGTAGCTTTTATTGCAAAACTTAAAACCTACATTTGGTTAAAAGTTGAAACAAACACTTAATATGTACAAATTATATTATATTATATATCAAACGATATACTTAAAAACTTAAGCAATTAATGGAAAGCAAATAAACAACGTTAGATCAAACAATAACTTAATCCACGTTAATTGCAAATTTAAATATTATATAAACAACTGTTATGTGATCGAATTATCCGCCTTGAAAAAAAAAAAAAAAAAAAAAAAAAAAATGACCAATAAACAAATTGATAATATCTTTAGAATATAATTATATTTCAAATCTCAAGAAAATAAGAGAAAAGAAATAATAATAGAAAAAAAAAAAAAAAAAAAAAAAAAACAATTAGCTATTCGCACTTTTATCAGCTTTGGCTGTTAAATAGCATGTTGGTTGGTTTACGCAATTAAAGGATATATTCCGATCATTAATAACTATTCGAAGTCTAAGCAGCAATCATAATATTATACGTTTAAAAACTCACTTGAAAGCATTGTAAACCTTAAAGAATGACCTCTTAGATTTTTAATACATTACATACAGATAATATATATACATATTTTTTCTTTTTAAGAAATTTTTCAGCATCTTAT
Organism: Tenthredo mesomela; assembly: GCA_943736025.1. Classification (NCBI taxonomy): domain Eukaryota; kingdom Metazoa; phylum Arthropoda; class Insecta; order Hymenoptera; family Tenthredinidae; genus Tenthredo; species Tenthredo mesomela. The sequence continues at coordinate 10,455,307 of OX031013.1, forward strand.
TAGTCGTAATAATTTGTAAGAAAAATTGTGATTATAATAGAAATTGACTCACTCTAAATAATTATTATATAGCACAAGTATTATATCGAGACAAATACATATGAAAATTTAAATTATACACAGAGATTCTAATGCAGTAATTGCATTCAAATGAATTTTAACTGAAAATCATCGAAGATATTTGAATTAAATTTGACAAAATTCACAAGACAAACTAAATCTGAAAAAAAAAAAAAAAAAAAACTTCAACCTTCCCCTCCCTTTTTTTTTTGTTCGTCCACGCGATATAACTATAGAATCAAATTACGCATACGTAAAAATGGCAAGGCAAAATGTTGCACTCTTTAATATTTATTACTATAGTTTTTCGATGAAGTTTCAAGTCGTAGAAACTATTTTATTAACAATACCTATTTAAATAAATTTTTATTATTTATTTATTTTATTTTTTTTTTTTTACCATATAGTGTACTTTTGAATTTACAATGCTCAAAGTGTATTTTCAAAAATACATCTTTCCAATAGATAAATTGAAATTTTTTTTTTTTTTTTTTTGTTTAATAATTATATCTATTGCGGCAACAACAGTTAAGATGAAAAATATCTATTGCTATAAGAATAATTCTATTGATAATAAATGAATAATATTAGGGTAAACTTTGTGCTTACCAGCACATATTAGTGCAAATCAGCACTGCGATATTTGACGTTGAACGGTGATCAGACAATGTTGTATTTTGGTGACGGCGCTAACGTGCCTGAGATTCAGGACGTCAGTCACTGTTTCCACCTCCACCTCCAAAATACTCTCCCGCATCGCCACGACAAATTGGACATGTTCTGTTCGACTAGGGGACAAAAATATAAGAAACAATCATTATATTTTCAACAATCATTGAAATACCTAAGGAACAATTATTTATCCGAGAAACAATGATAAACATTTCAATTTACTATTATATGACAAACTTATAATAATTATAAGTTGATAAATAGTTGAGCTTACCTTAAGCCACTTATCAATACACTTGGCGTGAAATTCGTGCGAGCAAGGTAATACGCGTAGTGATTGAAGAGCTTCGAAATCACACATACAAACAACGCAGTTAGTTTGATCGCCCTGATGTGTTTCTGCATTAAATTTGTACGAAGGTAGCTGCTCAACTTCTGCACGAGTAAGACCCCTCGGTTTAGCCTCGCCCAATCTTTCGGCCAATGATAATAACGCCTCGTAATTTTCAGTCTCCGTAGACTCGGGCGAAGATAATTCAGCCTGACTATATGGGGATAAAGGTGGATTGCTGAACATAGCACTGAAACAAAAGTTTACAAATTATGGAAAAGAAAATTTATCCATCATTCATATTTAAAAAAATGTTGTATGTAAACTTACAGGAAGTGTAACAATAAGCCAGGATAAGGTGCTGGTGGTAAGGGTGGTGTACCACGCCACCGAGTAGGCCTCTGTCGTCTGACATTTGCAGTCGGTCGCCGTGTCCTTGACTGGAGCATTTCTAATTGACTGCCTCGTGTTTCGGACAAAAATATTGGAGGGGGTGTTGTAACTTGAGCTAAAGCTGGAGGCGAGAATGAATGTGGCAAAGGTAACGGTGGACCACCAGTTCCACCGACTCGGTGGTGATGGTGAGACTCTATCAACTCTAATTCCACTTCACGCTGAAAAATAAGAAATTTATTTTAAACAAAAAAACATAAGATCTAGAATTCCTATTATTCCGAATCTCGAAATCAATTTCATTCTCACACTATGCGTAGAAGATATTCGATTGGAGACTTTAGACATTTTCTTTCTCGGACTCATCGTATGATCAAAAAGTGTTAAAATGAAAGCAAGTTTCTATGCATACATCAAAATCAGTATCAGACATAAAAAATATGTTGCATCTTAGTACTTTGAAAATCTGAATCAAACTAATTTTCAAACATCAATAATTTTTATCTAGTCTCATTATCGGACTAAATGCACGTCAGATCTAGGTGATAATCTAAGCTTCGAGTGATAATCATCTTTCTTTAAGCCATTAATTAAGAGTTAAATTAATGATATTTCCAAACTGATCTCGACTCTGTAATTCAATTTATATATAACAATAAATAAAAATGCAATATTCTCACCTGTTGCGAGAGCTGATGATGGGTGGCATAGTGAGTAGTATGGACAGGTGGTGGAGGTGGATGAGGATGGTGTAGTGCAGCAACGGGACCACCGGCTGGTGGTGGATATCCTCTCGTCGCAGTACCGACTATAGAACCAACCAAGCCATGACTTGGATGTCCTGGGTGGCCTGGATGCCCTGGGTGCCCTGGATGGGCTGCCGAATAGTGGCTATGATGATGGTGATGGTGTGCCACCTAGTTAAAAATTCAAATTTTCCATCTAGAGCGTGTCGTTTGAGTCAGTGAGAGGATTGGTTTGATTGGTTCAGTAAAATATAGCTGCCCATTGGTATCCTGAAAAATGTATAGTCAAGGAGAGTTGTAACACGTTGGTATCGCTTGCAAAGAAAATAAATAATTCCATTCAATTAGAATATCTTGGCTACAAGCTACCGGAGCAAATACCAATTCACTGTGTCATCATCAATTCGAAAACAAAGAATGCTGCAAAAAAAAATCTACAAAAACTTTTATTTGAAAAATATTTATTCCTCAAAGTTTTTATTTCATTCATATTAAATATTCTCCACTTTTCTAGCTCGATGAAATATAAATGCATTTCAAGTGCTACGATAGAGTAGAAATTGTTGCATATGGCAAGTATAATTTATTATAGGAAACAGGTGCGGATACTATACTGAGCACAGCAGTAGGCTGAGCCCCTATACCTTGCAGCTAACATCTGTGACGCATACATTAACGTGACTCCATGCATTTAAATAAGATAATATGCTAATGAGTTGTATCAAATATTCATTTTCTATAGAAAAAAAAAAAAAAATGAAGAAGAATTCTGGGATAGGTAATAGCAAAGTTAATTTTCAAACTTCACAGTTAAATAAAACTGTTGGATGAAATTTAGATCTATAAATGGTACGAAAATTCACAACAAACACAATCATAAAATCAGTAATCCATAAATGTTTGGAAAAAAAAAAAAAAGAAAAACTTTGAACAACAGATCCATTTCCTCCTTCTGAATGAATAAATTATTATTCTCACCTGGCACGTGTGAGCAAACGCGTGAGCACCGGTTGTTGTATAAATCCCATGTAGCTGGCACGGAATTCTATATCCTGTTGCCTGTGGGTGCCATATAGGTTCCCCACCAACTGCGACTCCAAGACCAGAAACTCCGACTTGCCCAACCTCGACAACCATCGGACCAGTAGCTCCCTGAGCAGGATGATGAGCAGTACCAGGTGGATGATGAGGATGAGGATGAGGATGAGGGTGAGGGTGAGGATGGGGATGTGGATGGGGATGTGACTGATGAGTGTTGTGGATATTATGATGTGTATTATGAATGTTATGATGTGAATTCTGAATATTATGATGAGAATTGTGTATAGTATGATGTGTATTATGCATATTATGATGAGAATTATGGATTCCTGGATTATGGAGGAAGGGATAGGACAGAGCAAACGAGTCCGGATAACGTTGGTAACGATTTCTGATTGGCGGACTTCCGCGAGTAGACATATGATTTCTTGGTGATCTACGCTGAGCCGCAGCTGGGAGTTCCCAGGGTCCGGGAGGAGTGTGCAAAGGAGGAGTAGGGGCTGGCGGAGTTGCTTCTCGAACTTCTATTCCAGACACTGTACCATTTCGAGATATTCTACGACGTTTTCTCGACGGAGATTCACTCTATAGAATTTATCCAATACTTATACACTCGTAAAAAAATTAGATAACTAGCATTTGGAAATCTCGGAACTCACCTTTCTGCCATCATCCTGACTTGACTGTCTATAATATGTAGGGGAAGGCTGTAGTTGAACCGGGCTTAAAGGCATCTGATTGGTAGCTGCAACAAATGTTCAGGAAACAATTATTGACTATAATGCTGTGACGTGTATCACTTTTGGCTTTTGGCGATTGTTTTTTTAACTACCTTGTGAATTTCTGCGATACTCCATGTCAACACCGCTGGCTCCTAGACCTGGGCTCAAATTAATCAAAGGACCTCGCATTGCATTCTCCTGTAATCCGATTAGTTATTATCAGTAAATCGGTGGCACATATGACTCTGAAAATGATGGTTTCATTCCATCTCATTTAGCACTGACCAATCAGACTTCAATGACTGCGTATTGCTTTATGAATAGAAAGAAGATACATTTGTATTAATAAAATGATTTCTTTTTCTACCATATCGATATAGAAATAAATTCAAAGAATCTACAAGCTATGTGAAAAAACAGTCTCTCTCTTTACTGCGAACCCACCTGACCACAGATATTAATATGCAAGGGTGGCGAATTAGTCGCAGGCCCTGCAGGCTCTTGCGGAAAGAGCGGCAGCGGACCTCTTGCTTGTGGGCTATGCTGAGAAGGTGGCTTGTAGCCAACACTTGGTCCACCAACTGCACCGTGATAGGAAACTTCTTTTCCGGTTGGCCCTGTTGACGTGCCTACCCCTGGACAATCTCTAAGAATAGAAAGTAAATTGGATATGTAATAAAGTTTTCAAATCAAACTTTCTTATAGTTCCTTTAATCTATTTTTTTTATAGATTAACAAGTTGTGAGTCCGGTGTCTATCGTGTAGATCAATGCAAACGTACTTGGTCAAACTTTTCGATGAAAAATAACAAAAATGATATAAACATGTATGTAGTCTGTGTCTCGTTGTAAGGAAAAAAAAATTTAATGCCTAAAAGACAATAATTTTGCCAATGAATATAATCACTAGATAAAATTTTGAAAATGTTTTTCAATCAATGATGACGGGAGCAATTGCATCTCCTTCCCTTGCATCTTTCTGGTTCAAGTTTCAAGTCTATCTCAAAGCATTCATCTGTTCTTATTTCATTATAAAAATAATTTATTTTTGAAGGTAAGCTGTGTAATTTGATATAAAAGTTTGTCGCTAACCAGTTGGAGTTGCTTGATGCTATTTTGGAGCAATTCATCGATAGCTTTAAATTACGCCACCACCAATTAGTTCTACATATTGTATTCCATTGTCGAAACAATGTAAACCAAGTAAATACTTTACAAAAACTTGATATACATGCCAAACAAGATAACTAGTAACATATTACATTACATAAAACAAAGAGTATTTTTTAAAAATAATAGAGATTAAAAAAAATCAATAAATAAGAACGTGAAATATGAGTGTTGCAAAATTCATTCTTTGTAATATACAACATATTTACAAAGTAAGTAGCCAATCAATATATGAAAATTACATATGCGTTTAGTCGGGCAATGAGGATTTAAATAGATATAATAAATATGCATAATTGTTTGAATAATCCAAAAGCTGTGATCTAGTTGTATGCAAAAGTGAATCTCCAGTAATAAGTGTCTTTCAATATCGTCAAAGTACATTATTTCACTAGGTCATTACTTTTGGAATATGATTTTGCAGGTAATAATGTGATTGATTTATAATGTTATCATTTTCTGGTCTAGAGAAAATTTGATTCTCATACTTTTTGGGCTGGATGCAATACAAACGTGTACTACGTGACTTTTAAATAGATGAGACTAGTGGTAAGATATAAAATCAATCTGTGTTCAAACATTAAAGTTCACTCTTGCGAGGCTATAAAGTCAGAATGCAGAAATATCAGCCTAGAAATTTGTATACACAACGATCTGAAACTCATCTAATTATAAATTGACCGATTTTTTTCATACGATGCCCGTTATTTTCGCTAACAAATTATATTTTACATTCCGATGAAAATTCAGATTTAGAAATCCAGCTCACACACGATTTGTCACCTCAGCATGTAATATGTTTTGGAAATCTTTTTTTAGTCAACATTTTGTTTCTCTTTCAGATTAGAAATTTTTTTTGTACATATATGATTCAGGGTCAGAAAAAGGTTCCATCGTTAAACCAGTTCCGCGTTCAACTATCATCAGAGTACCAGTTTTCCTCATATTCCAAGGTTTTGAGTATAATATAGAAAATAGTTACATAAAAAGAATGATTGTGTAAACACCATTCAATCTCCTCACACACTAGTCGTATTTGCATCAAAATTCTGTATCAAAAAGTACCAGTAAGGTTTATCTTAAAAAAAAAAAAAAAAAAAACGAACTAGTATCAGAATTGCTGTCTGAAAACTTTTCAGACACAAAGCCAGGCAGCACAGCCATGTTTTAGTAAAACTATAACTATGTCGGTGATTAACAGGAAACTATGCGAATAACATGTTGCTTCACAAACAAACGAACAAATAAATCAATTTGCCAACAATATCGAGGGTATGAAAAATCCTGAGATGTAATATCCAAAGACCCGTCTCTCTCTTTCGTTCTTTCTTTCTTTTTTTTTCTCTCTTTTTCTTCCTTTCTTTCTCTTTTCTTTCTTTCTCTCTCTCTTTCTCTCTCTCGCTCTCTTTCTTTATCCGCGGCGCTAGTTTTATTAAAATTACTGTGATTAGGACCCGGCAGTCATATAATGCAGGTACATCCAGCCCAATTAGTTATTGTTTAGAAATCTCCATTATACCCATTATGGAAGCGCGGCGGTTGAAGATGCCGGTGGGGATATTCCTTGTATTGTTGGTTAAGCTGATTGTGAGCGTGCTGTGGGTGCTGGTTGTGATTGTGCCAGCCCCGGTTGTGGGGCGCAGACCCCCGAGAATGGCCCCCCGGGGGTACCCCGCCCCCTACTCCACCCCGGTAGCGCCCCGGCGGCATGCCCAAACTGCGGTGCTGGTGATTTCCAGGCCCGTTCATTTGCTCGATACGTTGGAGGCTACGACTTCGCGTCTATCGACTTTAGTTGGAGTTTGGCTGAGATCTGATATACGACTCGGTCAGAATGGCCAAACCTGACGGTGATTCAATTCGCTTTATCGACAGCCATACTTTTATGTTCATTTTTTCAAATTTTTTTTTTTTTTTTTTAATTTATTCTTACCATTAAATTGGGAAGATTTAAAGCTTTCTAAAAACAATGCTCTTACATAAAAATTCATTTCTTTTTCTTCTTGTTAATCAGATCTAAGAAATATGAAATCTTATGGAAAGAACAAACATCTGTGTTCCAAATCATATCCTTAAATATATAAACTTTTGGGATCACCTCGACCAACATTTGAATAAGATATTTGCCCAACGACGTACAGTTATGATCATACCGGACGCTGTTCTATCGTTTCTTTCTCTTTTCTTCATCTTTTAATTTTCAGCAAAAACAAGGATTGAAATATATATACACATCTTAGCGAATACCAAAAAATAATCTAATCCAGCTATTCGGTGAATATTTATATATATATATAATATATAAGGGAAATTTAAATTCTACGTTAAAGTTTCTATAATAAAGCATGTATAATTGAACACCAAAAGAGAAGATATACATCCGATTGTGAACTAGTTTGATGTACTACAGTTAATCAAGCTTCTAAAAGGTGTGTGATAAAAAGTCGCAGCGGTTCTGTAATATAAACTACTTCAAAAACGAGGCGATGAGCATGGAGAAAAAAAATGTTTGCTAACTTTTTTATTAAACGAAAACCTTATTTGCAATTATGTGACTAACTCTGACAATATTGGTTTCGGTAAGGATAAGAACATTCTGATTAGAAGCTTCTGAAAAGGAATAGACAAAAAGCTTGGAAAGATCAATATTATTGAATACAATATTAATAAACTAAAAGAGTAGTACTACTAGATTTTCAAAGAAATAAGAAGAAAAAAAAATATACTTTCATACATTCATAGATTACGTATAAAATTTACCAATCATTCTCTATAAAAAAATTAAAAAAAAAAATAATAAATTTCTACGCAGACGTTCAACAAACGGTTTGTGTAATGTACAAAGCAATGATTCAACTTTAATAAATAACCATGCATGGTACTTTATTAATAAGCCTACTACCATCTTCATACATTCCTGTTAATAAACATAACTACCATAAAGATCAGCTTGCCCATTTTTTACAATACGCTTTTGAATAAAACACCAATTGATTTTCGAAAGTAGAAAACATAAACCCAGAAAACTGTATATCTAATTATGCATTCTTATGACCCGGATATTTCGATAATCAAAATCTAAAAATACATGCACTCAAATAATCCTTGTATTCTGTTTTTTTTTTTTTTTTTTTTTTTTCACATTTCTTGCAGCTCCAAAATGATTGGTTTTTTGTGCATTGTACTTCCGTGCATAAAATCTTCGACCATTGTATGTACAATTAGTTAATAGATATGTATTAGGGTGTGCTCCTTAATTTGATCATTTTCGAATTGCAATGCTCCCATGGGTCAGAACCTCTCCGAATATGTGCAAAAAAATTTAGCCAAAACCCCAGAGCATTCGAATTTTTCCATTTGGATAAATTTTTTTTTTTTTTTCTGCCTATTGCAGTATGGCTCCGAAAAATCTTGAACTTGGTACAATCCTTACCTGGAATAGTAGGTATTTCATGAAAATTCGACAGATTTTCAACGATAAAAATTGTCGAAGCTACAGCTCACAAAAAAAAAAAAAAAAAAAAATTTTCATGGATACCTGCTACTATAGGTAACGAAATGTGCAGAGTTTCAGATTATTCGAAACGATAATGCGATAGGAAGTAAAAAGTAGCCCCAAAGTACTAAAAATCGTGTGTTCTTCAAATGGGAAAGTTCAAAAGCTTTGGGGCAGTACTTAGAATTGATGTAGTAACCTGGGGTTTTGACTACATTCTTTCGTATATATTTGGAAACGTTCTGATCCATGGGAGCATTGAAATTCGAATATAATCAAATTGAGAACAAAAATCAAAAACTTTATCATATTTATTATTATTTGCGAAAATAATATCACGTTGAATATAAATGTCGAAAAAATTTGTTCGAATACGCACGTTTTCATATTATGGAAATGTGTACTTATTGTATAAATAAAAGAAATTTTTTTTTTTTTTTATTTTTTCGGAATATTTCAGACCGTATGACCTATTCTTATCGGCACATAAACAGGGTGTATCACTAACGGTGTATATTACTTTGATAATATACGTGGATAAACTATCTTTGGCCTGTTTGGTAAAAAGGCAATTAAATGCTTGGGACCCGTTGCTTTTCCCTCGCCACTGCACCAGCGCAGCACAGCAGCCTCCCTTTGGCCGCCGAGAGAAACCAGTTTACCTTTAAACTCGCAGTGAGACAAAAAGAACGAGAGACTGAGAAGTGCCATGGGAAACTTTGCAACATTATAAATTTGGCGTTTTTATTCATTTTTTTTTTTTTTTTTTTTTTTTTTTTTTTTTTTTTTTAATTTCAAAATTTCATTTTTTTTGTCACATAGAAAGAGCATGATCATTGAAAAATAATCAAATATGACGAGATTAGGATATACGAAATCGACATTTATTTAGAATAATTCATTGTGCCGAAAAGTTACGTCTTAATTTGACTTAAGAAATCGGTAAAGTTCGGATTATATAAATCTTTGTAAATCAAAGTAGACGTGATTTCAAATTGTTTATAATGTGACATAAAATTTGACGTTGAAATAAAAAAAGAAAATATTATTCGAATAATAATAATCATTAATTGTTTTTCTTTATAACTTAAGATGACGGATATTACGTGGTATATATACGTGCATATATATATATATATATATATATATAATATAAACAACGTTCCGAGCTGACGGAGATAATTTTCAACGAAATTTCGTCCGCGGTTTAAAGTGAAATCGTTTTCTCTGTTGAACGTTGAAGTCCGAATCGGGATATCCCCCTTGATGAATCAAGATTTCATTGCCCGATACTTACAACATTAGAGAAATCAGTTTTGATGACTATTTCTTAAATTCAAGGTATAGGTACTTATCGACCACCTGATGCAAATAATAATTGTACAGAAATTGAATAAATCCTAGTAATAAACGTTCAAGAATATATTCACTGCGCTTTAATATGCTTTCTTTATATACGATGTGTATATGTAATTAAAAAAAAAAAAAAGAAGTAAAACTCTTCAATAATGGAATATTTATTATGGGATAATCCAAGAATTTATTTGGAAACTCCACGGAGCTTGTAAACTGTGAAATTTATATATATATATGTATATATGTATATATATATATATAGGAACGAAATAAATCAAATAATGAAAATCTACCGATTTTTCTTTAAGATTTTCAAAGGAAAATATATTTCTATAGAGTGTATAGTATTGCGAGCAGGTGGTGCCCATAGAGAGTCAAAGGCACCTGGATTTTTCAGGAAGTGCCCACGTAGAAACGGTACTCAGTACCTTAGCTATACTATACCCATGGACCTTGAAGTGCCTAAATGTTATAAAAGCATTGGGCATGGAACAACCGGACTTTCTATTTGACAATTAATTCGATCAAATTGAGTAAACATTTAATAACAATGATAAAAAAAAACAACTGGAACTAAGGAAAAGAAAAGAAACGAGAGTGAAGAGAAAAAAAGAGAAGAGAAGAGAAGAAAAGAAAAGAAAAGAAAAATAAATATAGTTAAAGAATACTGCAGCGATCGCTGGTTACACGACTTATATGGTCAATAGTCAATACTTTTTTGTATGTTCTAAATTGTCTTATGAATGATCAAGAAATCTGATTCAAACTATGTATCCGAAGTTGAAATTGTAACAAGAGTGAATTTCACTGCGATTATGTTCATTATATAGTTTAGTACAACAAGTTTTGTATAAAATTTGATTAGGGTATAATAAGTTAGCAAATCGTGACACAAAAGGGAAACACTGGGAAAAAAAATTTACCGCGCTCTGTGGCTTTGAGTGTAAGAATATTATACAAATAATTGGAAAATGAACAATATAGTATTTTCCGCAATAATACTGAAAACTAAATACGACATCATCATAGATATAATAATATGATGTATATAAGTTTAAAAATAACAAACTTCCAAGTACATAAAATAGCGGTACGATTTTTGTTTGAAAAAAAAAAAAAAAAAAAAAAAAAAATTTCCCCTATTGTTTTACCAATGATGATTACACAACTAACAGAAATAAGGAGATTTTCTACGCGTACATATTATACATACGACACATTCGTTGTTTACTCTCTATATACATGGCACGTTGAAGATACAGTTGACATGTGAGACTTTTTAAAAATAACAAATACCTACATAGTTAGCTCTTTAACGTAGGTTTCAAACGAGTTGAACATTTCATATTCCAGTATTACGAAATATTTTTTATTTTTTTATTTTTATTTTTTTACATGTAACGATAAATGAATAATTTTGAGAGAGAAAAAAAAAAGAAGAAATCTATATTCGTAAATTGAGATACGATTTCAATGTCAGTTTTGCACATATAAACCACCGAACTCTTCAGAGAACGTATCGATTCGGACAAAACATTTGCGGGCGACGACGAGTCAGTCTCACTCACTCACTCGCGCTATCTCTCTCACTCTCTCTCTCTCTCTCTCTCTCGCTCTCTTCCTTCGTCCATACGCACTTGGGAGGAGAGAAGCAACGAGGAACTCTTTCAAGCTATTAACTTTAATCTTTCCATACAATTACAATCTATAAACTATGATAAATAATTTACCGTAAATTGAAGCGATCTCGCGTCTGCGCCATTATGTAGAAGGTCGAAGAAAATAATAAAGCAACATTAATTAACACACGTTAAACTATACGACACAGATCCGCACCCACGGACAGCGCGCGGCCGACTGAAACGAAATACGACTGAAGTCAGGCGGGGAAGGGCGGAGAGGGGGGGGGGGGGGGGGCAGAGGAGCGAGGGACGGGGGGGGGGGGGGGGGGGTCAGGGACGACCCCAGACCCAAGACGGGCCCCTACCCCACATCCACATCCATGTCCATGGGGGCTTAATATTTTGAGCTATGGCGCGCAAAGAGGGCGAAAGAGAGACGGAGATAAATAAAATAAAGAAAGAAAAAGAGAAAATAAGAGAAAGAGAGAAAAAGAAAAAGCAACCCGTACCCAGAGCCCTATAATGCGAGGGAGCGGCGACGTTGAAGCATGGTTATATGTATAGCCAGAGGCCAGAAACGGAATGTAAAAGAAAAATGCAGAACCGTGTATTTAAAATTTCTTCAAATTTTTCCGCGTAACGGTACGAATAATTGACAATTGAATACTTAACGGGGTTTTACGTGTTCTTAAAACTTAAAAGATACGATGATGATGATAATAATATCTAGGCGGATATACATCTACAATAGCCGTTGGATATAGGGACGTACGAAGCTGCACTTAAGACTACAATGTAGTGTATTTAACTCATGACTCACGATAATACAGGCATCTATAGGATATTCGAATGTAACGAAGAAAAATTAGCTAATATACCTACCGAGAACGATTAATCCTAAGATTAGTCATTTTTCAGTTTACTAATGGCACTAAATGAACGTTGTGCATTCGTTTTATTAGTTAAGTATCATAAATATGTATATATATATTATGTAAACAGATACATGCCTACAACGCGCATTTATATAGTGTGTAATATATTAAGACTGAATCGTAGTTATAAAAACGTTGCGCATTCCGTTTTGATATATCGAATAAAAAAAATATAACATTATACAACGAGTTTAATACATACATATGGTCATAGATTTTTTTTTTTTTTTATATTTAAAATAAGAACTCGATTTAATATATAGAAAACTTTCAGACTTTTTTTTCTTCTATAGATACGATACACATATAAGTTTTAGTGAGTTTCAAGGGGAAATGCGATATGTGCAGTACATACTAAAAAAAAAAAAAAAAATGAAGAGAAAGAAAAAGAAAAAAAAAAAATATATCGAATACTAGTATTAATCATTACGTATGAATTTTTACAAGCAATTATTGAACGTTGTTACAAGTTAGGAAAAAACCACGCAGCTGTGGATTAGTTCTTATAAGTAAGTATTAATAGGAATTAATGAAGTTCGAATAATTTTCGGCTATATTATAGAATCGTAAGAGAAATATTTGTTTTCCTTAATTTTTGAAATTACTACTATATTATTTCTCAACAATGGAAAAAAAGTACTGCTATATCAAGTTTAACGGATTTAAATAACTTTACTCTTCATTTTGCATTACATATTAACATTGCGAAGCTAGTGCCAAGTATTCGAAGGAAATAAAATGCAATATGTGAAGCCTACGCGATATCCGAGAGACGTTTCGCAGTTCTTACTCTTTTACTTATTTTTTTTTTTTTTTTTTTTTTGTAATCTTTTTACACTAACACATTCAACATGACCGTTGCTATACGTTGGGCATTTAACTGATCACATGGAGGTCTCTCAGGGACGTGTGGTACGTGTTGTTGTATATAGATAGGACTCCCGCATAGAATTAACTGCCGAACATAACCTAATATGCGAAGATTGAAATCTATATATGCTGTATAGTTAAACAAGTGTGAAATTATAGAAACTGAAACCAGTTTTTAACAATATAAAAGGTTTAAATAGAGTCTAGATACAGGCGTAAGGTTTTTTTTTTTTTATTTTACACGAAGCATTGTGTAATCGTTGAGACGAAACTTTTTCAGCCGAGTGTACATCCTCTATTTGTCAAGCACTTATCAAAATCAGGGGAGGGACTAGAGGGACAAATACAATGAAAATGGACAAAGGATTGAGTTAACCAGCAGTAAAAAATCACGCCCAACACCATAGAAGCTTGCATTATCTACAGAAGCAGAAAAGACGATAGAAATTTCATCGCACCAGGGTGAAATCCTACCTTTATTTCGGGTTTCAGAGCGATGTCATAGTCGAAACGCTGGGCGAAACCGTCATTTGGGTGATGGCCGCAAATCGCCACTAGCCACTCGGGGTCGCTCGCGTCGCCGTGCTCGGTCTTCTCATCAACCGACCAATCATATAGCGTGAAATCCCCGATCGTTATAAACAACGCTAATTTATTTAGTCATATAGAATTCGGTTGAAAAATATTTACCAAATTATATGTAAATGAAATTTTATCTTACTTTAATAAATGAATGAAATTTAAAATAACTTTTTAATTATCAATTATTACGTGATATTTTATCAAATACGAATATTTACGGAAACGAACGACAGTCAAGGCTTATGATTCGTTGAAAAATATCACGTGACCATATACCGAATACCTGATTGGTAAACGAAGTGGGGTTACGGCCTGGTAATTCATGACGCAGGACAGAAATTCGTCACAAAGGCGAAGTAGAACGCTAGGAGAGGTCGTGAGCGTGTGTATATGGTCAGATAGACCAAACGTACAAAGTGGAGAGGTATAATTTGATTAGTTGTACATAAAGATTATTGTCATTGCGTGTTTCTGTGCGGGATATAATCTAATATTGACACGGAAAGAACTCATAGTGTTTGGTGAAATCGTATGAGATATATATATATATATCAGATAAAAAAATAACTGGCTGTTTTAAGTGTTTGTAATAAAAAAGAAAAACAATAAATAAAAAAAGTAAATAAATTTAAAAAAAAAAAAAAAAAAAAAAAAAAAAACAACAGCAGCAGCAGCAGCGTATATCGCCATCTTGTATTTCCAGCTGTGGACGAAATCTCTGTGAAAATTAGTCAGTTTTCAGGGTACAATTCAAACGCAGTGCTAGTAGATCGCCGCCGAATGAGGCGAATTTTGTGTGGACGATTATTATCAAGGACAAAGAATCTAACCGAGAAGAGGTAGCACAAGGCGAATAAAAGGAGATTCTCGCTGTATTGAGAGAGTCCCTCCCCCCTCACCCCACCATTCCCCGTAAAACCCTGATACGCCGTACTGCGCAGTTAGCGAGTGTTCCAGTGTCAAGCGTGTTGATTTTATCGATATTTTAAAGTCTCCAGACATTTTGCGACAAATAATAAGGAGAAAAAAAAATAAAAATAATAATAAAAATAAAAAAAAAAAAAAAAAAAAAAAAAACAGAAAAACAAATAAATAAACAAATTTACTCAGATAAATTTCTATATTTACCCTAATGACGAACTCGACGCCAAAAATGAGCGACAAGATCGAGCGGCAAGGCTCGCCAAACGCCGGTGGCAAACGACACCAGAGAAATAATTCAATAAAATCGTCGACATATTTTCCTAGCGGAAATCGACATAGCAGAAATTCAAATGGTCGTTCTAGCTGCAGTCCGCCTTGCCCGTCTAAAAACAGAGGCTCACCGTTAAGACAATCTCAATATGATAGTCCGCGGGGTAGTCCGACCAACAGTTTTTATGCCGGTGCTAAGTTTTCCGAGCCACCGTCACCAGCGAGTCTACCTAAACCACCGAGCCATTGGACAACACGTTTTATGTCATCATGTAAGCAGTCAGATCATTGCCGCGACATTTCTAATCATCTTAAAATGATTTTGAACGTCCAAGCCTGATATCCCCCGATTCACGGGCCTTCGGGAGCTCCGCCGCTTTCGTACGAATACCGAAGCGTTCCAGCAATGGCGAAAATTACCGAAGTAAACCGAACTGTTCCGAAACTATACCGAGGAACTATGATTATGGGCGGAACATCTGAACAGGTACGAAATAACGCCGCGGGTCATACAAAACTCGTTCATACGTATGACATAAAACTTCTTATATAAACCTTAAAAAAAAAAAAACTAATTAAATAAAAAAACAAACAAAACTAAAAATTAAATAAACAAAAAAGAAACGTTATTTTACCGTAACTAACTAAACATGTGTCGATAAAAAAAAAAAAAAAAAACATGTTATTGAGACGCGCGGTATTACACGAGAACTATATATTATTATATGTATATCGCATTCATCTATGAACAATGTTGCATTATTTATGATGCATTGACTACTACATAAATATATAATATATATATGCATTACAGATACATTCGACACACCATTTAAAAGAAAGAAAGAAAGAAAAAAAAAAAACAAACAAATAAATAAACAAACATTACGTGCATATTCATATTGATAATAACATTAATTAATATTACACCGTGTATAAAGATGTAAACATATGTATTTTAGATTATTCTATATATACTTAAACGCATTATTATATACTGTCGCGAGAAAAAAAAAAAAAAACGTCTAGATGCATACATTATACCATACATACACATTCAAGTCTCTGCAGGGTCTTTCAAAATTATATTCATATTCATTCATATTATATATAAATTCCAAACTGATTAATAATAATATATTATTTAATCGGACAATCGTATTTACTACGTTTCATCTATTCGAGCGCAATATTTTCAAGTAATGCTTTTGATGCAACAGTAGGTAAATCATTGTTCGATTAATATACAATTACTTTATTATCAATATGTAATATATTTAAGTTTCATGATTACGTGAAAGAAAAAAAAAAAAAAAATATCTCTAAATTCCAAATAACATTGCGTATATCATAAAATATGAGTTTAATTTGATCGTCAGTTTGGAATTATTTAATTTTTTTTTTTTTATTAAATAACATTTTTTGTTTTCTCTCCTATATATCTACTTCACCGCAAAAAGAAAAGTCACAAATCTTGCAGTTTGATTATTCAATTTTGATCATCGTTTAATTTTGGTAAAATTGATTTTTGGAACACCCTGTATGCGTTAGAAGAAGCGAAAAGAACTAAATGGCTAGTATTTCTAATCAGAAAGATACGAGCGAGGGCAGACTTACTTGAAATGATAATTCTTTTTTTTTTTTTTTTCCCTTTCGTTTATTTTTTTTTTTTTTATTATTATTTTTTTCTTCTCTATTTTTTTTTTTTTTTCATTTTCTTCGTTCAAGTATTTTAATGGTTTTTTTTTTTTTTTCGAAATTTCTTGCGAATCGATCGGTAGATTAAATATAAAAAAAAAAAAAGTCAACGTATGGGCAAATCCATGTTTAGGGGGGCGTTTGAGGGGAATATTGGTGATATAACGAACAAACAAAAAGAAAAAGAAAAAAAAAAAAAAAGTAAAATGTGAAAACACGAGTATGAAACATTATTTACAAAAAAAAAAAAAAAGTTTTGGAATTTGTAGATAGAGCATGAATTGAAAAAAAAAAAAAAAAAAAAAAAAAATTGTATAAATACGGACGGGTGGGGCATTAAGTCAAGCAAGTGACGTACTAACTGTGATACTACGGCGTTTACAGATTATAATGTGAGAAAATAAGAGGAAAAAAAAAAAAGAAAAGGAAAAAAAAAAAAAAAATTATATATAAATAACTGTAATGCCGAATGACGCATTACGTCAACGCTTGACACTAATATTTATTGTACTCCGCTGGCCCGCTGGACATTGGTTTGCTCAGGGCGTAAAAGTCTTCAGCCCTTAATAATTAGACTTCTTGATCTATAAAAAAAAAAAAAAAAAAAAAAAAAAAAATAAATAATGATTGCAATTTCCTCTATTCTAGTTGATTAGGAAGAAAGCTATCTATCATACACATTATCTTTACATTAAAATATATTATTTATAATTATATTATACGATATAATTATATCAAATCTTCTTATTTACGGTAACGACTATAATACGAGCATCAGAATTTTAATTTATCTCATCAATTTTTTTTTTGTATTTTTTTTTTTTTTTTTATTTGTTCCTTTTTAAATTTATCGGCAGATGTTGATATACATATATATATATTTATGTGTATAATTTTTCGCCGTTTTTTTTTTTTTTTGTTTTTTTTTTTTTTTTTTTATCCCATGCGATAGTGTGGCAAAATTATTTTAGTTTATTTGATATTCACTCTATCCCATCTGTAAAATCATAAATATTATATTTGTGTCCGAACAGTAGGTTAATACAAGTCAAAAGGTGCAATTTTGGCTTCGGCAAGTTGGTCCATAGTTTAGTTTTTATTATTTAGGGTGAAAAATTTTTTTTTTTTTTTTTTTTTTTTTTAAAGAGTATCCTATAGTATCTGATATTCACACGTTACGGTATTGACTATCTTGAAATTTTATTCACTACGTTCAATGATGATTATTACAAAAAAAAAAAAAAAAAAAAAAATGTCCATGTTCAAATTATATTAAAAAAAAAAAAAAAAAAAAAAACGGACCAGCAGATCAAATTACTCATTGCATCAATTTCCAGCAATTTTCATTTGATTTGTATTTATTTTCCATCTTATTTTAATGAAGAAAAATTAATTCGTACATTTTTTTTTTTTTTTTTTGTTTAATATTTTTCAAGTATTACCAAAATTTCGTTTATGATTTTCCAATTATTCAAGGAATCCGAAATTTCTTGAAAAAAAAAAAAAAAAAAAAAAAAAAATCTAAAACACGAATTTATCAAATTCACATTATTCTGCAACTCGCGAATTGCTGGCAATTGACTTGAAATTGTAGAAAAAGAAAAAAAAGATATATGAATAATGAGATGACTGTACTTAACGAGTTTTGAATGAACGTTAATACAGTCAACTTTCATCCAACCCTACATACACACAACAAATAAAGTAACAAATAGTAACGCGAGATTATTAATTCACTGATTGGGTAAAAAGACAAACAATAAGTTCGCCGCTTTAAAGTCAATCAGAGAGACCTGTATTCCACGCCACTAGTCGAAAAAAACAATTATCATTGGGTTTGCCACTGTGTAAATATCGAATGCAAAAAAAGAAAAGAAACAAAACAAAAAAAAAAAATATATATATATATATATATGTATCTATACATGTATATACATATATGTATATATACACATAATACAGCGTCGCGTAAACGATTGACTAAAAAATAATGTTATCGAAAAGAATAGAAAAGAGACAGACAGTTGTGCAAAAATTTCTATTTTTACTGAAGTGATTGCTATGTCGAATACGAGCGCATTAGGTTTATACCTATATATAAATGGAAAAGTGTTGGTATAGAAAAGAAAAGAAAAAAAAAAGAAAAAAAAAATATTGCATTCTTTTTTTTTTTTTTTTTTCTTTTCTTTTTTTGTATCTTTTTTTTCTTCTAGCGATAATAAAATCTGAGTCTTTCACTATCATTGACTCGTAAGCTGTTCAATTAACACAGGTTGTTATTGTACAAGCATTTTCAAGTGTGGTATTTGAGAATTGCAAATTGAAAAAAAAAAAAAAAGAAGAAAAAAAAAAAAAAAAAAAAAGGAAATAAGTCCGGTTTTAATGATGCACAGATAATTATACTTATTAGATTTGGTCAGATATTTTGCTGTGAAAGCAGATTTTATTATCGTTTCTATGAAAAATAAGAATATAAAAAAAGAAAAAAAAAAAAAAAAAGAAAGAAAGAAAAATAACTTGACACTTCTGTCCATTCGTTTAACGATATCCAACACTTTGGTTCCCCGATGCACTTGGCCAACGTTTATTGAATCACGATCAAATGATAAAATTAGCTGTGATGATGACCCTATAGGTACTACTAATTTTTAATTGATAACGGATCGATTTAAAATATATATAAAAAAAAAAAAAAACAAAAAAAAAAACAAAAAAAAAAAATGAAAATGAAAATGAAAATGAAAAGAAAAGTAATTAAGTATGTATATGTATAATGATAATAATTTTAATATTTGGATATAAGGTGATGATGATGATTTCTGTGCGCGTTCTAATTGCTAATATACCGCACTACGGAGTGTGCGAATGTTGAAAGCAAAAAGTTTAAGCTGTAATTATAAATTAGCTAATAATAAATTGGCTGTAATTATGTGGTTACGGAAACAAGCAGACAATTTTTTTATCACTGTATAAGTTTTCTTCTACATAATTACATCCATATTGCTATAGATTTATACGCATTGGTAAGCACTGGGCCGATTACTTTATGCAGTCACAATTGTTGCAATATTGTTGTATTTAAAAAGAAAAATTATAACTTTGGAGAAATTACGATTTTTTTTTTTTTTTTTTTTTTTTAAATACGAGATTACTTAATTATTGTACAAACGCCGATCAGAACATAATGAATTCAGGTACTCTGTAATGAGTTTTACAAGCTAATTGAAAACTCAAATTGTATTAAATTTTAATCTACTTATCGGACGAAAACTTTAGCTTAAATTAATCTACCGAATAAAATTTTCGTCATTAGATATTCAATTATTATTTTCTTGCTGTAAATTAGAAACGAAAAAAAAAAAAAAAAAAAAAATTAATAGCCACATTATAAACTTAATTAATTTATTGAAAATAGAATCAAAGGATGGTTGAGAATAGGGTAACAGCAAAGTGATTGAATACATGTAATGGGAATTAATTTTAATGCTGTTGTATCTCTCACGGCCATCTTTCTCTCTCTCTATCTCTCTCTCTCTCTCTCTCTCAATATGTGTACAACGAATTTTCATTATGAATAAAAGGCCATTAAGAGTAGTTCTTTCAATTTGATGATATATTTCGTAAAAATTAAACGAAAAAATGAATAAATTTAAAATCGTAATTTCAATAAATATGTAACGAATTATTTAGGCCCAGTTTGCTAAGCCAATATTAATGTGATATTGTAACGTACAAACAAATTCATCGCAATGAACTCGCAACTGCGCAAGGGAATCGCATTTAACACGCCCGTGAATCTCTTGTTAATTGTCACCGGCCCCTAATTCCACAGTCACAAATATAGTAAATATCGGCAATTAATTAATTAATTAATTAATTAATCAATCAATCAATCAATCAATGAAAGAATTGCAATGAATTGAATTTTCTTTTATTATTAAGCAAGACAAATAATAATTGTCGAATTTGATTCAAATCCCTTTTAATGAATTATCCGGGGCTATTTAAATTCGAATAATAATCAATTTCTCAATACGTAACGTACCATGTAACATGGCAAATATTGTGCGTAATAGTTGATGATATGAAAATTATAAGTACCTCTATGCATACTGTTTTTATTTTAATTTTTAAACTTGAGCGCATATATATACATATATAGTAATTGTAATCTAATTTCTATCATTAATCTTGATGTTTTACGGTGATATACATTATGCTATGTTACAAAGTCTATCGAAACCATATACATATGTATATATACATTATATGTATATGGGTCAACGTTGTAATTAGAAAGTAGCACGTGCAAAAATGATGGGGGCTTGTGACATTACTACAATATCATATCATTCTAATCTATAAATGTGTTTAGCGTTTATAGTGGAATGAAGAATAAATGTTATTATTATTATTATTTTTTTTTTTTTTTTTTTTTTTTTTTTTCAAATTTTTTTTTTTTTTTTGTTTCAAGTATCAAATTGGTCTTTACACATGTCTTTTAGGCTCTGTATATGTTGATGGTCAAAATTACTTTGTTATTTTTAAATTTGTACCAGGACTCAGATTTTGAACAATTTGATTTATATTATTCGAATGTGGTTTGTTTGAATAATTCAGTTAACTATTATGGAAGTAAATTATTTGATTAAAAGAAAAAAAAAAAAAAATTAAAAAAAATTAAAATTAATAAATTACCTAACTTGTGATCGAAATAGACGTCCTATACTTCAATTTTTGAGACTGGTACATTCAATATATATATATAAAAAAATAAAAAAAAAAAAAAATTTTTTTTTTTTTAGTGTATCCTGGTGAATTATGAATTTGCATATCTATGCGCGGCGACAACTTGTCCAAGCGACAGTACTGTATTCATTATTACATTAAGCAAGACAAAAAAACAAAGTCTGGATTCAGTCTTGTATATCTCAGCTATTTAAACATACCTAGAAAATGTCTTTTCGAACGAAATATAAAGAAATAAAATGAATAAAAATAAAAAAATATATATATATATAAATATATACTCACATATATGTATATATATATATTCAAAGACTCTGTACGTACGCTGATTTACAAAACTGAATCTAGACCAACATTCTCTCACAATACACTGGTTATTATATTTAAGCATTAAATTTAGATTAAGTTTGAAGTGAAAAACTGTGGTTTTAGATTCAGAACAACATTTCCAAAAAAAAAAAAAGAGAAACATATATATATATATATATCGAAGACGTTGTATGTTCCAAAACTGAATTCTGAAAATAACTCGCGTATGTATAATGTAGGAGATTTTACGAGAGAAAGAGCTTTTAAATAATTCTTATTTTCTTTCTTTTTTCTTGTTTCCATAGTATATGTTTATTTTTAGCCACTTTTTGGAATGATCAAATTTTACTTGCTTTTACATTTTGAGTGCAAACGCATATTTAGAAAAAGAAAGAAAAAAAAAAAAAAAAAAAAAAACCACCGATAAAATGAAGACAAATCAACCAAAATGACGATGTTTTTTTTTTTTTTTTTTTTTTTTTCCCTCGCTCTTTAATAAATCATCGTAAATAAATGTTATTAAGTTTATGTATATGTACATGGCGGACCTGTCTACGAATAAGATTTAAGGAGCTTTAAGTAAGGGTGAAACAAGGGTTTCTTGCCTGCTGCGCAATAGGGCAACGTACTGATTATTTTAATAATGAAGATTTGATTATGTAATATATATATATATATCTATATATATACATTAAAATATATATGTTATATATATTTACATACATATATGTTATATCATGTTCTTGTGTGAAAAGAAGAAAAAGAAAAAAAAAAAAAAAAAAAAAAAAAAAAACAAACGTATTCTTAAAACATTTAGGGATATAACCATGAAAAATACAGTCAACATAATATAGAGTGATCCATAGTTTATATTGCGCATTTAAAATATGGATCATTCTATGCTATATAATATACATATAAGTACATTCGATTCTTAGCTAAGGGTTTTTTTTTTTTTTTTTTTTTTTTTATTTTATTTTATTTTATTTTATTTTATTTTAATTTTTTTTTTTTTCTATCTTTTAAGGGGGGACAGTACTGAAAATTTGACAAAAACCGTTTTTTATTATTTTAAATCACCAAAAAAGGTCCGATCAAAAATCGCTTCCTACAATTTTTAGATATTGGTAACATGTGTATTGAAAAAAAATATCAACCTTCTGCAATGAAAGTGTATGCGCAGGAGATCTTTTGCAGAAAATTTCCTTCGAATCACTGCGAAAGGTCTCCTGCGCATACACTTTCATTGCAGAAGGTTGATATTTTTTTTCAATACACATGTTACCAATATCTAAAAATTGTAGGAAGCGATTTTTGATCGGACCTTTTTTGGTGATTTAAAATAATAAAGAACGGTTTTTGTCAAATTTTCAGTACCGTGTCCCCCCTTAACACTTATAATATGTACGAAAAGCATTTTTGTTTTAAGAGATTGTCACTGTACAGAGCATTGTTTGAGTAGCGGTAGTCCATTATTAATGCGTGTTTTGTGGTATGTAAAAAAAAAAAAAAGAAAAAAGAAAAGAAAAGAGTTTCGTTTCCTCAGTGGATTAAAAATAATCGAAACATGTTTTAAACCAGTTTATATTGCAAACTTTTGTTTCAAATTAATAGCCTTCTGTGACTTTAAAATTTTATTTTATTTTATTTTTTATTTTTTTTATTTTTTATTTTTTTTTTTTTGTTTCTCTAATTATCAACGTTGCGTCAAGATACTCAAAAAATATTTGGATAAGCAAAATTCTGTGTATATTTTATATATCTATGTATATATGTATACATAAATGTATGATACCAAAATTTGTAAAGCAAGATCGTCAAGTCAAGAATCTGGAATCGAAGAAAAGAAAAGAAAAGAAAAACGAAAAAAAAAAAAAGAAGAGAAAAGGAATATGGAAAACGCAAGTGAGAGGAGAGGCTCGTTACGCGCAAGTATGAAGGCCGCAAGCGCATCGCATTGTTTTGCGCGTAAAACAGTACTTCTGTGTTTGCGCGGCGCGTGCTTTACATGGATATGGGAAATTCTGCGTTTTAAGTAAAAAAATAAAATCGGCACAACATTCGCTGGATAAAAACTACATTGGAATGCTATGAGAGATTTTTGAAGAAACTATTATATCGTACGATTCTTGTTAACGAAACAACACTCATGTCATCTGAAAATTGAGAAAATTGAAACTATGATTTGATACACGAATTTTACATTTCTTCAATACGGATTTCACAACGTTATAAATGAATAGCAACGAAAATTATTTTACGTTCTGCCCTGTACAATATACTACCTATATAATATATTTTAAAATTCATTTATGCCTGGAACACACGAAACAAATATCTTCAACACCAGCTAAAGTTGTAAAAATAAAAACAAGAAGAAGAAAAAGAAGAAGAAAAAGAAGAAGAAGAAGAAAAAAATTAAATTAAAATAATAATATGTCTTTGAAGGAACATTTCCTAAAAACAAATTACCTGAAATGTCTTGAGACAATTTTATAAAAGTATAATATATATTCTACCATTTATTTAAGTCCTATAAAGGTGAATAAATATCAATACAAGTCACATGAGAAAGTTATATCTTAGGCTTAAGACAATGTTTTGTACAAGACTGCTGAACCAAAAGTATTTTTACCAGAATTATTGGAAAATAGAACAAATACTCCCTGGAAGTTTAAGAATAGGGAATATTTTATAACATAGTTGATACTTAAAGCTATAAGTATTTCACAATAATACGCAAGAACGTTCCATGCACTGCCATAAGCAGCAGGCAGGTGATAACAAACAGCACCTTTTAATAACGCTAAGCGTGATACACTTTAAATTTAAAAGGTCGTAAAAAAAAAAGAATAAAAATAATAATAATACATAATAATAATAATAATAATAATAATAACAATAATAATAACTCATTATTTTCAAAAATAATAATCTCGTAGAATGGAATTGATTTGAATCGCAAGTTGAGAAGGAACATATTTCCAGAATTCAGTGTTGAATCGAAAAGTGTGATCCGAAAGGCCATAATTTAAGGATTCACATATATTACAACGCGAAGAAGCACCCAATGTATATCTGTAGAATACACATGGAAGAGAAGATGAAAACAAGAGTGTTAGTGAAATTAATATGCACCTGTATTCGTGGGATTCGCAAACATATATAAAAAAGCAGTCCCGCGTTTAAAAGTGTTCACATCGAATACTTTTCACAGGCCACTTGCAATGACACTTTATAAGAAAATGTATAGAAAAAATGGCTTTGAAAAGCAAAAAAAAAAAAAATAAAATAAAAAAAAATGAAAAAAAAAAAAAAAAAAAATTATAAGAAAATAAGAGAATCGTAAAATAAGAAACGTAATATGTTGAGTGAACCATGAAAAGCAGCAAGTGTCTTCCATCGACGTTGTGCAATATTAAATTAATATTCAAAGAAGATTCAAGTTACTGCTCTTCAACTTGCTGTAGATATTATATATGTATCTAAAACCACCGTTGTACGCATTCAAGCATTTTCGTAGTATGCTCAGGATTTATTGAACATCACAAAATTAAAAAAAGGCATGAATGGAAACCAATAATGAATTCTGTGTTATTTAAACGTTACAAAAGTATACTGATCTCAAACCGATTATTATGTACATAAAATGAAATTAAAACGAAGAAGAAATTACATATATTCAACTGACAAGAAGCCACAAATAAGTTTGCCGTTACATAATTTCAAAGTTATCAATCATTTATGCCTAAAACTGTGTCAGATTACAAAACAGTCAAAATTTCGAACTTATATAAATAAATTAATCATTTGGCAAGAAGGAAACATAAATTTCGAAGAAACAATATCAACTGCAAAGTATGGATCTAATCGCTCCTCCATTCACTATACCTGTAACCAATGTGATGTTGAAAATTGGGCATCTGCATTTCAAAGATTCATTACTTCATCAAATTACGATAAATATATATTATATATGATTTACAGACACAAGAACAATCTATTATCCAAAGACAAATTACATTTTTACACTACTTTATCTGCTAGTATCTATTATCACTTTACCAAATAACTATCCTTTATCCCTGACTTTCAATAAACCACATTGTTCAAAATAAATAAATATCCATACAGAAATATTTCCAAACTTTCCCACTTTCCTTAAAAAATTGAATTCAAAATATTAATCCCATTAAAATTTAGTCCTTTATTGCTTTTATTCAACCCTTCCCCACATCCCTCTGTATCCCATTTCCTTTAGGGTCCTTTTTAGGGCCCGCAAATGATTCAATGCAAAGAACGATCTGAACTTTCACGTATAACGTGAACTGCACAAAAGTGCTAAATCTGTCCTTTTAAGGACAAAATTCCGCAACTGTTTGGAATACGCAAACAAAACTTAACGCAAGATGTACGTATCTACCGTGGAATTCATCTGGAGGAAGGACGATCAACAGAGTATCTAGTCTTCTGGTTCAATGAGCCCTCGCCCTCGAGAGCGGAGGCTGCATCCGTAACATTTTATTCCGAAGAATTGGTAAAGTATAAAATATGAATTGAATAATCTGAATCGGGTTGAAGTTCGAATGTTCGTAAAAAAAAATCATTATTTTAGGATCCACATTTTGTTGGAATTGCTAAATACGTGGTAGATATGTTTAACTCGATTGGGAAAATTATTATTCACCATATTTTACTGTTCTTGAAACATTCGAGTCCTAAAGTAGAGACTTTTTATACCATTATTTTTAAAGACGCGTATATATATTTTCAAAACATAATTCAGATGAAATTGCAATTAAATAATGAGTCGTCTATGCTAATTTTTGGGATAAATTTGAAAACAAGAATAAAATTTCGTCAACATTGGACATAACTTTTCTAGGTATAGGATTATTATAAATCTTGTTTTTTTTTTTTTTTTATCGTTTTTTCGGCAATATTTTACCCATTTATTAATATTTTTTAGATTTTATCATGATGTTAAAATTTGTTTCTTGGATTTTGAAATTAACATGAAGTTTTTTACAATCCAATAATCCCAAGTATAAGACGTTGGTAAATGAGTATATAATGTCTATATAACTTGATAAATAAATATATTCCCTGGAGACATAACAGTACTGGGCTGTGTCCTACTTTGATATCCCCATGGTATTGGGAGCTGGAACCTGTTTGAAACTACCAGTTCCTACTTCATCCTTCATGCTTTCAAGAACGCCCAACTTACTGCTGTGGATGTCTGGTATATTTTCAAGATGTTCAGCCCGTTCCATACACGAAGAAAAACATCTACCTACCTATTATATCGAGAAATATCTGGTTATCTTTACCAGTAAAATAACATTTTTGTAACAATAAACTTGAAAACTAATTGGCAAATATATATGTAAATCTGAAATAAATTCGAATATATTGAATACCCGTGCATTTCTGTATGTATCATATTACAGGTGAACACCTATTCGATGGAAAGTCTGAAAGACTGTTTACGACTTAAAATGTGTGAAAAATTAATTTCTGCATTTATTGTAGGTGGTTAAAATTTGTGATAAAAGTTTTTATTACCGAAAAATAAAGAATAATTTTAAAACTAGTTTGATTTTTAAACCTATACCAGTAGATTCCTGAAACTTATTCTTAGGTTGTAGAAGCTGTTCACTTTCACCTCACGTCGTCGCTTCGACGTAGAATAACAGGTAATACGTTTGTATCTATACTTAGCAAGGCGGATATTTAAAGCAGTTGAAAGTAGTGGCGTTATTTAACTTTTATATTCATAATATATACAATGAGATTCAAATTTAACGTAGATGTATTAAAATTCGATTTCCTAATTATCTAATAGTGGAAATCAGAGTGCGAATATTTTCTTATCATTATTATTATTTCCGAAGTTTGTATAGGGGATGTAACTAAAAAATAGGAAAATTATCTAAAAAACGTTTATTAATAATAACATGTTCAGATACGCTTTTTTTTTTTCGAACTACAACCCTTGCTAAATTTTCGAAAATGTTAAGACAAAACAATAATTCAAATACAAATACTGTGCAAGAGGCTCATGCAAGATCAAAGTGAGTTCAATGTTCTACGAATTGTTATATTAATTTCGATATTTTACAACGCCGCCGTAATACTAAATATATGAAAATAAATAAAAGTTAGAAAAACCTATATTTGAATTATCTACGGACTTAGTGATAACGAGTTTTGAAATAAGGCGAATAAGAGCGCGCAAAAATGTCACAAGGTCTGATTGGCCCCGAGTAAGAAGCTTCAACCAATCGGGATCAGCGGATCCGTTCTTCACTCCATCTTCACAGTAATTTTCATCTCTCAGCCAATAGACGGCGACTTGTTATTGACGCTAATATAGGCTCGTACTGTGATTGGCCGGTGTCGAATCAGTGGATCGAGTCGCAGTTGCGGATGGTTACGCTCTTGACAGAAAGCGATTTTGTTGTGACATTAAGTTCAGTAATTCAGCAATAAATGATTCAGCCTTTCGTTTTGCGAATTACCTATACCTTCGTTACCTGCGTTTCGATTTTGGGATTTGTCTTCAGCACACAAAAAAAAAAAAAAAAAAATCAAGAGTAAGATAAATCAGAGCGCATGCGCCCCTATCGTATAGACTCCACCATACACAACCCAAGTCTTCTGGACAACACGTAATTGCACATTTTTTATAGGATGTAAAAATTTGTGTCGCGGAAACTAGTAGTAAAATTAACGTAATAATAAATATCTACCGATATATCGGACGTTTCATGAGAAGACTTTACGTTATATTAATGTTATGTCAAATTCTTGAAATTATTTAAAATGCCTCGGATTTATTCGATCAATTAAATTCTAGGCAATATTAGGCATAGAATTGACAGATGTGAATCCCCGAGGATTTAAAAAAAAAAAAAAAAAAAACGAGAAAAATAAAAAACGTATTCATATGGGTACTAAAATGGACTGTCGTCGCTTTGTAACTTGTTTACATCAAGCTCGTTTGAGGTTAGCAACGATTCGAATCATCCACGAAATATAAAATCTTAGTCTGCATGCATTCCGCGACAATGCTCTTCGGTCATATTATATTATATTTATAAGCTATTCTAAATCTAAATATTAAAAATGCTTTATTTCTTTTGTTTAATAATAATATTTGTGTTTCTTATTATTTCAGCATATTTAAATCTGCTAGACAATAGCTTAATATCAGAATGCCTCAAGAATCGGCAAATAAAAAGCTGGTAAATCCTAAGACGCTGCAAGTTCATCAAATAGGAAATCGACAAGCTCAACAGTCCCCATCGTCGTCTACCAATCAAAGGGTACTTATTCTATCGACCCCAATTAAACTGAAAGATGGTACTATAAATATGGAGCAGCGAACTATACCTCTTAGAATTGAGAACAGTCAGTTAACAATAACGGCTACAGAAAACAAGAATAAAATTATTTCTTTGAAGCGAAATGCTGAGCCACCGCCATTGGCTCTGCCTATTAATCAGCTGAATAAAAAGTCCCCAACATTTGTAAAAAACGAAGTTGGTCAAGTGATGGGAAAGCTTACACCGCTTGGTAAATTCTCAAAAATAACACGGAATGCTTTAGCTCCTAAAAGCACCACTCCAACTTCTCCCGAGGCAAAAAATGTCGAGCATAAATTCTCAAAGTCAAAAATAAACAAGATAGTTAAACTAGAAGAAGAGCTTGGTGAAAGTCTGGATTCAAAAGAGAAAATAAATTCCAATTCTACGTCTGAGATTAAAATTAAGAATACTGCCATCGCTCCGTTGGCGGTAGTTCCAAAAGTTGAAGACTCTAAAGAGACACTGATAACTATTACCGATCCTAAGCCAAAGAAAAGAGTACACCTTGTACTTAAAGGGTATAAAAATATGGCTAGTATTGGTCAGACTGGGACAAAAATAAAACTGATTCCATTAGACCATTGGAAGTTAGATGGGAAATCACATTTGCTAAAAACACAGTCGACCGGTTCGATGATTACACAGCCAAAAATTGTTGATGTTAGGAGCTGTTCGGTTGATGAAATGAACCAGGCAGAGGATGCGCGTTTCGGTGGAAATAGACCGCGCTCCAATTATGGTAAAGAGGATCTCGGTATTGTTAATATATTGGAAAAAGATCCTTTGGATATTGGTGAAATGATTAAAGAAACGGGAAAAACAATGGCGCATTCGTTGGAGAGACATTCACCAAAGAAAGTTTTAGATATAAATAAACAGTCTGAATTGGCCAAACAAGTTCATGCGATTGATAAACCTGACTCGATTCGCACGATATCAGAATCTGGGAGAGTGAATAGCTCCAAGATTCTCACCTTGGCTAAAGGTGGGATGAGCGTAGAGCTGAAATTTGATAATAGAACAAAATTGCAGAGAGTTTGGCCGAAGAAAAGTAACGTTTTGTTAAAAAATTCTATGCTCGATTCAAACACGAGTGAAATGGTAGCAGAGAATTCTAAAAAACTTGATCCGGTGATCATTAATATAGCTGAAAATGGTGAAGAGGAAATAGAGGTGAGAAAAATTGATGTAAATAACGATGAACTCTATAAACGGTTTGGGATAAAAAAGGATAACGCTACACCAACGGAAAAAGCAATGTTATCATACATCGGCAACCTGAAGAAGAAGCTTGCGCAGAGTCAGAAAAGTAGAGTTCAAGCACTAACAGCATTACAGCCAAGAGAATATCTCGGTAATAATAATTTATCGAATATTCAGAGAAGATTTGTAGAATCGCAGCTTAGAAATTCTGGGAGAATAAAAAAGCAGCAACGATTTATGAGAACGGACTTAGTTATGGCTAAAGATGTACTAAAAGCAACGGGACCTAGGGGTTACAGTAATTTGAGAAAACTTTTTTCTCTTCCTGATATGAGCGCCGTTGTTAAAGGAATATCTAAGACCTAATTTAATAAAAGGAACTTTATCACAGTAATTGAATTTTTAACACATGGGAATGTTAGTTTAACTAGCAAGTCTTTGGGGCGGTTGATAAAATTGAAAATTACAATTATTTGGAGACTGAAAAACGCCATCGATATACAGCTTCTATTATTAATTATGAATTGAGAACTCTAATATTTTCCGATAATTTGAATAATTTTTTTGGAACCTTGAAGTGTTCAAAACTGTGAAAATTATGATAAAACACAGTATAATTAAACTAGGATCGGTATGAAACAAAGCTGTATCTATATATATTAAATCAGTTAATACATCGTTTCATAATAACATCGTATAGCTATGGCATTGTACTTTATTCATTTCATTTACATAATCTTTTATTTTTTTTTTATTTTTTTTTTTTTATAAATTAAAATAAATAAACTACCTATTAAAAATACCATATAGGTACTTTGACGTGCAATTGTTGACTGTTCAAGTAGCTCATGTTAGTTATATATATATTATAAATATTTTATGTATGAGAGTTGTATAAATGTAACTATCATAGAGACCTAATTAACATTCAAGATTCAAAGAATGATCATCATTGTGTTAATGACTCACAATGCCTAATAATAATTGACGAATTATATCGATTTCTCTATTATGTACCATAATTACGTAGCATATATATATATATTCAATAATTGGAAATGGAATTTTGCATTACATTACATTTAATAAAAAATTGTATTTATGTACCATAAATTAAATCATCGATCGGTAGTCTATAACATTCATTTTCATATTATCAATTATTCAATCGATAAATCAACAATTAAAAAGAACAAAGAGAACTTGTTCTTCGAAAATTTGTATTTGCCGCCAAATAATCGTAGTCGTCTATAATTGGTATTCCTGCGGCTAGGGCATTTCTATCTGGCAGTGTTGCCAATGTGCGGATTAATTACCCGAAACGCGGGTAATATTAGCATTTACAGGTAATTAAACGTGCGGGTAATTTTTGAAAACTTATCAATAATCCGCAAATTAAATTTAACATGGATTAAATCCTGGAAAATTATCATCTGGAGTGAATATTATTTCTATGAATGAGAATTGGCAACACTGTTTTTCGGCATGGCGTCCACCGACGAGTTTGTAAACTCTTGATGAATAGCATTTGTGTATAACGAAAAAATTTGTCAGAATAATTTTCACATGTAAATTTTTAATATTCACATAATAGTAAGAGTTAGCTAGTGATTAGCGATAAATAAACATCTCGGTATTTGTCTCGATGTTTATAATTAACGTGAAGTACGTCAAAACGCTTATAACTTTATTTTAATAAAAAAATTACTCCAGTCAAAGGTATACGATCTACACTCACAGTAGTAACATGGCGACACTAAAGAAACAACCTATAAAATAATAAACAAAATTTATCCTACAATTTTTAGATTAATAAACGATGAATAAACGCCGACGAACTTCTTCGGTTGCAAGTCGAGGCACTGAAGATGATCCCGACGATGTGCAACCAGAACCAACCAAACGAAGGAGAAAATTAGATCCGGTAAGATTTTTTCCTATTATTACACCTACTGATAAAAAATTAATAGACTAACAACAATAAACTCTTCTTTTTTTTTTTTTAATCATTATACACGATTTAGTGATAAGATTCTCAGTTTGCTTTTTTTTCACACTTTTATATTTCGGAGTAAATCTCTTAATTCATACTGTTTTTTCAAAGTCAACGATACCTTGTACCAAGTTTTCTTTATAATTTAGTACCAAACTCTTCTTCAGATGTTCGAAATAAGCTAATTTTGAAATTTACTCGTATAGAGCGACCTGTGTCAGCAATTATACGACATACTTCGTAATCAGAAAAGAGAGGATGGATCTGTGCTATGCGATGCTTTTATACGAGTTCCAAAACGTAGACAAGAACCGGGCTACTATGAGGTAGTCACAAATCCAATTGATCTATTGAAAGTTCAACAGAAACTTAAGACTGATGAATATAGAGATATGGATGATTTGGCTGCTGATATTCAACTAATGGTTAATAACGCCAAAGCTTTCTACATGGTAAATTACTTGGTTTAATATTTTTTAGATAATGTTGTTCCGTTTCGCATTCTTATTTCCAAATTAAAGAATTTTTATTGAATTTTACTGCAGATGAATTCTTTTGCTAATTTTTATTTGAAATTTATTTAAAATTGGTGTTATTTTGTGCAGCGTACTTCACCAGAATACAAAGACGCTACAGAGCTTTGGGAATTGTGTCTGAATACTAAAAATCGAATAATGGATGAGTACGAGGATTCGGAACCAAAGGGAAAAATAATTCTCAAGGTTGGCAGACTGGTAAGATAATTACGAGACCCTCGCAGATTTGATCTCAGACAGATTAAATATTTACACGTTTTTGTCGCAGGCCAGGAAAGTCAATACTCGACAAGACGATGCCGAGGATACTTCAGAAAGCTCTACCAATCCTGACGAGGAGTCTATGCAACCTTATGAGGACCTATTTGCTGCAGTTATGAGCGCAACGGATCCACAAGACAATAACAGACCACTGCATACTCCGTTTCAACTCAGGCCATCAAAAAAGGTGTAAATCTTTGCTAGAATTTAATATTTCTGTGAAGTTAGATGTTGGAAAAATGATTATTTGCTAAACAGATTCTTCCAGTTCTTCAAATTGAATAAAATTCTTCAATTAGGTATCAGATTGATCAATTATTCATCTAATAATTGCGTTTTTGAAACTTTGTTCCAGCTTTACCCCGAGTATTATGAAGTGATTGAGAATCCAGTGGATTTAAAAACAATTGCACGAAGGATTCAAGAAGGAGCATACGCAGGGCTAATCGAAATGGAAAGAGATCTGATGCTGATGTGTCGTAATGCTTGTCAGTTCAACGAACCAGGTTCACAGATATACAAGGATGCAAAGTTGTTGAAGAAGATAATTGTCTCGGCGGCTAAAAAGCAGGAATCAAACTCTGCTAATATGTTGCCAAAAATTACCTCCACTGCAACTTCTACTAGGAGTAAAAGGGGGAGAAGTGCTGGCCAATCTCTCGTAGCAACAACAGCTGCGCTTCCCGATGAAGACGAAGATGAAAGTGATGACGAAGAGGAGGATGTTAACGATGGAGAAGAATCTGACAATCCGCAGTGGCAGCTATTCCAAACTATTAAAACTGCTCCTAATAGCCAAGGTATTATTACTATCAATCTATGTTTTGAATATTGTTTAGATACCTGTTATGTAATTTAACCAGAGTTTATGAGAGATCTATTTTTTATTCTAGGTGTACGGATGAGTGAATACTACTGGAAATTACCTTCTAAAAGATTATATCCTGATTATTACAAGGCAATCAAAAATCCGATATCTTTATATCAGATACGAACTAAAATAAAGGTAAAATAGGAACGATGGTTTAGTTTTAAGTTAGTTGTATTTCTTGAATTATTTTTTTATACAATGTTGAGAAGAACTAAACGATTGAATTTTTTTGTTTCATTTTTTCAGAAAGGAGAATACGGGACTGTTAGCGAAGTCGCAGGTGACATGAATATCATGTTTGAAAATGCCAAGAAATATAATGTTCATACATCCCGTTTATATAAGGTAAATTTTTTATCCACAAATTATTTGAAATCGAACAAAATATGGAGAGATATTAAACTTATTTTTACAATTTTTACAGTGTGCTGCAAAGTTGCAGAAGATTATGCAAGAGAAGGTGCAGGAACTTCTAGAATTTGATCAGGTAATAACCAATTTCAACTTTTTACTTTATACATTGCTTCTGTCCTCATATCATGTGCCTTGATGCTTTAACTTCTATCTCATAAGTTTCAAGATTATTGGACATTATAAGAAATACGTAATAAAGATCTGCAACATTTAGCTTCATTGTTGGATTCAGTATGTTTTTTATATAAACTTATAATAATTCTGATATTTGATTTCAGGATTCGGAATCTGACAGTGATTCTGAAAATAATTTGCAGCAGCCAAAGCTGATAAAACGTGCCTCGAACGTTTTAACAAGAGGAAAATACAAAGATAACATGCCATTAAAAAAGAGATTGCATGTCCTTGTCAAGTGCGTAATGGAATACGTTGTAAGTACTTCCAATTTATTGCGTTTATATTTTAAACAATCAACGTAACACATGCGATGACATTTCAGTGCGAAGATGGTAGACAGCCTATGCTAATGTTCATGGAAAAACCGTCAAAGAAATTGTATCCAGATTATTATCAAGTTATTCAGGAGCCCATAGACATGCTTGGCATTGAAGCTAACATCAAAGCCGAAAAATATCAAAATGAAAATGAACTGATTGCTGATTTTAAGGTAAATTACCCGTCATGATGCAAATGTATAACATCTCTATTATCGTTCACCTGAATGTATTCGAGAAATATGTTTGCTGGATTTCTTCCAATTCGTTAATCATTACAGTTGATGTTCAACAATTGTCGTCAATACAATGAAGAAGGGTCACTTATCTACGAGGA
Organism: Tenthredo mesomela; assembly: GCA_943736025.1. NCBI lineage: Eukaryota > Metazoa > Arthropoda > Insecta > Hymenoptera > Tenthredinidae > Tenthredo > Tenthredo mesomela. The sequence goes on from OX031013.1 coordinate 10,490,734, forward strand.
CGCTAATGTGTTGGAAAAGGTTTTGATGGATAAAGTAAAAGAGCTGGGGCCCTTGCCCGATTCTATTAAACCAGTGAAATCCGCAGCATCTACGCCTACAAGAAACGTAGGGTATGTATATTAGGATTAGGATCATCATACGTGCCTCTGATTTCTGTAATGAATAACAATATATTTTCGATCTTTGTAGGAGGCCTAAAAAAGTTGTACCTCTTCATGTGCAAAAGCTACGAACAATGTATGATACAATAAAAGAATATCATGACGCAAAGGGAAGACAGTTGTCCCAAATATTCATGAAATTGCCAAATAAAAACGAGTATCCTGACTACTATGAGGTCATCAAGCAGCCAATGAATATGGAAAAAATTGCTTCGTCTTTGAAGAACAACGGATACGAAAGCCTAGATGATCTAGTTTCAGATTTTATACTCATGTTTGATAATGCTTGCAAATATAACGAGCCTGATTCTCAGATATACAAGGTTTGTTGTCATGGGGCAATCGCTCTATTTTCAACCGAATTTGTATAAATTACAAAGCCAAAACTTTCGAGTTCTAATTTAATGAATGAATTCTTACGTTTCGCCGATTAATTTAATCTATTATCTTACAGGACGCATTAATTCTTCAGCGATTAGTGCTACAGACTAAGGTACAACTAAGCGAAGACGATGAAAGCGTTCCTGACGTTGCTGCTGCAGTACAAGAAATATTGGCCACTATATTCACTGCGTTATACAATCATCAGGATGAGGAAGGACGATGCTATTCAGATTCTATGGCCGAACTACCTGAACATGATCTTATTGATGGGAAAAAGTGGGTTGAATAAATTTCTAATAATGAAAAAATTGAAACAGCAGGCAATTAGGCAAAATTATGAACCAAGGCCACAGGTTCAGCTGAACAATATATAATGTAAAACCATTGTTTTCAGAGTGCGAGGACTATCTTTGGACTTGATAAAACGTAGATTGGACAGAGGAGCCTACAAAAGATTGGACAGATTTCAAGAAGACGTATTCACGTGTCTTGAAAGAGCGCGAAAACTGTCTCGCAGTGATTCCCAGCCTTTTGAAGACAGCGTTGAGCTTCAAGCATTTTTTCTTCGTACACGTGATGACGTTACTCGAAGTGGAGATCTCCTCCACTCTCCGGCCCTTAACTACACGCTTTTGGACCTATCGGCTCAAGTTGCTGAATTAAAACGTATAAAACTTCAACAGGAGTTATCATTGCCACAGGAAGAAGAGAGCTGCGATGCTACTGCCTTTAAGGTAAGGAATTTTATAGAGCTGACTTTTCTCGGACTAGAATTTTTGCGATAAGAATAACTCAAATTCCAGGATGTTGGCCACGCTAGTAACACCGGAAGTAACGCTAGTGATGGAGGTGCGACGATGAGTTTTAACCAAGAGGTATACAGGGCCGGTGATTTTGCTTATGTAGAACCGACAGAACGAGGAATGGAGTTGAGCGTTATACTGATAGAACGTTTATGGACTAACGCTGAGGGACAGCAAATGCTTTATGGAAACATATTTTATCGACCAAGTGAAACTTACCATGTAGCTTCGAGGAAGTTTATAGAAAAGGAGTTATTCAAGAGTGATTCACATCTCGCTGTACCTTTGGCTAAGGTCGCAGGTCGATGCTGTGTCTTAAGCGTAAAAGACTATTTCAGAATGAGGCCCGAAGGTTTTCCTGAAAAAGATGTATACGTATGCGAATCACGATATTCTACCAAGGCAAGAGCGTTTAAGAAAATCAAGGTCTGGAATTTTGACCCTGATCATCTTAAATTAATTTCAAGAGATAGAGCCTTGGAAACAAAACGTGTTGTTTCTGTCTATAAAGAACGACTTGAAAAACACAAGGAAGAGATAGCCGAATTAGAAGAAGGAGAAAAACTTATTGAAAAGGAGAAGCCGGTGAGTAATTGAAAATTTGAATCTGCTGCATGATGAAATGTGAACAAATTTTTTTTTTAACAGATTTTGTTGAAATGGTATATTTCATCTTTACTTAAACTTGAACTAATGATGATAATGAAACATGAGTCTTTCTCTAGAAAAATATAGTTTGTTGAAAATTTCATATTTTCTATAGTGAAAGAAAGAAAGAAAAAAAAAAAAGAAAAATGTATCTTATGTAACTTTACCAAGTGAATGGTTAAATTCAAACACTTATCCATGATACCTTATCTAATCTTATTCACATTGTAGAATGTGATAACGTTCAATCCAGACGACACAGAAAGTACATATTATGAACAGTATAATACTTGCGTGGGACCCATAAAAACTGGTGACTTTGTTTATGTGGCAACGGACGGAGGTAGACAGCAAATATCACAAGTAGATGCGTTGTGGTCTACCAAAGAGTGAGCGGATAGAATATTTACCAAACTCTTGAAAAAAAAACTCATTATTTGTGCCTTTTTATTTGTTTAATGATTTTAATCTATTTTACACACAATTTTCAGTGGAAAATGCTTCCTCAAAGGGCCATGGCTATTAATGCCACCAGAGATACCTCATGCTCCTACAAAATTGTTTTACAAACAAGAATTGTTTCTATCTACCGTCGACGCAACTCATCCTATAGTTGCTATTGTTGGAAAATGTGCTGTACTTGATTACGGCGAATATGTATGTAGTAAGTATATCTAATATACCAGCGTTAAGGTATAACAATATCAAATATTAAAGTAGTATTTTTCTTGCTGGCTCATTGTTTCAACTACTGCTTATATATTCTTAGCAAATAGAAATATGAAGTCATAGTTTAATATAATCTGTTTTTATTGATTGAGTCTTATGATTTTTATCTTTACAGGTAGGCCAACGGAAATTCCAGAAGACGACGTATTCATATGTGAGTCAACATACGACGAGGGTAAAAATTTGATGAGAAAACTTGGTCCAGAGGGATTAAAAAAGTTTAATCACACCTCAGTGGTGACTGACGACGAAATATATTTCTTTCGAAGGCCGATCAATCCTCCTAAAGTAATAAGCTCTTTATATAAGATTTTAATGGTTTCATTTTTTTTTTTTTACATTTTTTTTTCTTTTCTTTCTTGCAAGTCTTGCACTAAAGAATTTCAAACCGTGGTAATTCAAATTCAAATCTGTATGTTCGCAACTAACTTTGAAAATTTATTGCTTTGCATGTGACATGTGTGTTATAGGTGCCAAGCGAGGTGGCTCAAGCGCAAATCCAAGTCAAGGCAGTTATACCTGCCACAGCTCATTTTGAAATGGTAATTAATAAATTTGTTAATACACAACGTGGCAAATTATAATTGTTGCTGTTTTTTTTTTTTTGTTTTTTTCTGTTTTTTTTTTTTTTTTTAATTTCTAACAAATATCTGCATGTTTTTATTACTTTATATCACAGAGTAAAAATACAGACTCATGCTATTTTAAAACATGAATTTTATCACTTATTTTCAACTCAATTATTAATCTTAATCTTTAATTATGAAATCATTAAATTGAATAATGGCTTTGCATTAGATATTACCAAATAATGTTCCACGGTCATGTTCTTAGCACGAGTATACATTATTCTGTGTATATGCATGATCTTTTCTTTTTATGCCGGCATATTCGCATTTTTACATATTTTTACTTATTTTCATTTTCCGCCATGTATCTTTCAGTCATTTCAACAAACTGTATGTAATATGTATAGCTGTATAATTCACGATACAAAAAATTATTCCATTTATTTATAACAACTATTTCAGTTCGGAACAGCGTGACAAGGGCTGCAGTAGCACGTAGCGTACTTTTCCCTTAACCGGAACCTGAATAATATTAACAATAATTTAGATTTACAGATACTTTGGGGACACTTTAATTTTTATATCATTTAACTAACAGATTGATCTTATAAGCACGAGTGAATCAAAGTTTTCACGGAAATACATATTGCTTTTCACTCCTAGACTTGGGTTGTTACAAGCTCATCAGTTTCACCCATTTTTCTCATCGTCGCATGACCCGTCTATACTTATCGTGTTATTTTATAAGCACTCTCAACTATAGGCTTCGATATTATCCAACTTGAAGTGGAAATAGTTGAAAGCAACAGAAGAATATCAAAAATCAAAGATTCTTGAGTACATTTTTCCGTTTTGCTTCGATGCTCATGATTCAATTTTTGCCCATGAGCGTTCCATTATCAGCTCCCATCACTTGAGTATTATTAAGCGTTGATGATTTCTCGATTAAAATTGAGGTCTAGATATCGCAATAATTGAGTAACTCGGTATTTTGATACTCTACTGCAATATCTTCTCAGAGGCAGCCAGAAAAATCAAAATTCCTACCACGCAAACTTACAGACTGAATTTCTGAACTAGAATTTTGTGCTCGGGAATAGATAATTTAACGTAATATAACGTAAATGGTATAGGAAGCGTCGCCGTTACTGCCGAAGCTGGAATCCGATGTATTAAGCATGGGAGTTGGATTAGGAGTTGGAATAGGAGTCGGCGTTGGAGTTGGTGAAGATAGTATGGATGCTGGCGGACCTCCGTCAGTTGGCTCAACCGAAGCTCAACCGATCCTTTCGAGCGTTCAAACACCAGTTTCAGCAAAAAAGGTACGCAATGTACAGAATTAATTAGCTCAATGATTTTTTATACATTGTATTTATAATTTGATTATATTTTTATTTACAGAAATATGCCAGCATATTTTATTTTTTGTTTTGCACTATCAAATTGTTTCTTTATTTTTTCGTATCCTTAGATCGACGAATAGTTATGTTATGTTATTTTTCCTTTAAAAGGTGTACCACAAGCAATGTTTATTTGTAAGACGGTGACATTATAATTTGTGTTTTTTTCTTCTGTTTAGAAAGCCACCGGTAAGAAATTAGTTACGGGCTATATTTTGTATTCAAGTAAAATGCGAACGCAGATTACGCAAAACAATCCCGAATCGTCGTTTGGGGAGATTAGCAGAATTGTTGGCAACGAGGTACTTATTTCTTTTTCATTATTGGTTTTTAGTTTATTTAGAGGGTTCTAAAGAAGATGTCATTTACGATTTTACTATGATATGGTGACCAAGTTGGCTATAATTGCATTTTTCGTTTTTATTCAATAAAATTATCTTACAATCATTCTCGTTCTTAATGGCTATAATAAAAAAATCCAAACATTAACATCACGCTAATCCTAACTAAACACTTTTTCTCAAAATTGATATTTCAATAATAATCTATGCATGATTCTAGTCATTTTTCAATATAACAGTTTTTTCCATAAACCGTTTTATGATTAAAATTAGTCTTTATACTTTGTACAAAAATATTTCTTATTTATTTCACCAGCCGTTATAGATCCTATCGAATAAGAAGCAGTTTATATTTGCCATAAACTCAAACTGTGTTATTTTTGTAGTATTTAGATCCTACATTTGTGTGTAACTGTAATATGATAAAAAGCTTACCCCCTAATCACAGAGTGACCCATTTTCTTTCGCATTTGCTATTCTTTTTACCTAACATTCTCTGATTTGGGTAAAGAAAAATTTATTTAATTTCTTCAACGTCATTTCAATCATCTAACAATTACACTGATACAGATTCTAATTTATCTAAATTTTTCAAGCAAATGAATGTCGATGGTATAAATTCTGCATTTTATTTTACAAACTTATTTTTGCATCATATTCTTTTCATTATTTGTAGCTGTAACTCGATTATCAGTAAATAGTAGTTATATTTTTGTACATAGTATTTGACGTACCAGTATATGATTTTGTATTTCTATTATCCTACATGTCCTTTCACCACTGCTTTACTTTGGATTAATTTTTTTATGTATATTATGATAATCTGTATCAGTGTTTTATCTGTGGATATTTTAGAATCATTTATTATTATACAAATTAGGCGGTTCTCAATCTATAAGGTCGTCATATTGATTTAACATTTCATAAAGTACAGAAAAATCAATGTAACATCTTCATTATTGTTTGAACATTTTAAAAACGTTTTTCCATTCATTGAGTAATTAAAAAGAGAAAATACAATTATAAAAATAATCCAGACCATGATTCTGTTCAAACTGTTTTTTTAGAGCATGCAATTTGGTGAATTTATTCAAACGTTGAGAATAAATTGATGATTAGTTTCGCTGTATCACATTAAAATAAATTGATGAGGTAGGTATGTATAGGCGCATCTTCTTTTGAAGCCTCGTAGGTTTTTCTGGTAGTTTAATTCTATTGGTCAACAATTAAGCCGACCTGATAACTTCATATAAAATATTGCTGGAAAAACCTCAGCCCATGTAAAAAAATATACAGAAAACAGCATAGCGTGGTATTTTACGTTATAGTGGCGGAAACTGCCTGCTGGAGAGAAGCAAGCATGGGAAGAGAGAGCAATTAAGATGAACGAAGACGGAGGACAGACTGGTACCAAAGCTGTAGCTATCATAGGGCTCGGTCCTCAGCCTGACCAGGTATTCGAATGTTGTTGGGACGGATGCGACTGGCAATTTGAAGACATGACAGACTGCATCGATCATTGTATTGCCGAGCAAAATGGTCACGTTCAAGCATCTTTTGCCAATGCCAGTCCTGGTATGTTTTTCACTTTCAATTCTTCAGTTTGATCAACGGAGTTGATATCTTATAATGTACTAGTTGAAAAGAAATATTCAGTACCTAATCCTCACTTTCCTGTATCAAATTTAAACGATAACTAACTAGATATTCAATGATAAAATCATGAAAAAATATGTTGTATAGTATTAAGTGATACTTTTTTTTTACAGATGTAGAGTTTCAATGCCAGTGGCGCGGTTGCGGTCGAACAAAAAAATCTGTTCCTCCTTTTCCAAGCGTACAACGACTCGCTAGACACGTCAAAGAAGTTCACATCCTGAAAAGTAACGGCAGAGTTGTTCCCCCCGCCGAAAGAAGCAAGTATGTATTGATGAAAATCAATTGTAAAAAATTCCTCGGATCATTTAAAATCGTGAATTCTCAAGCTTATCTGATATTTAAATATTTCAGAAATTATATGCCTTCCAAAGGACCAACGATACTACCGCCAATGGAAACTGGTGAATATACTTCTTCTATAATTGAAATTGTCTTCACTATACACATTGTATTATTATCTACCCTGTTTACTTTCCAGAAACATTAGCAGCTGCAACACAAACGAGCGGCGTCCCAGCTGTAAAACAGCCTGAGCCGGTGTTCATCACTGTGCCTCCTCGTCCCAGTCGCGTATTGCATTCTGATGCTTACTTAAGGTTTGTATTAAGACGAAAGCAAAGAATTTTAGTAGTTCGATTTGATTTATGTTTTGGTGTGAAATATATCAGAAGATTTTCTTCCTTTTTCAGATACATCGAAGGTCTTAACTCGGAAAATCGTTACATATCAAATTGGGATAAGCAGATGAACGCCAATGCCGAGAATACGCAAATTCCAGACGTGGCAAAGCTGCCTGCAGAATGGCTAGGCAATGGAGTGGGTAATCATGGAAATGTGGTCAATGCCTTGTGGACACTCAGGGATATGATGATGCGCGACGTACTGGCAATTAACAAATCATTATAGTTCTAAATTTTTAAATACATATTATAATACTATAATAATTCGTTGATACAAGGATGACAATTTTTGAAGTTTGTCAACGCTAGATGATAATCCATTAGGGTACTAACAATAATAGCCAATTATTATCACAAAGTGCCAAATTATCAAAAGGCATCAAATTCAGTACGTCTTTAATTATTAATTAGTTAATTAAGAAACATGGTATCTTAATAAATTGCAACAACTTATATATTTTCAAATACCTATTCAATATCTATCATGTTGCTTGACTAACTGCCTGAGCAGTGTTTATAATGAAAAAAAATGTATACCTTGCGCTTATACTACTCAGGAAACAAAAAAAAAAACGAAAAAAAAAAGAAAGACAAATATGTAATAATTATTATTTTTTTTTTTTCAATCTCATTGCTAGAGAAGATAGCTATGCTTTTTGTGGCATAGATTCTTTCCAGCTGAAAACAACTCATCTAACGTTGACACGCGTCGTACTATAAGTGGCGCTAAAATATCTGTGAATGATATACTATATTCGTACGCATTAACAATAAGTTGTACTACTATCGTGTAGTTGTGTAAGTAATAAGTATAATAGTTGCGATTGGTATTAATTTTCTTTTGGTTTGAAAGATAAAATAATACAAATATTGAGATTGTTATTTAAATATACTTGTACTTTGGATATAGATTTATGAATATCTATGAATCAAATTAATGCCTCAAACTAATAGTATACAGATCTAAGCCCCTTGACTCAAAAATCAGACACACGTCCCCCGTTTTGCCAGTCACCCCATTTTGTTGGATCTTTTTCAGCGTCGCTTATCAATTCTCCGGTGTTTGGATTTGTTTTAACGAGCATTAGGTCGATGAATCTCATGCCTGGGGATACTCCTACAGATAATAAATTTTTATATCGTAAAAATGATTGAGAATTCGTTTCTTATACTACTATACATTATAGGTATAACATAGGTATTATATTATTACTGTTGTTAATTTTTGTAACATAGGCTGAAATATTAGGGAAATGGTTCTTTGATCATAGTAAATGAAATGAAATCACATCCGAAAGTATTTCGTATCATTAATATTATTCTAAGATACCTAATTGATCAAACAAACTGAATTATTACAAACTTCATTTTCGTTTCATTATTTACTCTATTAATATTATAGAAAATCTTTATTACAAGACATTTTTCTCATTACTTATTACAATAAATAACTATTTTCAAATTTTAATTGAACAATTATTTCTTTCGTGTTTTACTACCAAACCCTGCAGGTATAGTACCTAAACTTTGATCTAAGAACAGCGTCGAAACTAGGTTTTGGTATAAAAAAATTCACGTACTTGGCACAGGATCCAATTTCAATTTTTTACGAAACTCCTGCATTTTTTTTGAAGCCTCTGTATTACTGCTTTCGCTTTGATCACCAGATGAGGGCATTACCGCAGCCCTACCTCTACCTAATTGAAAAATATTTCTTTCCTAATTATAAAAACAATCGAATTTTTCTAATTCCTGATACAAAGTTGTGATTTTATCTGCTATGGAAGATCATTTTTCTACTTTCTCGTTCAAAGTACTCAAATAATCACTCCAGCTTACTTTTGCTAATGGTCCTAATTTCCTGCTGCATAGCTGCAGATCTGAACAAATTAATCCTAGCTGGTAACATATCAAATTTGATAAAGTACCGAAATAGTTATCTAATATCATAAATCTTGGAAAGATTAGAACATTTGTTTATTTTTAGAAAATCGAAAAAACAAAATAGCCTGGTTTGGTTGCCTGGGATACTTATAGTAGTTATGTATAATATGTATTGTAAGAATCAGGGTATTTTTTTCTTTTTGGTTTTTATTTTCCCCCCAAAAAACAAACTCATTGATATCAGCTTAAACTTTATTCTCATATTCACACATTCCACAGATTTACATAATCCTTTATAAATTCTAAACAAGGTATATTTTTATGCTAAAAATCTGAGACTCGACCCTTTCGTTCCCAATCTCCGTATCTAGTAGGTTCGGGTCCGCGAGGTCCTCCGATTTCTCCTGTTGTTGGATTAGTGTTATTAGGATGTGGTTCTAAAGGCTCTTTTTCTTGATAGGGATGTTTACCTGCTTCTAATTCTTCCAGTTTTCCTTCGTGTGACAATAATCAAAAGATATTTAGAATGTTATAAAATAAATTTTTTTTTTGCGTATCTAACAACAGGGTATATTATACCTATCGGAGTACGCTCTCTAAGTTTCTTTTTAAATTCTTGCATCCTAGGACTGTCCGAATCCGCGTCTGTTTTACTAGTCGAAGACAATCTCGTCGATCCTACTATAACGTAAAATGTTAGGTTAGTTTCTTCGAAACTTTTCCATTTCGTTATCTGTCTAAAAAAAATACTATAAATAATTACCCTTGTAAATTTGTCTCATACTGACAGATAATATTTTTAATTGATTCATTACGGGTTTCTTTTTAATGAAACAACTAGCAAGGCTTTCAATGTTTTTATTATTCAACTGACAGCTTCTGTATGCAAAATAGGTACAGTATATGTATGTAATGTAAAAACACACGTGACAGAAGCAGTAGACAAAGCGATAATCGTGCGCCGCATAGAGTACGAGAATTAGTTCGTAGATGGTGCTAGGAATCATAAAAGTAAAATATGTGTCTCGAAATTGCACGAGGGTTGCCGAAAGCATCGAAAGCACAGTATAGGTCGCCATTTTCTCGGGAGTTATCTGTCCGTCGTGTTTTTGATTCCTGAAGTATTTTCTCGGGCTAAAGATCAGCCGACAAAAATTCGGGCCCCACATAGTGCGGGCGTACGTCAAATGGCTTGCTTGAACACTCTTAAACAAGAAATAAAAACTCTCGAGTCCGTATTTCCCAAGAGCCATGAAAGGTTTCAGATAATGTCCGCGAGTGTCGACGAGCTCAGCTGCAGGTTCGTCGGTAAAAATGGAAAGAAATACGAGATTCACGCCAATATTACAGTGAGTTATTTATTTCATTTACATTTATAAATGATACGACTATCATTACCCCTCATCTCGTTACGTACAATCATCTATCAACGGATGAATACCCTCTGTAAACTATGCGCCACTTTCATAACGGATGGGACAAAGAAACAACAACATTTGTGTTGTTATTGGATATTTCCATTTGTCAAATGATATCTATTTAAATACCATATCATTCGCTAACTATACATTATAATTGATATAATCAAAGTTTTATCAATGACTAAGCTAATTATTATTATATTTCTATTTTTTTCGATTATATTTTTCATTTTTTAGCCCAATCAATGTTAAGGGTAGAGGTCAATGCATGTCTCAAGTTTGAGGGTAAAGCTCTACCAACAATACAACTAAAAGTCATTACCTGCACACATACACACGTACTTGTCTCCCATCTCCTATAATATTAAAAAATATCATAATTTTTTGCTAGAACCGTTTTTTTTTTTTTTTTTTTTCTCCTGGTGGTGATAATATTTCGATAATCTTTATATTTGACGATTTGTGTTTCATTATTACATTTTATTACATATTAAAATGAAAATAAATGAAATTATCTTAGATTTAATCACTTTTACAATTTTTTATCCCATTTGTTGTTTTGAATTTTTTTTTTTTTTTTTTTTTTTTTAATAAAATTCGTCACATTTTTATAGTTTTGTTATTTTACAAACCTATTTCATCCTAAGATTTTATTATAATACAAAATACTCTGATATTTTCAAACAATTTCAAAACTTAGTTACCAAATATTTTTAAAATTAAGCCTATTACCAATGAGATATTCAATAACTCAAGCTAACGTTAAGATATATAACAGAATCTGATATCACATGATGAGAAACTGGCAAGAATTTTTAATCGCAGCTCATAGAGAATCAGATAAATCTTTACAAAGTAGTAGATAAAGAAAAGTTGAGAGAGCCTTTTTTTTTTTTTTTTTTAATTGCTTTTCTGAAACTAGATTAAAAATCTATTACTTGGTTGCTTTCATTGTCAAAGTTGATAACTAATATCATAAGAAGAAAGAGAATGACATGAATAAATGATAGAAAAATTGGGTTTTCTAGTAAAATTTGTATAATTACTATTTTTAATAACTTGAATTTATTCAAGGAAACTTATCCTTCTACGCCACCAGTCTGGTTTGCGGAGTCTGAGGAAACAAGCGTGACAAATGCAGTACAAATACTGAGTAACACAACGGGCCGGGACAACCATGTAATTAATCAAGTTGGAATTCTTTTAAAAGAATTATGTCGTTTGCACTCATTGCCCGAACCACCTGACGTCGAGCGACTTAGAACAGCATTAGACCCGCTTCGATTAGGAGGAGCAGCTGCTGCTGTAGCTCAAAGAATGGAAGCCGAAGATGCGGAAGATATCGAAGACGATGAAGAAAGCGAGACTGAGGAGGACCTACATTTAGATATGGACGAAGGAGAAGCCAATGCCAAAAGCAAGGTGATAGTTGAACACGCTGTATATATTTATTCAAGGTTCATTTAATCCATAAATTATTCTTCATTTTATTTATTTCAAGAGTTAAACAGAGAAAAAAACGTTATATTATAATAGGAAATTATATAGTTCAACATTGTTGATATTTTTTTTTTTTATAACGTTTGTGTCTGTTGTTGGTCATAATATTTGTAATTGTTTTTTTTTTTTTTTTTTTTTATTTATCTCAGGGTGACGAGATGGACCTTGAACATCTGGCGACACTGGAAAGGTTGAGACAAAATCAGAGACAAGATTATTTAAAAGGATCAGTTTCAGGCAGTGTGCAAGCGACTGATCGACTCATGAAAGAATTGCGTGACATATACCGTAGTGATAGTTTCAAAAAAGGTAATATTGTATAACTTTGGAATTGATGATTGTTATACACTCGAATACCATTTTTAATATGCAATCTAAGATCAGTTACATGAATTGAGGACACAATTATTCAGAAATAACATTTTTTTTTTTTTGCTCAAGCTAATCTTCTATTCTTTGTGTTTTCATTTGTGATGTTAAATCGATCGACTTTTCTCATCTGAAAGACTGATCTTTTTTCTATTCAGGAATGTACAGCATAGAACTTGTTAACGATAGCTTGTACGAGTGGAATATCAGGCTAATGTGTGTCGATCCTGATTCACCACTTCACAACGATCTCGTACTCCTGAAAGAAAAGGAGGGCAAAGACAGTATTCTTCTAAACATGCTATTTAAGGTATATATTAAACAGACATTCATTCACCCTCTCTCATGTTTACTTAATTCCATTATGATTAATGATTGTATGTATTTAATCGCTATAGAATACCAACAACTAATGAATATCTATAAAAAAAACTTAGAAAAAAGTTTTGAATGTTGATAAAGTGGCAAAAAATGAAGAGACGTAGTTGTTGATCATTCAATAAGTATAAAAAATATTGATAAGCCAGCAAAAGAGAAACAGAAGCAGTTGTTTATCCATAATTCTTTTCTCCATAATTGAAGTGCCTAATACATGGATGATATATTTCAGGAAACATACCCATTCGAACCACCATTCGTACGAGTTGTTCATCCAATAATTTCCGGTGGTTACGTCCTGGTAGGTGGCGCAATTTGTATGGAATTGTTAACGAAACAAGGATGGAGTTCGGCGTACACAGTAGAAGCGGTAATAATGCAAATCTCTGCGACATTGGTGAAGGGAAAGGCGCGTATACAGTTCCAAGGGGCCGGTGGCGGAGGAAAAGTTTGCGGCAGCCAGGGACAGTACAGTCTTGCACGTGCGCAGCAGTCCTTTAAGTCCCTTGTACAGATACACGAGAAAAATGGTGAGAAAAGTTCAATGAGTGATATTTTTTAAAGATAATTACATCGATATTGGAAAATCAGGAATATCGGAAGTAGTATCTTTTAATTGAAAAACTTTTGTCGAATGAACTTCAAAGCTCGTTTTTTTTTCTACTATTTTAGGCTGGTTCACACCACCGAAGGAGGATGGCTAATAAAAAAAAACAATATGGAAAAGCGATTACACGACGCGTGCTTACAGCTGAGACTTTAATTCGGTGTGTGCCCAAGAAATAATTGTTACGATAATGATTTGATACACAAACACAACATTAACTAGGTAACTTCTAAGATACTGATTAATTATATGCATAACTTCTTTGATCGCTAAAATATGACCGATGTATTATGTACAAACAGTGAAGTGTTTGGGACTCATGCGATACGTGTCTTGTACGCACAGATATTGAGGCTAACAGCATTAGCAGTTGTTAGAATATGGCTATTTAAATGCCACAGGTGACTGGTCTTTGATAAAGATAACAGAGAGCCAGCCTCTATTCGCATGTATGTAACTGCATTGCATATATATTATAGAATTTCATGCGACTTATTCTTCCATCGAATTATATTACTTATATAGTCCATAAAAAAAAAAAAAAATAACATAGTGGGACATAATTTATTTATTATCCTTTAAACAACAATCGACTACAATTATAATATCTTTGGGAATTAGCATTCGTAAGATTAACAGCAATGTAAATGTTGGAAATCTTGCTGTTAGGATTGACATCTGTGCCTCTACATATTCCATCGTTTTAAGAATTCATTTTTTTTTTCATTCATCTTAAAGATTATCCAGCCACCTTGATTAGTTATTGTAAAATTGATGCAATTTCTTAGGGCAGCGTGTTAATATAACGTCGAAAATTTGTGCTAAACGAACGAAGTATAAAATGAAATTAGTCAATTTCAATGTGCGATCGAGCCCTTGTATTTTTAACGTGACTTGTAAATTTAGGCTGTGCTCTGCATGCCAGGATTAAAATTGGTAGCCACATCATCGTACGCACACGCAACCAAATTTCTAGAATTATTTTATGTGATAATATTTCATTGAATATTGAATTATCTCAACCAGATAGAATTATGCAGCTGAAGAAAACTGTTTCATTATGTATTATTATAAAAGGTTCATCGAGAACTTATACTTTTCTTTTTACACATCAAATCCAATATGCAGCCAATGTGAGAAACTCTACACCATTATTCTCATTCAATTCTTAGGCTTGTAATTGAAATATGTATTTTAAAACTGGTATTTGACATTGAGTTACAACAGACTCTTTTCGTCATTCCATGTAACTCCTACAAGATTTTTTCTTCAAATATAAGTTTCAGAATATCATTCTTTGTCAGATTATTTTTCGTGCGTATCACACAAGCTGTAAAATAGATTTGATTATGATATGTCTGTATGTGAGTGTGTGTGTGTGTGTACTTTCTTGCTATGTGATGAAGAGAGAAAGAGAGAGAGTGAGAGTGAGAATTTGAATTTGAATTTGAGTTAGAGTAAGAATGTGCAATTCTATTTGTTACGTCGTATGCTTTTGTATGTTGGAGATGACGTGATTATCTTATATCTACTTGTTTGTTGTATTGAATTTGGTGTGCAGTTATAATCTCGAAATTTTTCTTGGCATAAAAAGAGGTGAACATACGATTAGTCAGCATGCCGACATTCACTTTCAAGGCTACCAAAGTTCTTTGTACTTCTTTTTAGAGATAAAGAGTTTAAGAAAATAGTAGGATGCAAGAAAACAGTTTGGTTGTGTGTGCAGCTTTAAGGACATCTGCCCACCTGATAAACTGCCATCCAGCCTTGGTGTGGAAAACTACTTAGGCCGGTGTTACGACTGTAAGAAGAATTGGGCCATGTCTCGTATAAAAGATCCAAATTCTATAGATAGCGTTGTAACAGAATTAACGAGCTCCAAACTGCCTTATGCACGGTCGTATTCAGATTTAATTAATTATTGTATCATATAATCGTGTGTAAAATAGGTACTTATTGACCTTAAATTATTTTTCTATGTTCAGCTAAAGTTAATTTTCTTCGTTACGTATTAAATCCATCCCTCAATGAATTATAAAATTACCACAATGTATACAAAAATTAGAACTATCATGCGATATAGAAAAATTATATTCCATGTATACTCTGTCTATTTGAATATCTTTGAACTGAATTGCATGATGCTAGAATATTTAGTAGCCTGGATCTTTTGTGCACAATGGCGGTCCAATTATTTTGCAGAAAAATTGAATAAAATTTATATAACGATACGATGGCCACTTTCATCCACTAATTTTGTGTATCCATATTTTGGAACGCATGCTGTTTATACATATTTTTATTTTTTTAATTTTAATTTTATTATTTTTGTTATTCTGCGATCTGTAATTGCCTAAATTAGACGAAAAAATTATTTATATTCTAATGGCATTTTGTTCATAGTATCTCGCAACTTGCAAAATGCCAGTAAGTTTTCAACGTAGTTGCCTGCTCTTACACTGCAATAGGGTCTATCTGTTGTTACTGCAATACTGTTATAATACTATGAATAATAGAGCACAATAATGCTTGGGACATGTAATGAAAAAGTTTAATAATGGAGTTATAGAATTTTGTATAATATATTTAGAGATTTGGAATCAGAAGTGGATGAAAAATAACTGATCGTATTGCTTGACATGCTTCTAAACATTCCTGTAGTATGAATACAGAATATTCATTCTTTAATTAACTGTTTCAAGCCAACTTCTACCTGCAGCTAGAAAGTCTTATCACATTATATGCATAAAACTAAACTCCAAGTATGTATAATAATATTCCTGCATTACCACGTCACCCTAAAAACTACAATTAATCGTCAATCTTAAGTAAAGTTTAGTAATCAAATTAAAGTGTCGTCTCCTTTGTACTTATTTTAAGGACCGGTTGATAACATAGACTTGTCTGGTAGTAATTATTTTGATTTTGTCTTAAAGATTCCTTATTCCGGTTTATATTATATTTTACTTTCATCGAGGTAGTTTTTTTTTTTTTTTTTTTTCAATCTAGTTTGCATGGCTGAACAGATGGATCCATTTGCCCTGTGATTGCAGTTATCGTTACATATTTTAATTCATTCTTATTGACGCATAGCAAGACCGCTTGAAACATTTCTTAAACTTGTTCATTACAATTGAATGAAGTGTGTTTGTTAATCTTTGTTGGATTGACAGCGTGATTTGCGGTGAACTTTGAAAGTTTACTTATGCTACAAATATTTTTCAATATAAATTTTGAACTTACTGCTGTAAAGGCTTATTATTGTTTAAACATTGAAAATTATTTGAATTTATTACTTGATGAAAAATTCGTGTTGCTCTTAACAACAACAACGCGCCGCTCATATCTCTTTCATAACTTCATTGTTTCCTACAACCAATTCTTGTCAAAGTATTCTATAATACTCAAGCCACGGATATTAAATATTGAAACTCCTTGAGTGCAATATTTAATCTCGCGTTTATTGTAGCGTGCAATGTATATCTGGAGAGTTTACTGATATAAAATCAATAATATTTATGGCAAAAAGTAATACTTTCAAATGTTCATTGACTATTCAAGTTATAGATAATAATACATACATAAATAAAATATGGAAAAATGACGATTTGAGTAATTGACGTGTGCAAATTCCTTTAATTATTATTGGAAGTAGTTGTGCAAGAAATATTATTGAGACAATTGAACTCTGCGTTATAATTATTTTTGCACAGCTATACTTAACGCGTGATCATCCTCGAGATATAGACGTAGGCTTTGTACGCCGTGTTATGTGTATGATATGATATTAATTCTTGTATTATTATACAACCCAAGGGAATTATGGAAAAGAGTGCTGGTTGCAATACAAGCGGTAGGGTAGAGTCTGCAAAGAAACATACAGTATACTTTTTATATATGGATGCTGTTGTTATTATTAATATCATTATCATTATTATTATTATTATTATTATTATTATTATTATTATTATTATTATTATTATTATTATGAAATAATTAATTTAGAATTATGCCTCGACAACATCCTATCATCTCTATAGTATACATACATAAATATATTCACTTAGAGTCTTAGATCCATGTGCTTTCGAGAATGTCACATTGTAGAAAGAGACCCATGAGATTAATATTAATCTTGGTAATTTTACTTGTATAGCTGTTTGTTATGAAATTTAGATATTAAAAATAAGAAATAATTCAATTAATTTAATTACATTACATACATACATACATACATACATACATTATACCTATTATACTATATGCGCCCAGCACTCTGTTTGATTACTCTTAATTAATGCTATCTAATCAATTGTTCATGCCATCCTCTCCTATCATCATACTACTGTGTAAGGCTTAGGATTACCCACAGTCTATGGACACACTATCCAATGTACACTACCATTATTAATTTGACATTAAAAATTCTAGTATGTTATTATATTTTCTCCTTATTATTATTATTATTATTATTATTATTATTATTATTATTATTATTATTATTATTATTATTATTATTATTATTATTATTATTATTATTATTATTATTACTACTACTACTACTACTACAGAATTTCGTATTAGATTATGTTAATTATTATTTAGGAGAAACGCTATAAAAAAAAAAGAAAAAAAAAATAAAGATTTTAATAAAATATATTATTTATACTGTTGTCACACCATTTCCATCATAAATTTTATGTAATAAAATACATAAGAAATAGCATATAATCTGATTAATTCTATTATATAAATTGATTTTTCTTTATGTCTGTTCTCAGTATAATAGCGTAGATTCATCAGTCTTCGTTTCTATATAAGTATCTCATCGCTTTGGGAATATTTACAGCAACAAAACGCCGTGCTAACGCCCTATTGTCTGATACGCCTTTTTATATGCAACCCGTGGATCATTTTACGCTCTTTCTAGTCATTTCGAATGCCACCCGATGGCGTCATTGACGATTCCAAGAAGTGGTACTGACCTACGATAATGAGGGATAACGTGGTTTAGTTCAGTGACCCTTGTGGTGTCAACGGGTTGACATAGGGTATGTGTGTATAAGGTTTTTGCGACGTACGTCGCTAATAAAGATCCTCTGAACGCAGAAATCTTGTGGCAATTCAACCAACATGTTCCTTCTCTGTGACAAAGCAAGATTTTTCTCGACTATGAGGTTACGTGAATATAAAAATTTTTTCTTCGAGGAGGTTATGATACAGTTAATTGAAAAAAAGAGCTGACATCAATGAAAGCCTATTGGTGAGTGAGTTTAAAATATTTCAATAACTATTTTACCATAACATTAACAATAACTAATTAAGAATTTTTAAAGCTTGTTTATCATAAGTAAAATCTTGTCAAGACGCTTATCAAACTTAAAATAGTATTCGGACAGATTTTACATGACAATTGAATTGCT
This sequence comes from Tenthredo mesomela, assembly GCA_943736025.1. Classification (NCBI taxonomy): domain Eukaryota; kingdom Metazoa; phylum Arthropoda; class Insecta; order Hymenoptera; family Tenthredinidae; genus Tenthredo; species Tenthredo mesomela. Next base: position 10,509,691 of record OX031013.1, read on the forward strand.
ACAAGCAGACTTTGGTTGTAATTAGAGAAATTGTTCATTATCAAACAAACATAACCTCACACGTACTACACGGTTTATAATATGTAAAACGCGGGAGAGTTTAATACAATAAACTTGAAAACTTGACTAAAACGCTCGAAAATCTCATAATTGTTATCATCACATCATATTAACAACAATAAATGGTATGATGATTGGTAAACTTATTATATTATATCGGTCAGAGATCCTATGTAACTGTTTTAATCCGATATACAGATAGTAAGTATTTGTAGACAAGACAAAATTTGTTCTTGTTCCAATTATCTTCTCAGCTTTCAGAACTGGAAAGACGAAACAAGATTTGGATAGTTTACGGGCCAAGACACCTGTACTACATTTCTTTCGAACAGTGTAAAAATGATATGCAAACAGTTATGGAGAATCTAGGTGACCAGACTGGTAACTCTGCTTCTGTTTAATAGATTGTCGTCAAGGGCAAAGGGATATGTACATTGAGGTCATTATTTATTTATATACTTCTGTGGCGACTTGGTTCTACTTATGACAAATGTAAAATTGATTCATAGATGTCATTTATTAAAATTGTTTATCGAACGAAGCTGTATTATATAATAAACTGACGAATTCTTCATCAAATATCCTATAATAATCAATTGTAGCATTAGTTTAGTCGGTATTTTCCTTGCGTCAAAGTCAGTCACTAAAACGTCATGCGTTCACAAGTTTGAATTCAAAACTCGGCTAATGGCCCGCCAAATGGTATCGCCATCTCGCGGTTGAATGGGCGAATTAATTTGGCCGCAAATCTGTACGCCTCATGTTATGCAACTTGCGTGTTCTTCTTGCGGTTATAATTTGATTGCATATAATAAGGCGTGCATATTTTATTTACGTCAATACTAGTACAGTCGCGGAAAGTGATCCTGACGCGCCGTCGGATCACCCGATGAACTGCGATAGGTATATATATTCATTGTTAAGAAACAATTACAAATTAGAGCTGACTTTGGCAATGAGTATTATTGTATCGATGCTGCAGCAATAAAATTCCAAATATTAGAACAATCAATTGCTTCTTTATTTTTCATCCTTCCCTCTCCCAGACTCTTTATTTTAGCACCAGTAGGGAATTAGAATTAATGCATTTTTAGCTTTTCTGAAATTTGTGACCACCTCCTCGGGTCAGACAATCTATTAATACCAGGAGCATTCTTCGACTTACAATTTTCAAAAATATCAAAATAGCTAGTATACATAAACTATAATAGCGAGGTGCACGAAGCAGCGTATGTATGTATGCCTATATCGATACACTACTCTTTGCCGCCGCCAAAAATTTAAGCACACCTCCTCGGGTCAGATGTTCTCCTGATACCAGGAGCATTTTTCGGCTCAAAATTTTCAAAAATATCACAAGAGCTAGTATACATAAACTATAATAGCAACGTGCATGAAGCAGCGTATGCATGCCCATATCGATACACTAGTCTTTCCACCCACCAAAAATTTAAGCACACCTCCTTGGGTCAGATGTTCTCCTGATACCAGGAGTATTTTTGGAGTTAAAATTCTTAAAACTCTTAGAATAGCTTAGTATACATAAACCATATAGCGATGTGCATGAAGCAACGTATGCATGCCTATATCGATACACTAGTCTTTCCCCCTACCAAAAATTCCAGCACACCTCCTCGGGTCAGATGTTCTCCTGATACCAGGAGTATTTTTGGAGTTAAAATTCTTAAAACTCTTAGAATAGCTTAGTATAACATAAACCATACAACGACGTGCATGAAGCAACGTATGCATGCCTATATCGATACACTAGTCTTTCCCTCCACCAAAAATTGAAGCACACCTCCTCGGGTCAGATGTTCTCCTGATACCAGGAGTATTTTTGGAGTTAAAATTCTTAAAACTCTTAGAATAGCTTAGTATAACATAAACCATACAACGACGTGCATGAAGCAACGTATGCATGCCTATATCGATACACTAGTCTTTCCCTCCACCAAAAATTTAAGCACACCTCCTCGGGTCAGATGTTCTCCTGATACCAGGAGTATTTTTGGAGTTAAAATTCTTAAAACTCTTAGAATAGCTTAGTATAACATAAACCATACAACGACGTGCATGAAGCAACGTATGCATGCCTATATCGATACACTAGTCTTTCCCTCCACCAAAAATTTAAGCACACCTCCTCGGGTCAGATGTTCTCCTGATACCAGGAGTATTTTTGGAGTTAAAATTCTTAAAACTCTTAGAATAGCTTAGTATAACATAAACCATACAACGACGTGCATGAAGCAACGTATGCATGCCTATATCGATACACTAGTCTTTCCCTCCACCAAAAATTTAAGCACACCTCCTCGGGTCAGATGTTCTCCTGATACCAGGAGTATTTTTGGAGTTAAAATTCTTAAAACTCTTAGAATAGCTTAGTATACATAAACCATATAGCGATGTGCATGAAGCAACGTATGCATGCCTATATCGATACACTAGTCTTTCCCCCTACCAAAAATTCCAGCACACCTCCTCGGGTCAGATGTTCTCCTGATACCAGGAGTATTTTTGGAGTTAAAATTCTTAAAACTCTTAGAATAGCTTAGTATAACATAAACCATACAACGACGTGCATGAAGCAACGTATGCATGCCTATATCGATACACTAGTCTTTCCCTCCACCAAAAATTTAAGCACACCTCCTCGGGTCAGATGTTCTCCTGATACCAGGAGTATTTTTGGAGTTAAAATTCTTAAAACTCTTAGAATAGCTTAGTATAACATAAACCACACAACGACGTGCATGAAGCAACGTATGCATGCCTATATCGATACACTAGTCTTTCCCTCCACCAAAAATTTAAGCACACCTCCTCGGGTCAGATGTTCTCCTGATACCAGGAGTATTTTTGGAGTTAAAATTCTTAAAACTCTTAGAATAGCTTAGTATAACATAAACCATACAACGACGTGCATGAAGCAACGTATGCATGCCTATATCGATACACTAGTCTTTCCCTCCACCAAAAATTTAAGCACACCTCCTCGGGTCAGATGTTCTCCTGATACCAGGAGTATTTTTGGAGTTAAAATTCTTAAAACTCTTAGAATAGCTTAGTATAACATAAACCATACAACGACGTGCATGAAGCAACGTATGCATGCCTATATCGATACACTAGTCTTTCCCTCCACCAAAAATTTAAGCACACCTCCTCGGGTCAGATGTTCTCCTGATACCAGGAGTATTTTTGGAGTTAAAATTCTTAAAACTCTTAGAATAGCTTAGTATACATAAACCATATAGCGATGTGCATGAAGCAACGTATGCATGCCTATATCGATACACTAGTCTTTCCCTCCACCAAAAATTTAAGCACACCTCCTCGGGTCAGATGTTCTCCTGATACCAGGAGTATTTTTGGAGTTAAAATTCTTAAAACTCTTAGAATAGCTTAGTATAACATAAACCATACAACGACGTGCATGAAGCAACGTATGCATGCCTATATCGATACACTAGTCTTTCCCCCTACCAAAAATTCCAGCACACCTCCTCGGGTCAGATGTTCTCCTGATACCAGGAGTATTTTTGGAGTTAAAATTCTTAAAACTCTTAGAATAGCTTAGTATAACATAAACCATACAACGACGTGCATGAAGCAACGTATGCATGCCTATATCGATACACTAGTCTTTCCCTCCACCAAAAATTTAAGCACACCTCCTCGGGTCAGATGTTCTCCTGATACCAGGAGTATTTTTGGAGTTAAAATTCTTAAAACTCTTAGAATAGCTTAGTATAACATAAACCATACAACGACGTGCATGAAGCAACGTATGCATGCCTATATCGATACACTAGTCTTTCTCTCCACCAAAAATTGAAGCACACCTCCTCGGGTCAGATGTTCTCCTGATACCAGGAGTATTTTTGGAGTTAAAATTCTTAAAACTCTTAGAATAGCTTAGTATAACATAAACCATACAACGACGTGCATGAAGCAACGTATGCATGCCTATATCGATACACTAGTCTTTCCCTCCACCAAAAATTTAAGCACACCTCCTCGGGTCAGATGTTCTCCTGATACCAGGAGTATTTTTGGAGTTAAAATTCTTAAAACTCTTAGAATAGCTTAGTATAACATAAACCATACAACGACGTGCATGAAGCAACGTATGCATGCCTATATCGATACACTAGTCTTTCCCTCCACCAAAAATTTAAGCACACCTCCTCGGGTCAGATGTTCTCCTGATACCAGGAGTATTTTTGGAGTTAAAATTCTTAAAACTCTTAGAATAGCTTAGTATAACATAAACCATACAACGACGTGCATGAAGCAACGTATGCATGCCTATATCGATACACTAGTCTTTCCCTCCACCAAAAATTGAAGCACACCTCCTCGGGTCAGATGTTCTCCTGATACCAGGAGTATTTTTGGAGTTAAAATTCTTAAAACTCTTAGAATAGCTTAGTATAACATAAACCATACAACGACGTGCATGAAGCAACGTATGCATGCCTATATCGATACACTAGTCTTTCCCTCCACCAAAAATTGAAGCACACCTCCTCGGGTCAGATGTTCTCCTGATACCAGGAGTATTTTTGGAGTTAAAATTCTTAAAATTCTTAGAATAGCTTAGTATAACATAAACCATACAACGACGTGCATGAAGCAACGTATGCATGCCTATATCGATACACTAGTCTTTCCCCCTACCAAAAATTCCAGCACACCTCCTCGGGTCAGATGTTCTCCTGATACCAGGAGTATTTTTGGAGTTAAAATTCTTAAAACTCTTAGAATAGCTTAGTATAACATAAACCATACAACGACGTGCATGAAGCAACGTATGCATGCCTATATCGATACACTAGTCTTTCCCTCCACCAAAAATTGAAGCACACCTCCTCGGGTCAGATGTTCTCCTGATACCAGGAGTATTTTTGGAGTTAAAATTCTTAAAACTCTTAGAATAGCTTAGTATAACATAAACCATACAACGACGTGCATGAAGCAACGTATGCATGCCTATATCGATACACTAGTCTTTCCCTCCACCAAAAATTGAAGCACACCTCCTCGGGTCAGATGTTCTCCTGATACCAGGAGTATTTTTGGAGTTAAAATTCTTAAAACTCTTAGAATAGCTTAGTATAACATAAACCATACAACGACGTGCATGAAGCAACGTATGCATGCCTATATCGATACACTAGTCTTTCCCTCCACCAAAAATTGAAGCACACCTCCTCGGGTCAGATGTTCTCCTGATACCAGGAGTATTTTTGGAGTTAAAATTCTTAAAACTCTTAGAATAGCTTAGTATAACATAAACCATACAACGACGTGCATGAAGCAACGTATGCATGCCTATATCGATACACTACTCTTTTCCACCTCCAAAAATTTTAGCGCACCTCCTCGGGTCAGATGTTCTGCTGATACAAGGAAGATTTTTATGCCTAATAATTCTAGAAACTGTAAATAAGATAAACATATAGGGATCTGTATGAATACATGTTTGCACAAATGTATGCCCGCTTTCACGTAGTTCGACTTCTATAGTTGAGGAAAGGATAGGAAAAAGTAATGGAGCAATTGATGATTCACGTATCTGGTTTATTAATAAAATTTCTCGCTGAAACATCTGTACATACAATCAATATTTTTGATAGAATTAAAGTGATGCATAATTTCTAATCATTTTCTTAAAGATAATAAACGTTCATCTGAATTAACAGAGTTCATTGATTTGCATTGTAGCTCAAGGTGGTATGCATGTATACATTATTATAAGCTCGTTTGTGTAATGATAAAATGATAGCTAAAAGAACTAATTTCACAAGGTCACATATGTAAAGCTTTGCAATTAGCATTGTAATTCGTCACTTTTAGATCTTCTGCAACTCGAAGACCATCAGCCCGTCAAATTGCTGGTAAAGTCCATCTCGGATTTTTTTGCTTCATTTAATTAAGGAACAAACCTACATTTTTAAGAATGGCTAACTAATACTGAGCTTAAATAATATTACATATTTCATATTCAAAACTCTTCCAAAACCCAACACCGCCAGCACGTGGTATATTCAAATTTCAATTCTAGCGCCGAAAGTTTGCAATGCATTGTGGTCTGTAGGAGCTACAGTACTTATACCGTGCATTGTGCTCCGGTGAAATCTGTCTTCATAGTTCATAATCTAGTGTACCGCTCATCTCACATAAATTTATCACTAGACTCTTTTCCACTTCATTCATTTGAGGTAAGCTTCTTTTTACAAATTAATTGATAAATTTTATCATACAGCTTCAGGGTTTGATTTGATTTTCAATTCAAACCCCTACCTAACCTAATAAAATCCACTCACATGGCTGCACGATGAGATAGATTTCAACCGAAAATTGCCGATAATCCGAATGTTGTTTACATTGAAACTGCCGAATAATAAGCACAAAAAAATCGAGACTTCATTATTTGTGATTTCTTACTCTTGGTTTACCGTTAGAACTCGATTATTCGTCATAATATTAATTAATAATTTATCAACTACACAGAATGACAGAGCACAATTTTCCTCCATTGAAAAACGATCGCCTTCTTAGAGCGGCTCGTGGTGAAACAGTTGATAAAGTTCCAGTATGGATTATGCGACAAGCAGGTAGACATTTGCCAGAGTTTAGAGAAACTCGTTCGAAACACGACTTTTTCACCATTTGCCGAACACCTGAACTTGCCTGCGAAGTAACACTTCAACCTATCAGGAGATTTGACTATGATGCCAGTATCATATTCTCCGATATCCTAGTCATACCACAAGCTATGGGTATGGAAGTTGAAATGAGAGCTGGAGTTGTAAGTATGATCAGATCACATTTTCAATTATAATAAAAACTTAAGTCACTAATGCAGTTTTATCACTTTTCAAGTCATATCGATACTCTCAATTTTCTCCAGGTGATCATAACTCGATCTGATATTATAGAACTAGACTAGACAAAAATAATAAGAAAAGTCTGTTGTAATCAGAATTGTGTATCACATCTTAGTTATGAAACTATTTGATTCAAATAATTAACAAACCATGTGCGCTAAAACCTTCAGGGTCCAGTTCTGCCAGAACCCTTGTTGGAGCCATCGCATCTATCGAGATTGATAAAGCCCGACGTTGAACAGGCCTTGAGTTACGTTGGCGACGCCATAACTTTGACCCGAAAAAATTTACAAGGAAAAGTGCCGCTCATAGGTTTCACTGGTGCACCTGTTAGTATTTTCTTCCATCATAATGAAATATTGGTTTGATAGATTTATCTCTGTTTCTAATTTCCAGTATTATCCATTATTTCAACCATTATATGATAGAAATCAAAATTCTATTTCATCATTACATAGATATTACATTGTGAACAGTATGGCTTGATTTCTCAAATCAAATCTACTATCTCTGCCTGATTTTATTCCGCATTCATCCTCAACGGTATTCATGAGTTGGTTCACATCATATTTCTAAACTTCTAGTGGACTTTGATGGGCTACATGGTGCAAGGAGGCGGTAGTTCTACGATGGCATTAGCTAGGTTTTGGCTTTATCGTTATCCAGAAGCATCGCATAGATTACTGGAACTCATAACAGACGTTGTGATCGACTACTTAGTACTGCAGGTGAAAGCCGGCGCTCAACTCCTCCAAGTATTTGAAAGTTCTGGAGATTTTTTGAACGATGAATTATTTTATAAATTCTCCTTCAAGTATATGAAACTGATCAGGGAAGGTGTGAGGAGAAAACTTGATGAACAGAACATTCCACATGTTCCTATGGTAATAATTTTTTGCTCGTTTAAATTCCTATGAGTCTACCTTATCCGATAAGGTAAATAATCCACAGACATCGAGCCATCGCTCATTCATATCATTAATTTTCATTACAGACTGCATTCCCCAAAGGCGCTACCCTCAATTCTCTTGAAAAGCTTGCCAAAGAAGGAGGCTACGACGTCATTGGACTGGATTGGACGGTAGACCCAGCAGAAGCCAGGGCTCGTTTAGGGCCGAATGTTACTTTGCAAGGAAATATGGATCCTTGCGCTTTATATGCATCAGAGGTATATAAATTTGAGAAAATTAATTTGTATCAACAAAAATTGAAACTGAATTAATCCAAATTTCAAGTTGCCTCAAGTTTCATAATAATTATATTCAATATCCTCGTGTGTTTTCTAGACTGAGGTATTCGAACGTGCTGCGGAAATGGTTAAGAAATTTGGCAAGGGACGTTACATCGCAAACTTGGGTCATGGTATCTTGCCTGATGGACCAATTCAATCTGTTGAGGCATTCATCGAGGGAGTTCACTCTGTTTGATGAACATAGTCACGAAATATACCGTAATATTCTATCACAGGCGGCTGCTCACGTTACAAAGTGGACATTAATGAAAAGCTGCACTTGCGCAGAAATTTATGGTTGAAATCAGGCACCTGAGTTTAAAAAAACACTAAGTTTCTTCTCTCATTTATCGTTGAGAAGCTGTGATAGCCGACTACTACAGTGTTAAATGATTCCAACATTATATCTCAACATATTGCAAATGTGGCAGCAGTCAGCGACTGAATTTTTTCTATAAGTATACAACTGGCCACGTCACGAAGCATTCTTTAATTAATTATACAATTATTGTGAATCTAAGATGAATGAGTCTTGCTACATTCTTTTGTAATACTATATTCCTCATATAATAGCTACTATAATGAGGATTAGATTCGTCTTATTATTTAACATTTTTGCTATTGCATATGTCATACAAAGTATGTTAGGATTTAGAATGTCTCTCTTTGTTTTTTTTTTTTTTATAATGTAAAAATTTTACTCTTGTTATGAATAAAGTTGTTGGGGAAATTATTCTTTATAAATATGACATAAGCGTTTAAATATTGGTATAACACCTTTTCTCATTTAGGATTTATCATTTTTTTTTTTTACAATCAGTTATGAAACTCTCACGAGTATAAGAAATTATTGGGCCATAAGTACAGGAAATAATAGCAGATTCATAAATCGGGTGTATTGAGAGAGTTAAATAATAAATGTTGATAATGTTAATAATTCTCGAATACGATCTTTCAAAAATAAGAAATATCTTTGTAGATATAGGTACTTGGGCTTTGATATTACAGTTTATGAACTCATTTCGAACATTTATCCAAATTGATGAATAAAAGAATTAAATAAATGAACGATATTATTATTTTTTTTTTTTTTTTTTTATAGCGAATATTGTATATATTTGTATATTTATATAATATAGCTGCATTAAAACATGTAAAAACTTTATGGTAAATATTAGTAGTACAGAAAAGACAGAGAAAATTTTATAAGAATATGATAAAATAGCAATATTTCATATATATATTTCTTTATGATGAAATTTTTCTATGCAAAGCTTGTGGCACACGGTGCGATTTAACAAATGTTTATATAACATCGGAGATTATTTCCAATTATTCATTTTTCACGTCGTCCTTTTCATCTTCAAGATCGAGTTTTTTTTTTTTTTTTTTTTTTTTTTTTTTTTTCTGTTTCTTACTGCGGTGCAAAATTGTAGACCGGATATCTTGGTGCAAATTGACTTCTAGCTCCAAGTACATGTTCAGACTCACCACGCTCCCGAATATGACGAGCACCGTATGTCGACTCTGCATACGATGGCGGGGCTGTTATAAAAATCAACAAAAATATGTAATTAAAAATTAAATAAACCAGCTTTTTAAATTAAATCCAGAGATCCATCATTCGAAAGTTTTGTCTATACACAAGATTTCGAATGATTTTCCGGGATTTGAAAAATTCAAAAATAGTTCCAAGGATATCTTATATATGATTTCATGTGACTTTAAAAGATTCTGATAAAATTTCAAACGAAACTAAATATGATATATGAATAATTTTAAAAGATTTCAAATGACTTCATGTACTCACGAAGATTTGGGTACAAATCCATCGTCGGTGGTAACGGAGGAGGTGCTATCGGAGTCGGACGCACTGGATAATTAGCTGGATTATCAATCACAGGTGCAGTTGGTGGAAGAGGTGGTCCCTCTGGATAACCAGAATCAGGATCAAAGGCAGGATATCCTCTAGGATATCCACCGTACGTTGGGTCAGCAGCTTTTGATGGATAATCGTCTGGTTTAAGACCAGCTCCAGGTGGTGGAGCAATTGGAGGCTGATAAGTCGTGAGAGGAATCGTCCCTACGTAAACTGGGATATTTCTCTTCAAGTTGCGATGGTACCTTTAAAAATGAAGAATAATAAAAACAGGCCATCAACAAATTATTGTAATTATTTCGTTATCCGTTCTTCGAATTGAAAACCACTAAATAGATAAATGTACAATTAATGATCTTGTTACATGATTCTATAACTCACCATCCAGAAACGCAAGCTTCAACCTTTAAGCTATACTCAAGCCTTATGATCCCACAGTTTGCGAGATTTGAAGGTGGTAGTGGAGGGACTTGAAGTCTTTCATCCCAAGTCATAGTCGCGCCACCTTCGACAGGTCCTTTCCCAATTTCCGAGACAATGATTTTAGTCTGTTTAGTTGCAAGTCTCGGTGAATTTGCAGTGAAAGTAACAACCTGAAATGAAAGAAAACGGTTTCATATTATTTTTTTTTTTAGAATTTCTAAAAGATTTTTCTAGAAATTTTGCAGCCTACTTTTCGTAGCAAGAATTTCACAGTGTCGACATGAACATTGCTGAGATTTTCTACGTTCACTCTTATCGGTATTACTTGGCCAGGTACATATCCTCGTACCGGTAGTGATACCGTTACGTTAAGAGGAGCTGATCCGCAGCATAGGCAGCAAAAAGTTTTTGTCAATTCATCGTGTATGGGTTCCTGTAATGGAAAAGTTACGAGTTTAAATTTTCTGACTCATTTTTGTCTGTAATACGTATTGGGAACCTTAGAACCTCGATACGCCAACTAGTGGCAGAAAACAGAACTACTCAAAGAAGGCTACAGTAACCAATGAGAGGGCATAGATCCTCGATACGCCAACTAGTGACGAAAATAGAACTACTCAAAGAAGGCTAAAATTTCAAAGCCACGCCCATTCCAAGGATCCCATATAAAATAATGAATTACAAACCGCGGCTCCCCGTTCCCTGTTAAGGTCAAGCGGCGAAACTACGGTGAATGCTGTCTTAACTTCTTGATCAAATTTCCAGGGCCGATCCAAGGTGGCTTTTACTGTATACCGCACGTGACCGATGTCAGATTCAAAACTGCTAGGTAGATTAGGCGGAAGTACACAGCTGAAGGGATAAGCATGTTCGCCAGGAGGTAGCTGAATCTCGGAACCTATTTATATAAATATTTATTTACATATATATATTTCTCAATACATAACAAAAAGAAAAACGTGACATTCTTGGCGCTAGTATATTAAACGCGTAAACGATCACCGAATATTACGTCATCGACTAATGACTGCAAATCATCATAACTACGTAGTGTGTAACTACTTAGAACACACGAAGTCTCGGTGTCCTTCAACGATATAATATCGTGTTGATAGTCATATTATATATATATGACTATAATATTTACTTCAATTTAGATAATAAATGAATATTATATTCACAACATAATATTTGTATTGCAATTGTATTCAATCAATCTCTGGCGCAGGGATTGATTAAAGAGTTTTTAAGCTGTTAATCCCAACGCGTTAAATTAAGTACCTATACACTTCTTCGTCTAGACACAAAACACTAATCCTAAGATTAGTCTAATATACTATACAGATATTTGAAAGATTTATTATCAAATATGTTACTCAACGATCATATTATAGCGCGGGGAAATGTGTCATCGTTGATAATAGTTATAAGGTTTACATATATATGTTGACTATATATCGCGTTATTAATGCCATAAGGTCGTAAGCGCAAAAAAAAAAAAAAAAAAAAAAAAAATTCGTGGTTTTGGTGGCAAAATCTTTTTCGTGCCATATAACATCGTTTGGGCATATCCACAAAAAAAAAAAAAAAAATTTTTTGGCGCTTACGACCTTATGGCATTAGTGACTATTATATGAGTATACGCATAGTGAATCTAATTTGCAGTCGATTAATCTATATAAGACGTATACTAAGTTTATTTATTACCTATACATACTAAAAAAATGTAACAATTGATTTAAAATGACGTGTTTATAATTTTACCTGAAGCACCACCGAGTAGGTAGTATTGTATATTGAAATATTCTTCGTGTCCGCTGACCACTTGACTTTCATCATTATATTTCCCGTCGTTGTTTAGCTCGGATTTACTCTCTGACCAAGCAGTATTTGCTTCTCCTTTAATCCTTATATTTATACCTGTCAATTATATATATATATATATATATATGTATATATTATATGGACAAGAATATCAGCTGAGATTTAATAAATTATTATTTCATAAGACTAAATACAAAAATAGATATAATTTGACAGCTTTAATATTATATGCCAGGTTCCCCCCGCGCTCCTAGTTTCTATATAATATGCAGGATATATAATAATAATACGAGAACAGTTTCGTTATATAGGCTTATGATTGTTATAAGGCAGATTCCTTCGTAGCTTTGGTATTTTTGACATCGGTTCTAAATTTTCACGCTATAATTATACACTCATGAAAAGCTGGACAATAGCTCTCTGCGAACGCCCACCAATAACCGAATTTTCGAACAATATCTATTCGTATATATTTGTATATAATATTTGTTATTTGTATAAATATTTTCAAAAATTTCCCTACGAACGCAATCATATTTTCTTGTACTACTACTACTACTAGTTTCTATTTTTGTATACTATTATTCCAAAGCGCTGCATATATATATATTAGACCTTATTCCCAGGCTCAAATTATTGTCAATTACTCTATTAATGCATCTCTGCTCGTGATATTGTAAGAACGAATGAAATTTAGGTGAAGATTAACATTCCGTTTTTTTCTTTGAATATACAAAATGCGATATAACGTCGGTATTTTGTTATTGACAAAGGTGCGGTCAGCGAATGGTATAATTCTGGGGTATCGTGTCCCATTATAGATTTTTTAAAGGGTGAAAACCGTGAAGAAGTTCGCGACGATCTTACCGCGGATTTTCTTCGTTGAGTCTATGACGACAATAACTCGCCCGGTTACAGTCTGGCCCCCGTAGAACGTGCTCCACGGATTGTCAAACAGTATCTGAAAGTCCCTGAGTACCATTTCACCTTTTATTTTTTAATATTAATAGTTCGCGAGCTTAGAGCTCCGCGCTTCACTCCAATATTAATCTATCACTGTATACGGTATGGGCGCACCTGCGGCCAACGCTAATTTCAGCTATTCTATACGATACGGAAATCGTATTATGCGGACCTAGTAAAAATCTCTATTTGATGCTCTGCGACTACACGCGAGAGCATACTGCCTTGCCTCGCGGGATCATCGTCGTTTATTTTATCTTACCTATACGAAAGAGAGCCGCGTGCTATATCGAGCTCACGAAGGCTACAGCGCGGCGGCCCGTCGCGCCGATTCTGACGTCATGGTAATCTTTATACCTGTGACGTCACTCGGGGCGCAATATTATCAATCATTACAATTTTACACCATACGTGTACAATGTACATACATTAGATGGAATTTATTGAAAATTTAATTATTTAGCTTCTTTTCTTGACACCACCTACATTGCGCTGTTTTAATTTTGTACTGAAATTAAAAATCTGGCTTAGAAGTTGTTCCGGAGATTCTAGAATTCAAAATATAAAAAACAGAATAATAGACTCGATATATTTTTATGTGATAATCCATACAGTCATAAATAACATTTCAGGGTTCTTTTTCATGCAGAATCGATCTACAAGAATTCACTTTTTTCGTCTTTGCTGCTATTATTTTTTCAGTTTCTCTGAAATCTATCAAATACAGGCTTGTAAAGTCTGTAAAAGATTGTTTCACGTTGTTCTGCTACCACTCTGGCAATGCATTTTAATAAGTCAGTGATACGGAGGATTCAAACTGATTGCAGCCCGCCCAATTGCGGCAAAATTAGTTCCCAGTTCATACTATAGGAGAGTGGGACAGCGCACAACTCGGATTGAATTGTGGCGCCACTTTGCACTCTATTTAAAAACCAATATTCGATTACTGGGCTACTACGTACCTATAATAAGACAGAGATTTCAACTAGCGAATGCAAGACATGATTTTTCGACTTCCGATTGGTTGGATATTTTTTTAAATAGAAGGATTGAGTTGAATGAAGCAGGGCTCTAGGATCTGTTGCAATATAGTTTTATGCAAATTCTCGACGTATAAGAAATCGAATGGGGATTTCATGGGGTTTATTTCTCTAGCATTTTGCGCACATTCACCTCTCTGAACGAGATCTGCGGAAGCTGCAAACTCAATAGTCCAGAGAGAGCTAGCGATTTACTAGCAAATGAAGCAAACCTTTCAGCTGATTCCAATTCCAGTAATAATTTAAAAACCCGATGGAGATCAATATAGGGATCATGACAACGGTTTGCATGATTTCCGCGAAAATATAGCCCTTTGGGAGTAGCAGTATTTCTTATAGATTTATGCAAATTAGTTTTAGAACAAGGCATGAACGTTAGAGAATCCTTTATCGCGAGGTGTTCGATTTCTTGAACCAGACTATATGGCGAAAGCAGATCCAATATTCGATTACAGGTCTCGATCCTGGAGATATATGTGTACCTACTAATTAAAAATTCTCATGTGGAAATTGCCACGAAATGCAGCGGTATGTTGCGGACCATGAATAGCGGCTCAATTTTATCAAAGCTATCATAACACCTCGAGTTTCTATTTTTTTTCTTTGCATCTAAGAGCTCGATGTAGACTAACAGGGCAATCAGAAATAGGATGAAACAAGATCAGCTGCAGCTGCGTCCTGAGTCGAACAGGCTCCCCCTGGAGATGGTTGGCTTCGGGTTCCTTTCGGGTCACTCTCGGGTCGAGTTGAAATAGTCCTCGCGCACGCCCAGGTCTATTGATCGAAGCACGATCGTGCCAGTCACAGAGTCAGGACTTACCGCGACGTGGAAAATACCAAGTGCACTGAGCATCAAAACGGGTTTTTGGATAAGCGTTCTTCTCCTGAAAAACGACCAACATGGTCGGAGGAGTATTGGAGGATGGCCCGCTGATAAGGCCGGTAGATTCTGGTGAGTCCCCCGAAATCGGGGAGCCTTAAAATCATGATACTTGTCTCGCGCTGAGTCCTATTCGAAATTGGGAGGTGACCATAAATGCGTTGTACGTATATATGGTACGCGACCTCAACTACGGCATCGATCCTTTCAAATCAAGGGTTTCCATCAAACTATTCGTGTAACAATAATTGATGAGAGTTACAAAAATTGAAGCTCAAAATTTCATATGTTAAAACGTTATATTCCCCCCTCATTGCAGTGTCAGCCAATATATTAGTCACCGTCTGTATTCGTCATCTGTCAAATTGCCGACAACAATATGGTATCCATCCTGTAGTTTGTAGGTCGAATCTTTTCGCTTCAAGTTTGAATAAATTATTGAGGGATAAAATTCTACTTGTCTGCGAATCAGCAGAAATTCCACAAGACATACATTTCTAATTAGAGTTTAATGAACCCGAAACTATTTTCTGCGGGGTTTTACTCCCGGTACGATTATTTTTACCACCGTTTTATCTCAATTTTATTTATCAACTGACTTTCAAACAATGAAAAATGACTAGATAATATTAAAATAGGATTAGACATGTAGTTTGAAGCATAATCTTTTAAGGGGCACAAATATAGAATCTTTAATTCTTTATAGGTACACTCAGAAAAATAACAACCAAAATTTGGTTATTATATGCACAATCACATTTTTTGTTCAGTCAACCAAAAATTTCGTTGGGATAACCAAAATTTTGTTGGGAAAACCAAATTTTGGCTATTCCAAACAAAATTTTTGGTTGACTGGACAAAAAAATGTGATTGTGCATATAATAACCCAAATTTTGGTTGTGTCAACAAGACTTTTTTCTGAGTGTACTTTATAATAAGTACAGAATAATGATAATAATAATATAAGTTACCATTTTGCATTTTGAATTAATGGATCAACGGAGGAGGGACTTAAAATATGAAATGTATTGAATATTTATGGTATTTTTTTTTTTTTTTTTTATCACGGCGATTGAGGTCCTCAATTTGTTGGGAGGGTCTTCCGAAAATATCGATCTCTGAATAAACAAAAATAGATTGATGAATCCTATTTGAAATATTCCGTAATAAAAAACTAATTCGAATTGACGTCACCGGGAATCTTTATAGGAATAGGTTCGCCAATCTATTTTTGTATACCTATAGCGTGCTGCCAAGGGTTCACGAATAAACGCTTGTAATGAAGCATAAAAATTCGTATAGCCAGCTTTTATTCCCTTGACTTTCAGTCTCAACCGCAACTCTCGTCGCACTATGCATTGGTGCGGTCCTCATAGTCTGTGTTGCCGTAACGACATGGTGGTTGTGTCGTCGACGCAGAGGTCACACCAAACTGGGGCCAGACAAATCTTTAGCGTTTCGTCCGCCCCACCGAAAGCCTACGGCTGTAAAGAGTCCCGGGAGCACAAGCCATTATCTTAAAAAAAGTCCTAGTCCAACAGGACCGGCAAAGAGTCCTCCTGGTTCAGGAGGTCATACGCCAAGTCCTACCGGGTCACAGCCTCCCCAACAGACCAATAACCAATCTTCTCAGCCTCGTTCTCCCCAGGGTGCTAGTACCCCCGTGCAAACACCTCCTGGGGAAATAACCCTGACCATTGAAAATGAGCGAGACAAGGCTGAGCTTGAAAACAATGAGAAAACAGATAATGGTACCGCGAATCGAGACAGCAACAAGGATGGCTTAGGCCAATTAGAGTTCAGATTAAGATATCGCAGCGAGCAAAATGCCCTTGCTGTAACCGTAGTCAAATGCAAGGACCTTCCGGCTCGAGGGACCAATGCTACCAGTGACCCATACGTAAAACTTCAACTTCTACCCGATAAACAACACCGAGTTAAGACCAGGGTCTTAAGAAACACCAAGGACCCTGTATACGATGAAGACTTTACTTTTTACGGTATTTCGCAGAGCCAACTTCAGGTACGCCGCAGTGAAAGAAAAATAATATTTTCTAGTGCTCCTAAGAGAGTGGTACACTCATAAATTCTTATACGGATAACTTCCAAACGGGTTGACTGACTTTATAGCAAAATTTGGTAAAAAAAAAAGTAATAATGTTCAATAATTTGTCTAGTGATGAACCACACCACTTTCTTGGGACACCTTTTCTTAATTTTTCGTTTCACCGCAAGTAATTGAACGAAAATTTTTTCCATCCTCGTAGAAAATGACGCTACACTTCGTAGTGCTGAGTTTCGACAGGTACTCCCGCGATGATATGATCGGTGAAGTAGTCTGCGCCCTGTCTTCGGTTCCGGGATTGGAACAGGTCGACAATCAGCAATTGGTTTTATGTCGTGAGATATGTCCTCGGAGTTTGAAGGTACTGGTGAATGATTCGTATATAATTCCCCGTAAATTCGTATCACGAATATTTCGTCTTGCTCTTTACATGTCATGAATAAATTCATTTTCAGATTCAATCCCAGGGAAGAGGTGAACTTTTAGTATCACTCTGCTGGCAGCCAGGTGCAAGTCGTTTAACCGTCGTCGTTCTTAAGGCTCGAAACCTTCCGAAAATGGATGTTACAGGGCTGGCTGATCCCTACGTTAAAATGTATCTACTGTACAACTCCCAACGCATTGCCAAAAAGAAGACACACGTAAAGAAGCGCACTCTTAGCCCTGTCTTCAACGAGTCTTTCGTTTTCGACATTCCCAGTGGTGGGGACGGGTTGGGTAGCGTCAGTTTGGAATTCTTGCTATTGGATTGGGACCGTGTGACCAAAAACGAGGTAATTTGATCCTTTTCTTTGACTATTATAATTTCACGGTAATTACTCAAGAGTTTCGATGAAATGTTGATTCATGGTATTTGGGTAATTCGGAGGTATTTGTTTCTTTTCATCCCTGAAAGTATATGTAAGTGAAATGATATTTCAGGTGATCGGGCGACTCGAGTTGGGGAGCGCGAAGAGCCAAGGTTCGGCGCTGAACCATTGGAACGAAGTCCGTAGTTCACCGCGACGACAAATTGCTGATTGGCACAAATTGAGGGAGTAGCCTGTCGTCGATACTCCGATTATAATTTATTAATTTCCAATGTTTCTTTTTTTTCTCATCCCTTTATCGCCCCCCCTCCTTACTCTGTAAAGATGTGTAGGATGTCTGTTTTTTAAATACCACAATTCAATGTAATTAATTAGGGCTTGAAGTGAATGTTTAAAGGAAGAGCGATCAGTCGTTATATTTGGGTATATCATTGTTAATTACGCAAATGCCAGTTGTAGGTAAAAAAAAAAAAAAAATCTAATGAAATATTCTATGAAATACTCAACAAGCAATGGCACGCAGCAATCTTATATAAAATAAATATCTATAGGATCTCAAATTTTATGCAGACTATGTTCTACGATCGAGGACATGGAAGAAGAAGAAAAAAAAAAAAAAAAAAAAAAAAAAAAGCTCTTT
This sequence comes from Tenthredo mesomela, assembly GCA_943736025.1. NCBI lineage: Eukaryota > Metazoa > Arthropoda > Insecta > Hymenoptera > Tenthredinidae > Tenthredo > Tenthredo mesomela. Next base: position 10,528,407 of record OX031013.1, read on the forward strand.
CGAATACAATATGTTTGATATCTGTTATACCAATGCGAGATATTCGCATATCAATCTAATCCCCTATAAACGTTTTTTTAATCGATAAATAAATGGCATTAAAAATTTCTTTGAGGCAATTGCTTTTGCACGGATTATTGCAGGCCTCTACTACCCTTCTAAGACCCAAAGAAGAACGTTTTTTAACTTAGAATACGAGAATTTTAATTTATAACTTAATCGGTCCCCGTATGAACACGTACTATTTCTGTAGGCTATTTAAACGTGTTAAAAAAAACCGATGCCCAGGTCTTTATAATATTTATAGAGATAATTAAGAACGGAGGCAACTTATCTCTATATATAAAAAAAAAAAAAATGCTTACAGCGTAGCAGATCTGGACTCTCGGCATCAATCAAAGTTTAAATAATTCGTCAATTCTGTACCCACGCATGATTCGTTGTTAAAATTTATTAAGCATATGTTCGCTTAAATATTCCGAGCTCTGCTAGTAAGCAATAATATATCTCGCCGCGTGTGTAATTAACATTGTGGCAATTAATTATTAATGGAGATTTAAGAATCGGAAACGTTACGAAAATATTGGAAAATATATATAATTACATCATGTAATAATAATTACGGAATGTGAAGTAGGTACAGAATTCAACGATACTGTGAATTCTGCAGTTGATGTTAGTTATAAACTTATTGTGACCAAGAAAAAAAAAAAATGAATGTACCGAAATTAAAATACTATGCATATAACATAATAAATAAGAAGTCGGCCAGCAGTGATTTGTTAAATGCTCGTAAAATTTGGTAAAAGTGAAAAAAAAAAAAAAAATAAGAAAAATAAGAAAAAGGTAAAAATTAAAAGACGGAAACTTTGTGGAACAAGAGTCACCATATTATATGAAAGAGTTGGTGGTGGCACGTATTGCGATTGGAATAATTTCAAAGAAAAAGCTCAAGCAATTCTATAATACTTGGCGATAGAATATTCCGTATAAAGCCTAGATGAGACGATTGACGTGCGATTCGTCTATGATATTTTAGCTAGAAGCTTTTTCATTTTATTAATCTATATGGTTGTATATATATATATTTAATATATAAAAAAATATAGTAACAGTTTTGCTGAATTCAATATTCATTATTTAGAAATTGGGAATAATGTAATTAATTTAACAATAAGTTGATTACAAATCTGGAATATATATTATATATTATACATATACATTAGAGCGGTCCTCAAAAGGGTGATTTTAAACATTTTCGAGGTCCACTACCTCTTAATCGGTTCCAAATACAGAAAAATAAATTGCGCCAAAATTTTAGCTCCTAATTTTCACGGGGACATTGTACCATGTGATTTTTAATTTGAATGGAATGCCACTAATGAATTAAATTTTTTATTCGGATGGATCTTCTTGCTAAAGGTTCTAAATTGCTTTTAGCTGTATTAAAAATGAAAAAGAAAATTATCATGAAATGAACAATTTATTTATTGATTTTTCAACCAGTTTTATTAAGAAAATAAAAAATTCTGTGGCACGTGTTCCCGTTGAAATGAAGAGCTGAAATTTTAGGGAAATTTGTCTTTTTGTATTTGAAAGCGATTGAGAGGTTGAGACCTTTAAAATTTTCAAAATCACGCTTTCGAGGACCACTCCAATATATATATATATATATATTTTTTTTATATATACAAATCACAAAGCACTCCTTTTTGGTTCACAAAACCGCGTGATATTCTGCTTTTCGGTATGAATTACATGCTCAATCGCTTGCAAACATGTTTTTAAGTGAAAATTTATCAAACGAGAAAACAAATAAAATAAAATAAAATAAAATACAGATATGAAAGAGATTATCTCTCTTGAATGAAAATTGTATGGATCAAGAATATTATTACACTTAATTTCATCTATAGATTTAAAAAATAAATTAACTATAAAAGGATAATTACTGATAATTGTAATCTCTGAAAAAAAAAAAAAAAAAAAAAAAGAAGAAAATAATGTGTAGAGATTATCAAGTGGAATAATAAATGAATCTTTGCAAAATTGCATAATAAAGACTCGAAATAATAGGGCGAAAGATTGATTACATTATTTATAGTTACACAACTCAACAATATAGACTTTCAATCAATAAAGTCAAAATATTTCTCTAACTGATATATAATGGCGAAATAATAGTATAACTGCTATAATTAGACCTAGTATTAAAATGCTCTTGGTTTTGTTTTTACGAAATTTGGCAATGGCTTTCGATTTGATATGAAATCGATAACAAAGCACGTCGTTCACTCTGTGAGTGGAATACTTTTTAATATTCCAAAGTATATCAAGTCTGGTGAAGACAAAACAAACTTGCTGCAATATAATATAGCCATGGTATAGTGCTGAATATCTGTTACCAGACAAACACTCAGATAATCTTTTCATATTAATGAATTATGAATTTGAAAAATTGTATTCAATGTTTGGGGTAATTTTGATCAATTTCAACACTATACCAAGGCATTTACTATCAAGAGGAATGTCAAGCGACGTACTGTGTGGACAGATTTCAAGGCTGTGCCGTCAATAAATCATTTAAACACTCAATGAAATATTGTATTATGATAATCCCTATATCCAGAATAGTAGGTCAGATTCAAAATATAGCTAAGACTTATCCAGCTGTAGTTGAAGTTTTAAATTTGATCATCATTTTCTGAACTTTGAAGAAATAAATAAGCAGAGTAAGTGCTTGGAGGATAAAATGAATATAAATTATGAAAATATTATAAAAAAAAAAAAATCATTTGGATAATATCGAATTTTATGTATAGATTTATCATTTCAATATGGAATGTTTATTATTTGTTAAATTCTGAAGTGACGATATGATATTATATATAGATGAGATTACTTGGATCTAATTAATATGAAAAAATATTATATATGGTAGTATATATGGTATAGCGTATAAAAATATTTTATTAAACTGCTTAATAAATCTGTGTGACCCCCATAGAAAAACGGTATAATCAAGTTATTAAAAAGAGAAAAGCCGTAACTAGAATTATTGTTATGGAAATGCAAACGTGTTTGCAAAATATAAAACACATGTTCAGCCTGATGCCTTAACTTAATTTCAACATTCATTATATGAGTATGAAATACTCACAACATTGATATAAACCAAACGTAACAACACTTAGAACAATATTACATCTGTAATATACAATCTAGACTACAATTCATTGTCGATACTAAACTAGCTCATTTTTTGTTATAGAAAAAAAAAAAAAAAAAAAAATTAAAGAATTGTCATTTATTACATTATTATGAAAGCTATGAATTAATTGGAATTATCCACATCGGGCACGAACATCATGATAAAAAAACGAAGAAAAAATATTAATGCTGACTTTGTGCGATCTCGTTATTTCATTCGAACAATTTGAATTCAATGTTAGATCAATCACGTTTCTTTCTATCCTTTCCTTTTCTTTGTATTCGAATCTCAAACAAATTACGAAAATATTCAGTGCGCAAAAAGCTTGTAGATGTTATACGAATAGTTATATATTCTGTTATTTATAAAAGCCAAGCTTATTCCTCGGTTAATTTTCGCAAATCAGGTAATTATCCCTCTTTCAATCATCTCTACCTCGAGAATCAGCATTCGAATTTAGCAAAATCTTAAACAACAAGCGCGAGATACATCAGAATTGGTAATACTAAATTGTCCACTTGGTCTGTCCATGCTTCGACAAACGAAACTCCAATCACAGCAAGCGTGGCCCGTAATACCAGCCAAAAATTACCGATAAGTCCTGAAATGAAAATCAGAAAGAAAGCATAAGTCGTTTGATCCAAAAAAAACAAAAAAAAAAAACAGGAATAGATTAAGAAACCGCAAGCGTATTTCAATAATTGAAATAGCTTACCAAAAGACGCCAGGGCATATACGACAAATAGTTGACTGCAGATGCAAGCGACTGTTCCTTCCACAGATTTTAGTGAGCCAGACCATTTATGCTTGCCATATTTGCTGCCAATAAAGCTAGCGGCTGTATCGCCAACTCCAATCGTCAGAACTCCGCTTAATAGAGTTAACAGCGTAAGATTATTGGCTGGCAACCATAAAGGAAATGATACTCCAGCTAGGAGATATAACGGAGTCAGAGAAAGGAGTAAATCTTTTTCATCACCAAAGACGAAGAATGCTTGTTGTAGAATCTGACCAAGTGGTGGGAGATTGAGGATCCTCATCAGCTGAAATTTGAGCATAAGAAATGAGGAAACGTTATACGTCTCAAGGTGTTCATTAGTGGCGTTTAAGCAGTTCCTCAATCGCATACCTCCAGCATCAAAAATAGACACATAATCAATCCACTAGCCAAATAAAGTAGTGTTGGTTCACTGATCAGACCGGGAATGTATACCATCACAGCTAAAAGGTGAAATGGCTTTCTGGCTAAGGTTGAGGCTTTTTTGTCGATCAGAATTTGATAGGATATCATACCCATGCCTAACATTAAGCATAGCGCCCAATATATCACCATAAATACCTGAAAAAAAAAAAGGTAGATAAATATTAAGCACAATGATGAAAATTTTAGTAGACATAATGATTCCCAGTCATTTCTTATTACCCTATCCATTTTGTCGAAGACAAAACCCAGCACGAATAGAAGTGGACTGCGATCTAGTAATATATGCAAAAGTGGAACGGCACCTAGCAGCAGAATGCCAAAACTTGTTAAATAAAATCTTCCTGGCGTTCGTAGTTCTGGGAATGCAGCACAAAGTGTGGCGACTGTTGCAACAAACAAAATTCCCACCTGTAAAACGAAAAACAATTGATCTCACATAATGCATAATATGACGCAGTTTCATTTTTCATACTTGGAGTATAACAGTGGCAATGTCATTGTCATGAAGAGGCGGAAGGTGATATCTCAGTGGAAGATTTGCAGCAGTGGATATTAAAAATATAACAGCTGTTTGCGTGACTGCGGATGCTTCGCCGATCGTAAAACAGCCAGGAAAGTATGACATTGTTTGTAGAACACCCCAGGTTCCTAATGTCCCAACGCCTAGACCCCATGTCACACTCGGTAGTAATCCTGCTCTTAATTAATAAAAATAACTTATTTTAATAATAAAACATTAGATTGAAAAAGTCTTTTCTTACAAAATTAATATGTTTCAAAGAAACAGGGTCATTATACAAATTGATATTTCTCACACATAGTATATAATATATATGTTCGTTGAAGATGAAGATTCATTAATTCAGCTTTCTAAATATTAAAACCTTGATGAAATAAAAACGACGATTGATATAATAATAATAATAATAATAAGATAAAATATTCATGCTGCATATACCTTTGTCTCCGAAAAGTAAGAACAATACAGAGGTCATCATTGCTGGTAGAAAGTACAATACTTGAAAGTCTTTTATGGCCGTTATTTCAGTAGATAATCGAATAAAGAGGCAAAGGCAACTCATTATAAGTCCGATTCCAGTTATTCCTGTGAGTAAACAGATCTCAGAATAACTGCTATCTTCTTTTAGAATCGTAACTGCTGCGCTTAGGCCGACTAATGGTACCAGCCATAATCCAAGCCCAGTATTTTTCCTGTAAAATAATGTAGAGGCAATTCTTTGGGCTTGAATAATCAAATTTTTAGGCCAAGAATTTCCACGGCAATAAAGTATTTTAGAGTTTGATTTATTTTTTCCTGAATAGTTAATGAACATTTCTAGAATCTCAATACTTTGTCTGTTTGTCAAATGTCCGGAATGATCTGACTTAGCTGAAAAACATTCGACGATGAGGATGTGTAGGTATAATTAATATGCTATTCTCATTATAAATAACATGAAAATATTTTTACTTCGACAATTATTAAGGTCATCGAACGGCATTGGAAATCATTATCGAGATGTAATTTATTATACCGTTTATATAAACTATGAGAATTCTGTTCAAATACAGGTTTGTATTTATAAAACGTTATCTTGATAATTATATTGTTATAATTATATACTAAAATGACGTTTCTATCCTGTGCTAATTTGAGAACAGAACAAAGAACCCTATTGTTTCATATTATATTCATTAATTTGATAAGAAATTAATCATAATGTCAATTATTATAAATCTTGTCAGGTATTCTATGCCAAGTTGTATAAAAATTTGTTTCATTAAACATTCGATAGGTTTTTGATAAAATCTTGTTTATCAAAACAAGTCATTAACGTATACGAAGAAGTGAGGTTAGATTAGTTTAGAGGTTATAATAACCGAAGGTAAGGTTAGATTAGATTATATTATTGTTAAATTATAGAGTGAGAAAATCTAGTCTAGTCAATGTACCTGTGTTGTATATTGTTGTTGGTTAAACTTCGGAAGATTTTATCATCGATAGTTTTATAACTTTGAATTAAAGCTTCCATTTTATATAAATGTTAAAAAAGGGAAGAGAGAAAAATACGATGTTCAAACGGACGTCATACCACTCCTCATGACTAATAGATAACGACTAGCATGTTAATATCAAGTTTTTAAATATACGATATATGTATTACAATTTTTCTCCCACTCTAGGTATACTATTAGCACATCATGCACATTACAAACATTGGATTTTCTGGAGCTTATTAGGTAGATAATATATTTTCGGATCAAAAATTAAACGGAATAAATTAATATGAGCATGAATTTTTTTACATCCATTTTTTTCCTGTAAAATAACTGTATTTTATCATAATAAAGTTATTTACGAGTATTGATGAACAAATAATGCTTTATACGACGATAAAATAACATCATTCATATTGCGTTCAAATAGGCGCGGTGGGAACGAGTTCATTGTCTCGATTCCCGGGGGTTTTGCCAATTCGGTTTAGTAGTTTACGCGCTACAGTCAAATTGCAAATAAAAACTGAATAGATCTGTGCTAATAATTGTGGAAAATAAGATATTAGATATATCTAAAACTTTTACAATTATTGTAGATAATCAAGTAATTGATCAACTTTTTCTAGTCACTAAAATATAATCCTATGTAAAAAAACTTATTTAAGATTGAATGATATCTTTACTATATTATATTTAATTATTATAATTACATGAATAAAGATGTTTTCTACCTACTGCTTGAATATATTTAATATTAAAGGAATACTTGACCCTTATCCTCTTCATTTCATTTGCACCCAGTTCCATCAGATCAGGCATCAATTTGCAGCTACCTAATGTATCATTAGCTAAAATAAATATGAAATAATAATTTATGAATAGGTACTGAAAAGACAGACCGGTTATTCTCTGGATTATAACGTTTCTAAATGACTTTTTGAAAAATTTACAATAAAATATGGAAGATGATAATGTTTTTAATCCTTTCTTCATTTTATTATTACACTTTTATTATTTACTCTCATATAATATTTCATCAATTTCAATATTTCACAGTCGATGATGTAATAATACATACTATGTATATTATACTGATTTGTGTACAAAAGTCCTAATAGATTTATCAATCAGGAGTAGGATTACTACGTAGAAAACCACTGTATGTAATACGTTTGAGAAGACTATATGTGACATAGCATATATATCTATGAAGAGAATTATGAGCAGATTCAACAAATAATAATAATAATAATAATGAAAATGAAAAATAAAAATCATTTACTATACTTAGAGAGAGAGAGAAAAAAAAAAAAAAAAAATACTTTGGCCTCGAAAGGAATAAGCTAATTTAAATAGCAATGCCAATAACACAATATCAATAGCACCGTGTTAAACCATATCATAATTCTTCCATATCATCGTATTATTATTTTATGTATACAACCGAAATGTGACCAAACGTAAAAATAACATTGCCAAGGTATATATATAAGTTTTCCGCATATTCTCTCTTCTCACGTAATATACCGGTTGGGTCTCTTTACTAATTAATTAGCCCAGTTATAAGTCTAATAAATAAGACATTTTTTTTTTTTTTTTTTTTTTTTTTTTATATCTTTAGATAATGTATTTCATGTAGAGGTACACTGTCAGTTGTAAGATGTATACCATGTAATAACTATGACTTAGTGATTAATTTTGGACAATGGAGAAATAAAGTATCCATGGACAAGGCCTGGAATATTTTCGTATATTGTAGTATTATTTCTCAATAACTGCAGAATCTTCATGAAAATACAATATATTTCTTTTTTTTTTTTTTTTCTTCTTATAATTTTTATCAATCTAGAGACTGATAAATTTAAATTTGTGTTTTACCTTTGTTTTTTTTTTAGTTATTAAATCGTTCTATCAGTACGTATAAACTAATAACTACTTAGATTACTTATTTATTATTCATGAATACTTCCCGAGCTGTTCTTAATTTGATCGACTCACTTTTGAAAATTATTTCTATCCGATAGATTACTGTGGATATTATTATAATCATACACATATATAGCATACATATTGCGCGTGTATGTAAAAATTATTATCTCCTATTGTAAAAATTTTGCCTGTTCATGTTTTTTTTTTTTTTTTTCCGTTTTTTTTTCTTTTATTTATAAATCTGGTGTCCGTCTTTCATTACGGTTGTTAATAGTAGCTATTTATTTATTTATTTCTTATTTTTTTTTTTTATCTTATTAAAATGTTTTTATTTAGTGTAAAATACAATTTTGTAAGACGTTTGTATGTATGTTATCTGTTAACATATATTATTTTTTTTTTTTTTTTTTTTTTTTTTTGTTGAACTTATGCTACACATGGTCGTTTCACATAGGTATACAATTACATGTAGTTAAATTTCAGACTGAATCAAAAGATAAATAAACTCAAATGTTAATTAAAGTAATTTCAAAGATATGCTCGATGCCTTTGTGCCTAAAATATGTTACACTATTTTTTTTTTTTTTTTGTTTTTTTTTTCGAGATAAGAAATTAAAAATAATTAATTTTTTTTTTTTTTTTGCGAAAAATCTTTTGGAACTCATTACAATTTTGTATTGTATGTAAAAAGCATAAAATAACATTAGACAATACTAAGGTTGTTGTTCGATATGAACATCTATGCAAAGGCAGACACAGTTTGTCTAGTAAGTGGAACTTGAATTATTCACTTAAACAAGTACAGTCATATTTATTAATAAAAAATACACATTATCTTGTAGATCCTATAATAACACCAATCACATCGCTCTATGATAGAATAGTGAAAGTACAGAACATAATTAGCGCCGTTTTTAACAACAGAAATATATATATATCAACTGCCTTAGATTATTTATTTATTTATTCTTTTTCATTATTTATTTTATAAATGAAATTTTAATAGGCAGTTGTAAACGAAAGAAAGAAATGAAGAAATCTAGAGATGAATACATATTAAAGTATCAATTTATTGTTAATTATTGAACAACAGTAATAGCTGCAATAATCTGTTTTGAACTCTCACCAGTTCATCCTTACAATGTATATTCTTAAAGATAAAAAATCCAACGAATAGTCCTCGTATGTAATGTGAAGCTACATTGATATATCTTGTTTTGCCATTTATTCATCGCACTGATGGTACGTTGCACTGTAAAGAAACGTACGTGAGTCTTAACCTATAGGTTGTTGACTAACAGACAGGATTTATCAACCCTTTGCAATAGTTTAATTTGCAAAATATGTTTTATTTTTATTTTTATTTTTATTTTTATTTTTATTTTTATTTTATTCTTATCTAAACTATGCGTAACTTTTATTTACGCAAATACTAAGAAAAAAAGAGAGAAAAATAAAAAAAAAGAAAAAAAAAAAAGAGGAAATAATAACAGAAGGCCTATCTTTATCCCAATTTTAATTGTATGTATCGCAGAGGGTTAATGAAAAGGGTGTGCAAAAGGTGATGCAATGATCAACTAACAGCAATTCCAAAAAATGATATCAGGCTAAACTGCGATACGATTTTGAAAGACTAGACACGGTGAATTTTATTATAGTTAACTTTTAGTGTTTTACATTACTAGGGAAATACGAATGAATAGTTGTGTAACATATTTGTTAGGTAAACATAAAATGTAGAACAAAAAACAGAAAAAAAAAAAAAAAAAAAAAAATGACAAAGAAAAAGTTACATAATATTATTTTATCAAAGCGTAACACATACACAGTAGTTAGCATAGTTTTGTTGATACATATTTCATATACCTTTAACGAAGGAATTAAAGTTTGAACAGTATTTAAGTTACCAGTAACTAAATAAGAGGTATATAAGTAATCGTACAACTAATTATCAAATCAAAAGTTTAATTTTTATCAATCTTATATAAGTCATGGCATGCAAAGCAATGGTATTAAAATCTGTATTCCACTCATTTCCTTGATAATTTCATTGGACTGAATATAAAATAAGGAATTCAAGATTTTAAGAATTGATAACCATTTGCTTACTCTCATGTATTTTCTATGACCCGAGCAAAAGTTGCACAGTTTTTATTTATTTTTTTTTTTTCTGAACAGCGTAATATAATACAAGCAATTCCATTGCGTAATTAATGAATCTCAAGTATTAAGGATATGAGGGACATAGAAAAACAGTGGTAAGATTTTATTTGCATAGAGATGTTAATAAAGTGGTATAAATCATTCTTCTTTTATTAAGTCTAAGAATATTGTGAAATTAAAATATTATATTGTCAATACCACTTTTGATCAAAAATCCAAGCACCCTTTTGTATTTTTTTAATCTTTTTTTTTTTTTTTTTTTTTTTTAATCTTCATTTACTTAATTTCATGTCATGACATAGTCAAAATTTGACGTTAATCACACCTGAATAATAATCCTAATGAAAAATGCACGACTTCTTATATAATAGTTTGGAAATAATCAATTACCAAAAATATCAGAATAATATTATCAATCGAGCGTCGGACAGATGACAGAAATTTATTTGATAGAATTTTTTTTTTTTTTTTTTTTTTTTTTTTTTTTTTTCTTTTTTCACTATGTGACTTAAAAGTATATAGTTATTGTATTGTATAATGATATTAAAAACAAATTGTTACATAAAAAAAAAAAAAAATAACAGGAATGGTTAAATTACAAAAGAAGCATTGCCTCAAAAAAATTGTGAAACTAATATTTCTGTTGAAAATTAGTCGATGACTGAAGTAAGGGGAAGAAAGAAAAAAAGAAAGAAAGAAAGAAAAAGAAAAAGTAAAAAAAAAAAAAAAAAAAATCAAATTGCGAAATCATTTCTCCTGCTCCTAATTAAATCTCGACAAAAATATAAGTCGCATCTAGTCTCAAGGCAGTGCTAAAATGTTATAATAATGTGGATCAACACTGTTAACAGCGTTAAGGTACCAAATATTATTAATTGGATACCTTCAATGATACTTGAAATGATATAACTCACCGTTGTTTGTTGATATTGCGCCGAGAGAGTCTGCGACCTGATTCGGTCGACATAAGCGTATATCGTTTTGTGTGAGCCGGATTTGTCCGCAGCTCTCTTAGTTCAGTCTTTCTGGCGCCTTCGACCTTGTCCATAAACTTAGATATTAGTTCTGGACAATTGAGATTCTCTTCGGGTTCCCATGTGTCTTCGGCTGGGCTGAACCCTTTCCATCTTATCAAAAATTCTCGTTTGTTAGTTTTCTTCTGAAATTTAACTTCCAGTATATTTTGAACTTCAAATTCTTTAGTTTCTTCGACGTTTCCATCTTCTCCGTCGTTCTCAGGTTCTGAGTTTTTAGTCTCCGGCTCTGTAATCAAACCATTTGTATAACTAATAGTTTTATTCCTTTTGGAGATAATAATTTCTCCCTTTCATTAATTTCACAAAGAAAAAAAATAATATTATAATATAACATATAAACCTTGTATCTTACCAGCTGCATTTCTTTTCTTATTAGCACTTCTAGGCGACTTTGCCTTGGCAACACCCTTGCGTTCTTTTGGTGTTCTAGGAGTTTTAGGAAGTTTATCAGCGTTACCGCCGCTCTCAGCAAGCTCGGCTAAATATTCTTCTATCAATTGTGGACAATTTAAATTCTTCTCTTGTTCCCAAGTGTCCGAATCTTCGTCGTAACCTTTCCAACGTACTAGGAATTGACGGCGACCTTTGATGGTTCGCTGTCCAACTACTTTCAGGACCTGAATTTTCAAACACACAACAAAAAAAAAAAGGAAAAACAACATTAAAACTTAAAAATAATGTGAAAATTGGTGGATGTTGTTTTTTTTTTTTTTTTTTTTTTTTTTTTTTTTTTTTTTTTTTTTTTGCTGTTTTTTTCACGAAGTATACCTCGTATTCTTCGTCGTCATCCGGCTTCTCTGGTTTTTCGGATGTGGACGCCTTCTGTCCATCCTTTTTACGTTTTTTGCCTGGACTACCGTTTTCTTGTTCATTTGTCGTGTCCTCTGTAACATCGGTTTGTTTGTTTAGTTCGGCCTGGGACCTACGGCCCTTTTTAGTTTTCTTTTGTATCTTCGAGGAATCATGTTCAGAGGACGCGTCGTCGGGTAAAGATTTGACGCCGACGCCATTTTCTTCGGAATCAACGTCGCTACTAGTCTCGGACTTCCCACGTTTACCCTTCATGCTCAATTTTCGCATAATACAACACTATGTTGATTCTAATTTGACGAATAATACGATCACTTATACTTTACGTAAATAAGGATCACTTTTATTTTACGATAAAATCACACGTAGAATTATTTTACTTCTCGTAGAATCATAAACAACACGGAATGCGAAACTTCAAGACCAACTCAAGTAACGATCACACGATCAAACCAACTACGTTGGTGTGACCAACGCTGCCTACCCACCGCAAGAAGCGCGGGAGCGGCAGCTTACAGGGACGAAACAATATTATACCGGGCCCCGTTAAATTTCGCGCCTTTTATTTATCAATAATTTTTAAGAATACTATCAAACTTGTGTGATCATTTATTGCCGTATAAATATTCTATCAATTATTTGAAAAATTTCAACCTTTTTTTTTCTATCCTTTTATTTCTTTTACACAACTTTACGCCGATTCAAAACACACCGAAATATATTTTTAGAAACAATGACTTTTCGAATTCTTGATACGGTGTTTTTTTTTTTTTTTTTTTAGTTATGATTTTATTTTTTTACCCCTCTGACGTCACATTTTGGCTAATGCGAATAAAAAAAGTATTGCGGGGAATTATGACGGTAGATAATATATAAAATAATGGTATTTTTTTTCAAAATAAACGCATATCTGAATTTTGTTAAATATGCATGTTGCGTCGTTATATTACATGTTTTTACTATTGATGAGGTTTCATATCCGCCGCAAGGCGTAGTAAGCTGTGTGTCCAATCATAGAACGAGTGCGTTAAATGAGTTTAAAAAGTAGGCTTGCAATTGGTTGTGTTAGTCGAGGTTTCATGGAGACTTACCATTTTTGAAACTTTCGTTTTAAGCCAATGAAAAGCGCGTTTCACTTTAATATACGCGGAATTATTTTTGTCGAATTTGGAACGCAGTAGTTTGCATTGGAGCCTTTTGATTCGTCATTACAACTCTAAGGTCTGATTTAATTCGTCGGTATTACTCTTCTGTGTGCGTATCCCCGATTTGATAAAATATATAACACAGCATTATGATTCATGCAAACGTGTGGCGCGTGGCTATAGCGATTCCGCGCTTGGGTGGCGCATGTCTTTTTGCTTCTGACTTTAGGGCAGTGTACTGACTGACGTTTCATTGCGGCGGTACTCGCATGGCCGATGTGGGTAGTCTGATATTAATTTTAATGTGGCATCATATGTTAAAGAATTTTCATCGTTAATCATTTGAAGAGAATATAATATTCAAGTGAGTGTTAAATAAAAAGAATATTATTAAATAAAAAAAAAGGTATCCGTGTCGGAGCTCAATGCCATTCACATTTCAGCCTCTAATAAACCGGTATAATCTGGATTTGGGTAGTTTCGTCGATAAACAGGCTGGCCATTTGTTTTATCCCGCAAGAAAATCCTTCGATATAATTTTCACAATTTTCATCACAACCAACCCGTTTCATTATCTACGATTATTTAATTCCTTTACTCATACTCTCGCAGACTACCTGGCATCAAATTTTCACCCGAAGATAGCTAAGAGATATTTAAAAGCTTTAAAAAACCCCAACCATGTCGAACGAGGAGACTTCGGCCGACCGCAATGTCGAGATATGGAAAATTAAGAAGCTCATCAAAAGTCTGGAAATGGCACGAGGGTGAGTTTAAATCACAAACATTATTATCACACATCTTTGCTACAGGTTAAACCTAACCATTGATCCAAAAATTTCCAAATTACATGTGAATTTCTAAATACCATATGCAATCTCATGGTACAATCTGCCATGTGTTTGTCTCACACCAATGCTTCTCTACTCTCACAATCGTATCAACTTTCGCTATTCTAAATGGGAAATATAAATTAGTTGAATTAACTACTGGAATAATAAATTCGTAAAACTTTGTCCAAGTGCCTAAAATAATGTTATCAAAGGTTTTTTTTTTTTTTTTTTTTTTTTTTTTTAACAAATTTTAAGAACTAATTATTGTCTCTTTTGTAGAAACAAATCATATAAATAATTATTTCAATTTATAAATAAACTTTTTAGTCATTGAGTTACGCATAAATAATGTAAAATTTAAATACTTGAAATCGAATACAAATTCTTGACAAGGAAAAGATTTTAGTTTTATACGGTTGGCATACTCATTGCCATGCAGTCTTTTTGTATTTTACATACACACTACTCGTGTAGAGTAAATAATTTTTGTCATTATCTTGAAATAAAATTTTTTTTTTTTCTTATTTTCTTATGTATATTTTTACGTGTGTAAAAAGTTAGATTATAAAGAAAAATGTGAAAAATAATTTCTCTATCATAATCACAGATAGGTTTAATTTATATATTATATATTATATTTGTAGAAACTTTGAGCACACTTTGAAATTTTTTTTTTTATTTCCAGAAACGGGACTAGTATGATTTCATTAATTATACCACCAAAGGACCAAATATCAAGAGTTAGCAAAATGTTGGCCGATGAATTTGGTACAGCGTCAAACATTAAGTCTCGTGTTAACAGATTATCTGTGCTTGGTGCTATCACATCTGTACAGCACAGGCTAAAATTATATACAAAAGGTGAGGCGTTAACGTCAATTAATCTTTGCATCTCGTTAAGTTTCTCAATTGTTGGTACATTTTAATTATTATGATACATTTTTTAACATTACAGTACCACCAAATGGATTGGTAATATACTGCGGTACTATTGTGACGGAGGAAGGAAAGGAAAAGAAAGTTAACATCGACTTTGAACCATTCAAGCCCATTAACACCTCCCTTTACCTGTGCGATAATAAGGTGATTGAAGAAATTGTTACATTATTTTTTTAGCTGTAACTGTTTTTCATCGTATAACTTTGTGTTTAATGATGTTAAAAGATGTTGTCTTTTTTGTTATTCATCAAAATGATTCATAAACTTGAATATTCTCTTATTACAAGAGAAAGAGAACTAAAGAGAAATATTCATTTCGAAATTTATAAATAAATAATTATATCTATACTAAATATCACATGTTGTTATTCACAGTTTCACACCGAGGCTTTAACAGCTCTATTGGCTGATGATAACAAATTTGGATTTATAGTCATGGATGGTAACGGAGCACTGTTTGGTACACTGCAGGGTAATACCCGAGAAGTACTTCACAAATTCACGGTCGATTTACCCAAGAAGCACGGTATGCAATTCTCTTTTTTTTTTTTCAAATTTCAGATTTCTTCATAGTATTGAGAATTAGATTCTACGTATCAAATTGTGTAAAAGATTCATTAATTAAGTTCAAAATTTGTTGAAAATATTCAATCTGCTTCTACTCTACTTTTGGACTTACTTGAGTCATGTGACCAGATGAAAATTCGTAAAATTCTATTTATCGGCAATAACTTTCGATCAACATTTACTGAGCGTGTAATTTAAACACCAATCAACATTTCAGGTAGAGGAGGACAATCTGCATTACGTTTTGCGAGATTGCGTATGGAAAAGCGACATAACTACGTCCGTAAAGTAGCTGAGGTTGCAACTCAGCTTTACATTACTAATGATAAACCAAACATTGCTGGTTTAATTTTGGCTGGAAGTGCCGATTTTAAAACGGAGCTGAGTCAGTCTGATATGTTTGATCCTGTTAGTAATTACCCCTGGATATTAAATAATAATTATTTAAAGTACTAATTTCAAGAACTCATAAACAACAACAGAAGACTATAATTGCTCAAATATTGTGTCTGCAAAAAAAATATTCTAAAATTATGAATTGCAAATTTTTAAAGACTCGTAGCCAATTGTTTCAAGTAACTTTGACTATTATCAATTTCTTGTTAGTCTCTGAGTACTAATTGTCATTTAACTATATTAAAAAGTCATTGAATTAGATGAAATTGGTATAATTGAATAAAATTTAACATTATTTCAGAGATTACAAGGTAAAGTCATAAAATTAGTGGATGTTTCGTACGGTGGAGAAAACGGATTCAATCAAGCTATTGAATTAGCAGCTGAGTCACTGCAGAACGTGAAATTCATCCAGGAGAAAAAGCTCATAGGTAAGATGAACGTTTTCAATCGTTTCAATTTCGTTGTGTTATTATTATTATTATTTATTATTTTTCTACTAATCTAATCCCAATGTAACTGAAAATAATTATAGGCAGATACTTTGACGAGATATCGCAAGATACGGGGAAGTATTGTTTTGGAGTAGAAGACACCTTGAGAGCTTTGGAGTTAGGGAGCGTCGAAACTTTGATATGCTGGGAAAATTTGGACATTCAGAGATACGTTCTTAAGAATCATACAAATGCGGAAGAAAAAGTTTTGCACCTAACGCCAGAGCAGGAAAAAGACAAATCCCATTTTACCGATAAAGAGGTAATATAATAGATATTACTTTTATGAATGCAACATTTGTATGTTATAATATCACTGAAATTTTTATTTATTTTCGTGTGATAAATTTAAAAATGAGGATAAAACTCACCCAAAATTATTCGTTTGATATTCGCAGAGCGGCGTTGAATTGGAGTTAGTTGAATGTCAGCCACTTTTGGAGTGGCTTGCAAACAATTATAAAAGCTTTGGAGCCACTTTGGAAATAATCACAGATAAGTCCCAAGAAGGTTCTCAATTCGTCAGAGGGTTCGGTGGGATCGGAGGTGAGATTTCCTTTAATTATTACAATAAATAAATTATTAGCAAAGAAAACTTGACTAGGTATAATAAGTTTGCAAAAATAATTCGATCAAAGCTGTTAATCAACTGAGTCTTCAATATTAATAATTTACAATTAGACATCGCCAATTAATAAGAATGTATGAGTGTACAAACTGATACTAGACAATATGGGTATTCGGGGTATAGCGCTTCCAAACTTTGGTCAGAAAGCTCAAAAGTTTTGTATTCTTTGTATAATATTTGACAAAACAATCTTCACTACTCTATGAGTTATCTTGTGCTTGGAATACCCTATTCATTGATCAGATTCCATCCTCTCATCTGTACAGAATTCGTCTATTTCATTGTTTTTTTTTTTTTTACACCTCTATAGTGAAAAGGATGAGCTGTATAATTTTATTGATGGTATTGAATTAGTTGTTATTTGTACCGTTTCTGTGCAGTCTCTGTTTAAAGAGACACTGTCTGAGTTAGGCAGATTATTTGCTTTTAGGTATTTAAAAACTAAATAAATAAATAAATGAATAAATAAATAAATTAGCAGCTCTTTTATTAACTGCAGAGTATATTTTGGTATGTAGGAATCCTGCGCTACAAAGTTGATTTCCAATCACTGCAGGCTGATGAGCCTCTTGACGATGTTGACCTCGATGATTACTAATTTCATCTGTCAAGTACTCAGAGTCAACCAGGTAGTTAATTTACTGTCTCGAGTGCTCTCACTTATATTTTGTGTAACGTAACTTAGAATGCGATAATTTTTTTCCTTTTTTCTGTAGAATATTTTGTCGTGACATAGATTAGTTTATTAAAAAATTTTATCATTATATCATTTTAACAATACTGTCGCTGAATGGTTACTATCTTTTATTCATACAGGTAAATACCTGTGCATTGCAAGTACCTGATCTCGTGTTAATTGTTCATAGACATCTAGAGAATAGTATGTCATTATTTGAAAGAATATATAGGAATAATAATAATCGGTTGAATGTATAAAACACTGAAGTATTTATTGAAAACTGCTATTATTTTGGTATGGTATGCTCATTGTTGCTATTAGTGTTGTTCTTTTTTTTCATTTATGTTCAAATATATTTCGTTAATGTTTCAATAAGGTTCGATGCATTTTGATTCATTTCAAGAAAGACTTTTCAATTATTCTTATTAATTTGTACATAGTTATCATGTCACTTGTATTGAGTATTTCTATTTCTATTTTTTCACTTGCTTAAAACCATTGATATAAATTATTTAACGCAGATGTCAGGTGAAATGTGATTGGCACATTGGTGAATTACCAAGAATCGTAAATTGCTTGAGTTTTCAGTTCATTATATTAACAAACCTGGCGACACTAGTTTTACATAGTATAAGTACCACAGTCAAACTAGTTTATGTAAAGTTCGAGCGATATATTGAACAGTATCTACTATCTGTTTTTCATTGCGATACGCTAATTACTGCTGTACTTAGTGCTAAGGGATAAAAATGCAGACGCAGAAAAAAAAAAATAAGAACTGTCTTCTTTTGTTGACTCAGTTTTATACATATGTAACAGACAAAGTTATTAAACTGAGACTAGTGTCCTCAGAGTCATACTATTGTGTTGTTTCAAAATTTTTCTCGCACAGCTTAAATCTAGCTATACACATTTCTTTATCTTTAATAAAATCGTGCATGTCTGTTATAATTTATAAAATGTATAACGGCAATGATCTAAGAAAACTGGCTCTGAATTCGTCGGCTAAACTCATTTTTGGAGTAAGAGATATTTATCCAGTTTTATTTCCGAAAAAATTGGCTGTTCATTGATTTTTCAAATACCAGAATTTCAATTTTTAAAAATTTTTTTCATACTTCTAACGAAATCTCCAGCTATTCTTTAGATATTTGTCGATTTTTCTAGCGTTGCTTTACATACAAATTTGCTCAACATTTTGTTAACTGTTATTGAATGACTCATAGAGATTATAGATGCAATGCAAAGTATTTTATCGAAATGTAGCAGCTAGTATCTACAATCTAATTTCAGATTCTTTGAAAATATGAATATTAATTTGTATGTGATTTCTATATTAGCTTGCAATCTGGGAAAGGTATAGTACAAGCTCTTCAGTAAGAATATCAACACGTTTTATAATTTAATATGCACTCAACGTCGTATTAACGTTCCATTTCATTCCAATAACAACATCAAATAATTGAATTATGGAGTACTTGGGATGAAAAATATGTCGTTTTATCATAGCTACGTGTTGTTTCAAATTAAACTCGATATCTATTGATAGGTTCGGATAAAGCTATACAATCATCTTGCCTTTGATAGATATAAAGAATGACGACTTAGTAAATATTATTCGTTGGACAATATCATCCATAATTATTTAGTAGCTTTATAGTTCAAATCCGTATGTATCCGTGCGTGGATGTTTATCACAAGGTACAAGTGTATAGGAATATATTTGAATTCGTCATCCTCACTGGTAATTCGTGACCATTGCACGTTGCATGTAAGAGATAAATAAAATAGAAAAACAAAAAGCTACCGATTGATGAATGAAAACAGGGTACTAAGTTCGCAATGGGAGGAACTACTCGCTTTGAACTCTGTAATTAGATGCAGAACTATCACAATCAGTGAATATGTCTTTTTTTATAAAAGTTCTGAACACACTCTACTTATGCAATATTACAGCCTTGCCAATAACTCAGCAGATTGATATTAATTAAAAGTGCTTTAAACAATTTTCTTATATATTTACTATTAAATGTTAGATTGAATAAGTATAGTACAACAAAAATAAGCACTTGTAATTAAGTCTTACAAACATAAAATGAAATTATTATTCGACTGATAATAATTTTTGTGATCTAAAAAGATTTTGCTAATTTGTGATTAATGGAATACGAACCAGTCTGCTAGCTATTATCATATATCTAATACTCATAACTGAGTTATTTTCTATTACTCAAATTTTGATAAACCTTGTATTATTAAATGTTTAACTTTTATTTATTTTACAGGTGTTTTACGGTACAAAGTGGATTTCCAAAGTATGCAGCTGGAAGATATTGAAGTTGAAAGTTTCGATCTAGACGACTATTAAACTACCGACGCAAACTCTCGGTTCTCTTAGCTTCCAGACTCACACGATTACATTAATATCAGTTTCTCCGGAATGAAAATAATTTGGTGAAAATAAAACTTCACCATAAAGACAGAAGATTGATTCGGAGACCCAATTATAAGCGTTATATTAACATCAGCCATCATTCACATAGGATTTAAAAAGAAAACAGCATACATATAGAGGACAATGTCGTTGGGATAAATATATGGCACACTTGGAATCATATTATCATTTAGAATTTAACGAACATCAAGCAGTTGTAGTTGGCATGTAAAATTAAACATTTTTAAATAAAAAACGCAGTATGCCGACAGTCCAAGACTATAAGAATGGCCAGCCAGCTTGATACCTGCCTATTGTATTAATAATACATTGTCTTATCATATTAGCTTCTTTAATTATTCACATGGATTTATTTAAATTTTCTGCAAGTTACGAACGCTAATTACGATTGTACAGTACATAATTTGAGACATGATAATCTTGTATTAAAAAAAAAAAAAAAAGTTGATATTTCGTCACTGTATTTGTAGTTCTTATTATGGAATTGGTAAAAATTACTTATGTATCTATGATTGTAGCGTTATTTTTTGTTCATACAGAGAATCATGGAAATGTAATAAATTGATTATTATAAATACAATTTGTGTATCGTACATTTTGTACCATTAGTTAAATTCATATGAATAATAAAGATTCCTGTAAATAAATCACAAGATCTTTTAATAGTTTCGTAATTTTTATTTAACGCGCAAACGACTTATGAGTCTTTAATTAACCATTCTTATTACCATCAGGAATCTCTCGTTATTTCAATTTATCTCTTTTTTTTATTTATTTTTCTCTTACCATTACACGTTGTAATTCAACGTGTGCGTGATCAATGATTATAAAATTAAATTCTATGAAATGGCAAAGTAAACCGATTGAAATCCTTTTAGAAAAGAGAGAGCGATAAAAAGAAAGAGAAAAAAAAAAAAAGGAAAAAAGAAACCAACCATGGACGGGTGTGTGCATATAGAATTTATGGGACTGGTGAATTGGATAGTGATAGTTAACTATTAGCTATTAAAAGTATATCATTTTCATCCCAGTTGGCAATATGTTGATTTTAAATGAGACATTGATTGATCCGGTAGGAATATTTCAATCTTTAAACTAAGGTCAGAGAATAATAATAAAGTAAATGTATACATTTTGAATATTGGAGGTATGTGGTCGGATATGTAATCTTTATAAACTTCATGAACCTTCTAATAAATGAACCGATGTATTTCTTAATTAATTATTTATCACTGCTTGAGATTAAGGCATAAGGAGAATTTCAAAACAACAATGAAATAATTAAATAATTGCACTGCCTTGTAAAGTGTTGTGATTACAATCAATTACATTTCTCAAAAAAATAAAAAAAAATAAAAAAAATGTAAGATGATAAGTTTACTATTTTTGATAGCATAGGAGAACATGTACTTCTCCTGATAATACTAAAAAGAAAATGCTTTTACAAAAGATTTTGTAAGTTCTATTTAAAATTGCATTAATTATGAAAAAAAAAAAAAAAAAAGTAAGAAGACTTAATATGTTTCATATCATTTTTCTATCTTCATGCGAATCATAAGATTGCACAGTGCAACTTTATCGGATCCATGAGGTATTTTCATTGCGGTATCAATGTTACTTATAAATATCAGCTGAACCGAGTCGGCAAAATACAATCTAAATAGAAAATTATTTGAATCATTGAAAAAAAAAAAACCTGATGAAATTTAGATAGATTGAAGAATGACATAGGAAATATGGGTAATGAAATTCATAAACCTTTCATATCACTAATTATATTTTGGTTCTCACCTAATCTGATAATAACAGCGAAATGATTTGAGCGAGTTTTTACAATTTGTGTAAATAATCACGTTAACAAAATACAGTTTTTTTTTGTTCAATATAAATCTGTTAATACCAAGTAGTTATTGTAATAAGTATTGTAAACATGGTAGAGCGTTGGTATAACGCGCCGCATGATATTTATATTATTTATACGATGATAGTAAAGTAAGAAAAAAAAAACAAAAAAAAAAAAAAAAAAAGGGCTGATGTATTTCTCTAGAGGGATTATTATAAAATTTTCATATCTACAAGACTTTAGTCAGAGTCAGGAACTGAAAGATTTAGAGAACCGTTTTTTACAATTGATCCTATGAACTTTTCCTCTCCTCCGCGAATGCTCAAACTACTACCAGGAATTTCAACCTTTTTTTCATCCATCATCGCGGATCTAATCCAATTTGAACTTTGGCAATTTTTACAACTATGTGACGGCAGTCTGTCCAATGTTATTGTTCTATTCTTGCAATCGCCACATTTAAAGAATCTTTTAACACCGTCGGTAACTCGCAACGGGTGTTTTTGCTCTTTGCACATATCCGAAGCTGAAAATGCAGTATATTTGCAAATAAGACACTTTACAGCCTTGCATTCCACCGTATAAGTATTCATCATTTTTTCTTCCATCTTCTCTTTCATTTCTAACTTGTTGAAATATTTGTCCTTCTCTTGTTCATCGGATTGTTCAATCAGGTCTGTATGCCTCGAAGTGGCCGCTATCATCTTTTGAAATCTACTAGATAGTGTGCTTTGCCTTTTAAGAGTTTGCTCAGTCTCATCGCTGACTTCCCTCTGGCGTTTTGTTCCTCTTTCGATCTTTTCTTCTTGAGTTTTCCGAACTTTGTTCGGATTTGTTTTCTTGATAGCTCCATTTCTCTGAATCCATTTAAGCGCATTAATCTTAGCTATCTCTGTACTCTTCTTAGTCACTGGTTCAGAGAGATCAATCATTCCTCCGCTTAATCCAACTCCTAATTGTGGAATAGCCATAACAGTAGAATTCTTTCTCAAACTTAAATGGGGCTTTGCTTCAGGAGATGCAATGGAAACAGGATTACTATTACTAGTTTGAATAAGTATCGAAGGAGATACAGAATTCAAAGTCAAACAAGGTTGATCATTATTAGGCAACGGTCCCCTCAGCTTTGCCAATCTCTCAGAGTCTTTCTTCACTTGATTACTAGTCAACTCTACTAAACTTGCTTTCCTCTTGATTTCCAAGCTGGAATTAGACGGCTGAGGATTGTCTCTAGCAACGTTCCCGTTTTGCAATAGTTCTAAACGCGCCCTGTCCTTTTCTACCAATTTCAAATTTCGCCTAGCAGGAACTGCAATGAAACTTTTTCCGCCATATATCGTCTCGCCTTTACCCAATACTTTATTTCTCAAGCCATTCAGCTGCGATACACCTCTTCCACTGCAAGAAGATTGCAGATCAGATCTACGCGCGCATTTATTATACTCTTGCTGGACGTGATATATGCAGTATTCGCATTTGCTTAAATTGACTACAGATGTACATGGGTCTCCGTTCTTCTTTCTCGACTTGCAGATCCCCATGTCTTTTGAAACACCTAGTAACATCAGTCTTTGCGCATTGTCAACGGACAAGGCTGCCTCGTTGATGTTCTCATCTTTATTATCCATCACCCCTGGATTCAGAATTCCAATAACCGTGCCGGTGTTGGTTTTCCAAAACGATGTATACGCATCTCTAAACAAGAATAGAGACACGCTTTTTATGCCGTCGGCCAAATCGCTTATCTTCCAAATGCAGTATCGGTTTCCTTTCTGGGAATTTCGAGTTGGCGATTTGTTTATTAACACACCAGCAATTACCCAATCGTTCTGGAGATCTCCGGTCTTCAAATGACCCTTGATTCTAGAAACTGTGACTGCCGTTCTACCGGTCATTCTTTCTTTCAAAGAAGCCGATGATATTAAGGGGTTTATTATTCTAAGTCCGAAGATCGGATCGCAGTAAATATCTTTCGTTTCGGTTTTAACTGGTTTTGGAGAACAGCTTAGATCTGTATTACGACTTTTGGAAAATGAGGTGCTCAATGTTTGGGACGGTTTATAACACGAGGTGTTAGTTTCGGACGCGTTGTTTTTTAGAATGTTTTTAATATCTCGTCCTGAACTGGAGTAGTTTTGATTTTCAAAATCTCGTTTATCTTCGTCGTCAGATGAGTCTGTATCGCCGTTGTGAATCGAAGCTTTTTTATCAATAATTTTGGACTCTGTTATATTATCTATGTTTGTTTCTTGGTCTAAAAAGTTGACGTCAGGTTCTGTTAATCTTGGTGCTTGGAGCGGCGTCTGTATCTCTTCTGTTTCATCATTTGCCAATAGATCTTCGAGTAAATCTCCAACGTCGGAATCATCGTCGCTCTCCATTTTCGAAGACTTCAAATATTATCTCTCGACCTTAAAATCAACGAAATAACAAATTAAACATTATTGCGATAGTTTAAACATCAAATGAACGGTCATAATATAATTACCTTCGTTTTATCAAGTCCGAGAATCTGTCAGTGACAAAAATGAAACTAAACTCGGAATAATATAAACCACCTGGGTTTAAAATGTCATTATCGTCAATCTTCAATAATTCGATTCAGTTATTATACGTTTGAACTGTGGTTAAAACTACAATGAACTGTATATAACTCACATAAGTTAACTGCAATCGCAATTTATATTTTTATCGCAGACATTCAATTGAGGTATTCGCAGACGATGCATAAATCCAAGACGCGGCATAAAAATAGCCACGCGTTATAAATATTTTGGCGGGTAATATTGACAACCATGGAACAGATAGATGAACGCAGAGAGTAGTGTTGATGGATTTTGTCGGCTGGCAAGATAGCACGAGATCGAGAATTTGTCGTCTGCTACAGTCTGCTACGCGTCTGCTACAAAATTGCGCATGTTATGACATTTTATTCACAATCTATATGATATGTTTAATAAATAAGAATTTTATACACTCGAGATAATTCTTATCAAATATTGTCAATAAATGGGATTACACAACGCGGTCTTCACTTTAGTTTTTATCAGTAAGTTTTCTCATTTCTTATAGACCAATACGTTATTATAAATATCGGTCATATTATTACACCTGCATTTGTTAAATATAAAATTTATTTTAATGAATATAAGTAATATTTTCGGCAATAAACTTTTGAAATTAAATAATTCTAAGTTAAATTTTGTCCTCAATATGTCATTCAAACCCGCACCACTAGAACAAACTAGAAAAGAAATGCGAGAAATATTTCTAAACGGAGTAGAGGCTGTGCTTCCTCGTACCATAATTAAAAATCGATTAAAATTACATGAAAACAAGTTGTTTGTTGGCGATCTGAGCTTTCCTATTAAGCAAAACGTTTATTTAATCGGTTTTGGTAAAGCAGTTATGAACATGGTGCCAGGCGTTGAGAAATTACTTGGTAATCGTTTGAAAAAAGGGATTATCAGCGTTCCCAAAGGCTCCAAAGACACTATTTGGAAGGTAAAAGACTTTGAAAACTTTCCTAATCTTCATGGTCCCGTAGAATACAGGGAAGGAGCTAAAAACAATCAGCCAGATGCAGAAAGTCTTTCCACTACCGACGATATCATAGATTTGATTGAAGGACTTGGAGAAAAAGATACTCTTATTGTATTGATATCGGGGGGAGGATCAGCTCTGCTCTGTATGCCCAGGGGTCAGATTGGGTTGAAAGAAAAACAAGAATTTTGTAAAAAGCTTCAAGAAGCAGGCGCAGATATTAGGGAATTGAATATAGTAAGGAAAAAATTGTCCATGATTAAAGGAGGGGGATTGGCACGACTCGCTTACCCAGCGTCTGTAATAAGCTTGATATTATCTGACATAGTTGGAGATCCATTAGCAGAAATAGCCAGCGGTCCAACAGTCTATAGTCCAAAAGCGGCCGATGAAGTAATAAGGATATTGAAGAAATATGACTTGTTTGATAGTTTAGATTGGAATATGAAGACTCTAGTAACATCCGAGGAAGATATTGACGACAAAGCTTTATTGAATGAGAACAGACAGTACAAACATGTTCATAACGTCATTATTGGAAATAGCTCAATCGCGATAGAAGCAGCGAGGACTAAAGCCCTCGAAAAAGGCTTCATTCCCATCACATTGCGCAATGACATTGAGGGAGACGTGGGCGATGTTAGCTTAGCTTATGCCAGAGTAGCTAACCTGATATGCAAGGCATTGGAAAAGCGAATGGATAAAGAAACTTTCGTTGATCTTATCAAGGACGATCCAATCCTTGCTTTGGCCGTGGAAAAAGTAGATGAAATTTATAAGCTCGTCGAAGATTACGCCGGGCAAAGAGTCGTTTTGATCGGCGGAGGCGAGCCGACTGTTGTTGTGAAAGGAAATGGCATTGGGGGTCGCAATCAACAACTCGCACTGCAGTTTTCTCTGGATTGGTTGACAATTGTTAAAGGAGATCCTGGCCTGACACAATATGATGTAGTTATGCTGAGCGGAGGAACTGACGGGCAAGACGGACCCACTGACGCAGCTGGGGCATTTGGCTACCCAGCGATTGGTCCCATTATTCATGATCTACGCAATAAACTACGTCGTCGACTACACCAAGAGATGGTAGAGAACAAACATGAGCAAAAGGCAGCTGGAAGCAGGGAGGCGGTAGAGAAGAATGAAGTCGGGGAATCAAACACAGGAGACATTCCAATAGACGAAGACCGAGATTCCCTGGCGTTAAAATTTAGAGCACTGGAAAAATTGATCCCTGAGAATGTGATAAATGAAAACGATGCGTACAATTTTTATTCTTGCTTTAAAAAAGGCAAAGATTTATTGAAAACTGGACTTACGGGAACAAACGTAATGGATTTGCATATCATTTCTATAAAAAAGCAAGAATGTGGGTGTAGGATGGATTTTGAAACTGATTCTGAATGCCCAGATCCTCTCGACGATCATTACTTAGATTTGGATGTTGCAGAATTGAAAACGCATGGAACAGCGTCACAGAAAGATACAAAGGAGCCGGAACTCTTAAATCTGAAAGTTCTAGACACCAGTTTGACAGAACTTTGTTGCAACAAATCGAAGAAAGAGTAGAGAACTTTTTCACGGCTTCTGGATTTAATAGAGAAAATATTTATTGCAT
Source organism: Tenthredo mesomela (assembly GCA_943736025.1). Taxonomy (NCBI): domain Eukaryota; kingdom Metazoa; phylum Arthropoda; class Insecta; order Hymenoptera; family Tenthredinidae; genus Tenthredo; species Tenthredo mesomela. The sequence goes on from OX031013.1 coordinate 10,555,896, forward strand.
CAAATCAAGATTTATAATCTCCTAAGATTACAAAAGCTATTTTTGAACTGTATAAGCGTTTATCAGATGTATTTGCACATACTATTTGACAGAGTAAAATGAGAAGCGATTTTCAATATAATAACTTTGAAACATACGTTATAGTCAAATTTTATTATCGAAAGATTTTTATATAATTTTTTTTTGTAAATAATTATTTTTGCAAAATGGCAATAAGACTAAATACGAAAATTAATTTTTTATTAAAACTAAAATCTACATTAATATTTTAAAATTGGACTATAAATAGATGTATACATTTCAAGACTACAATTGTTTTTTTTCTTTTTCTTTTGATCTAAGATAGAGAAATTAATCCAAATTGTGTACCTTCATAGTATAATAATAGACGATGAAAACTAATCATAGAAATATATAGAATCGTAATAAATATTTTTTATACTCGCATGATTTTAATCAATAATCTAAAAATGCTTATGGTCATTAAAGCAAGAATTAAGTCGCTTACGGTAGAGATACAATTTGCCAATTACATTAACGAGCCAGAATATCTATAATTCTAAATAATGATTCAGAAACGTTCTGATCTTAATAAATTATATGATTTAAAAAATATTTCGATGCAAAATCTAATAATCTATCACATCTGCATTATTTTTACATAAAAAAATCGATTGATAGAATATCTAAAGCAATATATTTATGTATTTTCAATAAATATTCTAATATTACATTCAATGGACTTTGGTTTGGAAACATTATAAAAAAAAAAAATATATATATACCTAATACTTAATCCATGGTTGGGGTAGATTAATCCAAATTTTTTTTTTTTATCAGATCTTAGATATTGAGGTAAAGCAATATATTGATAATTATGTTTCCTTTAGCCATACGGCATAAATAATAAAATTATATCAAGCCCTACGATTGGTTTTATGAACGAGTAAATAATCCTATTTTTAAATGTCGAAAAGATATAGTACGATAAAAATGTTAATAAAATTAAATATGCCAGTGGTATACTTTCTAAAATTAATTATTTACATATTTTACATTCTGATATCATTTCTATGGAAACATGATATCACGAATCTCATTACTAGTGTGCGAACGTAATATTAATGTGTGTAACATCCATGAATATGAATTTTTTACTAATCTATTGTCAAATTTTGTTTGCACACTGATACAAATCAGCGATAAACTTATCTCATTGTATCCGTCTTGGATTATGATAACAGTTAGTTTTGATGATCTGATATTGATTGATTTAATATGCTAGTTTGTTAAAAGATAAAAAATAAAAGTCAAGTATTTTGTTAGGAATACTTTTATGCAAAGCCCGTACTGTCGAACGTTTTTGCTCTAGCTTGCGAAAACGAATATGTATCTTTGTTTGTTTGATAAAGACACAGTATTTGACAACAATTAGATAAGTTAAAAAAAATATACCTATGTTGAAACCGCCATAGCATTATCCTTGAGGTAGTGAAAATACAACAATAGTAAATTTTCACATCTAACAACTACAAGTCCCAGCTAAAGAGGTGGTGTTTAACAAGCATGTCTCTAACACCGTCCTTTAGAGGCTGTGACTGTTCTTTTTTTGGTGGTAATTCCCAGTCAGGGTTTAAGTTGAATGCAAACTGACTTAATATTCTCAATTCACATTTTATTTGCACCCATCCAGGGCTGTTTATAAAACTCCATGGCTGGTACCTGTATAGATGAGAAAATAAAAAAAATATAGACAAAGATCATTTTAAGAAATGAAAATTCTTTTAATACAAACAACTTACCATTTTTGAACAACTTCAACACACGAGCATAACACCTCGAGCCATAGATGCAATACTTGTTCATTTAGTCCCAGACAAATTAGAGAACGAAGCTTTACGTCCATCTGAGCATGAGCATTGTCATGCGTCAAGTTAACTGACTGGACACACCGATAAAGCAGCTGAAATAAAATCAGTCATATTACTTACTTCTGCTATATTTTTTATATAGAATTACTATGATATGATTTCTTGAGGAAGATTGGGTTTGGGATGAATAAAGTACTGAATGTATGTTAGTATTTAGTTTACATACTTCCTCAGGGGTGAGAACTTTTCCATCTTCGTCTAGCCGGTAGGTTTTACAAAGTACCAATCTGCTGTATACTGAATTGAAATCTTTTTCTACCTCTCGATTGGAGGCCTCTTCAATAAATAGCCAAGGATGGCAAGGTCCTCCCAAAAAAGATGGTCTTCGCATACCGTGTTCTAGTACAGATTTTACCGCAGGGCATAAACTACCTCTTACTAAATCAGTAACTGCTTCGCTAACAGCGTCATCACCGGCACAAGTATACTGCTTACTCCTTTCATCTAGTAATTCAACAAATTTAGCTGGGAACCATCCTGGAATGAAATTTTATTCCAATAAGATAGGAGATTCTTATAATAATGGGAAAGAGGTGAATAAATTAACAAAGCTTACTAGACATCGAAGAATAAAATTGAAAAATTAGTTACCCCGCAATCCATTCAATTCACCAACCCAGCAGTGCTCATCCTTCTGGCTGATAATCGTAATGATATCATTTTTCCGAAAACCCAACTCGTCGTCGTCGTGTCTTTCAAAATCTGTTTTAAAATAGATAATGGTAAGAACAACTCTTCCCAAGACTTTTTTCATCAGGGATTAATGAAAACTCTCAATACCCATTACCTAATAAAGCTTTGGCTCTTCTTTTACGAGTACGAGACACGTTGACGTAATTATCATGATCCTTTGCGTGACTTTCCATATTATAATCCGCTACCAGAGTGATATTACTCAGTTTAGGATCCACACTAATAAAGTGTCTAGCAACTTGTAGGACGGCTTCGCGCAGGTCAACCAGAATTTCTACCAAACATAGCGTAATGGTCAAAAATATGATACATTAATTCAGAAATTATTGGTACAGTGATCTTAGCTATCGCCTCGAATATCAGGAATCGGAGTAACTATCATCCTACGAACCTGTTTGACGAATATTTTTACATTTAGTATCATCCTCGCCATTGTCATCCCCAAATAAAAACGTGTGTAGCATAGACTTATTTCTCTTCATATGACGCCTGTGAATTATATTTTTAATATCAGATGAAGGGGAGAATCGTAATTCTTAAAATACGATGCCTATTTTCAAGTTTTTTTTTAAACCACCTACACACCTGTTGAGATGTTGCTTGGGAAGATTTGGAGCTGCGTCAGGGTTTCCGACTAGACCTCCTTGATCGGCCATCAAATATGCCAAATGTCGACGTCTGTGAGTTTCGACTAAAACGTCTGTTAAAGAACCTCCGACATCGAGAGAAACCTGAAATATAATTCGTCCCTCAATGTAGATGAATGAGAAAGTTTTTCAGTTCCGATTCTCGTATCATAATATTTTTACCATTTACCTCCAGCAACTGATCTACGTCATCAATATCTCCTGGTATATCTGACAGGGCGTTGAATATTTGTGCAGAATTTTCCAACTGCTTAAGTTCTGTCTCTGTGAAAAAAAAAAAAAAATATATCATTACTAAAAATCTTGTTACAGCTTTACATCAGTTTTAGAGATATGTTATTGAAATTGAACTAGAACGATTAGAACAGTCTTGAGTTATCGATTCACCTTTTATTTTCAACATCCCCAGTGTGGTTTGAAATAATACGATGGATCCATCAAATAAAAAGAGATCCCATATACGTAGGAGGATTTTCATGTGCACAACAGATGCGAACAAGGTCAAAAACCAGTGTAGAGATATCAGACTCAGTTCTATGTCGTGTTGAGCAAGAACAAGATCCAGGTCGGGCAGGAAACTTGTTATCAAAGTCCTGAGTACTCGTTGGTCCGCTTGTATTCCTTATAATAATAATAATAATAATAATAATAATAATAATATGAACGGAATGAGTATAGTCAGTTTATTATTTCTGTGGATTAGAATCTTGTTGGATCATTACCCAATAGAGTAGAAGAGTAATACGAAGCTGGTAATAAATCTTCAACGATTGTAGCCATCATCCAGAAGGCGTCTTCTTCTTCGAGTAATAATAACAAAGAAGCGGCCATCATACCTGTGCCCTGACAATATCTAAAGAGAAAAAGTAATCTGATTAACAATTAGAAACGCCTAGAATTTGATTTTCCCTTATTTGGTTGATTCAAATCCTTCGAATTGGCAAGATACGTTATTATCAGATGCTAATTTTGGATGTAAAATCGTATCTCAGTACCTGCTCGAAAAATTTCTGATAATATGTACATATATTGCAATCTTTACCCTATATCAGGATATAACCAGGCCAGTCCACGCATAACACGTCGTAGCCGAGGTATACCAGTGCTGTGAAGATGACTAAAGCAAGCATTGGCAGGCATAGTTCTCAGTAAATCTTTCTCTATTTGTTTACTAGTCATCAATGCGTCATTACTCGAAGCTTTCACTATGTCTTTGTATGTAATTTCCGAGGCTGTTTTCTTTTGCAATGCTCCTGAAATATTTTAAATATATTTTAAACAACAAATCAACGGATCAACATTCGCATATGGTCAAATCTGATTTCAGATATCTATAGATAAGAAAGTTCTTCCTTAATATTTGCGAATCGAAATGAAATTGAGAAGTTACTTCACCATTTAAGGCAACTTTTTGATATTACCTGACATTCTCATCCACATCTGAGGTCTTAGAGAGTGTGGTATACCGCGTCGTACCATTTCTCGTAATTTATCTGTCCTTGGTAATCTCTGATCAACATCCTGCCAAGATACCTCAGATATTTCCTTGTTATGAGTGAATTCCAAGTGCGCCACCCACTGCAATCTAGATATAATATTATTTTTATTTAAATTGAGCTTGTCTCATTTTTTCCAAATTATCGAACAATAATTTGCGTTACATATTATCACATCTTTACATAGTTTTATAAAATATGATTTTTTTTAAATATCAAACAAGATTTAATAGAAAATAAATCAAACTGAATAAGAAACTTTCATTGTTTGAAGAAAATAATTATTTTTTAATCATATCTTAAGTAAACAATCACCTATGCTGTGGATCTTCGACGAAGGGAACCCCTAAAAGTTTTTTTGAACTTTGTTCAGGCCCGTCTTCTTCCTCGACTCTAAATCCAAATTCGTCGAACCTAATGCAAAAAAAAATTGTAAAAATTATTAAAATAAATGAAATAGCTAAACTAAGGGAGAAGAATTCAATACTTTACCTATATTCCGGTTGAGAATTGGGATCATCTGGTTGATTTAACTTGGCTAAAATGTCCTGCGGCCACATTGACGGTGTCAACGCAGAAAACGAACCTCCGGGGGCCGGAGAAAGTGCTGCTGCCTCGTTAAAATCACCATTTTCAACCTCATATTCGTCGTCAGATATTCCCGCCTCTAATTTTTTCTATCGCATGAAAACAAGGGGTGAAAAAAATACTAGAAGCAATTATTTTCTTTTTTTCTCTTCTTTTTTTTCACGGAAATTAATTCCAGGTTAATTTTTATCTAAATGTTAAAATTGAAGAAAAAGAAATTTTTTTTTTTTTTTGTTTCGCGAAACTAACGGATTCGTGAATTTTACTGTTGAATTGTAAGTTATGACAAAAAACGAATTATGTATGTATGTATACTTACATTATAGTCCTCTTTACCAACATAACCTTCGTGATCGCGTACGTCAGTGAATAGGGATTTGGCGATGTCCATATTGAACAGCTGCCAGCGTGTTTTGATTCGTGTATTATAATATACGACTGTCAATTTTCGCCGAGTAATATCAGTGAGTTGTGTAATTGTTTATAAAACAATCGTAGAAAGATAATAATCAACAAATTGACAGCACGAAGATGAAAAAACTATTGTAGAAGTTTAATCGACTATCGATATATCTACGTTCTACTACTTTGATTGGCGATATGCCTTTCATATATGTATGAATGTATGAACGATGTATGTATGCATGTATGGGTACAGTGGATCTCAATTACTTCATTAACAATATTTATTTTACTTTAAAAAATCTTTTATTCTGTAACCTTTTCATAATTCTTAAATCTACAGGTAGCGTTATTCTCATCAATTCGTAGAACGTGCTAAAAAAAAAAAAAATTGACTATAATTTCTGATTAAACTATTGAAACCAAAATCCGTGAGGATATGAATAGATTGAGCACCCTAATTTTTACTATTAGCAATTCTCAGTACGGTCGGTAATGTTGTTAGCTACTTTACTCGTTTCGTTATAAATCCTTTTTTTTTTTTTTTTTTTTTTTTTTTTCAACGGGGCAGATATATTTTTCAAAACGATCTGTCAATTCGATGTTTAGCGGATAAAATTCTAAACATTTTTATAGCAAATATGAACTCTGACATATTCGACGATCGGGTAATACGCGTAGGAGGCTGAACGATAGGATATAGACGTTAGTCGATTAAATGTTGTCCCGAAATGTGTCCAATTTTAAGCCAATAGTTGAAGACGTTTAGACTCAGCCAATGGAAAGAAGCTTACGCAATATGAGATGGCGTTGCCTTAACGATCGCGGGAAATTATTTCCGTAAAATAATTGTACAGTACAATTCATTTCCGGTTTTACTGATCGTAGTTTATCGGGCGAAAATGATAATGTAAATAATTGATCGTACGGCTAAGAGGACGGTAGTGAATAACGTTAATTTTAATAACACAAGGACTCAAAGTTTTTGTTGAAAAACTTCGTCCTGGTGTGTAAAAATATCGGTAAATTTCCATTAGCTTTGATCGCGTACACGTGGAGCGCAACTAGCGACTTGTGCCGGGTGTAAAAGAACATCGTTGATTGGTTCGTAGTGCGAGACTACGACATCCGGTAGTCGCGGCATAGTATTGGTCGGTTAAGGTGCCCAGCGAACGAAGTTGGTCGAATTTCATATATATTGATAAATAGCTCGTAGCTTGTGACTTTAAGCGAAATTAAAGGCGTTGTTAGATGTGTAAAACCGTGATTTATCGTCTATAATTAATCGCGAAATAGTCGCACGTGGATAAATAATAATAAAATCTATAATAAATAAGTTTATAGTTGGGTGTGACGGATTATATATTGTATAAATTATACAATAGTTGTGTCGTGTTGCGTAGTGGTTCACTCTTTGATTATTCGTGGATTATACTTGAGGCAGCCGTGTGTGCGGCAGGCAGGAGGAGGATAGCTTGGAAACGAGCGTGAAAGATTTTTTGCTCCGCCATTGTATGTTCGTCGAATGATTAATTCCGAGTTATTAAATCTGTTTAATATTAAAAGCTAATAGATAAGCGTGGGTTAGTAAACTACCGATTAACCAATGCTTGCATATTATTATGCAATACACACGCAGCTTCAGTGGCTTTGGTGACGACGACGGCGCGGGATGTTTTTATCTTTGTTTTCCCACCCCTTGAAAAATGCCTCTGTTTCTGTTCCGCATCGTCTAATCACGTGGGAGTGCGTCAGAGTACCTCGTATTCCCGGTGCCCCGGGAACTAAACGCGACAAACATTCGCCGTCGTTTACGTGCCGTTGAATAATTAAAAAAAAAAAAAAAAAAAAAAAAAAAAAAATTCACAAATAACTAAACTGAGAGAAAGAGAGAGAGAGAGAGAGAGAGAGAAAGAGAGAGAAAGAAAGAGAGAGAGAAAATAAAATTAAAAAATTCCTAAAAAAAAAAAAATGATGAGTTTCTTAAATTTTTTCTAAATGAAATACAAAAAATTCACGTTATCCCATGAAGAAAATATCGTGTCGTTATTCCCACGGGAATATATCAAAGACTTGATGGACTTATTAATGTCTGGATAAATAAATAAATAAATAAATAAATAAATAACAAAGTTAGATATAGAGAGAAAGAAGAAGAAAAAAATAAGAAGAATAATAAAAATCTTAATATATCTAAGAAATATTTAACCCCAAAAGAAGTGAGGGAGAGTAATGGATGAATGGGATTAAGCGCGACAGACGAGGAGAGTGGGCGCAGGTGGGAGCCTCTGGATGTGGAGGCAGGAGCAGTGGCATCGTCTTTGGCAGTGATGGCCCCTGCTCTGACAGAAGGTGGTCCTCAAAAGCCTGATAATTTGTTAGCCCCATTACCAAGCAGCGGATTCCTCTCTCCCTCTCAGGCGTCAAAAGTGTGTAAAAATCGTCAAGTATTAGCTAAGTTTGTTGTATCAGCTAACGTTCAGCCATCAAAAATAGACGATCAGTGTCTTAGGGGTATATCAAAGGAGTTAATTCGTGATGTTATTAATTCACGTTACGGAAACGGCTTGGATCAGTTGTCTGGATATAATAAAAAGAAGTCAACTACCAACCTGATCGTAAATAGAAAAGAATTTGGTGATAAAGATATCGACGGTGAAATAGAATTTGATAGAAATATCGAACCAAGGCCAGTTGTCTTGGACAACATTTATCAAAAGGTTACTGATATTATAATGAACGACCCATCTATGGGTGATCAAACTGATAATATGGGTTTCTTAAAGTCAAATATAGACGTGCCTATCGCGGCTAATGAAAATCTGACTATTTCAAACGAGGATAAAAACATCGAAGAAGAAGTAGACGACGAACAGATGATCAATTTTGGTCGTGTTGTTATGGCTAATGATACAGAACAATGTAGCTCTAGCAGCGTTGGTGACATTGGACAAAACGTCGAGGATATATTGCAAGTTATTAAATCTATGGAGGGAGCTGAGAGCGGTGATAATATCGGGGGTAATAACGAACCTGCCGTTAGCGGGGCTGATAGTGTTGAAATGTTTCCAATACCTGAGGGATTTTCATCTTTTGAAAGAGATTTATTGAACGACGTGGACGTTATGAGTCTGTGCAATGATAATATTAACATAGTAGACGCCGTTGAACAACAAAAGTTTAACAGTCTTCGTAATCAGCAGGAATCTGCGTCTCATAAACAGTTTGAGAGCGAGAGAAGATGCGCTTTTTTGTTGAGAAGACTTAGAAAACTTCAGGGTAGAATTATCGGTCGTCATGTTGCCGAGGAAAATACTGGGGTTTTAGAAATGGCACATCTCGGTGTGAAGAAATATTTCTTTCAGGAATTAGTTAACATTAGCTCTAAGTCGTCGGTTAGAAACTTTCCCGAAATAAGTACCAGCCTCAATTCATTCTTGCAAAAAATCGAAAAGACTTCTGTTGCGCAAAGCAACGGATTGAATAGACAGCGTCTTTGTTGTCGATATTTTGGCGGCGGATCGCGAGACAATATAGGACCACAGACTAGTACCACTGCCAATAGACATCCTGTATTTTGCACACCACAAGTTAAGGTGCAAAAAAATGACGTCGAAAATGTCGCAGGACCTTTGGCTTCGCAACTTAGAACTGTTGAAAATAATCTAGACTCTGATTGCACCGCTTCTAGTAGCGGGGGAGAAAGCTGCGACGAAATGCAGACTTTTAACAATCCTCATCAGCAGCCGCTGCCAATGTGAGTTCTCAACCCTTACCTCTATATCGCATACTATGTTTCTGATTTTTTAACATTACAATTTTTTCAGAGTTATTTATTTGATTTATAATGTGTTATTCGGAGCCGACGATTCAATTACTTATTATTTCTAAATACTTGATATTCAAAGAAAATCAAGAGCTGCAAACTTATTCAGTTTGGGATAGCGAGAGTAATTTCATCGGATTGCTCATATACTACTTCATTTAGCAATAAAACTTGGCTGGAACTTATGTATGTGTCTATGTGTAATCGCAATTGACTGTATTAACTATTAATCCATATTGATTACCTTGGATAGTTAATATTTGAGTGTAGACTAGAAAACACTGTTTCTTTAGCTAAAAATACATCGCAAAGGGGTATTAAATAATTAGATAATGTCTTTGAATTTTATATTGAACCCAAGTTGGAATATAAGAGAGAATACTTCTCCTCCGGCAACTCACCTTTTCAATATTATAACTATTAATCATGTCTCGGACTGAACGAATCGACTGTGGAAAGGGAAACGTTAAATATAACATCTTTACTTTGCATAGACAAGAATCATCGTGCATATACGTAACACGTATCTGTTTCATATTAAGTAAAATCAAGTAACAAAGGAAATTCTTATGTTAAATGTATACAGAACATGCGTAAACAGCTATAAGTAACATCCTTAAATTGCTTTCAATCTACTCGTAATCGAATATATTCATTTTGGTTCGTTTACAGTATACTTTGAAGGTAATAAGGACTGGCTTATGAGTCAATAACTATTTAGACATTGATAACTATTATTGAAAAATTGTGAGAACGAGCTTCTAAATAATTTCGTCTCAAACTATAGCATAGTCTGAATTGCACATCATCAATTCTTATCTTTACTGAGTCGATAGTAAATCATTTGGGGTCAAATAAGTCGCTTGAATAAATTAGTTTTAGGCAGATTTTTATACTAATGAATACCTAGTACCCGCTTATTGGTATTAGACAAATATGGAAAATGGCACAGATAAAAAGCTGTGCACATACATTACCGTTAAACTACAGGAATGATTAGAGTACCTGCCGTGTTTCCATGTGCAAAATAGTCGGCTTTATAACAGTATCGCGATATGAAGAGTAATCTATTTGTATGTAAGCTTTGCAGTTATTTATCGTCACTATTTTTCTCTGCTTTTCATAAATAAAAAACAAATAATATCCGCATAGATGGAAATCAGGATTAAATTAGATAATGTTTTCAAAATCTATCTTTTTTATTATACAATGTCGATATTTCATATAACAATAACGTTGCCTTTTATCTTTTCACTGTCTGACTGCTATATCAGTTACGAGCTTAATCTACCAAAGTATGACTCCCCTTTACTAAACCGAACGATTCTTATCTCTCTCCAAAAATATGTATTAGCTATTTTTTGTAAATTAATTTTCAAAAAACTTGACCCATATTCACCGCTAATCTTCTATTTCTTCTCCGAATGTAGTGAAACTGCTGGATTGCTGGAGTCGTTCAATATCCATTGGTAATTATTCAATTTGAACAAATAAAAGAAAATCTCTGTATTCACAGATCCAAAAGAGCAGCTTGGAGATACGCTCAGGATCGTGCAGGTGTGGCATCGCGTTGGACTTGGCTTCAGGCCCAAATATCGGATTTGGAATACAGAATCCGCCAACACAATGACCTACAGCGTCACGTCAGAGCAGCCAAAGGCTTGGTTATACTTGAAAACACTGAAACCGTAAATGGTTATAGCGGTGTTTTACCAGGATCAACGGGCCGGTGTACTGCACCAGAAATTGAGCCCGCTGCAAGCAGAACACGACCTTATGTATGGAGCGTTTACAGAAAGAGAAAGTTACTGCAAGTCGATAGATTGCATGAAGTTTCTAAAAGGGCAGCAAAAGCTTCTACCGTAAGATGCGGATGCGATCACATACTGCCGGCTTGTGCTTTGTGCACTGGTAGACAGGATCCAACTCAACCTCAGGAACCGTTTGAGCAGCTTTCAGTCCATCAACGAGTTGCTCTTATAGATCCTGGTTTTCATCCAGTTTTATCATTCTCTGATGGTAAGAATTGAGAATATTTTCCATTACTTCTTTGTCTTTGTGTTGACGAACTTTATCATCATTCTATTTATGTTCTTGAAAGTAAACTGTACAGAAATTGTTTATAAAAGTTTGATCTGGGGTGATTTTTTTTTTATTTTATAATTTTTTTTTTTTTTTAATGGGATATAAAACGCGCTGTTTCTTTTTTTTTCAGAAATTCTACAAAGTACCCATCTCGAGGCTATTATGAAATCTGTTGAATGGCAGCAGAAAATGTTGAGAGGAAACATGCGGACAACTCGATTAAAGGATAAAGAGCATAATGAAAGGCGAAATAAGAAACTTCCCGAACACAGAACCAAATATACTGCGCGTCTGAAGAAATCTTCATCTAGTATCCTTACAGCAAGTATGTAAAATATTTATTTAGGTACATCAAATACTGTAAAACGATTTTATTACATAATTAAATTTACCAAGAGATTATATCCTGGGAGAACAAAGCAATTGTAAACTTTAAGCTAAACTTGACTTAATGTATAAAATTTTGATTCAGGAATTAAGAGAAAGATGTTAAAGGGTAAGAGAAATAGGCTCAGCCACGACAGAAATCTTCATGGAATAACCAGGAAGAAGGTAACAAAATTACCACCAGCTGAGGACGACGATGATATTGGTCCTCATTCAGGCTCCAGTAAACATTCGTCCCCAGTGCCTTCACCTTTGCAGCATACTACTACTGTAGAAAAAAATCCACCAAAAGAGAAATCCTCTAATATTCATGGGTAAGGAGTAGTTCTGGTTTTAGCAACACAGTAATTTGAATATGTAAGGCTCTAGGATTCTTAATCGCTGGTATTGATTAAGTTCAATCTAGTTAGGTCATCAGATTTATCTGATTCTGAATTTAAATCATGTTTTTATTTGCCATAAACTCTGGTTTTATTCTTATCAATACGTTAACTATCTGGTAATTTTGTTTTAGACGTAAAGATATGAGTTTTACTCAGAAAAAGTATTAATAAAATGAATTATTCACATATTTATAGGCGTCTCAGGCAAAACTCATACGATATCGACAATATTGTGATACCGTATAGCGTAGCTGCTGCAACTAGGCTGGAGAAATTACAGTACAAGGAAATACTAACGCCAAAGTAAGCTATTATTTCTTTAATTCTGTTATAGAAATGTTGAAAAGTCTTGAAATCTTGGAAATGGTTTCGAATTTTGTGATTATGTTTATAAATTAAGGGTTGATCTACGTGCTTTATCGATTTTTCTGGATCATTGATCAATTATACTTCCTATGATGGTACAGAAAGCGGAGTAGCATAATGAACTCACAATTCGAGAGTAAAAATACTTTGTCATAGCATTTATGTATTTCTTTCGTAATCAATCCCAAGGCAGTAGATGAATTAGTGATAAATCTATGGATTTATTAATCGAAACTCTATATCATGAAAAATGCAGCAAATAGTTTGAATTTCTACCAATTTTCATGAAAAATACCCTAGAAATAGTAGAATAGGCATTGAATTTTGGAATTCAAGGTTCTAAGCTACCCTGTTTCGTTTTAGATTATCTCAAAGTTGACTACGTTTTATCTGAGTTCAATTTCCGAGCTATTTTTTTTTATAAAATCTTACTTGTTTTCGATAACTATTCGAATTCGTGTATTAACTAATGCGAAATTGATTCTCTGTTAAAACCAGGTGGAGGGTGTGCGAAGATCCATCAAAAATAGAAGTGAAAAATGGTATCATGCATAGGCCTAGTCAAGAAAGTGATGTAAGTACTATTCAAGTTCATTTCATGATGGTTATATCACCGAATTATGCCAAAGGTGAAAGTTGTCCACGAATATCAGTTCATTCTCAATTTTGAGATACGATTTCGAAAATCTTTTCTTTTTCTTTATTTTTCATTTGTGAGGTAATTTCGTCAAATATAAAATATTGTTATTGATTATTTCCGTTTTGTGTATTTCTATATAGTAATATATATAAAATTTTCTTAATCAGGTTGAAGATGTGACCGATGAAACAATCGCTTTAAGGCATGAGAGAAGTGAAAGAGAAGAGAATAAACGCTTTATGACATATGTAAACATGCCGCCACAAGCTCGCTTGCGTCATAGTCGTCGTGCGGATAGCAGAGCTGATAGTGGCGCAAATACTCCAGGTATTTTGCTTCGTTCAATCCGTCGGTATTCCATCAAATATTCTTAAAAACTCTAAATTTGTTAAATTTTATTTAAACATACATTTTATATTCGCAGACCCAATGTCTCCTCAACCAAGTGAATTTGGCGGAGATGTAATATCACCGATAACATCGCCTCCCGCCACACCTTTGAATCTTCAAGAAAGTGAAAACCAACCGCAGCAACAATTTTTAGACGTACATCGTCCATCTGCGTTGCAGAATACTTTTCGTCGACGTACTATTTCTGCTTCAAGACCAAGCAGAGATGATACTGGAAGCTTTTTGCCCGAAGATGACAATGAGGTGAGTTGAATGAAACTATGATTAATAATTTTTTACATGTATTAGGAGGATTGAATCTTCTCTAGCAATGATACAGAATATTTAGTGCAATAAAAACAGTCGCAATATTTTGTATGTTAAATTAATTAAGTCTAGAATAGACGCAAATCTTGTACAACATAAAACTCTGAATTGCAATTAAACGAAAAGCTTTCATTTTTTTAATAAAGGTCATACCGTACGAGCCTCGGACTTTTCCTTTGTCAGAAGATACGTACGATAAAATGATCGAAGCTATGCCAGACGGCCACTGGCAAGCATCTTCGGCGTCTTTATGTTCCAGAGATGAGGAGAAAGGAGAGGAGGTGAGCTAATTGTAAATTATTATTTTTCTAAAATAAAAGTATGGAGTATTTGTGATTATTGAATTTGTAAATTGAATGTAAATTAAAATCATTTTTTTTTCCTTCTGTTTCTTAATGTAAATTTAGGGTCGTGTTGCACCAAAGTGTATTGTTTCGTTACAATTTCAGGAAGCAGAGGTGGAAACTCCAGAATCTGATTCAACCGAATCAGCATGCTGCGACGTCGAAGGTGAAGATCCAAACGATCCCGAATGGACAGTAGCGGATGATAGAGATACCGAAAAAGAGAGAATACGCCCAACAGCGAAAAGATAGGAATCTAATAAATATTGACGACTGTTAAAAGAAACGTCTGCACTATTGTTACTATACGCAGAAGCTACCTGTCAATTGTTATATATACCGTTCGGTAATGTGACATGCACCTTAAGTTAATGGTATTATGAATCTGTAAAGTGTATTATAAATATAAATTTTATAACTTCATTCTGCTTATTAATGGAAACCTTAATTGCTTTATGAATATGTCACAGTACTTGGGTACTTGACCAAAGCATTTAGATTTTAAGAGCAATGTCTTCATGCTTGGTGTGGTATATATATAGGTATATATTATACATATATATATATATATAGTATATACACGTATGTATATATGTGTATGTATATTAGATAATTATTATTATTATCTGTCAGTTGAAGGCAGAAATTAATATTGATAGTTGCGATTAGAATCTCGTCACAATATTGAAATAAAATTTTGTACAAAAATGTATTTATATTTGACATAATTAATTGCCTAAAATAAAAGTGCCAATTAAAACGTTTGACGAGGCTTGAAATATTATTAAATCTTAGAACACAATATTGTCGTGATTATTCTTTTTTTTTTTTTTTTTTTTATTTATCATTATTCTTTATAATTTCATACACTTTAATTTTCTCATAATATTATGGATTACGTACTATTTCAATTTTCGTACTTCAATTTTCTCATTTTTTAGTTTAAAAAATTCAACAATTTCCATTTGTTGACCAATTTTTCTGTCTCTCTCTCTTTTTTTTTTCGTTTTTTCTTTTTTTTTTTTTTTAAGCAATTGATAGATAAATAACACAGTGCTTTTTATTTCTATATGTAATTCTATAATAATTATACTCAATAATAATGAATAATGATGATAAGTGAAATTCTTTCAATTTTATTACTGATTAGCGATTAACCGTTAATTAACAATATACCAGATATACCTATCTAACATACTATTATTAATATCATTATTAATATTATTTATAAATCTACTAATGTATTGTAATACACATAATTTTAAAATTAAATATAATACATTATTATGCAACAAGAACACGGTGTTCAATATTTGCATCAATTTAGGGGGTGAAAAAAAAAAAAGAAAAAAAAAAAAAAATACCTTCTAAAATTTAATATCAATATTTTTAAATAACATTTATTTTGAATACTATATACGTAGAACACGCGTGTCGCCCTTTTATCGCGGTTCGATAATACGCGGGCTTTCTTCACATTGCTTGCGATAAAAAAAAATTTAAAAAAAAAAAATATATTGACACTGTGGCTCACTCTAGCTACTGCATATGAAACTAGAAAATAAATTATTTTACGGTAGGTATCTTGGGTATCGTACCAATCGATCTATATAAATTTTTTCATCAAATTCTGCAAAACCAACTGCTGATAATAATAGTAACAGTAACCGAAGCCCGGTTATTTCAATTTAGAAAGAAAACCTGACATATTTTATGTACTCTGTTTTATTTCAATAGTCTATTCAATTATTTCTATTTCTACACAATTGGAATGTACGATTTTATCGCTTCCTATAATATCTTCTGTCTGTGATAAAATATATCCAAAAATCTATATTGTTGCCTACACTCAAAAAAAGAGTTGGTTGCCGTATCCAAGAAATTGGATTCTGGGGAGCCATCCCATTTGTTGGACGGGACAGTCATTTTTAATGGCTGAGTTGACATTGGTTGTGTCACCCAACTGAGTTTGTGGTCACTGTGACCAAGATGCTAGCTGGTCTATCATTTAGAGCAGATGTTCTGACTGATTATTCCTCAACCAAGAAAAAATGGATAAGCCAGCTAACCTTTTCTTTGAGTGTATGATAGATACTATATAAGCGTAATTTGATCGGTTGACCAGAAACATAAAATAAATAAATAGATAAATAAACAAATAAATAAATAAACAAACAAATAAATAAAACGTTTTAAAAAATGAGATAATTTCGTTTGAGAAGCGCATCTGCATTCCTTTCACGAGTCTAACGACCTGTAAAATTTGTCGTTTTTATGCTGCAAGGTATACCTACGCGCATTAGTGACAGATGGTGAATGCTACCGCTTCGCATGCATAGGACGACGAATAACGATAGCTATCGTACAACGTACTACGTATAGTATAAGTATATAAGATGTCGTTTAAACTCGACTCCAACGATTCGTGACAATGAGTTGCGTCCTTAACAAAGTCATAATATACGTTATACCTACATCATATTAACTTTGCAAAGTGTAGACGGTTTATTACCATTTACCTTCATACACATGTATTATACTCATGGGAAAATGAAAAATACAAAAAACTCATTATATAGTATATTTAAAAAATATGAGAAATAAAATTATCAGCTAATTGTATATAATTACAGCTGTTTTAAAAACGGGGAAACCAGCCACAGTTTGTTTCTGTATTCCCGTCAAAGGCAATATTGGGGAAAGCTTTTACGAAAATTGTCGATCATACAAAGACCTAGGCGCTTGCGCTTCGCGCTATAATTCATACCTATATATTCTACACATTCGACCTATATATAGGTATGTGTGTAGTTTTAACTACTTATTACTATACACCAAACTTAAAGATTAGAGAAAAACTTTGCTGTTCAATTTTATTGTTCAACTTCTTATTACTTTCTTTTTTCTTATCTATACAGTCAGAAACTACAATTTAATATATATAGAATGAAATTTAACCGCTATTCATCATCCTGCGCCATAAAATATGATCGATTAAAAAAAAAAAGAAAAAAAAAAAAAAAAAACGCGTGACGTTGCGGTCATTGCGTAAGCGGAATATTCTTCTTGTTCAACGTCCATTCATTTTATGGTAGTATATACTTTATACTGTTCGTTCGTTCGTTCAATTCCATTTAGTAATTAAAACACGGAGCTGTAGCCGCGTGTACACCTGTTATATATATGTATATATATATATATATTTTTTTTTTTTAAACTTATGTATAGATGTATGAATAAGATAGACAGATGTTTTGAGTAATTATTTTGAGTTATTCGATCTGGAGAAATGTTCGATATTCTTGTATTATATCTCTCTCTATATATATACGCGATATTGACGAAAAGGTTAAGAGAGTCGGAGGAGGAGGAGAAGGAGGTCCCGTAGTTTTTCCACTTTAAATTTCAGCATCAATCTGAGGTTCCGAGGGGTGATTCTTCGTACAGAAACTCGAGCTCAAGTTGATTATATCGAACCAATGACCTTATTGTTTCCCTCGTCTCACCCCTTAGCCTCGACCCTTCAGTCAGTACGAGTCCGCGCCTGAAAAAAAGGATCGACCGACGGAACCCCTTCGTTAATAGATAAAAACCGAAGTGGAACTTTGGAGGAGAAGGAAAAAAAGGACTTTTTTTTTTTTTTATCTTTTTTTATTTTTCCACTTTTACTCTTATTTTTTTTTTTTTTTTTTATCCCTCCGCGCTGCACATACCTACCTACCTACCATCGCGTAATTTCCTATTATACGGTCTGTGTATCACGAGGCTAGAAATGGATAGCGCCACGTCACTGGTGCATTATCGATGAAATATTGATAAGCCAAGTGAATCGATGCAGGCCGCAGGGTTGCGGTACCACCTTGTGCGTACACGTACGCCCATCTGACTCCCTGAAATCTATTCACAATTTTATACTATATACCGGGTGCGCGCGTTCGTTCAACGTTATTCGTACCTGTTCGCGATATCCTGCGCCAACAAACACCGCCGTCCCCCTTTTTACCAAAGGCGCTAGCGAAAGACAACCACCGCGTCGGTTATAGCTGGGACAATATAGCATATAATATACCAGACAATATATAGGGCTACCAGAAACAGATGTTGAAGTTGAAATTGTTTCATATTTCTCTATATTTATAGGTGTAGGATATGTATGTATATATAAATAGTATCAATTCACGCGAGTATAATGAGATAATAATTGGTGACAAAATTGAATTAGAAAAATGTTCGATTTTCGAATTTCTTCATATATGCGATTTGACAACAAATTATAATTTAATTAATAATTGTAGAATAATTTCATTTTATGATATATACAGGGTGACCCAAGACCCCCGGACCGGAAGGAATGGGTGAATTCCTCGTTGGATTTTGAGACGAAATTTCCTTTTCGAAAACTTCGTCCGATCAACGGTGTCCAAGTTATTAAAGATAAAGAGTAGCCAATCAGCGCCTCGCTTTAGGTCCGTGCCAGTGCCGGGTCAATAGTGAACGGCGGGCAGGGCCCGTGGTTTATAATAATAATAATACGCGTCGATCGTAAAGTGAAGAAGAAAGTAGCCAAATGTAAAATAAACCACGGGCCCTGCCCGCCGTTCACTATTGACCCGGCACTGTCACGGACCTAAAGCGAGGCGCTGATTGGCTACTCTTTATCTTTAATAACTTGGACACCGTTGATCGGACGAAGTTTTCGAAAAGGAAATTTCGTCTCAAAATCTAACGAGGAATTCACCCATTCCTTCCGGTCCGGGGGTCTTGGGTCACCCTGTATACTTGTACTTAAACTTTTCAAAGAATAATGGGAAAGTGAATTTCTATAGTACCTATAAAATGCAATCATTTACTAATCCATTGTAACAAAGAATCGAAGAAAAAAAAAAAAAAGATTAATCAAACAAAGAATAGGGAGAAACGGAGGTATCCAATCTGTGATATTCTATATCAATATCCTATGCTTATACTATATTATATAGACGTTTATTAAAAATTTATCCAAATCTCTGAGTTCGCAAGATTTAATTAAACCAAATACATAATTGTCATTATAATTTTTGTGTTTCTTTTGGAACTCGTATACATAGTTGAAAAATAATTACTACAGAGAGGGTGCAGTAGGTAATGATAATTCATAAATTCAAACTAGACTTTTCAAATTATTTTTATTTCTTTATTTTCGATATCGTACACAGAAAGAAAGGGTAACTTGATTCAAGAAAATTTTGCGGTCCAAAAATGGAGACCGAAATTTTCTCGGATCAAATCAAAAATTTTCTCGAACCAAGAAAATTGTGCCAATTTTCTTGGTTCGAGAAAATTTTTGATTTGATCCGAGAAAATTTCGGTCTCCATTTTTGGACCGCAAAATTTTCTTGAATCAAGTTACCCTTTCTTTCTGTCTAGTATTAGTTATAAAAGAAAAAACTGAACTGATTTTTGGGTCACTCGAACTCCTGCATACTACTATATCGTAGTATAGATATATAATATGGTAAACCCTATACGTTTTATGAACATCTACGTATGCATAGCTGCGTCCTCGTTCAACATCCGTATCCCTGATCCCCACGAGCGAACGCTAACGCGGGTTACGGGTAACTCCACTCCACCTGACCCCACCCCAAGTACCCGCAGCCCCCACTTGTCGCCGCGCTTCCCTCACCGTTAGTATGAGGCACCGGAGGCACTGCGAGGCACGGCAACTAGAGGCAGAGGCAGGCACCCCGCGCTCCCGTAGCTGCCCGTCAGTCTATCGGCAACCTGCGAGCTAGACGTATCGCGGTGCTTACGTAATATAATTATTATTATTATTATTACTTGTCAGTGTTATTTTACCATTTATAATATATATTTTATATATATAGTTTAACGCGCTTCGACGGTCAGTTTTTCATTTCATTAAAAAAAAAAAAAACAAAAAAAAAAAAAAAAAACAAAAAAACAAAAAAAAAAAACGAAAATCCCACACGGCATTTAAAGTATATATATATACGTATACATAAGATACAATTTATATACTACATATATATATATATATATAAATATATATGTAAAAAAATAATCTATATATATATATATATATATACGCGCTTTCTTATTTCGATCGCGAATATTACACATACATACATATATATATATTATTATTATTATTATATTATATACTATATATATGTACGCACGTACACACGGGACTTTTCCGGCATCATATATACAACTATATAACATATATATGTATAGACAAGTTCAAGTGTCGAGGCACGAGCTCTAAACACTATATATCGTTCCTTATATAGTTTCTTCTTCGTATCGATTATTTTAAAATAGACGTGTAGAGGAGAACACCTGCTACACTCGCGAACGCCCCTGCGTATCCTGACAGGTGCAACGCGCGACGCGCCAGGGGTAGGTAATAAAATACATATACATATGCATATATATATCTCATCTATATACGTATAGGAAGGAATCATATAATAATCTAAAATCGTCGATCAAATTCTTTTATATACCTACCTATACATATAATACATATATATTCATTTATATACTACATAATATACAACTTGAAACAGAATTGGAAGGATATCTATAGTATAGATAGACAATTTTCTTTGTAAAAGAAAAAAAATAATAATCTAAGACACGCTAGTTTTCGCGCGAATAAAATTATCGTTCAAATATATTGAACTATATATATATATATATCTATATGAACAAAGTCAAAAACGTTATACCTCTGCAATCGCGTGTATAGAGGGAAAAAAACGAGGGGGAAAAAACAAAGTTTCGAGACGAAGGTGTAGGACGACGTCGACTAGGACGAGGTGGTGGCGGTGGGGGAGAAAAATAAGAACGAGAAGTAGCGCGGCGAGAACGTGGTGCACGACGAGGACGAGAACGAGAACGAGAGCGAGAGCGAGGAGGGAACCTGGACTTGGAGCTAAACAGCTTGGAGGCGCGCGTCGTCTTCGACGGATCAACCATAACGCCGCCCGCCTTAAAACGTCCGAGGCGGGAACCGGTGGAGTCATCGCCGCCCCCCGCTCGCCCTGTCGCCTCAACAGCAGACATCGTTCACTGCATCATGGACGCGCCGTTGTCGCAGAGCATGGACTCCGTTAACACGGCTACCGGCGAAGACGAGGTTTGTTATACTCTTGTCCCTCTTTTCTTTCACAGGTTCATCCAGAAATCTTCCGCATTTTTTTTTTTTTTTTTTTTTTTTTTTTTGTATCAATTTTTTAGCGCGGGAAACAGAAAATCGGGAAAAGAAAAAAAAAAAAAAGCAAATTTTCATTCCGATTAGTTTTTTTTTTTTTTTTTTTTTGTTGGACTCCTGGTGGAACATCTTCTCCGACGGCTTGCCCGTAGCGGTTAGTTTGTAGCTACTATGAAGGAATAGGTAGGTAGGCCACCAGGCGCCGGCAACGAGGCGGCAGACGTTGGGCACCTGCGAGCGTCGCGCGACCACCACGCTTGTTATTGATTTTTCCACAACACCGTCCAAACTGGCGTGTCACGTCATATGGAGGAGGATTACAGCCGGCTAAAACTCTCATGCGATGGTTTACCCGGCGTGTCCTTTATTTCAGATTATACAATTATTAATACGTTTTTTCAATTAAACGATATTTTAATTTTGGGATTTAGAGATGTATAGTGTGTGTAGAAATTCGTCTTGCGCACTTGCGTTATATCGTTCGATTGACGATTTTCGAAAACACTATAATATCGCGTCACTAATGCCATAAGGTCGTAAACGCAAAAAAAAAAAAAAAAAAAAAAAATTTCGTGTTTTTGGTGGCAAAATCTATTTCGTGCCATATAACATCGTTTGGGCATATCCGCAAAAAAAATTATTTTTTGGCGCTTACGACCTTATGGCATTAGTGACGCGAATTATTATATACTTTCGCGTGTACGTAAAACTAGTTTTTCCATTTTTTTTTTTTTTTTTTTTTTTTTTTTTTTTTTTTTTTTTTTTTTTTTTTTTTTTTTTTACTACGTACCTATATATTATATTTCGCGGGTTGCATGATGTATTTTATTGATCGCGAATAATCATGCGACAAAGATATAAGAACACAACCATTGATTCTATATAACTATCGCACGTTGCGGAAATGAAAAATGACCTATATAAATAAATAAATAAAGTAAAGTAAAGCATGGAGGTAGTATATGTTACGTATCGTGACATGTTTCAAAATTATAATCATTTTTTTTTTATGGGGTATTTGCGGGGTTTGTATAGTCTAACTACCAAACTCAGTTGGCAAAGTTGATTATATGTGTGTATACTATAGGTACATGCGCAAACAATTGTTGTTACACATTTGCCAAACACCCCGATTATGCAAATTTAATTGTACTCGAACTGCAGGTACCTATATGCGAGTGTATGTAGATATACTGACTTTATCGCAGTATATTATTGATTATCATAAAATTCAGCGAATTTCTGATAACTGCACCGGCTTTTCAAAAAGAAGAGGAATTCGAATCGAATTCTCAAAGGTTTTGGGGAAATTCTAATGGATCTCTTTCGTTTAACTTTTACGCTATACTTTTCTTCTAATATATTATAGTTTGAAAAACATATCGCTGGTAGAATTTTGGCAAATGTTAATTTTTTTTTGAATTGTTCACAATTTATTTAGAATATGAAACGGTTTTGAATTTAATTGTGAAATTCTTTTGTAATGACAAATCGTATGTACGAGCTTATTATATTGATCGCGAAATGTTTGAAAAGGTGTATTACTATATATACACGCAGCTAGAATTATTTTTTATAAATAAAATAATATAGAGTCGTTGTTTAAACACGTGAATTTCGTATATATATATATTTTCATTACATTTGTAATTACAATTGGCGGCGTATAGGTATATATCGTATACGTCGAAAAGCGATATAATGACGTTATCGTATAGGTAGTTATAATTAGGGAAAAAATTTGCAACACAATTAATTGCAAAAAAACAGGGTAGCTTTGTGACCTGTAATGAACAAGTAATGTAGTTTTATAATATATATATTGCAAGAGAAGGGAGTAATTCTGGAGTATATTCTGTCGGCTATTGCGCTGTAGGAGTAAATTTTGTGATTTTAACAACGTGCAAACACGCAGCGTAATCACTATATATGCTATTTAGTATATATTTCGAACGAAAAGCAAAATCGTCGAGGATATGTGAAACCTCGTAAAATCACTCGAAACAACCTATAAGTTGTCTTATTATCTTACACACGGTGTCGAACTATAGATTCAACGTTGACTAATGCTAAGGCTACGTCTTTATTAGTCGTTAATTTATAAAACCACAGGAGGAAAAATAAACTTGTTTCTTTTATTATTTTGTCAAGTATATACGTTAGACTGTGTCAAAAAAAAAAAAAAAAAAACGACATCCTCTTTTTGTTCGGGTCCTTTCGAAAATAGTTAGTCCTTAAGATAAAGAAAATTGACCCCAAAGCTCAGCTATGTAGCTTGAACACAGAATTAGCGCATATGAAAATAAGATTTCCCATGTATTTCAAATGGCAAAATTTGTTTATCCTAGTTTTATTTTTATAACTCTCTTCATTCAACTGATAAGAATAAAGTAGATATACGGTTTTGTAGAGAATTTTATGATCTACAAAAATAGTCCTTTGGCCCAAGTTGCTCGATTGAACCGTTAACGAGTTACAGTGGTTTAAAAGTCATATGTATATTTGATTACTACTTACTCTTCGACAAATTGATTAAAAAAAAAAAATTTTCATACATTTTCTTAGAAATTTTTTTCCCTTCAAAATCGTATAGGTATTTACTTTATTCTTATCAGTTGAATAAAGAGAATTATCAAAATAAAACTAAGATAAACAAATTTTGCCATTTGAAATAAATGGCAAATCTTATTTTCAAATGTGCTAATTCTGTGTTCAAGCTACATAGCTCAGCTTTGGGAACAATTTTCTTTATATTAAGCACTAACTATTTTCGAAAGGACTCGAACAAAAAGAAGATATCGTTTTTTTTTTTTTTTTTTTTTCTTTAGTGCGAAAATGCGTATTTTAATTAATTCACTTCTTTGTGCGGTCATTATTTTCCCCACCATAAAATTCACGGTTTACGTACCTACCTAATTCTGGTACATATTATAAAAAAACTTCATATGTATACTTTTGACGAAGCGTTGACCGCTCTGTTTGTACGATAATTACCTTGTTCACCGCTTTAATTAATACCCTGAACAACTGACGGTCAAAGGATTAAAAAAATCTTTTAATTATTTCGTTAATTATTGGTAAAAAAAAGAAGAAGCAG
Organism: Tenthredo mesomela; assembly: GCA_943736025.1. Classification (NCBI taxonomy): domain Eukaryota; kingdom Metazoa; phylum Arthropoda; class Insecta; order Hymenoptera; family Tenthredinidae; genus Tenthredo; species Tenthredo mesomela. Next base: position 10,580,720 of record OX031013.1, read on the forward strand.
AAAAAAAAAAAAAAAAAAAAAAATGGGTTTAAGTGATTATACACAAAAATCTAGACGCGTGGTTTTCCTTGCATTTTCGGATTCCTCTGAATCACAAACGTTAATTTTCTCCGATTTTTCGATCGAATACGATTTTGATCTTCGATATAAATATAAACAGCGAACTATATCGTTCGTCGGATAGAATTTAAACGTAGTACGTATAAAGTAACAATATATATATATATATATATAGTATATATATATATATTTTTTTTTGTTTTCTATACCTGAACACCAAGGTATTAAATTTCTTCTATATACGGACGAAGTTTTCTATCGGTATAAATTCTCGGCTCTGACCTGACCAGACAAAAATCTCATCCTCGTTTAATTCTTCTCCTCGTAGGTATAGTACACAGAAAGAAAGGGTAACTTGATTCAAGAAAATTTTGCGGTCCAAAAATGGAGACCGAAATTTTCTCGGATCAAATCAAAAATTTTCTCGAACCAAGAAAATTGGGACAATTTTCTTGGTTCGAGAAAATTTTTGATTTGATCCGAGAAAATTTCGGTCTCCATTTTTGGACCGCAAAATTTTCTTGAATCAAGTTACCCTTTCTTTCTGTGTATATATTATATAATATATAATAGAAAATCGTTCTTATAATAAATCTAAAGCTTTTTCATCAGTTTCTTAATTGCAATAAATCTCATCATCGTGCACAATATCATGGGTTTACACTTTGCGGCAAATTGCTGCACATGTAGTATGTACCTATACACCTATACGCAAGTAGAAGCTATTTCTTGTCACAACTTTCGCTGTAAATGAACCTGCTCACTATATACATCAAGTATAATTATTCGGAATTTGCACCCGAATAGATCGAGTTACCTACTTTCCTGCGGATTAATTTTTTTCTTCTTTCTTTTCCTCTACAAGCCACAAACGTGTGTATAGTTTCATTTTCTTCGATTTTTATTTATTTATTTTATTTTCTTTTTTTTTTTTTGTTAATCTGAGAACCGCTGGTACCTGAGAAATGAAGGTTAGCATCATGGGCTTCATCGCCTAGTTTACAAATGAGAGCCAAGCTTAAAACACAGGGGTTGTGGATATATATACGTTTGTCGTTGTGTGAGTAGGAGGTATATGCGTACCCGGGGACAGACGTTAGGGTTGAGGGACAAAGAGCGGTTATATACCAAACTTTTGGGGGAAAAAAAAAAAAAACACGCAGTCAAGTTTTCAACCTTTCGAATCATCTTTTCACAACACTCTAATTTTCCTCCTCTTTTTTTCTCTTTTTCTCTTTCTCTCTCTCTCTCTTTTCTCTCTCTTTCAAACGAACACATCGAACAACATCCGGAGCGAGAATTTTTAATTGGATCTCGATAATCACGTATAACTTTATACCTTTGTGTTTATTTTAAATTCAAACATAAAATATAGAGAGAATATCGTATATAAAACGAGTAGTATAGGGTATATAATATAATATAATATAATACAATATGATATTCTTCCTGTTATAATCCTCCTTCGATAATTATTATCCTTCCCTGCACAGTGACTGCGTATACCTACGCTGTACACGGACAGTGTATGCTACACCTCTAGTTATACATACGAGTATGAAACTATGAATACGTGTTAGGAAAGGTTGTACAAGGGTGTTATACACAGCTGTATACGAAACGCGCGGGAGTATATAGAAACGTGGTGCATTTTCTATTGAAGGCATTAATAGTAATGGAAAATTTGCACAGAGAATTCCCTCGTCGAATATTTAAGCGTTATATACTCCCGCGCATATGTCTTGCCACTGCAGTATCACCGCCAAGTATAAGAACCCCGTCTTGGCCATTTGGCTATAACATTGCGAGAGTATATAAAACTGTATGAACGTTCAATGCATGGTTTCAAATTTCTTCTTTTTCTTTTCCTTCTTCTTCTTCTTCTTCTTCTTCTTCTTTTTTTTATTATTCTCATTAGGTACATATCATTTTGAAAATATGTTCACTGAAATAGTTAAATGTATATAACCTAACGTGTCGAATTCCTACGGGACGAAGGGAATCATTATGTAACGTTGACGAACAATAGAATAAAACTCTAGCGGCATTATGGCAGAACGGATGTTGTATAACGGTTAGGCAGCCAAGAGGAACGGTGGAAGCAGCAAACCGTAAAGCCAGCGATTGTTTTACCTCTGGTTCTGCTTCTGCCTTTTCCTCTATACCAAAGCCTCTATACGTCCGTCCGTTCGTAACGTCTGCTTGCCTGCCTGCCAGACTGTCAGTCTGTACGTTTACCGGACATTTCGATACTTTTATGAAACAAAAAAAAAAAAAAAAAAAAAATTAAAAAACACGAACATGGATCTGAAAATATTAATTAACCTCAGTGGTGGAGAAGCGTTTTTTTTTTTTTCTTCAATTTTTTTTTCTTCATTTTCTGAACATAGAGAAAAAAAGATTCCTTGCTTTAATCACCCTTCACAGATTTGGACGTTTTCTAGTATATAAAGAGACCAGAGGCTATTTTAATTCTATTAATTCTTCCGACTCTTTTATGCATAAAGATGTAAAAATTACAGAAATAGACAACTGCGTTATCTCATATGCTATATATATGTATATTATTCCATTGTCCGGCTATATAAAAGCTCCAATGATTATAATTTAAACGAAATATGGAAGAGTTTAGAATTGGAAAAACTGTAGGATCGCTGGCTTTAGCAGCAGCAATGGTGACGAAGTTTAATTGAACGATAACTAGAGTAACATTTCACAACGTTCTCGCGTTCCTCCAGTCTACGAATCGTTGAGTATCTAGGCCACGTGTCATATATAATTGTTTTTTTTTTTTTTTACATTTTATTTTTTTTTCTAATTTTTTTTAACTCATATAAAGTTCGTGTGACCTACCTAGTCTTGATGAACGAAAAAAAAAAAAAAAAAAGCAAAAGAAAAAACAAAAAATATGGGATCGGGTTTGATTTGAATTCTGTTTTTTCCTACACGGAGAGAAGAGAATAGTAATATTTACCATTCCTACATAGTAACCAGACTTATTTCTCATAAAATCGTAAATGATACTATGTCAAATAGGATTCATTACTATTTTTCTGGTAACCATTACTATGCTACATGGTAACTAAGCAAATTTAATGTTTGAAAAGCTACGTTGCCATGTAACATAGTAATGGTAACTATGTTACATTGTGAATATTACTATTCTTTTCTCTCCGTGTAGCCATGGAAATGAGAGTATATAACGAATTCAGATGAAGCGTTATAGGTACACCAGTTCCTTTTTTTTTTTTTTTTTTATTATTATTTTGTTTTCTAATTTTTTTATCGTGACAAGTCCATGCAGATAGGAAACACAATGATCAACACCACAGAAGTCGATATTATAGAGATCGGTTTAAGGTCTTGTTATTTTATTTATCGGTTTTTAACTGCCGACCCAGTTGCCAATGAGAACTGTAAAACTAGTCCAATGTGATCGGCTACACTTCTGCGGAACGAAAAATAAGAAGTTAATAATTCAATTTTTCTCTATAGTATTGTTTTTATAGAAAAGTATCGGAAAACTTGGACTATATACCTATACCTACTACTCGAATAAAATAAAGGTGGATACAAGGTATATATACGGTACAATATTTTAGTAACTATAGGGAAAGAAAATTTGAATTTGAATTTTGATTCCGTTGTTAAATAAATAAATAATTGAATGTGAAATGTGAATATTATCATACAATTTTTTACTTTTTAGACACGATTTAGGGTCATTACAAGCTTAGGAAGGCGGGCTGAACATGAGCATAGTAAGTTTCGCCCACGCATTGTCGGAGAAAAGTGGTCATCTAATATATAGTTACGTCATAGAAATGGTTCTAATTTCTCTAATTGTCTCATCAGTCGTTAGGTCAGATTAAATTGAATTAAACTTATGTAGATCTTCGGCGATTCTTAAACCTCTGTATTATTCGCATTTATGTTCAAATCTCAAATTCACAGGGAGTTTGTTTAAATCGGAGAAAATTTATACCTTCCTCAAGATGAACGGAAGTAGAAAAAAATACATAAAAAGAAAAAAAAAAAAAAAGGTCAACTTGAGCCAAGAAAATTATTCTTGATTAAAGATAATTTTGCGATCCAAAAATGAAGACCGAAATTTTCTCGGATCAAATAAAAAAAATTTCTCGAACCAAGAAAATTTTCCAAATTTTAAAATTTTCCAAATTATCTTTAATCAAGTCAACCTTTCTTTCTGTGTACACGGATATAATATTTGTAAGTATATGTGTAAGTCTGTCTTTTAATGTCATCAATTTTTCTCTATCATTAAATCCTTACAAACTGGAAACAAACAATTTTCTTCATTTCTTTTCTGCGTTATAGTATATTATTCTCTCTCTCTCTTTTTCATCCGTATGAATAAATTGCACGTATATACCCCGCGTCGTACCTCTACTATATACCTTTACAACGGGCAGACTTTGCGTCGCCAACGTTCCTCCCGTATATGCTGCTTGAGCTGCTGCTACTGCTACTGCTACTGCTGCCTTGGCTAGAGGCAGGCTAGTATCAATAATAAAAGCGTGCGAGGTCAAAGCAATTGTAATGTACGCCATGTGTTTCGTCCTCACATACATTTGCGTGCGCGTTGGCCTCTCCTACTTTACCACCTACCTACCTACCTTATATATATATATATATATATATCTATACCTCATATACCTTATACCTATATACCTATGTATATCTACCTCCAACTAACCCAGAGGCACCCAACTGTTATGGAAGTATGAAACTATACAGAACGTGCAGTAGCGTGCATACCTGTTCATATAGCTATATATACCTATATATATATCTATACATATATTATATAGATTATTAGAGCTATTAGAGATAATCATACATTATAATGCATACTACCTATCTACGTTTTCACAGCGTTTTTCTATATTCTCTATACGCTAGATTGAAAAGTGAGGGGGGGGGGGGGGGGGGGGGGGGGAAAGAAAAATTTCATATACTACGAAATTACGTACAAAGAAATGAAAAATAATTCAGTAGTATTTTTTTTTTATTTTTCAAAAATTTCATGTCACGTTCTAATGAAAAAATCAATTTTCATATATATTATATATACATGTGCCTTTGTAGTACTATATAGGCGAGTGATGTATAGCAAACGTTTAAAGTACTACGGTGAAAGTAAATCCCATCGGCGTCTTTTGTCTCAGTTTAGTTGTAGCTGGGTGATCATCCCCGACGACCTGACCTACTGCTCTCGCGGCAACACCCCTAGAGATTAATTTCCGAGCTGAAGCTTTCTAACGATGCGTCACCCGCACCACCGCGCTAGATCAGGGTACGGGGCGCGTGGTATACCGTTTCAGTAATTTCAGAAAAAAACGAATTCCGTTTCTATTCCCGTTTTAACAGATACGCGAATGATGAATAGAGAGAAAGAATATTTTTCTCCCGACAAATCAACCGCAGTTTTGCTTATCCCTTAGTATATACTCGAGTTCGGTTCGTTACGTAATACCATCTTGACAGTATTACCGCGGGTCGTATAATTCATTCGGGATTATCTATTTTAACTAAAGTTTATTTCATAGAAAGGTTTATTTCATATATATATATATACCTATACGACGTAGAATTAGATGAAGGTATACAACAAGAGATATCCGACAACGTGAGAGGATGCCCTATTCAAATAACCAATATCCGATATACAGCTCTGCCTTTATTCTCTTGTCAAGACTGAAACTGATCGGTCGAGTGATCGGTGCACGGCATCAAATTATATTTCGTTTATAAATATATAAATAGACTGTCAATAGCGATACGATTCGAAAAATAAAAAATAAAAAATATATCAATACAATATAATATGTAATAATGTATACGAACAAATATATATACCTTTTCAAAATCTATTAGTACATACATACGAATACATAATATAAGTATATACGTAATTCTACTATACACCATCGTAATACCTACCTACCTATCATATATAAAGGTTTATATTATATATATAAAACAATATTTCAACTTGAAACAATATAATTTTGCTAAAATAATTGTTACCGCACTTTAGTCTTGTAATCGTTGTTTAAAATCTCATCCCTATACGAGGCGACGTAACATCTGCAGAGCGAAGCTCCCGGTAAAAAAAAAACTTTAGCACGAGATTTTATAGCGATATACGACCTGCACCCTCCGGTTCAGTGGTATATCCCTTTATCCTATATCGTCCTACATAAGACACTAAAGTTTGGAACAGCGATTCACCCGGTTTTTTGTTTCAACATTTCGAAGAGGCTTCTTGACAAAATATACGAATTTATTCATATTTAGCGATTCTTGTTTTTTTTTTTTTTTTTTTTTTTTTTTTTTTTTTTTTTTTTTTTTTTTTCTACGATTGGGGTGAACATTTTTTTGAAAACGTACGTTTGTACGGGAGTTTCGGTTCTTTCATCGAGCAGTTTTTTTTTTTTTTTTTTTTTTGCAATCGCTAAACGCGCTGGAATTAGGGAGTTACGAGTGTGCGCATTGCGCATGTAATAAATTTAAAACAAATTTTGTATATAACAAACGAAGCATTTGGTAAACTGCGTTTTGCAATTAGCCTGAAGCTTCGTTTCGGAAACACGACAAATTCCGCTCCGCTAAACCGAATAATGATGCAAAATGCTGCTGCTACTGCTGCTGCCCTCCAGGGGTTCATGCGGATACATGTCCTAAAGGGAAAGGAAAAGAGAGAAACTAGTATAGTTATTTAGCTTTTAGCTGACCTCCGCTCGTATAGCGATGCCAGGAAATGAAAGACATAAAAGACAAAAAAGAGAAAAAAATGAGGAAAGGAAGAAAATAAACTGCTAAAACAGAGATTTCAAACTCCCAAAGCTGCGCGTATACGTCAATGTCATAACTCCAATATCTTTTCTGCTTCTTGCCTGCACTATAACGTTCTGTAGCTGCGGGTTCTTCTTTTACCGAACAGCAATGTAGGTGCAATGCGCATGTCTACTGCCCTAACGAGTTATGCCTTGCTTTCCTTTCCTTTCCTTTCGTTTCGTTTCGTTTCCTTTTCGTCGATTTATTGCCACGAATAAGGGGTAGGGCCAATTTCATGTTATCGTTAGATCCAAGATTTTTCGGGCTACCCCCTGGCAGCCGCCCCTTTGCGTGATACTGTCGTCAGGTGACGCCATGCGGTATATGAGAGCTTCAAGGCTCTTTCGATTAAGTATAGTAGCCATTTTGGGGGGTATAAGGTATATAGACGGAGATATCAGCCGTATATATACAACTCGCGGATTAGGATTAGTTTATACCTCGTTTAGTATAATAAAAAGAAAGAATAATAAGGGAACGAATTGAACGATTTGCGATAGTATTTTATTTAAGGGTGAAAATAATAATTGGATACACACTCAGAAAAATGTCTTGTTGACACAACCAAAATTTGGGTTATTACATGCACAATCACATTTTTTGTTCAGTCAACCAAAAATTTCGTTAGAGTAACCAAAATTTTGTTGGGAAAACCAAATTTTGTTTGGGAGAACCAAAATTTTGGCTATTCCAACAAAATTTTTGGTTGACTGAACAAAAGAAATGTGATTGTGCATATAATAACCCAAATTTTGGTTGTGTCAACAAGACCTTTTTCTGAGTGCATAATAAATAGATTTTCTTAAGAATTAACAGTTTTTCTTTTTAAAAAATGAAGAAAGATCATAGAAAGGAAGAACGGAGGGGGAATTTAAGGAATATAAAAATTCTTTAAGTGCAGGAGAAGTCTCTCATAATAAAATCTGTACCCTATATAGCTATGGGAGTCCGGAGTACTATATATAGTCTAATCGTAAGACGTTTCTCGAGGTGCCCAAAGCGAATAAGTATCTGAGTTTACTTTACTGTGTCTTGTTTCGGCGTTGAAAAATTCCAACTTTTTTTTTATTATCCTCGTTAATTTTATACCAGCTCGTTCTTTCAACGGCTAAAACTATTCCGTGGAAAACATTATTCTGCACTCTATTCCACGCTATTTACTCTCGCGGCTATACCGCGACTATACAGAGGCGCATATGTACTATACATACATATACCTGCCATACCTACCATCAACAAATATTATAATTACAATATGCGAGCTATACCTTCCATTATATTCAGAATCAGAGTGATAAATTCTTTACTCACGAAACAGAGCAGAAAATATTAATTATTCATGTTTACTCAGTATTTCCGTCATTTAGCAACTGCTCATTTATTTATTTAATCATTTATTCATTAATTTATTCGTACAAGTTTCTACAAATGACGGTGCAGCTGGTTTGATTTAAGCAATAAATAAAAATGTGCATTCTGCCCAAAGGTATATAATTATATTTTTTGAGCTAATCTATAATGTAATACCTAATGCATGCACATATAGGTATATATGTGTGTAATAGAAGGGACGGTAATATCGATTCCTTTTAGTTTTTGGTAGATATGTATTACATAGGTATATGTATAAGTTTCTCGTGAATCATTGTAGGAAAATTGTGTCGGTATTTCGTAGCGATAGGTACCTTTGGGAAATCTTTAATCAAAGTAAAAGCCCGAGCTCTCGGTTCAGTCTTCTCGGTGTATCTACTAGATATATTTCTTCTCCTCTAGTTTCTTTAGCGCTTTTTATCTGATTTTTTTTTTTTTTTACGAAAAATTTTCATTAGCTTCAGTCGACACGTATATACGTATACTATATATTAGGGTGGTCCTGATCATTCAGGATTTTTTTCGAAATTTTCTGCGGACAAGGCGGAAAAAGTTTAAACAATTTTTTTTTGCACAATTTTTCGTCTCCACCTTTATATACCGCTTAACTATATTCACATACGTTGAACCCATGAGTCCTCCACTTGATGTTCAGTTCTGGGTTGATTCTAAGCACCCTGTAAGCGTTGTATCGTACCGCATTAAGGGCCTGCATTTTACCGTTGCTGCAGAAGTGTGTTCAGCGAACCTTTGAATGATGAATTTCCAACAGCTAGGTATCTCTCTTTTATCTTCATACGCTCTCTTGTCTCCTCTTGTCGTTCTTCTCATCTTTTTTTTTTTTTTTTTTTTTATTCTTTTCTCATCTTAATTAATTCGACGTGAGTGATGCATATATTTATACATGTATACTATGCCGCCGAATTCCTTTCCTCTCTATTATGCTGTAAATGTGAAATTCGTATATAAATAACTAAAAAAGGTTTTTACATTAATCAAAAATTTCTACAACCAAAAATATAACTTCCTGCACGTGTTATATAAATGTCAATTCGATGAACGTCTAGTAATAAGTAGATCACGATCTAAATTAAAAATAATTAACGTCGAAGGGGAGATTATCGATATTTCATTTCCCTTCCGCGACGGTATGACCCGCTAATTCGATACGACCTGGAAGTACGGAAATTCGCTCCTTACTATCGGGTAATATTCGTCCAGTTTCTAACGTGAGATTAAGCATTGCGGCCGATGTCGGGGTATACCATGAAATAAATAGGAGAAAAGGAAGCAAAAGAAATAAAAAAAAAAAAAAAAAAAAGGAAAAATGCTCTACGTCTTTCCGTCGATGGATGGCCGCAGAGCTCACGGACTGACAGATTTTAAGTAGCGTTACCGGACGTGACTTTATCGAACCGTGAATAACGCGACACGCTCAAAAGCGAAATGCTGCTGGATTATATGGGAGTGGGCTTGATTATCCGTGAACAATTCTACTTTGGGCTGGGCCTTGCCCAATTGCTCCTGCGTTATTGCAAGGCCCCCCGCAAAAAAAAAAAAAAAAAAAAAAAGCAGTAAACAGAATACCAAAAAGTTTGATTTGACAGGATTTAAATTTATTTTTCGAATTTCTATATAATTGCAGAGAAAATGATATAAGGTGGAATATACATAATAGGGGATTGAAAATTCGGAAATTAGTTTGATAGGTATATATAGGTATATACCATGAATTTGTTGAGCTTATGAAATAATGAAAATGACTTTAGTTCTCTAATTGTGGTTACAAAGCTTGAATTTTACATAGTATAATTCCGGGTCGTTGAGCTAATTCAAATTTATAATACTGACTGAAGGATACCTTTAGGTACTTTTGATTCGTGAAATTTAGTCGGACGAGAGAGAGCTCTTGCCCGAGCTCTTCTTATTCTAGATATATAATATATTGTTATAACGAGACGGTGTCACCGGGGGTTCAGCAAACTAAGAAATTCCATTAAGCAATTAAGGCTTTGCGAATGCTCCTATATAATAATTGAAAATAAATTGTTACTTTCCAGGTGCGCACCTTGTTCGTTAGCGGCCTTCCAATGGATGCAAAACCACGAGAATTGTACTTGCTTTTTAGAGCATATGAGGTGAGTTTTGACATTTTTATTTAATCACACACGACATAAATAGTCGTGTATGAAATCATATAATTGTATACACTGATAGAAAAGATCATTTGGTTCCAATGACTTGACTTAACTACTAACGAACGTGGATTTGGAATAGATCAAATGAACGTTCGTTGATAATTAATGACAAGAGATTTGTACGGAACGAAAAATTTAACAGTTAATGACAAAATTTAACAGTTAATGACAAAAATCTCACAGTTGGTGAATGTTCTTTCGGATCAAATGTTCGCTAAATTCTGATCTAGTTGTGCACGTTTCATTGACTATAAACGATCTTTTCTATCAGTGTAATATAAATTGCAAAAAAAGTCGATAGAATTATTTTTCAACTCATGTCCGCGTTTACACTATTCAATTATTTATAAATTCGACACGGTGTTGTCAATTCGTAAGAACTGCGACACGAGCTTTCTATAGTACGGATCGATGCGGAGATTATTAATATTTAAAATCTAGGGCAAACGATTATTTATCACCGACTAGATGCCCCGCGAATAGATGCATTTGATATTCGCTCTTCTACAGATCTATATATGCAGACGTAACCACATACCTATATCGGGTCACAAATTACTGGTTTGGGACAAATTTTGTTCAATTCAAATCCCAACGATCTTTCTCACTGCATATATATATCATATACCTACAGGTATAATATATTAACAGCCATATATATATTTTTCCCTGTGGTTTGATGGACTATAAAAATTTATTATGTCACCATAATTTTTATATCATGTAACAGCTTCGACATAGATATACAATGATTTTACAGAGAATTGACCATATGGATATAGAGAGACCCTCGATACAATTGGCCGTTAAATAAAATTCAACGATTTTTTTTTTTTTTGTTTTTTTTTTTTTTGTTTTTTATCATAAGGAAATATGAAACAACTTTTTATTTTATACTCCGTTTGATGAATTTCATCGTGAGAATGTTATATATTATATACATAAGGCACAGAATTTTCTCTGTTTAAATAATTTACCGAGTAACTTGGCGCTCAGGCGCGTAATAAAGCTGTGCGGATATATAGTGGTATATTTATGTATATATGGTATATAGTATGTCGAATCGATCCGAGACACCAAAACCAGAACTAAATAATGTTTAAAACGAACCATGGCTAAGTTAAGGAGCTAAGCGAAAAATACGAGAAGACTTATTATGCTCTATATAATTATATATAAAACCCTGAAAAGATAAACAATTTTACTTTCAGATAATTTTTTCTTCTTTTTTTTATTAATTTATTTTTTTTTTAATTTTTTTTTCATTTTGGCGAAATATAGACATTTCACCGGTCAATTTAATTAACTCGATTTATATATAGATTACGAATATCTGTTTCAGGGTTACGAGGGTTCCCTGCTCAAAGTGACAAGTAAAAACGGCAAAACGGCATCGGTAAGTGAAAATATTTCATTTATTTTAAACCACTTTTAGTATATGCGCTGCGTTGCACTCTCGTAGATAAATTATTAACGAAAATTATGTTGATTGTATATTTACTCGTGGTATTATTTATTCATATAAAGCTGGAAAAAGGGAAAGGAGGAGAAAATAATGAATCGTGATAAAATAAGGAAAAATCATTCCTATATAGGTATATAAGATTAAAGCAGAATACACTATATCGCGTCACTAATGCCATAAGGTCGTAAGCGCCAAAAAAAAAATTTTTTTTTTTTTGCGAATACGCCCAAACGATGTTATATGCCATGAAAAAGATTTTGCCATAAAAAAAAAAAAAACGAAATTTTTTTTTTGGCGCTTACGATCTTATGTCATTAGTGATGCGATATAATGATGATAAATAAATACATATATATATATTTATTAGGGTGGCGCAAAAAAACCGACTATTTTTTTTTTTTTTTGAGTCTCGGGTGAAAAAATGTTAGTTTTTGATGTTTTAAGAGCCCTCTCCAAAGGACAGCTCAAAAAAAAATTTTTAAGAGGTCGCTCCGAATTTTTTTAAATTTCAATAATCGTCAAAAATCGAATTTTTTTTTTTTTTTTGTCAATTTTTTTTCTCGTTACGGTATAATTTTACAGTCCAAAAAAAAAAAAAGTTTCTGAAAGTTTCAGTTCAAAATTTGAATTTTGAAAGCTCGCTCATAATTTTTTAATAATTAAATAATTAAAAAAATCTAAAGTAATGCACTGATAAATTAAAAAAAATTATGAGCGACCTTTCAAAATTTAGATTTTGAACTGAAACTTTCAGAAACTAATTTTTTTTTTGGTCTGTAAAATTATACCGTAACGAGAAAAAAAATTAGAAAAAAAAAAAAAAAAAAAAATTCGATTTTTGACGATTTTTGAAATTTAAAAAAATTTGGAGCGACCTCTTAAAATTTTTTTTTTGGACTGTCCTTTGGAGAGGGCTCTTAAAACATCAAAAACTAACATTTTTTCACTCGAGACTCAAAAAAAAAAAAAAAAAAATAGTCGGTTTTTTTGCGCCACCCTAATACTTATGATCCCTGAAAATAAATTAAGATGCCGAAAATGAATGAAAAATTGAAAAGCAGATGGTTAGGAAACTTTGGGTATCATTTCTATATGTATGTAAGAAATAAGAATCGATCGGCATTATGGGGTTAAATCGCAAATACTATAGGCCTCTAATGCCTATACATATATATTCGGGGGTAGGTTTGGCGGGAGAATTTCGTATACCAGCTTAAAATTGCGGTGGTATAAATCCCCTGAAATAGAACTCGCATCAAAGTCTTCCGACCCTTATACTACTTATAATCCTTGATTTCACCGCGACGAGTCAAAGCTCTTTGTTCCCACGTTAATTACGTTAACAACGTAGGTGGGTACGTTTCCGCAAGTATAACGCTTTCTCGGATTTACCTTTTTTCACCCATTTCTCTTTTGCTCTACTTTTATTTCTTATTTCTTCTTCTCTTTCTTTTTCTTTTTCTTTTTCTTCTTCTATTCTGTTTCATCGTTAGCTTTTATCTTTAACCAAAGCGTGCTTGTATAGATATACGAAATTATACCGTTTCTTTTTTCGCGAACATTATATGACTATAATAGGTATTATTGTTATTACCTTAGGATCGAGTAAACCCCGTCCAGACAAAAAAAGAAAAAAAGAAAAAAAGAAAAAAAAAAAAAAAGTATAACTCGTTCAGAGATCTGCAACTATTGTTTAATGCTCCACTGATCAGCGACGCGCATAGCTCAGGCGTACACCTTACACCTTAGGTATATACCTATAGTCGAAAATTAACACGTTGTTGTGCGAACGAACGCGATGTTTTCTCTGAAACTCTTTCATGTTTCGTTCGGACACACAGTTAGCCATTGTTAATGCTACGGTTCGTAGGGTAAAACATACGTGTATTTTACTAGTGACATCATTATTCAAACTGACAATGAACAAACAAGCGCATCAACTACGTACGTACGTAGAAAGAGAGAGAGAAAGAAAGAGAGAGAGAGAGAGAGAGAGAGAGAGAGCCATGTAGTCAATTTTAAAATTTAAATTAAATAGTTTCTTCTCTCTCTCAGCTGAACAATTTGGAAATGTTAATCAAGGCTTTTCGGGCTGAGGTAATAATTACTCCGAGTGTAGGTATATCGCGAGTGTCTGGACCATAGACACACTAATTCAAATGACTCTAGCAGGAGTTTGATACGTAAGGACTGATTGGTTTTGAAATTTCTTGAAATTTCAGTCTAAATCGTCAACTAAGAGTATCTATATACCTTTAAACGTACGGAACCATATGTGCGTGTATTTAATTGAGTGTAAATTGAATTTCAGCCAGTGGGATTTGTCACATTTCATACAAGAGCCGGTGCCGAAGCTGCAAAACAAGACTTGCAGGTAAATGAGACTGAAACTATATAAGTATATTGACACTTATAGAAATTAACTGTTTCTTGATTATTATTATTATTATTATGTTTTTTCTATGCGTTCGTTTGTTACCAGTTTTGATTTTTAATTAATATTTTCTTTTTTTTTTTTTTTTTTTTTTTTTCTCTCCATCTTATTTGTCCACCCTCGATTAGAATTGGCACGGGTTTATTGCTAGTTGTTATATAAAATAATTTATACTATGGGTGCCATGTAGAATATTATACAAAGGAACTTTGTAATTGGTACAAAACCTCTGCTGGGTGCACCGTGTGATACTTATATTAATATGGTGTTCCTGCCTAAGAACCCATTTGCCCAACTGCCCAACGCCCATCACCTCATCTCTTTACCACACGCAACTGATGTCACGCAATTTGCAATTTCCTATTTTTTTTTTTGTTTTTTTTTTTCAAACTTATCCACGACTCGGATTATACGTGCATTTTTGTACAGAACGAGGTACCAAACCGTTTCATAAAATGTACTATATAGTACAATACTGATAATAGTACGTATAAAATTTGCGCAGAGACAAATAGGTTCGATAAAATAATTTTTTAAAATATTTTTTGTACCTCCGAATACTAAAAAAGCTCTTATATAATTGTTTTTTTTTTTTTTCTTCTTCTTTTTCTACCGAATTGTTAGGTTTTTTTTTTTTGTTTTTTCAAATCTCCTTGCAAAGCTGACGATATAGAGCCCCGATCTACGGAGAATATAGTAAAGTAATTATTATTCGCGAATAAAGAAAAAGTAATATCGAATATTTTTTAATTATTTTTTTTTCTCTTTTTTTTTTCTTATTTTTTTTTTTCTCCGCACATAATATGACGTAACATACGAATTTTTTCTTTTGTGGGAAATGATAAAATCCCCTAAATCATATTATATGGTATATTATACCATATAAATATGTTCAATTATTGAACGTCAAGAGTTGTAGTTTATTTTTTTTAATTTTTTTTCTCTCTTCTTTCTCTTCCTCTTCACTTTTGTCAAATTCGGTATCCAGAATTTTGATAAATCAATTTATTCTAAAGAAAAAAAGCAAAGCCAAAAAAAAAAAAAAAAAGAAAAAACAAAGATGTGTTAATGTAAAAACGTACATGCATACACATTGGACTAATTTTTGGGGGATCTATTTGCAGCAGGGAGTTAGATTCGACCCTGATATGCCTCAAACCATTCGTTTGGAATTTGCAAAGAGTAACACAAAGGTTAGCAAACCTAAGCAACCAGCCGCTGCAGCAGCCACCACCTCGCACCCCGCTCTGATGCACCCTCTAACCGGACGTAAGTATGCACCGCCACTGAATCACACTTGCTGATATATAATCACAGTTCACAGTACCCACCTCCACCCCTATATTTCCCCCTTCTTCTACCCCACAAAATATGAAACCACTAACCCCGCCGCACCTATATAGGTACCTATACAATACCTATAATGCGACTTTGATGTCACGGAGTTCTTTTTTTTTTCCATTTTTATTTTCATATATCTAACAGGTATGTAGTTATATTATACACACACACACACGTTGTTATATAATATACTGTATATCGTCAACTGTGTGCGAATTATAATTGCTTTTGGTTTTATCTTGGAAATTTCTATAATATAGATATGTAATTTAGATCGGTTCAAAAAAATCGACTATTCTTTTTTTTTTTTTTTTTTTTTCAATTTTCGCATTGAAATACATTCGGGGGTGGTGAAAAAAGATGCCTGTTAAAAGCGGAGCTCTTAATATTAAGATTTAGAGGTCGCTCATCGCGGATTTCTATTTTTCATTTAAATAGCATAGGAATTTTATTTATTTTTTCTTCAGAATTTCGTAGCTCACAAACCAATGAACAAATCCAAATAACTCTTACATATTTTGATAGGGGATTGAACACTCGAAAAAATGTATCTATCATTGTGGAAAAAAAAATTACAAAAAAAAAAAAATAGTTGACTCAACTATAAATTGAACTTTGAGCTTGAATAACTTTGGAAGGAGTCAATTTATCAAAAAAAGATAAGAGAAGCTTTTTGTAGAGTGTTCAATTTCCTATGAAAATATGTATGAGTCATTTAGATTTGTTCATTGGTTTGTGAGCTACAAAATTATATATATAAAAAAAAAAAAAAAAATTTCCTATGCTATTCAAATGGAAAATAGAAATCCGCGATGAGCGACCTCTAAATTTTAATATTAAAAGCTCCGCTTTTAACAGGCATCTTTTTTCACCCCCCCCCCCCCCCCCCCGAAAGTATTTCAATGCGAAAATTGAAAAAAAAAAGAATAGTCGATTTATTTGAACCGGTCTAATATGTATGTATATATATTATAATTAAAGAATTGAAGGGTTTCTTTTTTTTAATTTTTCTCACAATTTTTGTAACGAGATATATATATATAGTTCTCGGGATGATAATATTAATAATAATAATAATATCTAATGTCAAAATGAAGAGGGACGATTTGTCACGGATTCCAATTCGGAGAGCTCGCGCGCGAGATGTAAATATAAAATGCATTAAATTCACCGAGTCTCGGGGATCACTCCAATTATCCGAAAGGTCAAATCGGAGAATTTTACTCGGATTCTGATTCGTCCCAGGGTTTTACACGAATCCGGATTTAGAACGACCTCCTAATTCTATATAGACTGGATATCATTTCACTCAATATATACATAGGTATTTCATGTATATACCTATAATAAATGATTAAATGATATCTTATATTTTACACAGTCGTGTTATAGTTTCTAGTTTTCTTATTTCACCGATATATCTGTATATACGTATTTATTTTATTCCGAAAACCTAAATAAAATAACAAAATAGCAACAATAATACAGCCTCTCAGGTCCAAGTCTCGATGTATTGATCTCTTAGACGAATAAAACCGAAAGTATAACTGACGGATCGAACCATTCGTAGAACCTTTTTAAAAAGTTAATTCGCCAGGAAATTCCCACGACGCAAACCTTCGGTTATATCCTTTTTCGAGTCCGGGACTCACGCTCAATACCTACCCCACGCGGCAACTGCTACCTGCTACTACCCTGCAGGAGTCAGCACTGCAGACACTGACATAAATTTACGGGATGAAATATAAATAAATTAAAAACCAAAAAAACATGGGGAAATAAAGACTGAAAAACTGATATTACAGTTTATCTCAACATTATTTCTCTCCCTTCGCTTAATTCACTCGGATTATTATTATTATTATTTATATTTATAACTACGTTTAGCTTATGTTGCAGCGGTTAAAATTTTAACAAATTAATTACCTACCTGCACGTGTCGAATATTTATACATATAAACGGTTGCATATATATACGAAATGAAATATAGGATTACTATTATACGATACGCGGATTATAAGCTTCTAAATACGAATTTTAAGAACGGGGTTCTTGTTCAATGGATATGAAAATTATCTTAATTGAGCGCGGAAGATGTGAAAATTAAATTAATACGGTGTGTGAGATATAGTCACTATATCATTCGCACGTCTCCGGTCTCGCGCATGTTACTTTCACATGAAAAGCTACTGAATAATACTGAAAGGTAACTAACGAGGTTGATATAACGCCTTAGTCAATTCAAAAAGAGAATATATCAAAGTAGTATATGGAACTATATTGAATAAGGATTAATTTATCATTCCGAATTTTGTCGAAGGGTTTGTTAATCAATTAGTTATTCGATTTGGTAGAGAGAGAAAGGAGAGAAAGCAGGAAATGATCAATGATTAATTTCCGACTCTTCTTCATTGCTTTTGTAAATATTTCCGATTATGCGTATATAATTTCAGTACCTATTTTCTTGACGTCTATATATATATATATTAGCAACCCGTTCGTTGCTTTCGGAGAAAGAACGATCGATCATCACATGTGGTAATAAATATATAAGTTCGACATAGATGTGGTCAGAATAAACGATAAAAGTTTTTAGCCCCGGATATATATATATATGCTCCAGAAAAAAAGAAGAAGAAGTAATAATATAGTATATACCTACGCAGAAAAATGGATAAGGCAATATATATATAAAGATGAATTTATTTTCAGATCTCGGTAGTCCGTTTTTCCCTGGAGGACCAGAGCTCTGGCATCATCCTCTCGCATATTCAACAGCCGGTGAATTACCTGGTGCACTACAACACGCTACCCTCGTTCATCCGGCGTTACATCCTCAGGTCCCCGTACGTTCCTATCTTTGACTATCTGCAGAAAAAGGTCTGGAGCCGCCGACGAACGCCCCGATGCACGTTAGTGATACATCATCGTTATATTTCAAATAACTCTACTTTTATACCTATATACACATATATTTATATGTCACACATGTACATACATATACACATACTCACTATACAGCTTTATACCCTAGCACATTTTTCATACCATATCATTATCCCTTATATATATATATATATATATATATATATATATATATATATAATTATATTAGACTCGCTGGCTTTCACATTTCACACAATCCACAACATTTTATTATAATACGTATAGGTATACGTATTCTCGTGCAAGGTGTCCTTTTTTTTTTTTTTTTTTTTTTAATATCCCCAGAGGGACATCTATTTTCCTGTTAAAATCCGCACACGGTTTTTTTTTTTTTTTTTTTTTTTACGAAAGAGCAGAAAACCTTTTACCGGAATATGACCGTCATTTTTTTTCCGTTTTTTTCTTTCTTTTTTTTGAAATTTTGAAAAAATAATTATGCCAGATTGAAAAATGAAAAAGTTTCAACATACTTAACGTATACTCCAATATTCTGGTACCGATAAAAATCAGTTTTCGATTTGAAAAAAAAAAAAAAAAAAAAAAATTATTGAAAAACAAACTGATATACGAAATGGTATTTTTCCTTGTAGAAAATTCTCTTAAAAATGATATTACCAATTTTTGCAAATTGGAATTTGGAATTGGTAGTTTTTTTTTTCGAGTTTTAATTAGCAAAAATAACGATTTTGTTTTTTACAAATTACGAAAATTTTGTGTTTTTCTTTTTTTTTTTTTCATGAAAAGTTATGAAATATTCCAAATTCCAATAAGATTCGTTAGAAATTTGTATTAGGAGTCGAAATTTCAACCACGGTTATATATATCGCATGATTATTAAATATCCAGCTGTGTGTGTGTGTGTGTCATCATCATTTTATTACTTTATCCATATAATATATTATATATACATGGGGGAGGGGGAAACATAATGGAGTTGAAAATTATAATTAGACGAGGTGTCTATAACCCGGGGTTGTTTTATAGGTATATATATACATATCGTCGTCATACATAGGTACGAGTATAATAGTAATTTTTGGCAGCACGTCGTCGTACCAGAACTCCTGTAGGTTTCAAGTTCTCAGGTCGCTTGGTGCGGCGTGCTTGCTTGTTAGCGCCCTTCTCTTGTCATAAAAGTCACGTATACTCGTCCTGCGGGGATTCCCCGTGGGATAGGCTTGTCACCAATGATATACAATACCTACTCCGGTCGTGTCGTCGCGGACAACAAAGGGGAGAAAAAAAAAAAAAAAAAAAAGAGAGGGAAAGGGAAAGGTAAAGGTAAAGGTAAAGGCAAAGGGAGATGGAAAGGGAAAGGGAAACGGAAAGGAAAAGGGAAAGGGAAAGGGAATCCGAATGCGAATGCGAATGGACTGAAGGCTCCCCTTTATACTATAATAGTTTGCACAACGTGACATACCTAACATGCATACATACATAGATCTATGTGTTATAAACCTATATCGATGAATATAGATATACATTATGCATACATATCGGACATATAGATATAGATATTATACATAAGCCTTTAGGTACTTGAGTAAAACAGAATGAGTGACTTCCTCGAGATTAACTCGAGCATCGGAGACGATCAACGAAAGCACCTTAGAGTCAAGACTCGAGAGATCACTGCCAATCTTTGAAGGATTAGTTTCTTAGCTTCGGGGCTAATATAGATGTCCTAACACTTAGTTTAACGAGATTTTGAACACATAGTAGGTAGTCGGGTTATAAGTGGGTTAATTGTAAAATCTGCTTATGTGACAGTACATAAATAGGTATAGACTACAGAATACTGTGAATTTTTTTTTTTCATCTACGAACTCGATCAATCTCTAGCGTTGACCATCTTTCGATTTATTTTCTTATGGATCCGTTAATTATTGTTAATAAATTTTCTATTCTTTTTTTTTTTTTTTGTTCAAAAAATTTTTATATAGAGAAAAGGGAATTCAATTCACAGTCGAGAATTTCATTCTGTATGACGATCATGAGTTATGGGGTACCTCGAATATTTCAAAGTTCAAACATGCGGCGTGAATCAGTTGAGTATAGGTGCCTTGATTTCGAATTTTCTTTTTATTTCAATGGACATGATTATAAGACATAAAGATTCTAATTTTTCCGCCACTTCTTAGCAAACGTGGTGTTTCTTTATATATTTAAGAATTGCATTGGCAGCACGCTTGTACTGTACGGCTTCAACTTATCAATATACATCGAAATCCTGTGATTCGCTTGGAATAAAGAA
The DNA here is from genome assembly GCA_943736025.1 of Tenthredo mesomela. Lineage (NCBI taxonomy): Eukaryota > Metazoa > Arthropoda > Insecta > Hymenoptera > Tenthredinidae > Tenthredo > Tenthredo mesomela. The sequence goes on from OX031013.1 coordinate 10,601,651, forward strand.
AAGAAAAGAAAAGACAAAAAAAAAAAAAAAAGCAAAATCGGAGAAGACAGATCGATTTCAGTTTTGCTAATGGTTCAAAACTATCATCATACGACATGAAACCTCTGATTATAATTTGAAGTGATATTGATAACAACATAATATGAAGAGAGAAAAAAGGAAAAAATGAAAAGATCAAGGTTTAATGTTGAAATTGGATTGGGGATCAGCTACCTCTAAATATTCTTTGATCTGGTTGAGCTTTTACCAAGTTTTTCAACTCATTCGATTTCCGGTGTTCAACGAGGCAGCCTTGTAGCCTTGCAAAAAGTGAAAATTACGTGTCCTTGAGCCACCCTAATAGGCGTGGGGTACAATTCGAACACCTATTCATTTATTTAATCAATTACGAATCACGCTGTGGCTTTTTACTCGAATTTCAATTTTGTTCGATGCTATGTTTCTTCTTTTTCTTTCTCATAGCTTTTCATCAATTTAATGTACTTTGACTCATCGTATTCTCATACCTGTTGACGAAAAGTAAAAGTAAAAAAGAAAAAAACTACGATTAAAGAGCGTAGAAATTAGAATATCGCGTATTTGAAAAAAAAAAAAATCCCTTTTCATTTTTTATACTACAGGCACCAATGTCTCTGCCACATCCGACCACCCTGACATCGATCCACGCGTCGCTGCCACATTTCTTGCCTTCACCGGCCTTAGCATCACCGGTAGGCTCGTCTTCGTCTCAGCCAAGCATCGCCGTGAGCAATGCACCATGCTCTACATTATTCGTCGCAAACCTCGGACAATTTGTCTCCGAACATGAGCTAAAGGAGATATTCAACAGGTTAGTAAAAGCAATATTTTTACATAAATTTATTCTACCTACCCTAGATCCATTAAATTATACCATAGACAGAAAACCTACCTTTTTAATCCTCGTATAAAAATTTCATCTAAATCATCAAACTACAAATCATTCCCTTATTTAAACAAACACACGTATTTAGACATTTCATATGTACCATCTGTTACATTTACATCTCTACATATATGATATACAGGGTGATTCAGAATTCGTGACGAATCTCTTGAGGGGTTGATCCTTATCAAAATTTGGATCGAAAGTTCCTCAGCCATTTTTCCAAAAAATGATTTTTTTCCTTGAAAATTTTTTTTTCCGACAAACTATTATTTTTTTTTCCAACAATGTTTTTTTCATCATTTATCAATTCTAAAGAATCTCAAATGAAGACAATGATTTTTTTTTCTTCAATATCAGAGAGATTTCGCGGTAAAAGTTTCTTATTTGGTGAATGATGTTAAAAAAATGTGTCATGGACATGGTTCCGAGGGAAAAAAACCATTTTACGGAAAAATGGCTGAGGAACTTTCGATCCCAATTTTGACAAGAATCAACCCCTCAAGAGATTGGTCACGAATTCTGAATCACCCTGTATATAGGGAAGAACGGTGAAAAGTGAACACCTCACCTGAAAATTGATGATTTTTTTTTTTCGTCAATATTTTTTCTTCTTCAAGTTTGAAATTTTTTTCACCAAACAAAAGATTTTGAAAGATTAGAAAAAAAAAAGACAAAAAATGAAAAATTTCATCAATTTTTAACTAAGGTGTCGATTTTGCCCCGGAGGTCTTCTCTATAAATATGTATAATATATATGAAGGCCCGAGTCAGAGAGAGACAATTTGAGAGTGCGTGGGCTCGGACGTGTTATATAAAAAGAGGGATTGGCGGATAGCTGGGCAGTGTGGAGGAGGTGATTATTATATTCGATTCGGGAGGGTTTTGGTATAACCAGATAATGAATATGTATGGACAAAATTCTGCATCCGTGAATATCGGTGTTTTGCAATGAATTGGTAGTACCTATACTGCAGGTATAAGCGCAGTGATGATTTTCCCAAATTTTGACAATAAATTTGAAATTTTAAAACGGATTATAATAATAGAGGAAAAGAACAAATATATCTGATGTATAGTTATTGATAGCAATAAGACTCAAGAGAATAACGTATCCTGCGGTATATCGAAATTCTTGATATATACTGTCATCGCTAAACCGCAAACACGGGCTTAAGATTTGTCATAGTGACAGGGGTGGCCACAAACACTGACAATAAAATGGTCAATTTTCGAGTTGACAAACGCTACCCTACTTAAGCTTGCATCAACTTATCTGTATGAACTACTCGAGAGGGGGATTTACATCTGTTATAATTGAGATGTAGAACATCATGCACTTCTCTTTGGGGTTTCCGAAATCCATGCGCAAAGATGTGAGGGTTTAATTTTTGCACTTAAAAATGCGAATAACGATAATAATTATGATGTATGAAGTCAGCTTAATCTCAACATAAGTTATACAGGTTTGAAATTTTTTATTTATTTATATCAGAATGAAAGAGAATATTCTATAAGGTATAGGAATAATTAATTTGAGGAAAAAAAAATATCACAGCTTTGAAACTTTACATAGAAATAATTTATTTTTTAATTATGCGTTTATGGTAATAAGAGCGAACATACATATTTATAAGCATATTATATAAATCGATAAAATTGGTGAAAGAAAAAAACAAAACGAAATATTAATTATAAACGCAGATGATATACAGGGTGAATATTCTCCGGGGTCTGATCTGGGAGGAGTACGTCGGCACGTCGAAGAATTATTCACCCTGTATATTAGACCGGTTAAAAAAAATCGACTATTCTTTTTTTTTTTCAATTTTCGCATTGAAATATTTTCAGGGGGATGAAAAAAGATGCCTGTTAAAAGCGGAGCTCTTAATATTAAGATTTAGAGGTCGCTCATCGCGGATTTCTATTTTCCATTTGAATAGCACAGGAATTTTTTTTTTTTTTTTTTATAATTTTGTAGCTCACAAACCAATGAACAAATCCAAATGACTCATACATATTTTGATAGGAAATTGAACACTCTACAAAAAGCTTCTCTTATCATTTTTTGATAAATTGACTCCTTCCAAAGTTATTTAAGCTCAAAGTTCAATTTATAGTTGAGTTAACTATTTTTTTTTGTGATTTTTTTTCCACAATGATAGATACATTTTTTAGAGTGTTCAATCCCCTATCAAAATATGTAAGAGTCATCTGGATTTGTTCATTGGTTTGTGAGCTACGAAATTCTGAAGAAAAAAAAAAAAAAAAATTCCTATGCTTTTTAAATAGAAAATAGAAATCCGCGATGAGCGACCTCTAAATCTTAATATTAAGAACTCCGCTTTTAACAGGCATATTTTTTCACCCCCCCCCCCCGAAAGTATTTCAATGCGAAAATTGAAAAAAAAAAAAAGAATAGTCGATTTTTTTGAACCGGTCTACTGTATATCCACCTGGTTCGAAGTGCCCCCGTTATGATAAAAACTCTATGTGATCTTGGTGAAACGAATCCCTTTGCACAAAACCACCACCACCGCCTTAAAATACCAATCCATATTCAAAAAAACAAAAAAAAAAAAAAGAAAATCCAGCCTGTAACTAACCGGAGCACGTTGTGCTCCTTGTTTGTGCACAGTTTCCCTGGCTTCTGCCGTCTCCGTATGCACACCAAGGGAGGCTCGCCGGTGGCCTTCGTCGAATACCAAGATGTTCGCTACGCGGCCCAGGCGATGGCCACGCTTCAGGGATCGTTTCTCCTCTCGTCTGACCGGGGTGCGATTCGAATCGAGTATGCAAAGTCAAAAATGGCCGAGGTGGGATTTACAAATCTCTGGACAGAAGTAGGTTTTATATCAATTTACGTGTTGTATACTATAAAATTATGATATACATACATCTACCTGCAGCTATCTACCTAACTATCTACCTATCTTTTTTTTTTCTTACTATATATAAATATTTATTCAAATATTTCAATACATCGATAAAAGAAAAAAAGGAAAAAAAAAAAGACAAGAAAAAAAAAAACCCAACTCTACTATATCTCTCTCTGTCTCTGTACTCGAGACTATTATACCTATATTACTATTTAATATAAGATATATATAGTATATTGTGTACCAAGGGCGTAAAGTGGGCTTTTTTTAGACAGAGTGTGGAGTTTGCAACCACATGAGGTCAAAAAGCCCACTTAGCCCTTGGTGCACACCATATTTTTTCTGACAGCACGATTTTCGCGTTTTTTAGCGATATTAAGGAAGCGGGCAAAAAAAAATCGGTAGCGGGCAAAAAAAGTTCATTATTGCCCGCTAAAAGTCGGTAGCGGGCAATAATGAACTTTTATTGTCCGCTACCGAATTTTTTTGCCCGCCAGTACAAAAACGTCGATTTTACGCCCCATTTTAAGGTAAAAAAAAAAAAAAAACTCAAAAATCGTGCATGTGTTACAAAAAGATATTTGCGGAATAATCATTTCTCAATATTAAAATACATGTATCATATATTCACACGACACATCGATATAGCCGATAGCGGATATTTCGTTTTCTCGCATTATTCATCTTCTTTCGTTGTTTGGAAATTTTCAATTCTTATATATATACTGCGTGACGCGCGAGTTCTCGTGAGCGCAATATTATTATGTATCGGTATGATAATCATGAGTAAGTAGTTCGCGGAGATAAGAGAATCTACAGTATATTTCTAAATTTAAAATAATCATAAAATAGAAAAGAGAAACGTGAGAACGAAAGAAAGGAGCAAAGAAAAAAAAAAAAAAAAAAAAAAAAAAGAAACTAAATCCGACCTTCTCACTCTCCTCGTACAATTGAACAGGCGTGCATGATTTGAGAATAAGAAAAAAAAAATTAAAAATGAAGAAAAGAAACCACATCAATCGTATGAATAATGAATTGCAAGTTTTTTTTTCTTCTTATGGGAAATAGAACTACGTATACACTATATACATACATACATACACTGAATATTATATTCACACATATATTATAGAATACCTATACCAATATATCGAGAAGATCTGCGATAACAGCTTGCGGTAATAAATATAAAATTTCTTTTCCAGGGAACAAAGGGAGATGAAAATGGGCAATCTTAAAATTGACGTGAGCGGAATGTGACAGGTACGCCAGTAGCCCGATCGATTTATCGATTATCAGAATTAATAGAAATAATGTTTTTGGGCGTTTTTATTGCGCGAAAGCGATTCGCGGGTATGGGGTTACACGCGGTTGGCAAAATACCTATAAAAGAGAGGGGGCAAAAAAAAAAAAAAAAAAACTGAAAGATTCGTCGGTAATTACATATGCGTATGTTTAAAAAGCAAATTATAATATAATATGCAAAGACCATCGGAACGAACCGTGTTTAGGTATATATTTTATATATTATTTAACTTATTGATTGATTCGTCATTTAAATGTGTATTATTATTTTTATTTATTTTTATTGATAAAAATTATGATACGCCCATCGCCCCGATATATTTATATATTTTTTGTTTCAATAATTTTTTTTTTTTTATTTATTTTTTTAACACCCTGCCCTATGAGAGGCTGATCGTGGATGATATAATACGATTCGAGATGAATTAGTTTCAGTTATACATGTAAAATAAGGCACTGTTAAAATCACAACACACGTTATAAATTATAGGAAAAATTGATCTTATTAATTGAAAGAAAGAAAGGAAGTAAGAAAGTGAAAAAAGTAAGAAAGTGAGAAAGTAAGAAAGAAAAAAGAAGCACATGTATTATTAAAGTTATATATATATACACTTCATATATTAACATTCAAACAAGCTTAATACCAAAGGTGCCCTAAGAAACGTGTATTTATGTTTGATCATCAGCATTATAATATTGTGAGAATTAAGAATACAATATATCTGTGTGTGTTTTATTTTATTTTTAATTTTCTTTTTTAAATAAGATATATATATCGTATATATAAATTGTCACATACATGATAATATATATAACGATTAAATAATGAAGAAAGAAAGAAAGATAAAAAGAAAGAAAGAAAGAAAGAAAGAAAAAAAGAAAGAGAGTGTTATAGAAATAATTATAACGAATGTGAACATATCATAATGTTAAGGTAGCGAAATTATTCTAAGTAACTATGATCTATGTTTAGTAGCAGAGGTGTGCCCCGAGATCTATTAGAACGATGGCCAACTCGGCACGTAATTTGCCCAAGTGCCTTCCTGTTGGTCGAGTCATGGTACCGTAAGTCACGTCTTAATATCAATGTCAGTCGTGTCCTTCTTATTAGGCTTTGCTTAATTCTATACCTATACCTATATCGTCATTATTTAAATGAATAGATATTTGGAAATATACAGGATTCAATTTTTTTTTTAATTTTTTTTTTTAATTTTTTTTTTTTTTTTTTTTTTTTTTACATCGCGATAATAATTACGCGTGATATATAATTCAATTTTAATAATCAAGCAATATAACGCCAATACGCATCTAGATACATATGAATACTATACCCTTATTATTACCTATATATATATATTATATAGGCACCGTGGGGTTTTCTAGACATTTTTTCTACTTTTTCAAATAACTATTTAGCTACTTCAATTACCTATTCGGATTCGTAAAATTATTACAATTAATTATTATAGAATTTCAATCTGGCCAGTGACTTAATTATAAATTACAATGAGATGTAAAAAATAATAGGTATATTAAATTTGAATTTTATTCTGCGCAAGACTGATGACGACGATTAATATTAAGTCAGACTTGAGACACATTATTTATTAAATTCATCGTACAAAGAGAAAAAAAAATAAATAAAAAAATGAAGAAAAAACAAAAAAAAAAAAAAAAAAAAGAAATAAGAAAGGAAAGAAAGAAAGAAAAAAAGTTCTTTAAAACTATCTTTTAGCTTCTTGGGGTTTTACTATATATACTATATATATATATGTAAAATGACTCGCATCGTTTATAGCTACTTACTTAATATTTCAATTTATTTATTTATTTCTATAGCAAGAAAAATTTTTTATACAGACGCGTACATACAAAAAAGAAGAAGAAGAATAAATAAAATAAAAAATAAATAAAAAATAGGAAAAAAAGAGAGAAAAAAAAAAAAAGAAATTAAAATAACGAAAAAGAGAAACAAAAAAAAAAGTTAATAAAAATAAGGAATGAAAAAAAAAAAAAAAAAAAAAAGCTGCAAGACGCGACAACTCGTATCTTTCATTTACATTAGATAAATAATAATATATACTTGGATAAAATTTTATTCAACGTTTATAAATATTTCTTTTCTATATATATATATATTTTTTTTTTTCTTAAAAATAAAAACATTACAAACAGCCAATAATTATTATAACAATTACTACGAAGTATAAAAGTTTGTTTCCATCTTAATACCGTCCTAAATATGTATTTTATTATTTATATATTATAATTTGCAATATTTTTCTAAAGTCTAATAATTAATTTCTATATGCATCAATCATACTACTATTACATACAGCTATATATATATGACATATCATCTCACTAAAATACATTTAAAGTTTAAACTATGAAAGACGGGCGTTATTATAATTAAACTCATTTCAAACTAGTTATACATATTATATAGCAGCGTTCACAATAAAATTCATAGATTGAACAATATATCATCATTTTTATATAATATATATAAAAAAAAAAAAAAAAAAAACACATGCAATTTCTTTTAGAATAATAAAGAAGAAACTTCAATTTTATTAACATAAATATAATTATATTACCATGATTAAGAAATTTACGAGTTGACCCGTCTAACGCTTGCTTACGGCATGTACAGGCAGACGGAAGGAACAAATTGAAATTCCGATACGGTGATAGAAGTATTGAGAAAAGGGGATTATGTGGAAATGTTGATAAAATGTATTTTATTTACAATAATAATAATAATAATAATAATAATAATATTAATATTAATATTAATAATAATAGTAATAATAATAATATGTATAATGAATGAGTAACGATTTTACAAACTAGATTAAAAAAAAAAAAAAGAAAAAGAGACAAAAAAAGAAACTATTCAAAGATCTTTGAATGATTACACGATTGCAGCATAAAACGGGATCAATGCTATCTAGGTGAAGATTTTTGGAGTCTATTTATATATAAATGTAATCATAATATCATTCGCGTCAAACGCCATATTAAGACTCCAATTCGAAACCTTCTGACTTCTTGTACGTAGCTGCTACAGCCATAGAGGAAAAAAAAAAAAAAAGAAAAAAAAATTAGAGAAAAAAAATAAAAATAAAAAAAAAATTTAATTAGATTGAATCGCGAGACAATTATAATAGATAAATTGAATTTATATATATCAAGAACGAGATATATGTTTGACACTAGTACAGTGTAAAGAGTATGTAGTAATTCTATAATGGTTATTACGTTCTTGTTATGCAGCGTTCGCAGTAATACATTAAAATATAATGTTATTGCCGTTTATATAATATAGATAACTGAATCGGTATAAATTAAAAAAGAAAAAAAAAAAAAAAAAAAAAAAAGGAAGAAGAAGAAAACGAAAAAAAAAAAAAAAAAAAATTACAAAAATTTAAAAACCTCTGACTCTTGCGTCGAACGAAAGAGCTAGCGAGGTAATAACCGCGTAGCTTTTTATTGTACCGATATATATATATATATATATATAAAATAATAATCGCGAAATTGCAGAAGATTGGTAAATAATTTCATTTGAAAAAAATGAAATAATTATACGTATGTAATATATTATTATAGATATTTATTATCATACGTATGTCTATAATAGAATCTTTGACAGTTAAATATTTTATTTATTTATACAATTGATAAAAAGAAAAAAAAAAAAAAAAAAAAAAAAAAATCTTATCGACTACTGGTATAAAAATAAATTAGATAAATTGAAATAAATAAATACCGCATAATGGCATATTATATATATACATATATACGTATGTACCATATACCTTCAAGGTTTAATAATATGGTATATTATTATTGACCATTAAAATCATGCGTCAATGAAAGCTAATTAATATAAATAATTAAAGAATTTACTTGAAGGTATTATACCGCGGACGTTTCGTATAAAGAAAGATATATATATATATATATATAAATAGAAAAAGAAGAATACAAAAAATGAAAAAATGAAAAAATGAAAAAAAAAAAAAAAAAAAAAAAAAAAAACAACCCATTATAAAGTAAATAAATGAAATAAAATAAAATATTAGCAATATCTTGACGCAGGTGGTGTTCGACTATGAATACTTATCCGACAGGAACTCATGACATAAATTAATATAAATATACATATATATATACATGTATGATAAAAAAAAAAAAAAAAAAAAAAAGAAAAAAAGGAAAAAAAAAAAAAAAAATTATAATAATAATAATAATAATATTTGACATACATTTATGTATATATATACCTATATATATTTATATATGTTTAAAAATATTGTATATGTACTTGTATAAGAATTGTTATTTATATAAGTACCGTATAATTATATAGGTATAGTTATTAAGGAGATATCATCATTATTCAATCAATGAATTATAGGTTGGATTTAAAGTGCTTTACAAGTGAACTAACTCATATCAGTAGATAGTATGGCTAAATAGAGTGGTATTTGCGTAAATAAGAATTATATATAATATAAGTATTAGAAATATTTATAATATAAAAAAAAAAAAAAACAAAAAACAAAAAACAAAAAAAAAACAAAAAACAAAAACAAAAACAAAAAAATAACAAAAAATATTATTATATACTGTATATCTATAGCGTAACAGAAAAAGAAAAAGAAGAAGTAAAACGTAAAAAAAAAAAAAAACATTTGCATGTCAATCAGATATTTTGTACTGTAGAATTCTAATGTCGCGTCGTGTCGCGTCGCGTTTCGTTTCGTTTCGTTTATCGATTTCTGTTGAATATTATCATTATTATACTATTTCTACAAAAAAAAAACAAAAAAAACAAAAACAAAAAACAAAAACAAAAAACGCATATTGTATAGGTACACCGATTTCTAACGAGCTAAAATAATATAAAAAAAGTAAAAGTAAAAGTAAAAGTAAAAGTAAAAGAGAAGGAAAGAGACGAATGGAAAACAACTCGCAATTATTATTTTAGCGAATTGACCCGTCGACGTGATAAGCCCGCGTATAGTTATTTCGCTGCGGCGCGAATATCTTTCGGTATTGCGTATTTTTTGACTATTTAAAAAAAAAAAAAAAAAAAAAATTTATTTCCTCTTTCAGAACATTCTTCTTTTCGTCTTTTTCTTCTTTTCTTCTTTTCTTCTCTGCCGACCCTCGTACTACGATTTATATACATATATGTATACCTTTATTTATTTATTTATTTATTTATCTATTTATCTAACATTATTTTGTCGCGTGCGGGTATATAATATCACGATACAGGTATACAGGTATACATATACCTATATAGTATATAGTAGCCGAAAAATTGATGATGAAAATAGGGTGAAACGTTATGCCAGAAGGCACGCGAGCGAGTTGAGTCGAACCGTACTTAATATTATTAATAATCATTATTACATGTATATATATATATATAATATATAATATATATATATATAGGAACTATAGAGATCGCGTTCGCGATTTTCTTTACTATTTGTATAACTGATTATTAGTAAACCTATATATTATATTATATATATATATATATATATATTATAAACATATATAAAAAGAAAATGAAAAGAAATTCACAAAGTCCAGTTGAATGAAAATTTTTTAATTCATTTTTTTTTTTTTTTAGCTCGCTCGGTTTTTGCAACACTATATACATTATACTATATACCTATACATACAAAAATAAAAAGGAGGATATAAAGTAAAGTAAAGAAAAAAAAAAAAAAAAAAAAAAAAATAAAGAAAAAACACGAGTATGCGAAAATATATTCAATTATATATTGTGTACGGTATAATAAAATACCTTTACCTGTATACATATATATATATATATATATATTGTATATTATGTGTATATGGGTAAGATCACCAAAGATGTCAATATCAATCCAAAGACTAAAACACCTCACGACGTTTCTATTGAATAAAAAAAGGAGACAAAAAGAAAAACAAAAAAAAAAAAACAAAAAAAGAAGTAAAAAATAAAAATTATATCAATATCTAATAATAATAATAATAATAATAATATTAATAATAATAATGAAAACAATTAATATAAAGTAATAAAAAAATTAAAAAAAAAAAAAAAAAAAACAGCAGGCAGAAGGAAAGGAAGAAAGAAAGAAAAAAAGAAAAATTATTAATAATAATAATAATAATAATAATAATAATATTAATAATAATAACGTTATTTTAGATACATGAACAATTATGTAGATAAGTATATAATTACGAATTTGCGATAATGTTTGGATACTGTGAACGTGAGTAAAATAACCGTATAAACCTATACGCAAACTTATTGGGGTCCAAGGAAAGCAGCTTACAATGCTCGTCCCAAAAAAAAACACATATTATACATATCGATTGCAGCGCGCGGGTACAATATATTATTACCTACGATGATATATAATATATGCACCTAATTGCTTGCTTACACTTAATTAATTATTGTTAGCTACTTAATTATCATATATATACTCACTCACTCACTCACTCACTCATTAACTCAATTTACTTAATTTCAAAGTATTTTATACCTTTTTTATTTTTGTTTTTTATTTTATTTTAATTCTCGATACTTTTATATCGATCTATACTGATGATCGGGGGGGGGAGGGGGGGGGGGGGGGGGGGGGGGAATCGCTTTTGCACTGCCGAAGTCTCGATTTTATTCAATTTTTATCATACAAAGCTGAAAATTAACATATATTATTATATACTTTATATATATGTGTTTTTTTAATCTTAACTTTAACATTATCAATATCGATGCGATTGGTATAGTTCTCGTTCAGAACTGTTTTATATAGTTTGAATTTGTTTTCTTTTAATTTGCTCGAATTCCGGTATTAATTGTAAAGTTTACCAATTAATTTTTAACAAATAATAACTGACGAAGAGAGAGAGAGAGAGAGAGAGAAAAAAAACAAAAACAAAAACAAAAAACAAAAAAAATAAAAAAAATAAATAAATAAAAAAATAAGTAGTTGAATATAGATCTTAAAATTATAGTAAACAAATGAAAGTAATTGCAATACTCATTGCTAATAGCGAATTGTTGTTCGGTGCTCTCAGTGGACTTTTATAAAATGCAGAAAAATATATACATATTATATTATCTATATACCTATGTAATAGATATAATATATACGAAATATTTCGAAATTTATTAAACGGTGGAGACATTTTACTTGACGTCATAAATTGCAATTCTGAGATCGCGTGTTACCGGCCAATTCCAGCTTCCGGAGCACTATATTTTTTCGTCTAATAAAATACTATTCAAATCTCACATGAGTCATAACTCATTTACGTTATGTCTGTGCAATTTAAAAAGCAACCAACGTACGTGGTTCTTGCAACCAACGATCAATAAAATGTGGGCCAACTCGCCCACCCTATGCAGCGACAGTTGACACACGGTATATATCTGTACAGAAAGAACAAAAAGACATAAAAAAAAAAAAAAAAAAAAAAAACCATATGATATGATGAATTATACTATGTTATCTTTTTTTTTTATTCATCTTTCATACAATAAATTCAGAATTTTTTTTTTCTTTTTTTTTCTTTTTTCTGTTGCGAAAGCACGCGAATTCTCGATCTAATTTTTATAACGATGTTTCTAATTAATTAGCGAATTTTAATTATCCATATACTACACCACCGTATGCGTCGGTGATTTTAAAATTACGTTATTAGATAATTAATTGAATAACAGACTGCCTGTTTATTATACTAAAATCTGAATAAAATTGTCGAAAAGTTATAAACGCGGTCGATCAGGGTATGTATAAATTAAACCGAGCTCGGCGCCTTGCGCAATGTGTCCGTTATAGAATCACAAATAATAATCAATACCTACTGCTATGAATAATACAATTTATCGGGTAGGTAGGTACTAGGTATCCGAAGAGTTGAACAATTTATCTCACGATGAAAACAAAAAGTATATGAAAAACCCTCGATTCCAATAATTATACTTATACAGCTATTACTTGCGTTTGTTTAATCTCTAATTACAGCGATTTTAGATTTGTTTTTTTTTTTTTTTTTTTATACCCTAAGTTATAACATTAAGACATACATAATATATATACATTAGAATGCTTCTAAAAGCTGATAGCAAGTTAAAAAAAAAAAAAAAAAAAAAATCACGATCCAAAGATCCACGAATCAGAATGATTGAAAATATAAAAAATGGAAAAAAAAATCCTACGCTATATATGAGAGTGGTTAAAAAAAAAAGAAAAATAGAAAAAAAATTAAAAAATTTAGGACTAATTCAAGATATTTCATTGCTCATCAACCCTTCTGTTACTTTTAGCTAGAGACACAGTTTGTGGAGATAACTGAGTATAGATCAGATGGATTAGCAATTAAATATTTAAAATTATTCTGTTCTTTTCTTTTTTTTTTTTTTTTTTCAACTGCCCTAGTGATACAAACTTCATACTTACGACTATTGATTATGTTTCTCACATGGGGCTGTGACTTGTGTATATAGAGAATTATGTACATACATATAGGCAGTTTCACAATTTACAGAGAAATAATAAAGACATTTTTTCACGTCAGGATACGGTGTGTTAATTTTTTAAATTAACCACAGGTTTGTTTAACTATAATAACAGTTTTACTATCGAAGTGATCTGACTGCGGCACTTCCACAAATTGAAGTTTTTTTTTTTTTTTTTCTTTTTTTTTTTTCGTTTATTTAATTACTCGTGAACGTCCACTCGCGATTTGAGGCTATTATTACTAAAAATAATCCCATTTATGCGGCAGATAAAAACCGAAATAAAATCACGAGGACTTGAATTTGTAATGTTTCATGCACAATATGCCGAAGAGAAATATTATTATAACAATTCGTAAAAATATAGATAGATGTCGTATTTACTATTCTATTGATTATAAGTATATATCTATCAGACCTGTATATGTATAACACATCTACATATTATATGCATCACGTACCTATTTTAACTAATTTGCAAATTTTTATTTTCAATTTTCAAATAAGATTTCTCGTCTAGACGAAAGTCCAATTGATGTGTTCATTTAATTAAAAATCATCAGAGTGTCACGCAGACTTGCTTATATAAAACTGAATAACAATTTCGTCCATCTCAATCGATAGTCAATTTATCAAAGCTCAATAAAATTCTAAAATTCAATTGCAATGTTATCTAAATGTTAATTACGATTCCATATGACATTACCCGTTCGCAGGTACGTAACTATATTATGATTCCGAAAGTTAAAGAAACTTTTTTTTTTTCTGCAAATGTGGTTGAAATTATATTATTATATTTACGTTAAACAAATTTTCATTTTTAATTAGTTGTGTAGTACATGATAGTAAATACAACATCTTCGTGAATAGCCCCAGTTCAATAAATATCGTCCGCTGTTTAATTTATTCATTTTCTTTCTCCCTCTTGAATAATAATTAATAATAATAATAATAATAATAATAATAATAATAATAATATTAATAATAATAATGATAATGATATAGTAATGAAATTTAATAATAATATTAATAATAATGATAAATTGACTAATTAACCAATTTAGAATATAGTATACAAATTACATATAGCTTGCTACGTACGTTGAATAAATTAATACATATAAACGTAATTTACTTTTACGAAGATCTCGCAGCCACATCGCATCGGACATATTATTATATATCACTCGAGTGTTGTTTTGAAAAATTTCTTCGAACGTATAATGCTATATATGCATTTTGAATTGCATTACATGTATTGGTTATACGAAAAAAAGTAAACATAATATAAAAAGAAAAAGAGAAAACTAAAATTTACAACAAAAATTCCGAAAGCTGAGAAATCTTGAAACTTCAAAATATAATGGCAAGCGCGATGATCATTATATTTTGCGCCGATAAATTTATTAAATATTAAAACAAACAATTGAAAGTTTCGTTTGTAAAACCCCCGTAATATGTAAGGTTTAGGTATTACATATTATATAGATGAATCTTATCGTGTGAAGATCTCAGAATCTCGTAAATTTCATATAGATACAAAATTTGATTTCAATCCTGCCTACAAAAACATAAATGTAGTTTAATATTGAAAATTTGTCATAGTTTGGTGCTTGATTATACATATTATATTTCTCGTGCAAAGTACAACTGGCCTTTCATGAGTCATAACTCATAACGTATCTACGAATTTGAGAAAGTAATAACCAAATGAACTAAATCAATTTTCATCTGTCCGTACAATTATCATTGAAAGAGAGAGAGAGAGAGAAAAAAAAAAATTGAAATTCGAACGATGATAAATATTAACTCAAAATCAGTGCTATTCGCTTTTCGAAAAAAAAAAAGAACTCGGATACTTCGGTTAACTAATTCGGAGGGTTTCAAATAGAAAATAATCCGTCGATCATTTATATACGATTTTATAGAGCGTATATTCAGTGGCGTGGCTATAATAGACGCGAAGGGGCCCATGAAAAAATTAAATTTTACATAAACCTTGAACAGGAATCAAGTTTCTCTGTAAATTTATTCAATTGCGATAATTTGAGATTATAAGTTTGCATTTTCTTCTCTTTATTCGAAATGTAAAAATTTTTGAAGATAAATCGTATATTCTATACAGATATTGGTTTTTAATATACATGCTGCATGCATGGGTGAATCTCTGCTAATATAATTAACTTTATACACCTGACATAATATTTATCACAGTTAAATGAAATTTGAAAATGTTTATTTGAAACTATGTGATACGTCTTAATTATGATTTTTGTACCCTATAGGGATTCGCCGTTTAAAAGTCACGCCACTGCATACTTGAAAGATTTCTCAATATTTGAATTTACGTTACAGTCATCCAAAAATCTATAACTTTATCTAGTTATTTGATCCAGTTAATATTTCGGGTATTTCAATACACATATTACATACACATGCATATAATATGTAGTCACGTATATATATATATATATATATATATAATGATACGATACAGCGATAAGTATCTGTATTTGAGAAGTAAAATGCATTATAGTGAAAGGTAAATACTAATTAAAAACTAAAAGTATAAATAGTAAAGAAACAGTGATTAAACATAAAATATAATAGAAATAATTAAATTCAACCAAAAATTTTTCTCTTTTACTCGTTCACTATATTAAATTCTATATAAAAAATAAAGACAAGAAATTAAACAAGAATGAACAAATAAACAAAAAAAATGAAAGTAATCTACCTGTTGGACAATTGGTGTTGTTACACTATAATTAATAGGCAATGGTAAAGTGGTACTGTGTGCTCGCTGCATACGCCTTCGTATATTATATTATATAATAATTGATTTCAATTTATTATTGCTTTCAATATTATCGTACGTTCATTCAACTACTGTTACTACAATAACTAAAGTTCGAGTACATCGCAAAATAATAATAATAATAATAATAATAATAATAATAATAATAATAATAATAATAATAATACTAATAATAATAATAATGAAAATAAAAATATCAATATCAATAATAATAATAATGATAATATTAACAATAATAATAGAATGTAACGGTAATCAATTTGCCTTTCAAGGTTCGCGCATCGTTGACGAAGAAACACATGATTCAATAATGTTATTTCAATAGTCACACGTAGTCTGAAAACATTAAATTACATATACATACATACATATATATATAATATATATATACTTAATTTATAATTCGTATTTGTTAAATTAATTTAAGTAATAAGTATAAATTTGTAGATGATGTAGTACAGCTTTTTGTGTGAGGTTATTGTGATATTTAAAACAACTTTATCGTAGTATCGGAGTTAATCTGATTAGTAATTTCCAGTACTGACGAGGCTTGAGTGATTCCTCTATATACTTACTTTAATCTAACACTATAATATTATATATATATAGCTGTGATTTGGGAGAAAAATGAGGATATAGTATCTTAATGACAATCTGAGGCCTCGTCAAATACTGCTGGGTATAATTGATATTTTGAAAATCGAGCGGGACGATATTATATACCGATCAGATGGTATTAATATATAATATTTATACAAATCCGATTAATCGTTCATCTTTGCATATATATATATATGCGTTGAAAATAATGATTCTTATATGCATAAGAAAATAACGATTAAGAAAGATGCGTCGGTGATACGAAACGCTCAATTTTCCAAATATCAAAGACATATATCTGGGTAAATCCGTCCATACATGTCTCATCGGAGGCATTGCACAAATGTGCATATTAATCATTGGGACTACAAAAACATATCATCATATGTAATTATAATATAAAATATTAAGCAATAAGATTTTATTTATATGCCCGTAAGTCAAATAGGTAAATATAAACATGCATATCATAAGTATGACTGGGCAAGGATAGCTTATCTGTAATCTTTACTTCATCATTGTCAGGCGTTAATGTTAAACTTAATTACTATTAATTATTAGATTGTGAAAGAATTTCTTCAGGTTCTAAGCAAGATTTGGAAATAATAAAAAGAACAAAATACGTATATGGTACTCGGTATTGTAATTATTCTTTATTGTCCCTTCCATATTATATGACGTTCAATTAATCACAATTATAAAAATGAAATACAAAAAAAATTCAGGGCCTCCGCTGCCGGGATTTGTTCCATTGCCTGCAGATCAGTTACCTACGCTTTATTGTACAGAAAAGGTATGCCATTTTTATGATTTTTAGTTATATATGCAGAGAAAGGAAGGGGTAAAATAATGAGGCAATTGATTATACACGTATCTGGTTTATTAGTAACATTTGCTGCTAGAGTATCGATACATATTTTTTTTCAATTAAATTTGTCAATAAACTGGAAAAGAAGAATTTTTTTTTTTTTGTCAAAGAGTATACATTGTCCATTGTGAGACAAATTCTCTGCGTTCAGTATATCTTGAGACGCTTGTCGCAGTCGTATATCGTTAACGCATCCCCCATACGAAAGTTTCGACGCCTCAACGGCCACTGACCCCGCGACAGGTGCTCTTGCCCTAGGTCAGTGCTCCTTTATGCCCAGCTATCATTGCCAACAGGGTGCGAAATGGTATCGCCATCTCGCGGTCGAATGAACAAACTACTTTTGCCGCAAACATGGGTGTGCCTGGTGGCCTCAAGTGGCATACGGGCTGCATATGACAAGGCGTTCTCATTCTAGGGTAATGGCATCTGCGCGGGTCAGTGGCCTCCGTGGTGTACTCATTAACGAAGGAAAATTGTTCTTGTTTGATATTTGGTCTTCTGTAATAGTGGCCTCTGCAGTTGGACCGAATTTTACTCAATTTTATTTATGAACTACTTTTGCTGCAAACAGTTGTACGCCTGACTGTATGCAAGCTCAGGTTCTAATCACAAGGTTGATATGCGGTCTGCGTCCAACAAGGCGTATACTGAATAGTTCGTTTGAGATGTTCTCTTCATACTAGGAGCATTTTTCTACTTGATATTTCTGTAACTCTGAAAATCGCTAATAACTTAATTGTATAACGACGTGCATGGAAACGCGCATGCATGCCTATATCTATACACTCATTAGTCATTCTTTCTTTCGGCAAAAATTTCAGTACTATACACCTCCTCGGGCAAGGAGTACTGATACCAGGAGTATTTTTCGACTTAAGATTTCAAAAATCCTAAATAATATAGGCGTATCTAGCCCGTCTGATCTTTGACTTATTAGCGTATGCCATTCTCATGTTTTACGATAATACTAGGCGAGGGAGTCCTTACGGTAGGTCAGTACACCTTGTAAAAAGTCTGGTGGTGAAACTACGAAACTAAAAAGAGCGCAAAATGATCCGCGGGTCACGTGTCAACAGGCGCACTGATCTTGCAGTCGTTCGTCTCATTTTTATGATTGTCCGTACCATTCTGGCAATCGTTCGTCTGTGTTTTGTAAACGATATTTAGTTTAAGATTGTTAGAGAATTCATCCGAAATATACCATATATGGGCGACTCAAATTGAATCATCCTGTATATAATCCGCAATAATGGTTCAGTAGAGCGCGCAACTATACGATCCAATCATGCAGTGAAGTCTGATCGTATGTAGTCAGCCGTATAGTCAAGACGGAACGGTGGCGTAACTTCGGTGAGAATAATGCAAACCACTTTTGCCGCTACGAGACGGGCGGAAGGAAATCAGTAGTACGAATCGTAGAAGTTTATAGTTGGTATAATTGTTACGGGGATTTCTCTTCACTAATTGCATTAGTATAATAGTTCGAGAAACTCTGTGCATGTGAATGTTTGACGAACTGTAATTTGATACGGTAATCGATATTATGCGACGATTTTGTTAGGAAAAAGTGATTAAAGTAATACTATAGATATATCATTTGCATACATTTATTCTGTTTATCTTAGATGTATTATCATACTATATACAGAAATAATATTAGCATATTAATAATATATATGTGTCTATACTTCTTAACTCCTACATAGAAATAATAATACAAGTGCACTTATACACCGTAGCGGATTAAATAAATATAGTACATACTTATAATTTCAATAAAAACTCATAATCGTCCCAACTTTACATATTTTAATATAAAACATGCTGCTGGCTATAAAGTTTAAGATAATAGATGCAAATTATTGAATAGCATTGTTATCAGTTACTTTTCAAAATACCGTTGAAAATAAAGTATAAGTACTACGCATACATACATAATAATATATGGCATTTATTCGCATTCAACGTGCATTCATCAAGTTTTTCTTATTCAATGTAACACAAATATCACTTGTTACCTTTTTTTTTTTTTTTTTTATAAAGATAAAAGTGAATTTCAATTACAGATTATCGAGTCAACGTTACATTCAATCCAGTTATAAAAATCATCAAGTGTACAGAATCATAATTTTGGAAACAAAATTGATTCTGTGAATTGATTTATCAAAGGATATACTATTCGCGTGCACGATTATAATTATCAATATAGACGTTATCATCTCAAACATAGGTACTTTGGGTCCCGTAAATAACAAAAATTAAATTAAAACAAAATAAAAATAAAAGTAAAAAAAATTCATTCGCTATTAATCGGGAAGTTAATAGTTATTAATTGTACTTTATTATGCATTGTATCAAATCCACGAAGGAGAACTATACGCCTCATCAAGTTCATCTTTTAGCTGATATACGCAGCTGTTCAAATCATCAATCATATAATCAATGTCAATCGATTCCATTCCAAACATGAGGAACTTTCATCGTTCACATGAGTGAATCTTTCGATAAACTTATTTCCTCTTCCTTTTTTCTCTTTCCTTTTCTTTCGCCCATCCGGAAACATACATCAACTACATTGACGCTCTCATTATTGATTAATCAGTAACTGAGATTGGACTTTCACAATCACTGTCGTAAGGTTCATCCTGATCGTCATTGCCATCTCTATCGGCACCGTTGTGAAGGGTCCCCGAATTTTCTCCTCCTTCACCACTTGCCGCTGACGGATTTGCGCGCCGCCACTTTGCTCTACGATTTTGAAACCACGTCTTCACCTGGTATACAGAAAAAGGAAAAAATGTTCATAAGAACTAATTGAGAAATGTGTATCAATTGAATCATTGAAACATATCGTCGAATTTTTAAATAATTATCATTTTCTAATATCTTACTTGACGATCCGTCAGTTTCAACTGAGTAGCAAGGTGTCTGCGGTCTTCAGGACTTAGGTATTTATGTGACCCGAACCTCCTCTCAAGACCAGCAGTTTGCTGCGGAGTAAAACGGACCTGGCCACCTTTGCGTTTGCTGTGCTGAGCAGCTTGTAGTCGAGCCAAAATATTGTGTTGCAAAGGAAGTTGGTAGGGTGAATAAATCGGCCAGAATCTGGACGGAGGAACTGAAATCAAAATTTTAAGTCGTTTAGTTTCGTCTCAATATAAATTAGCCACATTTTTTTATCGTTACTTTGTTACTCAAAATCAAGTACTATTAAATAATAACGGATTTGATCTACCGGACGTATCATCTTCCGTATATACTATCCATAGGTATACTCAATCTTATCTGATCATTATTGATTTCGCAGTTTTTGATCAATGCTATGTGTAGTACGATGCTCGGAGTTTGCCTTCGCCGAGTAATATCAATAAATATAAAGATAGGAGGTTGTAGTATATTTGTCAAGATTCGTAGCTTTGTCGTGTAAAACATTATACTAGTACAAGGTGCGGCCAAAATGTGGGTCGTTTACAAAAAGCGAATAGAAAAAAGAATCAGTGTCCTAAACAACTGATAGAAATTCGTAATTAATTCTTAGACGAGGTATAATAAAATATGAATTTAACACTCGCGAATAAATTATAAGCATTAGGCTATTTTTTCCTCGTACTTATAGAATAAGTACGAGTTGTGTACTCAGCGGTCATATAAGTACAACGGAAAGTACGGTTTAGGATTTCCTGTGTTCGTTGCAGCAATCTCGTCAAATAAATATGACATAAAATAGTGGCAACAAAGCCATCTTATAATCGACGTTATGGCGAGCAATACATATCGACAATATAGAGACATGGTCACGGTATCAGGTCAAAAGCGGTCTACCGTAAGGCTTCTGTAATACTCGGACACGATTGATCGATATTATTTTGTCGGCGTAATCCTTTCTCGGCTTCGGTTACCCCGCGGGGCCCAAGGTTCGGGCATCAATCA
The DNA here is from genome assembly GCA_943736025.1 of Tenthredo mesomela. Taxonomy (NCBI): domain Eukaryota; kingdom Metazoa; phylum Arthropoda; class Insecta; order Hymenoptera; family Tenthredinidae; genus Tenthredo; species Tenthredo mesomela. The sequence goes on from OX031013.1 coordinate 10,623,512, forward strand.
GTGCCCAAACTGATAGTAGTAGTACACGTTACCACTCTACATACGTATAAGTATACCAGCGTATAGATGTACTTCAGAAAAAAATTAAAAAAAAAAAAAAAAAAAAATATACTTCTAGGTATAGTAGATTTTACAGGTATACCTAACAGCTAAATTTCGTGCCATGATGGGGAAGAGGGAGTGGTGCTTATGCGTCGCTGGTTAGGTAGGTACTTATCCCATACGATGGCATTAATGATCAATAGCATTATAATCTCTTTTTGGCGCCTCGGAACATTCATCAGACAATCAAATACATTACTGATAACAGTGTTGACTGCCAACAAATACACGTTAGGTATGCTGGAAACGGCAGCTCCCCGTTATTCCGTACTTATATATATAAATATAAATATATATATATATATATATGTATATCATATACCGTACCATACCATAGTACAGGTAACATCGATGGGTATATATATGTATTATGTATGTATGTATACTACAGATTACTTACATATGAGTTAAACTTCATGTTACTATATACCGATGTATCTATATACCTAGTATGTGATATACATTTATATACCTGCGTACGACGGTACCATACAGAGAGACGACGAATGCCCGTTTGTTCGCCGACCGTTTGATGTAACGGTTTTAGATCCTTGATCAAGAAAATACTGGCTATAACCGCGATCGACCTCATATTGGGGAACAATTAACTCCACCCTTTCGATTTTCGTTGTGAGACGATAATTTTTTTTGGTATTTGGTTCTGACAGGTGTGTAGTATGAAAATTTTATTTACTCATGGTACTGAGCCCAGAAAAGCGCAGAAAATAATTAATCTAAATCCCGATGCATGTAGTGTCCATCCGCAGAATATGAATAAATTTTGTATCCTACTTAATGTTTATCGATATTTTAAACCGTATACATGTTTTTTCATTTACATATCCCTTTCCTTCCCGAAGCTTGCGGGGCGTCGAAAAAATAAATTCGCACCTGTGTGTCTAGTATACGTATTTAGTACTTATACGTATACAATACTACGCGTCAACATGTATGTATAATAAATATCAAATGCCAAGTGCCAAGTGCCAAATAGAACGGTAATCAGTGATCGATTTGTGAATTAAGGAAATACTGATTACTATAATATACTAAGTCCGATGAAAGAATATCACGAAGTGTAATCGCGTCCCTAATGCCATAAAGGCATACAGCGTATGCTTTTAGCATAGGTTATATACCTTTATGGCATTAAGGACGCGTAATTCATGTTACCATGACGATTTATTCGTCGAATATAACAATCATTTTTACACAGAATTTTATTCATACCACAAGTTGATGTGACAAAAAAGGATAAAAAAATAAATACGAAGAAATTCAACTTAATTTATTCAGTGCATCCCGTATGACTAGATGCAAATCAATTTCATAAGATTTATGTAAACAAATTATGAGTTTATTTGTCTCCAATGTCTCATTGACTTGACATTGAGCAATATGCTTTACTGTACCTACTAACTTGGTAAGTATGTAAAATGATTACTTAAAAATAGTCTATAATGATACATCATACAAGATTAGGCGCTTATCCATCCAGCACCAACACGAACTTTGAAAAGGATAGGTATTTCGAAGTTTTGAGCAGATAGGCTTAACACATGTATAACAAAATACATGAATACGTTTGTATGTGTGTACGGATTGACATATTATTCCAGAGCTATTAGCCAGGTTGTCATGATAAAAGCGCTTACCGCGAAAGCTTAGTTATCGAACGATGTCGTAGATTTTTGATTAATCGATTTATAAAGCCAGTTATTGCATCACTGGCGGAAAACCAGCAATTGGTTCAATAAAATATTATTAGACCCTCGATTATTTCGTATACATATTTGACGTAGCGGCTATTTTTTCTTTTTTTTTTTCTTTTTTATATGAACGCGACCAAGTGAATGATAGGTGCTTTTTCTAATGATTGATGTAATACATATTTATTTATTTAATTTATTGTTTTTATTTTTTGATATGTTACCTGATATAGTAATAATCGATATAAGGGATCGATATTTGCGTGCCTTTCAAGAGTGACTGCACTCACTGCTGAAGAGCGTTTAATTGATATGTATATTTGTAAGAGATAACGATTGTTTGATGTGTTAAGTTTGGAAAATAGACTTTTGAGATAATACGCGATCCGAGTTTGATACCTTTTCCGCGGTTTGTTTGCTGTATCTACATGCGCCCATGATTAAGCTTAGAAATAATGCGGTATGCAATCTCTTTAAAAAGTATTTTGAAAATTATAAGATAAGTTTTGGTCTTGGTGCAAGATAGGTATAGGTATATCTTAATCTTTTGGTATAAGCCATATATGTGCATTTGAATTTAGTATTAATATCAACAAACGCGACATGTGTTGATGACAATTATATTGGAGCTTAAAGAAAAAACAAAGCACGTGCTCTAAATTTGTGTCACATGACTTCAATCGTTGACTAATTAAGTAATTAATAATCAACTACTTGACGTAATCTATAATTCACGGCATTAAACGTCGCTTAATCTTAATTACTCTTTCCAAAGATATGATTGATCAACTAATTAAATTATTTGTCGTTTTGTTGCGCTCAATTTCTTCAATGATGATCTCTTAGGCCAGATAAGCTAAACCGATGGGATTTCGTTCACATAGGTACTATTTCAACGCAGCAAAGGAAATCCGAATGATTTTAAACACAATGGATACTTCCTTCGCGTGATTCGAATTTATACTTTATAATATTCGCCTTTATAATTTTCTTTGACTTATATAGACACTTCATAAAACAATACGGCGTACGGTATTCAAATTATCTCTATTATGACTTGGAGAAACTAGAAGGGATGTGGGGCTTCGTATTTATACGTATTCACCGAGATAGCAGGGCGTAGAAAAGTAAATGACGGAAGGAAGTCCCTGAAGATAAATATATCTCGCTAAGTCCCGGGTTGCAGTAGGAACGATAATACAAATTTTTAACCTTCCAGTTACAAATGCACGTTACTTAACTATATTGAATAATGATTGGCAAAATAAATTTACATCATCCCTTATCCATAGTGCTCAATCTATAACAGTTACACTGATAGTATAATATGTTTCAAGTGCATAACATCTACAACTTGTTAACATCCTATGCACATTCAGAACTCATATACCCTCAATATTCATTTTCACATGAATTCTACTAGACAATTTAATCTCAAATTAATACGTTTTTTTAGGTATTTGACGGATCAGCTATTAATCGTCACAAATAGACGGTTGATATTTAAGTAAATTTTTTTCTATCAACTTTGCAAGAAGAGGAAATGATTAATAGTCAAGTCCCCAGACCACAAATGATCCTTGGAGTTAATTCTAGTGGTTCATTTGTTCACGCACCGCCATATCGTGCATATGGACAAAGTTTAAGTAGTCATATATTAAGTGTTGCATTATTATCCAAGTACCCTTTACGGAGCGGATCAGTGGTTGTTCTGTGGTCGTTGGACGACGTAAGACGTTCCGGAGTTCGAGTCCACAGTTTACAGAGATTTATTACTAGGAATCCCGGTTAGCTTATCTAAAAACCGCAGGAGAGTAGGTATTCAGCCGGAAGACTTACGAGGAAAAGATGCTGTAAGATCAAGTTACTCTGATTACAATGGTTTGCGAGTCTGTGTACTATAATACCGGAAGGTTCTATCAATTCCGTATATATTCGGTAAGAGATGCTGCGATGAAACACCTTTATATGTGTCGTACGTTGTATTAATATTTATAACTAAAGGGAAACAAGCATAATGCAACATTTTTGTATTCCTTGAATTGCTACACTGCTTTACGTATATTTTAATTTACGAGGAACAGCGATTATCTTGATTTGATTTGCTTGCCCGCAAAAGTAAAAAAAAAAAAAAAAAAAAAAAAAAAAAACTAGGCACATATCCGCAAGTCTTGTAAATGTGGTCATTAACTTTCGCAGATAATAATTTGTGGGATTCCGGCTGACTCACAATCAGTGATATCGCTAGCAAGCAGTAAGGATATGTGTGAAATATATATTTTTTTCAAATCTCTAATTATAAATACGTGTACCAGGACAATTAATTGGAATATATATGTACGTATATATATATATATATATATGTATATGTATATGATATGATCGAGTGAAAGTGCGTGCGTCCGTATGGTTAGCCTCTGCATCCTGCAGACCATCAGCATCCGCGTGATGTGCCTAATTAGGAATTTTCCTTAAACGTGTAATAATGGTGCAATACGTCAAGCGAATAGAGTTTGCGGCAGTGAAACTTTTCGAATTAGAAATATATGTATCTGATATATATACTACGAGATGTAAATATACGGTATGATGTATATACATCAAGAATTTCCTCATATAACGATGAAATTAATCGACATCTTTGATGAAAACAAAAGAAAAAAATAAAAGAAATTGTACATTACGCGCAGATGTTCAAGAATGTGCAAACAGTATTAAAAATTTATACTATTCAGCCAACGATAGGATCTCCTTACAAAAATTGAACGAGGAAAAAAGAAAAAAAAAAAACAAATGAAATGATCATCAGTCCTTTCTTAAAACTTACCTCTGAAGGGGTGAAGATCATAAGGAAGACAAATTCGCCGATCGTCCAAGTGCGGTGCGTAAAGAGGTGTTGGTCTGGCAGGCCAGTGTCCTTGCAGGTGCATGGGATACGGAATAGTTGGAGTTTGAGGTGGGGTTAAAGGAGTGTTCGGAATCGTTGGGCTGTTTGGCGAACTGCTAGACGATCTTCCGCCTTCTCTGGTTGATCCAGCCTCACGTACAGAAGAGCCACGTTCAGGATGTAGCAGATCATCGATGCGGAAGGATCTCGTTGTCTTGCACATCGTCGCTGTCATTTCCACTTGAAATCTTGATCACCTATCAAAACGGTTCTTTTCTCTAAGGTTCGTCCTTGGAAAAAGGACCTTGTTGTTTTTTTTTTCTCAAAAACGATAACGACTATTTCCTAGTGATCATATTGAAGGATCGTCGATATGAATAGAAACTCCGTTTCTCGTGTGTTTTTACTTCTTTTTTATTTGATTTTTTTTATTTATTTCTTCAACGATTCAACTCGTACCGATCTAACGCTCTGTTATCTTGGATGTTATCGTTAGATGTAGTCGTGAAAGTTTGACTGACAGACTATCAAAAATTAAGACAATACGTCCCTGTGGTTAAGACCTCGATTTGTAACAAGGATCTTGACTATTCTTCGATTCTGACGATTCTGTCTAGTTTTATTTCCGCGAATGATCCTAAACTATAAGTAAGAGGATCCTGATTGACTGATGTTTATGCACAGAACTATGAATAGGTCAGTTCAGATCTCGATGACCACTCGCCGTGGCGTGACTTGTACTCGGTGTCAGACGTGACTGCCAGTCAGGGACCTGAGGAGAGATCGCGTACGGCCGACAGAGCACGTCGTCCTTATCACCGCGATTACTTCCTCGACTCCGCCATTGGGTAGCAATAGCATTGATAAGGAAGATAGCACCCCTTCTCCGGGGACCGTTAGCCGCTAGCCTGCCCACCGGTGCCACGCACTATGCGTAATTCTTATAGCCCTACTTTCGGGCCCAAGAGAACAATAGTGTAATTTATGCAGATTTGATGTTGATTTGCAGACCAGCAGACTTTATTATATTACAGAAATTAAATTATTCATTATGAATTTCTCGTGTTAATTATATCGAGAATTTGACACCGCATGTGGTTCGTGGCTAACTTTGAAACGAAAACAAACAATCTAATTATACAGAACGAGGTATGATTATAATCGCGTTTTATTTTACGCACATATAGTATGCTGCGATTCAATACTGAGTTCCTTAAAATTAATAAAAATTGAAAAAAAAAAAAAAAAAAAAATGCCAAAAATCTTATGATAGGTAACTCATTGTATTTCCGAGGAACGGAGTCAGTGACATCGTTTTAAAATCCTAATACAGAAACCACCGACCAATCTGCCTTGATCGGATTAGTCGGTATAGTAAGCTTCTGTTCGAAACGACGATCAAATTTTAATCGATGATATTTTTACTATCGGCCAAGCCTCGACGTCGGAGAAACATTTCTTCAACGTAGAATGTTGTTTCATACATATATTTTTCAAATTGACGAAAATAAATAAAAATCGGTATCGAAGAAATAATTTTTTTTTGTTTTTGTCTTTTTTATATATAAATATCTATGTATAATACTTGGCAAACATTAATTTTGTATGATACTACGTCATTCGGGCAGCAGGTAGTCAACTATCGAAAAGATATATCCAAACAACGTGAAATTCTACGCTCCATTTAGCCACCGGATTATAGGTATTTACTGATCCATACATCATTCAAGCTACCGCGATACAATATCGAAGAATTGTAAATCATCCTTTGGCAAATAGGGGACTATATACTACTACCTCGAAAGTGTAACGAGTAGAACGACCCGCGGTTATCGGGGATATTTTTACAGCCCAGGATTCTTTCAGATTGCACTGATTCCTTGTATATTATTTATAACTTATTTATAACTAGTTTACCTCGCCATCATTTAGTTACTCTGCAGCAACATCAGCAATTTATTAAGTTATATATACCTTAGACTGTGTCAAAAAAAAAAACGACATCTTCTTTTTGTTCGGGCCCTTTCGAGGATAGTTAGTGCTTAATATAAAGAAATTTGTCCCCAAAGCTCAGCTATGTAGCTTGAACACAGAATTAGCGCATTTGAAAATAAGATTTCCCATGTATTTCAAATGGCAAAATTTGTTTATCCTAGTTTTATTTTTATAACTCTCTTTATTCAACTGATAAGAATAAAGTAGATATACGGTTTTGTAGAGAATTTTATGATCTACAAAAATAGTCCTTTGGCCCAAGTTTCTCGATTGAACCGTTAACGAGTTACAGTGGTTTAAAAGTCATATGTATATTTGATTACTATACTTACTTTTCGACAAATTAATTAAAATTTTTTTTTTCATGCATTTTCTCAGAAATTTTTTTACCTTCAAAACCGTATATTTACTTTATTCTTATCAGTTGAATAAAGAGAATTATAAAAATAAAACTAAGATAAACAAATTTTGCCATTTGAAATACATGGGAAATCTTACTTTCAAATGCGCTAATTCTGTGTTCAAGCTACATAGCTCAGCTTTGGGGACAATTTTCTTTATATTAAACACTAAATATTTTCGAAAGGGCCCGAACAAAAAGAAGATGTTGTTTTTTTTTTTACACAGTCTAATATACCTATATATACGCATATCAAGTAACAATTTTTCCTGCCGGATATAATGCAAAGTCCATTATATCCCACAGCATGCGCGGTTTTACATCGAATACTTGTGTTTTACCTTTCAGTTAATAAGTATCCTGCTATTTTTGTACGTGAAAAAGTGTCATCGAATCTTATGCGTGAGATGACACATATAGGTATATATTTCTACAATCATTCGTTTGGCTGAGGGTCACATAAATCATCAATTCGAGCGCACCGATCGTATGTAGCTACTATCCGATTTTCATCGTTTCTTGCTTACTGACTCCAGGATTCTAGCTGTTATACCAATTTTTGGATATTCAGAGTTCAGACTGGTAAAGATTAAAATATATAAGGTTCTCCGTGATGGATGAGGGCTTACGTTGGCGACCTCGGCGACAAGTCGACTCCTATCTTTGTGTTATGAGTTTTCGTTATTACTATAATATATATGAGCCGTCAATGGTATATATTAGTATTTTAAGAATCTCCAATCTCCTAATATAAAATAAGAATACTATTTCACGTCACGGAAGTATTAAAATATAGAAGTGAAACTTTATAGTCCCTATACATATACGTCTGTGCTTGTTGTGATCGGTCAAGAACCTGCAGCCGACGACGCGTGCGTATTGTGGTTTCTTGTTTTTTTCAGAAATCGCCATTATCATAAGGCGCTATATTAGGTTAATTAGAATTTTATTCAAGAAATATGTGATAGGATTTATGCCGCGGCGAACCACCACGGTATCAGTTCAATACGACTATTTTATGCTCGAGAAATTAATCGTGCGTTAATTTTATGAGGAAAAAGGATTTGAATTACTATTTTTTTTTTTTTTTTTGTTTCAATTATGTATATTTATTTCTTTACATCATAATAAATTGTAAGAATGCTGAAAAGAAAGATTTATTAACATTTAGCACACGCTGGTATACGATTCTCATCTCACAATATTATTATCGATCTTAATGACTCCGAACATCGTCCCTTCTGGGTTGATTAGCGTGTGTATACCATTTTTTTTCTTTTTTTTTTTTTTTCATTATTATTATTATCATGTCGAGACTAAGGATTACGTATAGATAAGGATGAGAACGATTTTAAACACCATGCGAGATTTAACTCGACGTTATGCGATGTACGTGCGTTTTAGGATATGATGAAAATGAAAGGAACCGAAAAACAGCGTAGATACATACATACACATGAAAGATAACGTCAGAGAAGAGTGCGGAACAAATGAACAACCTAACGGCAATATGCGTTGGTGGTTTAAGTTAACGCTTAAACCTGTACCAGGTAACGCAACGAGGGTGACAGTATCACCGTGTCCTGACAGCAGCCATTAGCTTACGTCAATCATATAGAAAGCGACCCTTGTCAATGCCTCTCGCTTGAACTGATATATTCTTTGACCGGATACATTTTTCGTTATCATATTTGCCACGTTGTTTTATAATTTGAACTCTAAAACCGCAACTTCATGTCCTTCAATTAAACTTGTATCTTTATCCTGATGTGATATAATTATATCAACAAAACAATGTAGTACGTATAATTATAAGGACAAAAAAAAAAAAAATAAAGTATTTGATTAATATTAAACGTTCTTCGAGAGTCTATTCGCATATAGTTCATGCGGCGATGCTCAATTTTTATTTGTCGCAAACTTCGTGTCGAACTTTTTTCTAGCGAGTATAATAATTCGAGTCAATGCGTCGTATGAAAATTTAAGTGGATTCATATTTATGAGGATAAAATATTATAAAAATACGTTTATATATACAGAATCGTAAGTTTCTGTGAAAAAATGAATAACTACTTCAAGAAACGTATGGAAGAAATTGAACTGCGCACGGAACAGATGGCGGAAAAAAAGTCTTGTAAATATAATATCGAACTTGTTTACTTGTTTATTATAGCCATAATAGCTAACGTGACAATCACCTGTTTTTTGTTTATCGTTTTAGACGAATCTGAGATTGATTTACTCGAGGCAGAACTTAAAGGCTTTGAAAGTAACTATCAGCGTTTACAAACGACCTGTAAATCAAATTTGGAAGAATTAGCGCTCAAGGAAATTGGTCTTGTTGTAGCAAAAGACGCGTATGCGTTTTCTGAAGATATGTTGAATAAAAATCGCGTCATGCTCGTTGAAGAAAAACGAAAATTGGTAAGTAAAAATGTATAATTATAAATAAATGTATAAACTATCGGTGCGTCTCACATCTACAGGATAATTTGCATTGGCAAGTATGGGAAGAACAGATAAAGGCGTGTGACGAAATGGGGAGATGCATTGCAGATAATGATAGCGTTGCTTTTCTGAACGAGTATCCTCGCGTTTTGAAAACCAAAAAGTTCGCATTTCTTGAGTCACAGGAATCTAATGAGGAGTTAAAAAAACGTGAGAATCGTTGAAATGTAGTACAACGCCTATATAGTTATGTGATGAATAAATTTTCCTTTCATTTGTATTTATGCGACGATTATACACGTGCAGTGGTCGCAGAAGATCCGGAAATTAAAGAGCTTACTGCCGAAATAGTCGCATTGGAAATGGCTATTCAGAAAGCTGAAGATGGTTGCTTGTCAGCGGAATTGCAAAATATTTTAACCGAAATAAGGAAATTTGAGAGTAACGATAATCACAATGGTGAAATTCAGAGGTATTTATACTCTGCACATGTACACTAGGGTGCTTTTTTTGAAACGACTATTTTTTTTTTCGCAATTCCCCATTGAAAATCTTGTTGTAGACGTCGAAAGGGGAATCCTCTCCAATTTTTAGCTCTTAATTCCAATTCTAGTACTCGCGCTCTTCTTTTTAAGTTTTTTCATGCTAAAAGCATGTGAACATTACGACTTTTTCTTTAGTCGCGCACAACTCAGCCGCATTTCGATGGATTGTTCTCATCCAAGACTCATTTTACAGAAAATTTATTGTTCTTCAAAAGTGCTTCAGGTAGTTTGGCTGTAGTTTCAACTGCCGCACTTGTGTGAGCCTCCAAAGTCGATTTTATGCATAATTCTTCTTTCTCGCTGTGGGCGAATGAACAGTTGGACTTGGAGAAAAAAACTTCCGAACAATTTTGTAGGAAATTTATTTTTCTACAAAAAAGTCCAATACATAAAGTCTCTCAAACCAGTATTTCAAAAGATATAAGGACTTTAATTTTTTTAAATATAAAATTCCAACAAAATGTCAAGTTCAATATTTTCAAGTCAGTCAAACTATCTTGGGCACTTTTGAAGAACACTAAATTCTCTGTCAAATGAGTATTGGATGAGAACAATCCATTGAAATGCGGCTGAGTTGTGCACAACTAAAGAAAAAGTCGTAATGTTCACATGCTTTTAGCATGGAAAAACTTAAAAAGAAGAGCGCGAGTACCTACTAGAATCGGAATTAAGAGCTAAAAATTGGACAGGATTCCCTTTTCGACGTCTACAACAAGATTTTCAATGGGGAGTTGCAAAAAAAAAAAAACAAATAGTCGTTTCAAAAAAAGCACCCTAATGTATACATGCTTGTACTAAAAAATAGATTTTGAAGAAAATCTGTTTTTTTTTTTAGACTGATCGAAGACCTGGAACGTTCGCACTGTGAAAGAATGTCGCTTGAAGCTGAGATATCAAAAAAAGAAAACCGCAAAATCGAGGTTCCCAACGGCGATGGAAAACCAGAAATGAGTCAGAAATTCTTGAAGGATTTGACCAGCATAAAAACCGAACGACAGTATTGTACTTTGGACTGTGCAGGCCTACGAAACGATGAGCAGTGGCTTAAAAATAAACTAGAAACTCACCACCATGATGATGAATTGGAAGTGATCAAGGAACGTGACAAGAAACTGGCAGCTAAAAAATGGTACGAGGATTACGCGCGAGAAATTGCTGTGACAAACGAGGATAATTGTTCGAAAATCCTTTACCCTCCGGTTAGTCAGTTGGGTGTTTCCAATAATTGTAAACAGGCAGCGGCCCAGATTGAGGCGAATGAGAATTTCTCCGTTTCGTTAAATTACGAAGAGCCATCATCTGAAAAACCTATGTTTTCGAAGCGAGAGGAGAAATATGGGGACGGAGTTGATAACGCGAAATTTTTAATATCGAAAGGGAAATTTTATCCGAAAAACTTTGCGAAACGTAAAAATTCTGAGCAGTCATCGCAGTCTCTGAAATCTCGCTTTTTTGATAAAAAAGTAAAGACTCGAAGCAACGTTGGACCTGGATTTTTATCCACCCTGAAGCCAATTAGTCATTTCATGCTGAAAAAAGAACACGTAGACGGCGCGGGTGTTCCACGAGGAACCCCGGACACAAACCGGAAGTTTGAGCCACTAATGGCGACACCAAGTACCTTTCTCAAATCTGCTGCGGAAGCCACACTTGATAATTATTCGGTACAATCAAGTCATGATGAGAAACCGTCCACTTCTATTCAAGGCGTAAGTATGATTTTTTGTATTCGGTTTTATTGCGGCGTATATAATATGAGAAGTTATAAGTGTCGATTGGGTTCGTTTCTGTCGCCAGAAATTGCCGTTTATCATTATAGAGCTTTAATATTATAGACATCGTAATTGATCGGCAAAGATTATAGCGACCACGAGGTCTTACCGAATTCTTTATCGTTATTAATAGACTGGGATTAACGATTTGTGGCTACAAATCTGCGAGATAGGTGTTTGTTCATTCGCATTGTACTACATAATATATCGATCACTATAATGAATCAAGATTGTGATTTTTTTTTCGTGTTCAACAAACTTCTTCCGTCCGTCTTAGTTTCTTTTTTCAAAAAAATTGGTAGACGAGACTGTTGGGAGAAAAGGAAACATGTATTCCAATAGGAAGTATTCTTTTCTTTATAGGAAATATCATTTTTAAACTATAACGAATTTTTGAAAAACATATATACTTCTTGATTATTTGATAAGATAATTTTGATTATAATTTATACCCAACTGTATTTGTTTTTTTTTTTTTTTTTTTTTCAACAGGCAAAAGACGTTAAGAGGTCTGTAAAATTCACCCCTAAACGACCGAGTAACATAGCGAAAAAGTTGGGGTATCATCAAACGAAATTGGACGATTTCGATAACTTTATGTTAGCATAATAAATACATATAATATGACGGAAGTAAAATGTGATTACAACTTATCAAGTAATATACATTTCCCTCTTTACAATTCATGTTATATAATATAGTACAGTCGGTTACAGTGAAACCACAATATTACAAACATATATGTGTAACGATACCAATATTCTATGTATCAATGTCTGATATCAGGAGAATTTGATTTTGTAAAAGTTATTCAAGAAATAAATAGTATTTGTTCATTTATCGGTTCTAAAATCAGTTCTGTTTCGCACGGAAAACCTCGACTCCAAGTGGATGGCAAATTTCGTCCGGAACTTCTTGTCCAACAGCAATAGATACGTCACCTAAAATTGGAAGATAAAAAATATTCGATTAAGTGCATAATCAATCGCGATCAATTATGATTCAGTCAGACTTTATCGAGCTTGCTGAGTTCATCGCAACCTTTGCCCGGTGATTACTTGGTAAAATACATCTGGAAATTATTTATATCCCAATTCCCAATATTACAGAGATATGATGTTACGCGTTCGTTAAATAGCCAACACGGTAATAAAGGAGGTTTTTTTTTAATCTCAAAACCCAATATCTAAATTGCGAACTAATTACCTTGAGGACAGGCACTAAGTCCAACTAGTAAATCCATGTCTGCTATGAACTCAATGTAATCTCCTTTCCTGGCAGGACTGGCTTTGCAGAAATACTGATGAGTGTCCTGAGAAATAGAAAAATGAAACCTCGTTTCGATCAAGTATTCGATAGAATGTGTGTGAAAACGTATTTAAATCATGATTTTTTCGTACCTTTGTGAACCCGGTGCACATGAAAATGTTCCATACGTCATGTACGTCGTCTTCGGTAAGACCAGCTTCTTGGGCTGCCTTAGTTAGGTAACTGTGACAGGAATCTGTCGTTGGTTTTCCAGTTATAAGTTCTATCGTATAATTGTCGCATCTTGTACCTACGATAATATGCAGAAATAATTATACTGATAAATTATTTTGGGTAAAGTGAACGGACCGTCTAGAAATTAAATTTATATACCAAAGTGAAAGTACGTTGTATGTAAATGAATTCATCATTTATCTTTACGATTAATAGCCATGGCTGTATGACGATAATTTATAAAATGTATGATGAATTAAAGTATGCGTTATATAGTCACAGTAAGTAGCTTTGATAGCGGTTGTGGTATTAGTGGTATGTGATAATGGAATTTCCAGAATTTCAGAGGGAGGTATAAGATTCCCATTGTAACTCATTTGCATTCGACGGCGTATAGGTGTGTGTGTGTTTTTCTTTTGTTAATAGAAGCCATCGATAACTGTATAGAATAAATTGGTAATTAACTATCACCTATGACGTCGTGCACGCTTCCTCCATCCTCGTCGATTCCATATCTGGATAGAGAGTCCGCAATTACCGTTGCCAACGGTCTCATGTATGGCAAATTGCTCCAAAGTCTATCGTACGTTGTTAGATGGGCTGCATGGAGTTGCCTAGTTTTTCCTGTAATTTGGACAAACGAATTTTCTCAGGAATTGATTTTTCTGAAGGATATAGTCGCAATTTGAATTGAGACTTATGACAGCGTCTTGTTTTGGCTTGTTGCAAGAATGTTGTAACCGATTTCCACTTCGTAATACGGGAAATGGTCAAAGTTTTAAAAATCAAGAGTGATATTTTCTCGATAATATTATCAATGCTTCGTTCTTAATGGCTTATCCAAACCTTCCTTGTTGACAACTAATTAACGCAATATTTAACCACTTCAACAGTTTTGGTCGGCTTGGAAACCAAGGTAAATACCGCAAATGTCAAATGTGATAAAGCTTCAATCAGTTAAGCACAACTTGATATTTTTATCCGTTTATCATATCGGTTTAACATTACTACTTCAGTTTATGGTAAATGACGTGCGTTCAATACAAAAACTCGAACGTCCAATCTGACAATTCAACTTACCCGAATAGAAGCGCTCCTTGGGATTATGCAAATTCCATATATTAATGTCACCTACCTGAAATACGAAAACTATTATCAGTATTTTTCGAAGCACATATATATTCAACAATTTTTCAAATCCACCCCTAAGCCTACTGTCTTTGAAAAATGTTAAAGTGATCAATTTTATCTATCGTAAGCCTCACTTGAGATCCTTCGATAACGGTGATCCTGCAGAGATCTCCTTTCATCACTTTCCAAGTTTTAGCCGATTTTTTCGGAACTGTAAGCGCCTGGACGACGTCTCCCAGCAATGCGTCATGCCTTGCCTTATTGTACGCTGTTCTATCGATCATCACTGCTTCGGGTTTGTCATAACAAATTACGACCGGTCTTTTTTTAAAAATCCGTGGTGTGTTCAATTTGGGGCACAAACCGGTTGGACATTCTATCGACATTTTTTCGCTAAAACAAACATAAATTTCATTCTTAATTTCAATGATAACTCCATAACTGTTTAATTTCCTGTAAATTATCATTATTAAATCGTTCCTAAAAATTAAGGGTGAAGTTCACTTTCACCAGGTAGTGACTTCCAGTCATTGGTCAATCGCAAGCATGTTCCACAACCCGTCCGGTAACCTTCAGTCTTATCTGAGGAGCTACAGTTTTCTACATTGTGCGATGTGAGTATATGTAGTATACAGAAAAAATTAACAGCTTATCATCGTGGCAGATAACGATTCTTCAGCACGTGTATAATGGCATGATGTTCCTTAACATTTATTATAGATGTCACTGTTAATTTATCTAAATGTTACAAGGTGAAATGAAATGTAATGTATTGAAATAGAAATATATTGTGATTTAATGCCAGTTATCATGGATAGAAATGATAAATATATAAGTAATCGATTAAACATAAGTCAAATCATAAGAGTATCAGATACCAAATAAAAACGAGGGGCACATGTCATTTCAGATTAGTTTGAACTTCTGCTTCGGTGCAGTATGCTGTCCTATTATCAGCTTAATATGAACGTTTGTATACATGAGCATATAGGTGACAGAATATAACACACAGATCGAATAGTTCTCTATGCGAAATATATAATCGTACCAAGACATGCAATAGTTTTTGTCCCATACTGTCTTTGCTTATTGATTGATTTTTAAAAACTGTGTCATCAGTCACGACCTTCTGCATATTGCAGCTGGCCCATTTTTAGATCAATTCAAAATTTGATCAGAAGGAAAATAAAATTGAACAGAACTTTCTGTTATGTCATAAAAATCTAAACACTATGTATGTTATAAGTATAACACTTCTAATTACCTTGACTTTGCTGTTAAGCACTTTGTTCTTTAAATAACTGGACTGTTGAGCAGCACTTGCTGGACACTTGTGATCTGACACTGTTTTAAAAACAGCATTTCATTTATATATATATCGTGGACGATTGGAGTGCGTGAGTAGGCAGGTTATTGAAAGTTAGCAGATAAAGCTAGCCTCTTGATAGACCACTGTATAGTATCGTGATTAAGTAATTCTTGCAGCCTCACGACAGGCTGATTGCTGACGATATAGTAAGATACAGCGGGGCATTACGTAGCAGATATTTGTCGGGTAATGATTCTCACTTTACGATTTCATTGATGTTAGAACCAGGGCCGGCACCTCCGAAAGTGAGATGGGTGCATGTATATTTTTTTTCTTACCTTCAAATATTTCTGTTGAATTTATTTTTATTCGTTTTATTTATGCACCTTGAATTATGAGGCTTGAATAACCTTCCATCTATGTATAGGTGCGTTAATAATATAATATGAAACCGGGATTTATTTTTGGAAAAACTTTGTTACCCTTCGAAGGGCTTTGAAGGAATCAGGAGTCGGTGGAAGCCAGAGGTTTCAGCATTATGGGAACCAGTTTGACAGAGTTGTGAGCTGAATATTCTTATTTCGTTTTAATTTTCTTGAAAAAGTCGGACTTGGTAGAAAAATATTTTGCTGCATTTATGTACTTCTTGAATAAAAATGATACATCCATCAATCGTGGTGAACTAGACTGCAGTATTTTTATTTAAATTCCTGAACATTAATTTACCGTAATTTTTCTTCGTTTAACTTTATTGCCATGTATGTTTATTGGCTCTCATTGAAGACCTTGCAGTCTCGGAGTGCATATATATGTTAGTAACATAGAAGCTAGGAACAGGCTTTGTAAATATACCTAGACTCATGACATCTGTATCATATATGTGCTGACGAATTAAGTCTATACATGCTGTATTATACACAAGCGGATATGTTTAATATGCTTGCCAGTAGCACAACGATACTTTGCGAATACGATGATCATGGCCAGCGACGATGAGTAGGATGTAAAACCGTGGTCAAGGTTGGGCCCCGATTGGCGTATAGAAATTCAAGATCCGAAAATAACCGTATTACTTGATTGAAAAGTGCCGAAAAAAATGTTTGTAATTAATGTAAATGATGTATACTGTAATCATAAAAAATCGGAATGAGCGCGTGACCTGTTGATTATACTCGATGAAAAAGTTGCGAAATATTTGATGTTGAGATTTCTATTAGTAACTGATTTCAATTGAAAGGAAAAAAAAAAAAAAAAAATTAATCTAGCGTGATAGTTCAAGTTTCATTCGAAAGCCAATAAGCATTTAATTATTACTTTTTTTTTCAGGTATAAAAGGTATGGAATTATATTTACCGAAATAACAAAACCAACCTTGTGTCAATCGATTTATTTAGTTTTCAATCTCGTTACTGCATTGGCATATTTACGTTATCGGTAAACACGCACAGGCTACTCAATGAAATATAATTATACTTGTATACGTTCGAACTCCTTATAGTTGCATTTTAATCAAAGTCGTTTGAATCCATAATTAAATATCAAAGAGTCGAGAACTCTCTCTATAGCATCAATTGAAACACAGTTCTTTTTTTTCAGTCGAGGTTTAATTTTTGCCCACTTACGTCTGGAGTAAACGTAGACAATACTTATTAGCATTAAATTCCGTCTGTTACCGACGAACAACATTCTGACGAGTTCGTTAATAGTTTAGACTTAAAAATAACATGTGTGCTTGACGGATTAATTTTCTGGTATCGTTCCATTCTGCGTTTCTCCAGCTTCCGTCGAAGAGATTCCAGCTCTGGGTTCTGCAAAATTTTGGAATGGTCGCGTGCAACCGACGCCGAGGGCGAAGAGGACTTTCTGTAACGAAATTTTTCTTCTAAATGGTCATTTAAATTTACAGA
The DNA here is from genome assembly GCA_943736025.1 of Tenthredo mesomela. Classification (NCBI taxonomy): domain Eukaryota; kingdom Metazoa; phylum Arthropoda; class Insecta; order Hymenoptera; family Tenthredinidae; genus Tenthredo; species Tenthredo mesomela. The sequence goes on from OX031013.1 coordinate 10,641,199, forward strand.
ATTATAAACTAACTTTGAGACTCGGTATTCGTTGATTGTTTTCTGCGTAAATTCGAGAAGATCTTTCTGTTTCTTACGACGCTCATTAACTACCTCTTTTCGAGCGGTTAATTCATCCTGCCATTCTCGTTTAACGAGAAACAGTCTCTCTTTTAACTGAAAATATCAACAACACTTTAAGTACATTAAAACAGAGAAGAAGAAGAAGAAGAAGAAGAAGAAGAAGAAGAAGTAAATTTAACTCCGACAACCAGTTATCTTTATAAATTTACCTCGGCTAAAGACATCTCGCACATAAGTCCCAGCTTGCTCTTTTCCGTGGGGTCGAATTCCTTGACACGGAAGCCTCGAAGGGATTGGAACATTTTTATTTCGTGGATCACCCGAAGTTTCCTCCGAAATTCTGCCTCTTTATTTTCGATTAGGCAAAGCCTTATCCTCCGGGATTCCTCCGCAACTTTGGCGGCTTCATGATAAAATAATATTTTCATCTTTTATTGTCACATACCATACATTCATGATTCACGTCGACTTGCGACCCTTCAGTTTTACCTTTCTCACGTTTTTCTCCCACCATAGAGTTGTATGAATTTTTTACTCCTTGTTCTGCATCGTGACACTTTTCTACCATACGTTTAAGTTTCTCTGTTTCTTTCAGTCGATATTCTTCCAATTTTGCGTTAAGTTCTGCTCTCTATATCAGCCCATAGAGTATAGAATTGTCATTCTTTCGCATATACCTACTCTTTTTCAACGGACAAAAAGACAGCCTCACCTCTAGTCTAACTCTATCTCCTTGTTCTTTTGCATCTCTGACGAGCTGCTGTTTAGCCAAAAGCGATTCCTCGTAGCTTATTAGACCCAGCAAGTGTTTCTCTTCAATTTTTCGCAAGTTTTCTTCCTTTTCGCACTGTCTCATCTCGTCTTCTAATATCTGCACCTCAGCTGGGTTAAACAATCCCTTCATCAACTCATTTAATCTAAATTTAAACGTTAATACGTTAGCATACAGCTAGTTCTTTGTCAGTACGTAAAAACCGTATACTTTCATTCATTAGTATAACCGCGGAAGAACTTGAGAAAATTCAAATCGAAGTTAAGCTTATTTCCTGTATTCTTCAACGTACTTCTCAACTTCTTTGATCTCGTTATTTGCTATAAGTGCGCCTTCTCTCAATATAGTAGCCATAGTTTTTTTAACAGCTACATTCTGGAACAAAATCAGAAAGTGATATTGATCTAGTCTATATGCCATTAAGAAAACGTAAGTAACGGTTAAAAAATCTACTTTAAACGTAGGAATTTTTGTGGCAACGATCGGCAATCGACTCTTTATTTCCATGTCAGTAATTTCCTCAAGAATTCGTTGGTGCCTTTTAGTCTTCTTGTTCTTGAAGCAGGCAGGAGCTTTTGCATTCGCATCTTCCAATCGTTGAGCTGCTTGCACACGATGATCCTGGCGTAATGTAGCCATTTTTGTTTCCATATCTGGTATTTTGTACAAAGTTTTAGGCACTGGTTTAACGAACCTCTTGAAAACCTTCTGACAAACGAATAATAACTTTTAAGACATATTTTTGGTGTTCTGTTTAAAAAAAAAAACGAAATCTCTTGAATAAGGTTCCCTCACTCATATATTAGAAAATCATAATGGATAGAAATGCATCCACGGACCTCTGGAGTGCAGACTGGTGGAGCAGGTAACTTCTTCGGATATTTCAGCACGTTCATTTGAATGGGAACTGTGACCTTCTTCGCAGGAGGTTTCTGCTTCTTAGTGTTCAATAGATTCGTGAAGATAGTCTTGCAGAGAGAAAATAACTTGTTCAGCAAACTTTGCACGTAGATTTTTCATCTCTCGTTGATATATTCATGGGTTTTGGGGTAGTTACCTGGATTATTGGTAAAGTCTTGAGAAATGGATCCAGAATTTTCTGCTCTGTGAAATCCGTGTCAAATACGTCGCAACCGGCAACATAAAGCCACGAGGAAAGCTCAGGAGTCAAGAGGAATGACAGTAAGGCCAGCATTTTTGAAATGTTGAAGTAAATCAGGCAGTTGATAGCGTCGCTGATCGAGTCGATTGACGTACGGTAGATTAGAACGTAGGTGATGGCTGCGGTATTTGATAAATCAATCTTACTGATCGAGAATGCAAAGTATCAAATCGACTCACCAATTGTCTGCGAAACGTCGGGCACACAGAGTCGATTCCGACGTTTACGAAATTCGTCATAAACGTTTAATAAAAAAGGCCTAAGTCGAATTACTTCGAAGAAGAGTTTGGCTATTGGTTTCTGTAAAGGCGCAGGTGGGATCTAAATGGTTAATAAAATGATGCGTGAAGGAGTCTTGCCACTTATCGAAAAACTGATTTATGCGTTAGTATATATTACCGCAAAAATAACCAAATCAATCAACCTGTAATTCTTTGGGTGATATTTCGGGCGGACTGACCGCACAGAAATTGGGATCGCAAGCAGCCTTTGAACATCTCGTTGATTTCAGATTTTCTGGGGCGTAAACAGCCTTGAGAAACTCATCGGGACTCAGATTGTGCCGAGCGTTGATGAAAACTTCGATATATTGTATCACAGGAACCAAAATTGTCAGTTTGAACACGTTTTCTACTTCGTCTTCTCGCTTTGTTATATAGGAAACAGTGAAAAAAAAAAAAAAAACTTCTGAGGTCCCAAGGATTAGCAAAGAAAAAGTTTACCTTATCCTTCGGCATATCAACGTTTGGAAAAAATTCCTTCTGCAAATCCCTTTTCTGACAGACATTTCTCTGTCAATTTTTTCTAGCCAGTCATAAACGCAGATAAAAAGCGATTGTTTTTTTCATATCATCAATGGTCATACAGATATCATTTTTCATTTTTTCTTAAGGTAAATAGTTTTATAATATGTATAGTAAGCAGACTATGTACAGTCACATTTTTATCAGGACCAAGTAAAGCTTAAAAATACCTACCCATCTCTCCTCACAATACAATTTGCAATCTATCAGCTCTGTTTACACCATACGTATGCAATGTATTTGTTCGATCACCCTTGCGGTCGGTTCTATTAACTAGTTTCTAGGCACCGTGTCTACAGATGCTATTTTCGGCGTCGCGACGCCCACTGCACAATTCGCTAAACGCATATATCTGCAACTAGTAGAGTGCGACGGATTAAGTGCAGCGTATGTACTCGTTGTCCATCTGAATCGAGTTCATGAAATATCTCCACGTTCTGAATGTCTAAACGTGTGAAAAATACTGAACAATCATATTGCGATGCAGTTCATGTTCGATACGATAAGGCGTATTGAGTTTGAACCAATTGTAAGGTATTGCTGCTCGCGCTAGTCGTTCAGCTATTCATTTTTGTGCGCTTAATGTTATTTGAGCGCAGTGTGCGAAAGTGAATATATTGACTTTTGTAGTGTTATTCAATACCCAGACGAGATTTCTCTCACCACTGGAATAACTTGTCTGATATTTCCTGAAATACGTGTTTCAAACGCCGAACAAGACGTTGGCTGATTGGGAGAGTTTCGATACCGTTGCCGTGGACAGATTCAAGACCATCCTATCGCAATGTCTGGCTACCAGAATCGAGAAGGCTTTTCACATCAAGGATCGACTTGGTGTGCTCCGATACAAACAGTAAGCTTCAACTGTTGACTTGTTCTCATGTACTATCCACACCTCGTTCATGGAAATTCATCAATTCATTCAAACACTGTAGTCTAGTGGTTGAATTACTGTACCAAAAGTAAAAATGGTTTGCATTGATATTGATGCTATTTCTAGCATATAAATAATGATTATGGATCCTTAAGGCTCATAACCCGTAGATGAATAGCTGTGTGCGATTTTCATGAGGCTACGAAACCAAGCGAATGAAACATAATAGCCGTACTGAAAATGATTTACGTTAACGATTCCAGGATTTTCAAAGTTCCGTAACCGTAAGTTTCATGGAAAATTGTTCTCATATGTGGCGAAGCTTAACTTTTGATGAATTTTTTAGTATTCCCAACGTAACAACGAGCGAAAAAGAATACTTCGAAGCCGAGGGTCGAGGTTTTTCTGAAACTACAGACTTTCATTTGGCAAGAATCATCAAATATGAAAGAGTTCGGTCTGAAACAAGACGTATCGACTAAATCAGCACAATATTGTGCCACTCGAAAGGACACAGATATTTTTAGCCACTGATTGGCAATAATTCTAAGATTTACTTATTTCTGATTACGTCTAGCTTTAATTACGTCTTATTTCCGATCTACGATATAAAACGATGCGGGTCATCCAAACTTCCAACTTTTTTACTAATATATCTATATACATCAGAATTTATATAAAATAAAGCATTTTCTGACTGTGACAATCAAACTCAACATTAAATATAATAATGCCGAGTGAGATCCAATTGGGATGAGTCAGCATGAGTGGGATTCTTCTTCTTCTCACCTTACCGAGGGTTCGTTGATCTTTCGTCTGCCATCGATTCTGCTATACGCGAACGAGGTTTCATTCAAGCTTCTACGATATTGCGTGGGCGAATTTTGCGTGGGCGAGTATAAGCATCAAAGGTGTAATTTCGTCGTTGTGTAATATGGTGCTAATTGTCAAAATAGTCGGTTAGTCTAAGAACAAGCTAATATTGGTAGTCTATATACGAGCATATTCACGTGGAGTAAGATTAACTCGCATACTGCTCTCTTTTTTTTTTGTCATCAACTCGGAGACTAATTCCTAAAAAAAAAAAAAAAAAATCAAAGCGGATCGATTTCTTTTAATTCCGAAATAAGCTCTGCCTTCATACTTTAGCTCGTAGTAAGCGGAGATAATTAGGCCAAATACAAAGGGAAAGATCGGTCCCAATTACAACAAAAAGGTTAATTAGATCCTCGAGGGCCGTCCAAGATGACCTCCAGCCTTCCGCACCGATCCATGCCTAGTAAATGGAAGCAAACCATTCTATGCCGTGCTTGGCCTTTGACCCGTTCCGTGAGAAGATACAACATTTTTATTCATTTTTTGTTCTTCTTGCGCTCAAGAGAACAACAAAATTCATAATTTTTTAACCTTTGTCTAAAAGCCGTATGAGTACGTCTCCGCATGTTCATATACCGATCGGTGTACACAAAGTTTTGATTAAAAAAAACTTGGGAGCGGAAAAGTTGGCACACGATATAACGAGATTGAGTGAATATAGTTCTAACTATAACAATCTAACTAAGCCAACTTTTACCTGATATCGTCAGACCGTGAAAAGTTATACGAAACAAAGAAGGCTTATCGAAGACGGTCACCATTGATAACTGATGTCTGATACGGCCCCGAAATTAAACTTTCTTTACTGGATAGGGTGGCCGCTATTAGAGCAATACTTAGGGGTCTTAGAAGTTTGAACACAATCGTGGCGCCTTTCGAATCAATCAATTTGAACCAATTTAATCCAATAAGCTATTCATAGCTCCGGTTGTATTCAGTTATGTAATGCCCTAAGTCTTTCTCGATAATTGCTAGTGGGTTTTCCAATGATTTTATAATGCGTGATTTCTCAGCACGATTTTCACCCTAGAAACGGAATTTATATTACAATCAAGATGTGTGGCTCCTCCACATGTTTAGTTAGAATCAGCCACGCAGCCTCCAATGGCTCAGTGTCCGGCGTAGTTAACGATGCGCTTTTATTGACCTGAATTCCGGCATGACCACCATCCAACATTGCAAATTTAAAATTAACATTCCACGCTTTGGATGTTCAAAGATTTCTGCGTTTCATTTTTAAGAATTTTTCGGATCCAAGTACACTTTAAAAAAAAACCTTTATAAGTCTTTAAGAACTTGATATACGTAAAAAGAACTCGAATCTCAATGAGCTTTTCAGCTCCGCAATGCCCAGGACGTTTTTGCTGGGTTTCATTCACTCTCGTCGAGTCGACGTGACATGCACCTGCTTCCCATTTCTGTTACCCTATTTGAATCCGGTTCCCTTTTCTTTGCTCTCTATTCTTAGGGGATGAAAAGATGAAGATAGAACGACAAAGCGGAAGTGAGAAAAAAAACTAGGGAAAGGTTGAAGATGGCATAATATGACAAAATATGTGACTAACAAATGAGCCATTCAGTATCACCATCGATTACGGTAATAATCTGCCCCAGTGAATTGGAAAATTGGAGTTCATCGATCCGCAGGTTCTCTGATTGTAAGTGGTTAATATTCCTCTATAAATAGCTAGCACGTGTTTATCTCTGGTTCTGAATATATATTTCAGAAGTGAGAAGTCCGCGTCAACTGGTGGATCAATAAGTACGTAGTTTTCTCCCCGCGAGACATTTCCGGGCTCTGAAATTCTCGAGGGAGGTAGAAAAAAAAAAAAATGAAAAGTCGAAATTATACCGTGTCAAAGTTTTAATTTCTTGACTTGAACCTTTGGATTTTTGATTGAATACCCAGTATACGTGTTCTTCACAGTTTCCAATCGCTTCGAGATACCATCTCGGGTTGGATTATCGGCCCACACAATGATGCTGGGGATTTAACAGGGAACAATGTGTCTCAGAAGAAGAGCACTCCCCAGATTGTGCTTGCCTTACCCTCCTGCTATCTCATGTTCGCGGAGCTAGTTGTCCGGGCAGTAAAGACTAGATGATGTGAAATTACATCTTTGAATACAGTTTGTAGATTCCAGGACAAACATATACCCATCCCAATATTTATTTACACCCATTTATCAACAAGTGATCAAATTATATTCTACAGTAGATTTTCTGCCTGAAGTGCTGGATTAGGTAGGTATACATTCATTCACCAAATCTGACGTGAAATAGTTTTGTTAATGGGGGCTGAATCTCTATATATCTAATACGCATCAGGCAAAGGGTGAAAAGTAACGATTATAGCTTAGAGGAGTTACTCGCAATTGTCTTCACCCGCATTTGTTCATCGATTTATTAAACGACACACTTCTCCGCCTTCTTATACGTACAATATAATGTCCTATGCAAGGAAAGTGCACATTTAAATAGTGGTCACATACCTATATGTGGGTCATTGTGCCGCTGAACCGCGTACATTTGGTAATAAGTCTCTCTTATCATGCAAGCAAAAAATAAATTAATTGAGCGAGTTAGCCTGATTGAGTCGGGAGCGAGCCTAATTAATTGGACTGTGGTAATTGGGCTTGATGAAAGACAGCCCCGATCTGCACTGTGCAATATCTTTAGCTTTGTACTCGACGATTTTTATATTTTCGTATAGTACCTATAGAATTCAGATACGTGAAGAAAGAATAGACCCATGCAAGCTCCTGTACGTTCTTGCGTTGCATAGATGTCATGTGCTAAATCATTCAAATTCCGACCAATTTATTATCAAGTATAAAGAGACGAACTGCTCAGGCCTATCTCCTGGACAGCATACCTACTGCGCGGTGTAGGCGTATTTTAGGTGCTACGCAGTAAGATAAATGAACGCTCTTGGTTAAACCCTAACTGCGTAAAGGTGGAAATTAATTCTGAGTGTTTTTCTAACTGAGTTTACCATGTCCATTGAACCTGAGTTGGCAATAAGCGCGTTGGTGCTATAGTTAACGAGAGATGAGAGCAGTACCCACGTAATTTGCAATAACAATTAATATAGGTATACTTGGACGGGTTATCAGGTAAGCAAAATACGGTGGAATATGTGATCGTCAGTACCGTACATGGCATACTTGTGATAATTAAATTCTTGATTAAACATTTCAGATGAAATTAATATTTTTGGTAACGACCTCCACGAAATTCTCCCTCAATCTTGATTCAGGGTTTCCGTCTTGTTCCCTAAAGCGTGAAAGATATAGATATACGAGAGATCCTAGTATCAAGAAAAATCCTTTTCAAAATCGTTCTCGCTGCTATAATATTATTCGCAGTTCATTCATTTCTTGTTGCGTCAGCAGAATCTCAATTCAAGGGTTTCGCAGCATCGCTGGCTTATCGTTTTCTCACACCTCGAGTAGATATAATATTGATTCTTTGTATTTTCTAAAAAATTTCAATATTGCAAAATTTTGTTCTGATCTAAAAAAAAAAAAAAAAAAAAACACGTGTTACGTAGCTGATGGATTTGGCTTCTTTACTTATTGTTAGGGTGAGTGGAGGCTAGAGAGTAGGGGTCGCGATCGTGGGCGACTTTGGACGTCGCGGCGCTTCGACGCGTTTCATCCAGCCGCAAACGCAGTCTGCATTCGACGCGATCCGCGTCAGTTCACACTCTCGGTGTTCCTACTGAAGTTCAGCGTTTATATGTGTCTTTGTGTCGCTATAGAGTAAAAGTTTCATTTTTTACAAGGGACCAAAGACTAAGAAGACTCAGAAGAAGAATAAGAAGAATAAGAAGTACAAGAACTGGAAAAAAGAGCATAAACATGAGCGACACTATAATAGAAGGAGATTTGCACGTATGTTAATCAATTTCACCCTCTACTGTCATCATTTTTGTTTCTAGTATAACAGATGCTATTAGACTGGTAGTTCAAAATATTAAATAATTTTTCTAGAACTGGGCGTTTGAATAAAACAAGTGAAAAAAATTAATTCTTAATTTCAAATTTTATTTGAAAATGGTCGATTTAGAGAAAATTTTCCACTTTCTGTGTCACGATAGTAGAAGATTTTCAACCAAAGTAGGAAATTTCCGTCACCAATGTGACGCAGATCACTGCATATCGTATCGTGCGGTCTATACGCATAAATTGAAAGACTATATTTCTTATTCAAGATTGAATATCGATATACCTACTTGGTATTTATTCACGCGGTGGTTCCACGTGCGATTAAAAGTCGATAAAAGTATAATACGGTGCTTCAACAAGTTATACGAGGACTTAATATATTCGAGTTTTTATACAGCCCACGAAAAAGTCGACCCGGGAGGAGTTTGAAAAATTTCAAAGCTCGTAAAGTATTGCTCCTTATCTTGGGCACTGAACCAAATCGTAATACTTTCTCGTTTAGAAATTATATTATACGCCCTTAAAATAACGCTCATTGCTCTGAATATTAATGCATTGAAATTCTTTACTTTTCTTTAAAAAGATGAAATTTAAACAGCGATCCATACTTTACGATTGATTTTGCATTATTACACAGCTGTTTTCTTTTTGCAAAGTATATACATACCTGCATATCGAACTATAACAATCAGTCTCGGAATGGTTTATTTTGCGAAGAAAAAATGGAATAAATTTCATCTGATCGAATTTGGTTATTTTTTTTTTTCCCAAACTTTTTCTTCATCATACGCATAAAAGTTTAATATTTTGCCTATATACCCTATTGCATAACTGCAGAGACAAAGAATAATCGTTATTGAATTATTCTCATGTCAGACAAGCACACGTAAGCAGAGTCGAGAGCTCTGCATAATTTAATAAACGCGTTGTACTGCGTTCTGGACACAATACTGCAAGTCCAATAAATCCTAGTACACCGCGAATGGTCTTATTTAAATATCATACGTAAATATGTGTCAACTTCGAAAAGTCAGAATTTGGAATTAAAAATTACCTGCACGAAGCTGCCCAGTCGTGAAAAATATCAACAGTTTGTTCTCTAGACATCAGCTGGTGAAACCGATGGAATCTTCAACCCTGTTCACGAACCATTGTCTTCTCTTTTACCAGTGTCGACTTTTCGGCTTACACGTTTTCCAATATCCAATATATTCTAAACGTAGGATTATACGAGGCAAAGTTGCGTGCTTCATGAATGTAGGATCACTATGTTCTTACCTTGGAGAAGAATCGCGATTCAATCATACAGAGAATATTGTCAAAAGCAGAGGACGTTACTTGATCTGAATCGCAGGGTCGAACCTTTTATTATCGCAGGCATGATGAGGGTCTTATTTTTTCATCCTTGTCAATACGAGGAAGAATGAAACAAATGGATAGGGAGGACAATACAGTGTCTTGTTGTATTGGCCGATTCGGTTCATTTCGTATAAGAAAAGGATCACTGACTCCTATATAGCTAAACCTTTTCGGAAAATGGGATACTAAAAGTGGACCCCAAATCCGTCATTGTCAAAGCCGATGACTGAAGGCGATATATTCACTATCGTTGAATATATTCGGGGATAGTCGATCGCCAGAAGAGCTCAATAAAATACCCTTCAAGCCCCATATTGCTGCTCATTACACGTCCGTCAAACGATCCCAAAATTTCTAATCCGCAAACTTTTGCACCATAACTGCCATCGGTGTGCTTTATGAAGCAATCTGGTTACGAACCCAGACCATGCCCTCAAATTTCCATCCAAACTTCTCCTTACCATACAGATGTGTGTGCAATAGTTTTCCCAAGTATCAAGCAGCATGACTTTATGTCTTTGTCTCAACTTATGCATCGAACTGCAGGTTGTGCAATGTTTCTTCAATGGATATTGAAATGTTGGAGAGCAATATTCGATGAAATAATTTGTCTGATTATCTAGCAGGAACGAGGATACATCATTAGTCAGAGTTACGATTCTACCTATTTCTCGTTGAATGTCGGGCGTTCTCCAACACCCTGACTATCGTTGCTTGCTAGATAATGATTCAGCTAGGGAGCTTGTTTTCTGAGCGTGGAAATGATATAAATTCGTGAGTTTTCCTCTTATTTATGGTATTGCATGGTGGAGCGAGAACCCTTCTTACCCCCATTCTCAACCCCATAACCCATTGGCTTAGAAAGTTAGTTCTCACAGTGGAACGAACTGTTTTCTTGGCATTATCATGCTAGTTCCTAAGCCTCTGAGAAGTGTAGCCATATAATTTGAATAATTCGTTTTAGTCCTACCCCTTTATACGTTCTAATATTAATGATCTTTTTTCACTTCACGCATCTCTCGGTTTTTTATATTGCATAGTGATTGAAAATTAATTGAATTTTCGCCTAACTGTGTTATAGATCCTCCTGAATGACAAGTTTAAATTAGGCGAAATTGCAATGCCCTGAAATTCGATTAGTCAACAAAAAATGATTTAATCTTCAACCGTTAGTTCGTGATAGCCTAGCAGATACAGAATAGGAATTTCTTCGGACGGCTTCGAAAATCGATACTGCGTGTACATATCTGATGCTAAGGCCGCGTAGGCCTTCAAGTGATAGAATATTATCAATTTTATACTCCCTTTAAAAGAGGAGTTTCCCATGCCTTACCTGTTTTACGATAAGGTAAATACACTCAAGTAAAAAAAAAAAAAAAAAACGGGGATATTTTATGAAAAAATTTTCATACCTGAATTTCACACCCAATTTCACTCCTAATGTAAGAAAATAAACTCATAAATGACAAACAATTATAGCTTTTTGAATAAAAATATTTATCCCTTTTGACCTTTTATAAAGAAACGAAGGTCTGCGATTCACCTGGTATATATATATGAAACGAGTCTATGTATGTATACGGTCACAAATTCAATTACGCACGTATACGCGCTCAGATATTCCTTTGACAAATTTTCTAATTAGGTGTTGAGAACAAGAAACCTTACTGCGTAGGCGTGGACTGTTCACAGGGTTTCAATCCCTGATCTAGTTTATTCTTCCTCGAGTATTTCCATAGAATTTTCCGCACAATAAGTTAGTTTAGAAATCACCTTGACGTGGGCGGAAACTAAAAATAGGCAGAAGTTTAGTACCTCAAAACGGGAGTTTGGCACTTCCTTGATTATTTCTCTCAGTATAATAGGAAGTTGATGACCGAATTCGTATATTCTTATTGCATGGATATACCTACCTGAATCAGTTCACGCCAATACATACCTATATAAAAATAAAAAAATAAAAAAATGCCCGCGACATTTGTGAGTAATAAGGTTCAATGACCAAGCAACGATATTCGATTAAAAAAAATGTGTTTACTCCGAAGTGTTTGCACTGAAAAATAACTTCAGTCATTATTTTCTCACAGTTTCACCTAGTTTCGTGTGTCCCGAGCGAGAAGCACGTACTGATATCATCAAGTAGAGTAATTGAGACAGCACTTAACAATTTGCATAGAATATTAGCTAGTTATACCTTTTGTTTACGTATGTGCCTGTGACGATGCAATTTATGCTCCAATTATGAACGATCAAGTTTTTAACAAACGTCGAGTCACTTGGTCAGCAGGCGTGACATGGATATGAAAAGGGATTGAAGTAGTATTCCTTGTTTTTGCTCTAATCTATCTTTAACCTGCCCAATGCTTCCACAAAGATAAAAAGAATGCCCCAATTTTTCGCATTTCTTGCCGTCTAACGATTTTCGCACATTTCTTTCTCCCATCTTTTACGGTGGTTTATATAAGCGGGTATTTATTTCCATTTAGGAAACTGAAGCCGTACATACTGCCACCTAATTCCTTGATACCACTTCGTCTTTGTTATCATTATCACACTATAATCGTTATATTCTTTTTTTTTTCCAGAGTGAAATGAATATCAATTATACCCAGGTATCTAATCACAGATTATTTTCAGAAATATGTCATCAACACAGACAGGAGCGGAGATCTCCACGTCTATGTGCAGGTAAGCCATCGACCAAAACTAACTCGAAGAGACTATCAATGAAAATCATTTCTTAATTAAAGATCTTAAAATTGAATTTTCAGGGTGATCTTAGCCAGCAGGAGAAACGTGCCGTATTTCTGACCGTTCACGATCTAGGATGCAATCGTAAGCTCATTATAATTTTCCTCACGTTACATGTTATATACTATGTAAATAGATAGATGCCAGCGTAAAAATTTTTCCACTTGAAGGTCCGTTGAACCTGTAGACATGCCTGTAACATTATACGGCTTTGTGTCGCCTTTTCACTTTGGAGGGTTGCACAAACGTATTGAAGTGCAAGTATTCCTGTGTATAGCGGTGCGGTTCTTTCGTTGGCTGGATGTGAAAGTATCTTGCACCCCTCTGCATTCAGCCAGTCTCAAGTGTGGCCAAACCACTTGCCTTGAACCTCGCAAAAACTGAAGCAGCGATCTTCTGTGCATTTTAGTAGCAAAGGCCGCATTTTGAACCACGACAATAGCTTCGCGAAAAAAAAAAAAAAAAAAAAAAAACCAAAAAACACGTCGCGAGGAACATATTTTTGATTGTCGAATACATGCATATGATAAACCGCTTCGACAAAAAAGTTTTATGAGGAGAGACGGTACATGGAAATAGTTTTTGCATAAATCAGTCTTTTCAAACTTTTAACTATCCTGTTTACATCGAATTACTTTCCACGTTGTTTCATTTTATTATTTTAGATACCTCGCTTCACGACTTTGTGAATCACTCCTGTATGTCAGAAATAAAAGAGCGTTCGGTCTTCATCCATATCGACGTACCTGGACATGCTGACAACGCGCCCAATCTTCAGGATGGGTAAGTATAGACGCAGATCTGCGATCGACAAAAATCTAAGAGTGGACATCGAATTTGTTCTATTCTTTTTTCGCCATCTGCAGATTTCAGTTCCCTACGCTGCAGACTTTAGGCGAAGATCTTGTCACGGTATTGGACTATCTTCACATCCGCTATGTCGTTGGTCTTGGAGAAGGTGCCGGAGCGAATGTACTGGCTCGTTTCGCATTGGCACATCCATCGCGAGTCGTGGGCCTCGTTCTTATCAACTGCACGGGTAGTGCGGCCACTGTTCTTGACAATTTTAAAAATAAGGTCAGCTATGATAACGTCGGGTCTCGTGAAATCGCCGGAAAGATACCCCGAGATGATCGATGTTGCGAAATTTATTGCACCCTTTGGGTTTTATGGATTTGAGAGAGCACCCTCGGATTATACCTTGGGACAGTCTGGCCTTTTGCAAAAACCTGGCCTCGGCCATCAAAAGATGAAAGAACAGGCGTCGTTTTTCTTGCCAGTATAATATTAAAACATTTAAAAGCAACGGATTAAACTGATTATTTCTTTCAGTTTCTTAGCTGGAAGGGAAGGGAGGAGGTCAGTCAATCAGCAGAGGAATTTCTCTTGTATCACAAGTACGGGAACGTGAGTACTAAACGTATTTGAAAATATATTTTGTGGAATGTATATAACTAATACTGTGAATATTTTGACGAATGTTTTTTCTTCACATTTTCACGCTTCATCGCAGATGATAAACGAGGTATTATACTCAATGTCATTATACCAGACCAAAGATGAAACTTTTTACTTTACTTACCACGTATAGCTGCAGGGTGTAGACTTCCCCTTTGATCGATTGCCTGCTGAATATTTGGATTATTGATAGGACCTTTTTTTCTGAAATAGCAATTGGTGAGCACGGCCAATCCTGACAAGGAAAAAGTTCTTGCTGAGTTTCTTGATCGGATTCGAGGGACTCTTAATCCACGAAACATCAAGCAGTACGTCAACGCTTTTCTGACGTAAGTCCTCTTAATTCGAGTTTGATTTAATCCTGTAAATTCTGATCATATGTAGTGACTAAATTCAACAAAACTGATTCTATCCCTTAAGCCGGAAGGATATATCATTGAAAAATTGCAAAACGGACATCATCCTTATCACCGGAATGCTCAGCCCTTATGCCAGCGTTGTTGAAAAGTTATTTCGCGAATTGGACAAGAACAAAGCGACTTTGTTAAAGGTTGAACGTGCGGGAGACGTTCTTTTAGACGCGGTAAGTCCGGCTATTTGTAAAAATATTTTTTTTGTTCAGTGAATTTTTACTGCTATTTAAATTTATCGCATAATATACATTATCGGATAATTTCAGCCAGTGAAAGTTGCGCAGAGTATTTTACTCTTCTGCAAAGGTCAAGGTTTACTCACTTCGGTGACAATGCCAGGTGTTGATCGTCAGCGAACTTTCAGCAGTGGTTCATTCGACAGTGATGGTCGACCACGAAGATTATCCAGAGGTATGTCGATGGAGGAATATGACAAACCGAACATTCGACGTCTCTCGATCACGATCCCTGAACCTTCCTCTCATTCTCCGCTTAATTGAGATATGATGACGATTTTCGACCGATAATAATTTAAAATCAATCTTTCGAATATATGATTTACGTTATTTGTTCAGCAAATTTATTTCTCCCTTGCTGAGAATAATAATAATAATTTACGCATCTGTGCTCGAATTGAAATTAAACAACGCTGTGAATCTTGAAAGATATTCGATTTTTTGGGATTAGTGGGCATCTATAGAATTTTTACTTATTTTTAGTATTACCTAGCTAGATACGAAGCTTGTAGATAATTTTGCATATCATTTTCTGTTAATTAGTGTTAGGGAAAAATAAATAAAAAAATAATTAAAAAGCAGTTTGAGGATATACAGAAAATAAACCAAATATATAACCAGATGGTTATTGATCCTGGACCATACGGTTTTAATACTATATCATATGTTAATAAACTGACCAAACGCTCGCGACTGCAGTTTATAAATTTTTAACAATAATTATATTATTTTATAATTGTGAAAGGTAATGATGATTATTGATTAAATATATAGTTGGGAATTAGATCCGCTAATTAAATGTACGCCCTGAAGTATTACGGATACGTTTGTAGGTTGATTAGCATTTTAATTCATGTACCAAAATTGATATAAGATTATAATTGAATAGTATATCAGTAATTGATATAGAGACGTGTAACTTATGAGCTTGTGTAAGTATGTTGATAATTAATAGAACCTAAGAAATCTTTTGATGATTATTTGATGTTACATCTTACATTATAGCCATTTCGAAGAGTCATTGAATGTTGTTGGATCGGTTTGGTATTAATAAAAACACCTCATGCAGTTATATACTAAATGTATCAATTGAAAAACGAAATTTTTTTGAATCCCGTCACTTCATAGTACCTTGATAGCCAAACCGAAAGTCACACATTAAAAGAATATACATCTAATTGAATTGTCAAAAATGTATAAGTATTTTAAGATAATTTTACATAAATGTATAATAGATCGAAAAAATTGATATTATATTGTTAGACATAATGTTGATTTGTTATTAAGTGATTTCCTTTTATAATAAATTCTATGTAACGCCTGTGTCTCTGCATATATTTAATAAAATCATCAGAAATTATATTGTATACTGATTTTGTTATAAGGGAATGAAAAAGCTGCTCGAGGATGATATTCAATATTTATTGATCACATAATATAATTGAATACACGATTACATAAATAATCATTTCAATTTTTTGTTTGGTAATGTTTTCAAAATGTAGCTATTTTTTTTTATTTTTTGCTTATATTTGTGCGGGGATTAATGTTGGTAAACAAATAATTTGGTGACGTAAAAACTAAAAGAAATAAATATACACGTATATATATATAAATCACATGAAAAATAAATTATTATTAAAAATAAAATCGAAAATTTACAAATATAATAATAGCGTAAAGTAAAAGAACTACAAAAGTACATATTTTTATAATACTTTGAAGGGTCTGACTCAGAAAAAGACAGTGAAAATTGCTTTCGTGTAACCGTGATAAACGTGAAACTTTACAGAAGTGCAGTTATACCTATTTATATATATGTACACAGAGAAAAAAAATTCCTCGTTTCAAGAAAAAGGTTTCTTGAAACAAGAAAACTGTAGTTTCTTGAATGAATCTTGAACGTTTTGATTGAATCAAGGAAATATGTTCTTAATTTAAAATATTATATTCTTAGTTTGAATTAAGAACATGTTTCCTTGATTCAATCAAAACATTCAAGATTCATTAAAGAAACTATACAGTTTCTTGAAACAAGAAATCTTCTGCTTGAAACGAGGAATTTTTTTTTTTTTCTGTGTAGTTATTTTTATCCGAAATATCAAATTTAAATAGAGAGATGGGATATGCGGGAGATAGGTTGAAAATAATAGACAAGTGATTAAGAAATCGGTGTTATAAAAAATGTTTTTATACGCTTCGAATCGAGCTTGGAATTAATTGCAGATGTACGCCATTTCCCTCAACGTTTGCCGAAAAATTATATATTTTCGCTTGTATTCTCAAACAATAATTTATTTGAGGATATACTTGAAACACAGGTATCTGGAACGTTATATCGCGAAAGGCTCCATCTATAGATGGCATCACATTTTAGTATCAATAAATAAATAAATAAAAAAAAAAAAAATCATGCCGTACCATGAGCGAGTCATATTTCCACTCCCGATTCGAAGCGGTTGTCCGAGCGTACGAATTTTTCTAACTATATAAACCTGCTCTAAGATTATACCTAATTAATTCATCTCTCTAAATAAATTATCTTTTCTACATTAATGATGAAAGAAAAATCAATTGGGATTTTATCACCATAAGGGATCAAAATAAAGAATCGATTGTCACGTTCTAAATATCAATCATTTTCATTTTGAGGCTTGATGTTTATCCAAATGCTTGTATTTCAACTCTTTGGTAATTGATTGACTTTCATTTCAGACCAGACGATATACGCCTCAAATTTTGATACCTATATTGACTATAACGAGTAGGGATCACGGTATTCACCGCTTGCATCGAGTTAATACAACTTTACGAGGTTTCCTATTTTTATCATCGAGTTTTTCCGAGATTCTCAAGTTCGCGATATGAAAAATAATTATATTTTTTTATAACATATTACTATCATTTTTTCTGTATCGCATATTTATCGCATATTTATTGCATATATGTATATATGAAGCACTGTGGGTCTAACGCGGGCGATGCTATGGGTATTTCTTGATTCACTTGTCTTGGCTAATCTAGGAAAAAAAAATTAAGCAAAACCTCGACAACGGGGGACGTGCAATAAATATATAAATTAAACTTCCAAGTGTCAAATATCTCGAATTAAATCATCAGTTATTACGATACACGATTTTCCCGTCGTCTGGGCACTTCTTATATTTTAGTTTAGTGCTGGTGGCGATGTGCTGTCTGATAGTCAAAGACCAACGATCATTAGTTATCCTCAAAAAATCTACTCGCATCTATATTTAGCTTATCGTGAAATTGAAATACCCCATTTTTCATCAACAAGTTAGCGTCCTTTTTCGCGAGAATGATTTACAAAAAATTGGAAAAAGTCTTTCTGTTTTTCATCACACGATCATGAGTTGAGAAGAAGAAGATGAAAAAAAAAAAAAAAACCGTAGCAATAGCCAGAAGGAACACAATGACCAAACCAAAGTCGACGATCTTATTTTTCGTTAATCGTGGATTTTGGAAATGACTTGAAGCCTCTTCCCTTGGACTTTGACCCTCAATACTCAACAACATCCGGTGTAGAAGATTCCAAGGCAACTTCTCCGTAGTCTCTTTCCAATGCAGCAAGATTTTCACGTGCTTCAGCAAACTCACCTTCCTCCATACCCTCGCCAACGTACCAATGAACGAAAGCTCTCTTGTTGTACATCAGGTCGAATTTGTGGTTGAGTTTAGCCCAAGCTTCCTCGATAGCGGTGGTATTCGATAGCATAGAAACAGCACGTTGAACCTGATCCGAGAGAAAATGAAGAAACGCGAGGAACAAGGATTTTTATTTGATTTTTAAACCAAAGTATAGAATTTCTGAGAAATGGCTTTTACTTAAAAGCGTTTTATTTTTCTCAAACTTTTACCTTGGCCAGATCCCCTCCCGGCACAACGGTCGGTGGTTGATAATTTATCCCAACTTTGAACCCAGTTGGACACCAATCAACGAAACGAATCGAGCTTTTTCCTTTCATCGCTGCTATGGCTGCGTTGACATCCTTCGGAACCACATCGCCGCGATATAGCAGGCAACAAGCCATGTACTTTCCCTCACGAGGATCACATTTGACCATTTGATTAGTTGCGTCAAAACATTCGGATGTTATTTCAGCCACGGACATACCCTCGTGGAAAGCTTTGTCAGCGGAAACAACTGGGGCGTAACTTGCGAGTGGGAAATGAATTCTTGGATATGGGACCAAGTTCGTTTGGAATTCGGTAAGGTCAACATTGAGGGCACCGTCAAACCGAAGAGACGCAGTAATAGATGATACGACCTGGCTGATAAGTCGGTTCAAATTCGCGTAGGAAGGACGTTCGATTCCCAATTTACGACGGCAAATATCATATATCGCTTCATTGTCTACCATGAATGCACAATCCGAATGTTCGATCGTTGTATGTGTCGTCAATATCGCGTTATACGGCTCCACTACCGCCGTTGATACCTTCAAAGGATCGACAATCGTATCGTGTTACAACCAGGAATTATATCATACGCTATACACGGAGTTGAAGGTGTATTGGAAATCGACACCCAGATTGCTTTAGGGGTCAGGAATCAAAAAGGCGGAATCTGCTTTTTGTGGTTTCAAATAAGTTTGAAAATTGGTTTTGATTGTATTGTGAGCCAAAAGAAAATGAAAAAAACCGCTGAAAGCTATGCGACTCACCATATTTAGATTTTTCCATCTTTTTGCTAAACAAATAGTTACTCAAACAAAAAGTTTGTGTCTTACCTGCGGTGCAGGATAAATCGCAAACTCGAGTTTAGACTTCTTTCCATAACTCTCGGAAAGCTTTTGCATAAGAAGTGAAGTAAAGCCTGATCCAGTTCCGCCTCCGAATGAATGAAATACGAAGAATCCCTGAAGTCCGGTACACTGATCGGTCAGTCTCCGCACTCGGTCCATTACAGATTCGATTACCTCACGACCGATGGAGTAATGACCTCGAGCGTAATTATTAGCAGCGTCTTCTTTGCCAGTTATCAGTTGTTCAGGATGATATAACTGTCTGTAGGCACCGGCGCGAACTTCGTCTGTAAAATTGAAGAATTATTTAAGACCCTAGTCTTGAAATAAAGGTTTTTTTTTATAATTTTTTAGCCATTTTTTTGTACGAACCAACAACTGTTGGCTCAAGGTCTACCATCACAGCCCTAGGAACCATTTTTCCGGATCCAGTCTCGTTGAAGAATGTATTAAAGCAGTCATTCGACCCTGACAATTTGTCGGAAGGCATTGTGCCATCCTGTTGTATTCCGTGTTCAAGACAGTACAGCTCCCAGCACGCATTACCCATTTGCACGCCCGCCTGACCCACATGCATAGATATACACTCACGCTGAAAGAAAAACATATCATATATTTATCTTTATATGCGGTATAAAATATATGGGTTTCGAAATTAGATTAAAGATTAATCTCGTACAGAATTGAGATGCCTTGGTATATAACTATGGTCGTTTAATTCATTTCTGATTCGGCTTAAATTTAAAGCCTGCGCTAAATTACATACAGACATCAGGCTATTCTGGGATCAGATTCAAATTGCGGGATGAAAGTATCTCTGCTCGAGAGTCTAAGGCTCAGCTGGGATTAACTTATTATGATAGAACCCGCAGAATCTAAAGATCGCGCGTTTCGAGCTATACGAACATCATTCATTGATAGTATTATCATCAAAATAAATGTATATCTCGCTATTATATGGCGGAGGTTTTGATTATTTAATTTACCAATTGATACCTCACACGCGTGTAGTGATCGAGTTCGTGAGATGATTATAAACCTCTACATAATATGTTATATACGGCGATTGATTTTCAACGCGTTAGGGATTCAGTTACGATAGATCTGTCGGAGACTACGGAAACAATTTTGGTGCGGGTTGAAATTGCCGGGTTTTTAAGGTCAGTGTTTAATACATATGATAAGTATATATTCGTGGATGGAATGAAAGAAATTTTTAAAATTGTTCAACTTTTTGTTGTTGATAAAATTAAAAATTCAAATAAATTTTCAAGCACGATGGTGACATGGGTAAATCTTATGGTGGAATAATTAGGACTTAAATTTATTATGATGAATATATATATATAAATCATACCATTTTGCCCAGTTATTATATTGCACACTCAATAATAACACGATGAGAATAATTTTTATAAAATCATAAGGTATATAAAAACGATGTAAATAAAAAAAAATTTCATATAAAAAACCAGTCAATTTAGAAGATGGTTGTAAACTACTGATTTATTTGATATAATACTGGTAGCTCAGCAACGGTGGAAAATGAAAATCATTACATTGTTAACTGAGGATTGCAGATGAGCGTGCAAAATAAAAAAGAAGAGAAATTTCTATTCCATTCATATACTATAATATTATATTAGAATAAATATTCTGTAATTTATTTATATAAGTTCATTAATATACGTAATAAAAAGAATCGGCAACTGGTAGATGAAAGATCTCAAAAACGTTATAAAAACGGATCCCTAATCAACTCGAAGCATATTTTCAAACAATTCGAATATTTATAAGTATATTATATTATATTATATTATTATATATTATATATTATATATTATATATTATATATTATTATTATTATTATATTATATTATTATATTATATTATATTATTTATTTATATTTATTTATATAGTTCGAGTGATAAACTCAATCGATAGTAATACAGTAAAAAAAGTAGGCGTACACACTGTATATACGCTTATAAATGATAAGGATAATATTATACGTATGCTTGTAAAAATAAAAATATTACTTATGTAATTATCGAAAGACTTATAATATAATGATTCGCTAAAGTGTGATTATCGCTATTATCTATAGATATAGGTGTAAATAATCATCAGAAGTACATGCTTTGAAATAATTTTAATATTAAATTGAATATTGAATATCATAATTATACAACTCATTCGTTTTTACTTTTTATTAATCAAAATTTAATGAATAATTATCTTCTTCACTATCTTATGTATCAAGTGTACCATCTGTGATAAAGAAGAATTCGATATATTTTTTTCCGATATGTAGCAAGCAGGTACTCGGTCGATAATAGGTGAACTGTAACACACCTATTTTCCATCTCAATTTGACATTTGCTCCCGACATTAAAATAGCTTACATACGTTTATTATTTTATAATAACATACTAAATGACTGCCGTACCTCCCGTAAAACCCCCAAGGGGTATAAAACATGCCAAAGAAACTGTGAGTAATAATTAAGCCTCACACTTTTTAAGTGTATTAAATTAAAATACAATCGCAATACATACTATAACGAAATATTTTGATATTGAGGTTAGGAACTTTTACATCTTGAATCTTGATTAAAATTCACCCTTCTGTATTTTGCAATAAATAAATTTATGAAACTAAAATACATCCGTTATCATACTACAAACTATCAAATATTCCATTCTACAATTACTTATGATATTTCTCATCAATTTACGAAAAGAATATAGAAAATAAATAAATAAATAAAAAACAAAGTTATTCAATACTTCGTTATCACAGAGTATAAAAAATGGTATAAAAAACAGGTCTCTCATTATTTCATCCTAATATAACATGTTTGTGAATGAATCATATCTAAATGTGATACACGCCTGTTGTAAACTGATATGAATAACGTGTAGCTATAGATAAACTTAGTATGACTACACACAAAGTTAGCGCAGACAGCGCAGCGTTAGTTTAACAGAGAAAAGTATTGTTCAAATTAATAATGGCGTCACTGGTAATAAAGCGTTATAACCAAACACCAAATTTTTACTAATTTTTATTTCATCAACTAATCTGATATAAACATAATTTTACAGAGCGGTTTGTTGATGTCTGTTATACGCGCGCTTTCGGCAAGCGAGACAAATGAACAACGAGAAGTGGAGAAAGCAAAGCTTGAAAAGGAGTACAAAAGGAGTGATCAACGTCTAGATGAATTGGTATCTTTACACGAGCAAGACCTCACGCAGGTCATGCAGGTCTGTATACAAAGATGAGAAGTCTACGATTTTATTAAGTTCGGAATTGATTTGACCAAAAAAAAAAAAAAACGGTCTTATATTTCTTACAGATATTCAGCAATCTATCCGAACGAGTTACCGCATCTAGAGAGAAGATTCACGCTGTTAAGGAAAATCTGAATGCTTGTAAACAACTTTTAAGATGCAGGAGAGAAGAGCTTATGAAGTTGTGGCTCGAGGGCATCGAGCATAAACATCTTTTGCAATTGTTAGATGAAATGTAGGTGCTCAAAGTCCCGAAGAAACCTAATAGTGTATTTATTTATTGGCTTACAGATACAGTGGAATTAATTTAATTTTTATTTTAGCGATCAGTTGAGAGACGTTCCTTCCCGTTTGGGTCATTACTTGAACAGAAAGCTGTATCTACACGCTACACAGTTATTAGTATCCGCTCTTTCTCTCGGCGATGGAACTTTGGAGGGAGTAGAAGCTCTGAGAGAAGTTAGAACGGAATTAGAAGCTAAAGAACAACAGCTTCACTCAAAGTTATTAGAAGAATTGAGCAAACATTTATACGTTGAATCAACTAGAGAAGTTTTACTCAGACGGCAAGGATCTGGTAGAGATTTTCAAAGAGGAAATGAGTCGCGAGGATCTAGAGGCAACAAGGTCCGACGAGCACTCCTCGACGTTATGTCTGCCTACCCTGCGGGACAGGCTCCGAGGTAATATGCTAGCTTTGATTTTACATTATGACTGAAATTTCTAATACATACTATGTTGATCTGAAGTTGTCTAGTACCTTGTATAAATGTTTCCCAAATATAACTTTGAATTATATTTCTTTGTTACGCAGCCGTCGCACATCACTTGTAACCATGTGAGTCATTGTGTGGAGTGTAGATTGAATGTTTTCTGTTTTTTGTTTGAGTAGTCTTGTCTTCTTTTTCTGTGATGTATTTTGATTTTAATTCATAACTGATGTTTTATGCAGGGGAAATAACACTGCGATTACCGAAGATCTAAGCAATATTGTTGAAGATGAAAATTCTACAAATCCTGAAGAAAATTCTGAACACTTTCTGGCTATCATAATCGAGTGCCTTGCATTGCTCAATAAGATACCAGAGGCTGTTGAGGTATAAAAATCAGGAATTTGGAAAATTAGTACCTAGAATCAACCAATAACTATTCAGAACTTATATCAGAAAACACATTTTGCAAAGTTTTATATCAAATAGAAGAGCTAGTTAGATATAGATTGAAAAATTTTCTGCTCTATAATAAGATTGAAATTGACATCCAGAGATAAAAATAAAATTCTACGAAGAAGTATCTGATAATATTTTTACTTTTAATTAAATTTTACAGACTGTCAAAGTACAAATGCAAACCGAACTGTTGAATATAATAGCTCGAACTTCTAAGAAGATAAAGGAAATGGGTGAAAATCAACCAGCCTTAATGAAGCAAATATCTGTTGAAACTTCTGAGATAAAAATAATAACGAGCAATAACACATTGGAAAAGCAGACTCTTTTACTTGATCTGCTTCAAACAGTCTTCGAACAATTCAGATTAGTTGCTGCAACACATACAACTGTGTTACGCAGCTTCTCTCATGTTGTAAAGAAATACAATTTGGATGTACGATTATATGAAATGCCAGATGTATGGAGTAAAATTCAGGCTGTTGTAAGTTACCTGGTTCTTTCAAAATTTGGAAATAATGATGATGTGAAATTCTGGTCATTTAGAAGAATGGCATAATAACATTAGGTGTTTGAATTAATGTTTCATAGTTAATTTCCACTCAAAATTTGTACAGTACGTTAGATAAACCATCAAAACATTATTTTTATCCATTTTTTCCAGCTTCAATTATTACTGACTGAATACCTGGATATACAAAATATGGGGGATGATCCGTTTCAAACACCAGCGACACTGAGGGAGCCGGCGAGTGATATAAATACTTATTTTGCTCGGAGAAAACCACAGAGACAAAAAAATGGGTCACTCTTCAAATTCGATTCTTCATCTCATGCCATGACGCTCAATAGTTATCTCAAAGAACATAGACACAGCAATTTTGTATTAGCGGTAAATGCATATATTTAACTTACATGAGATTTCTAATCTTATAACAATTACTGTGGCAATTATACTTATTTGATTTCTGAATATTTATCTTTCAGGATACTAGTCAATCTTCGGGTGCAATAAAAGAGAAAAAACTCGTCTGCGAGCCTGACCCACAAAATATTACATTGATATTCAGACCAATGATGAAATTTATTGAAGAAATCGAACAAGCTCTAGGATGTAAACCTGGGTATGAAAATCTACGATGATTTAATATACAGAATTACTTTCGTTATCAAAAAACAATATTCATTTAAATTTGTATCTAAATATTGTAATTAATTTCAGAAATCCGTGTACGTTGAATACTTTCATCGCAGATTACGTAAAAGAAGTATATTTAGGACGGCACCACGTTATAGTAGCTACAGCTATCGATACAGCGACTAAAAGTTCAGAGGCATGGCGCGCAACAACGTCCCCTGAACTGATGAAAGAACTTGGTCTACCTAGGCCACTTTTACAGGTAATTTTTCATCTCGATTCAACTCATAAAGCTTTCTTACAAATTGTTCAACGGTTCTAAACATCACATAACGCTTCTTTAACTTCCTGACTTTCTTATTTCAGAGCACAGTCAAAGTTGAGCAATGCGTTACAGAGCTGAGATCTCTGATGACTGTTCTGCCCCTTCAAGGTGAACACTTTTGCACACTTGCGCTGAACATTCTTCACAATTATCGCGAAACTTGTCAAGCTGCTTATCGCGGTATAGTTCAGCCTGAGAGTGAGGATAAAAGAATATGCTCTGCGGCGTGGCTAAAAGATGATGATATCAGTAGATTTATCAAGTATGTAATATACATTAATGGCTGAGTAGAGAGAATCTACTGCATCATATTCAATTCCCGACGAAATTCTTTGATCATATATTTTCTCAGGTCTTTACCGAACTGGGCAAACTTAAAATACGAAACGCAACCACAACGAGGAGTTGGTGGTCGTAGATCGATGCGACGTCAAGAGACACAGGATGAAGAAAGCCCGGAGGAAGTGCGCCAGCGTAATCTTAGAGAAGCAGAAATTTTAGCAAGTAATTTGGGAGAAGGTGGAATAAATGCTCATGAGATACTATCAGACGTTGGTCAACTGCGTGGATTGGCGTTGCTTCAAGAGAGTATGGAATGGTTTTCACTCTCCATAAGAGCTTTCGTTTTAGAATTACGTCAGGCGAAATACTCAGGTGATTCTCAGGGCCTACCACCTATGCCAGAAGCTTTGGTAGAATCGCTGCATCAGCTCGCTGTCGAATTTGACGAACTTGCTAACACCTGTATTCTGGTTCTTCATTTAGAGGTGAAAATCCCTAATGATAATATTAAATGCGATGAGATTCAATCATACAAAAGAAAGTTAATATCAATTGATCTATTTTAATCCTGAAAAACATCTTCATTCCAGGTCAGAGTGCAATGTTTTCACTACCTCTTACCACGAGGAGAGTATAGTCACCTTTGTGGCGGTGCAAGAGATCCACAAGAAGCTGATCCTCGAGTTGAAGAGTTGTGCCGAGTTATGCAACACATTGATGAAGCAATGCAGTCTATTCTTCACCAGAAAAAGACGAAAGTAATTGATCAATTCAATCATTTTCTCTCTTATTTTGCAAAAAGTGATTTTAAAAGATGTAACATTCATGTTTTTTATTTGTTTGCAGTATATCTTCGAAGGCCTGGGTCATCTGATAGCAAAGATTATAATAACGTCTGCTCAATACATAGAGAAAATTGATGAAATCGGTATCCAGAGGATGTGTAGAAACGTGTTTGCTCTTCAGCAATCGTTAACAAACATCACAATGGCGAGAGAATTGGCTATGGATCATGCACGACAATATTTTGAATTGTTCTATCAAACACCGGAGGAAATATTGAACGGTGTATTAGAGAAGGGGCCACAGTTCTCCGAGCTTGAATATATGAATGCTTTTCAATTGATAGCTAGAAGTCAGCAGGAGTATGGGTCAATAAATAAACATCTTGAAAAGTTGTCTGAAATATTAGGCGAGGTAGGAGTTACAGTGTAACATGTTTAATCATCAAATGCTGTATATTTACAATAGAAATGTTAAAATTTCAATAATTGTCAACGAATATCGCCTCATAATGTAAAGTTGTAAAGTTAAACTATAATTCGTATTTAAATCTGATAGACAATTCGTATTTTCTGATTAAATATGGTTTAATTTAAAACAGAATAGTGTATCCTTTTATTTTAATGTTTTATTCTTGCTTCTTTATACAGTTTCGAAGTACGCGTTTGTGTAATCATATTTTTTTTTTTTATCTGAATATCAAATAAATTATTTTTCTTATTTATTTATCTTATATTTCTTATTTTCATTTGAGTAGGAATTACGATCGGTAATGAAATAAGAATTTGAATTACTGTTTTGATGTGAATTTGGTGTGAATTATTTTCTAAAATTTATTGAATACGACATTATCACGATATCACGATGAACATGATTATTTGAAACTCGTGGAGTTTGGCCCAGTTTATAGGGTTTAATGTAACACGATGTTATATTAATAATGAAACTATAAAGCTCTGTGTAAAAAAAAAAAAAAAAAAAAAATAAAAAACGTGAAATATTATATGTATGATAGAATTGACGCACTAAAAGCAGTTGGTGCGGTAATGAATAATCAAAGAAATTTATACGAATAAGATGAGACTAGGATAAATATTGATATATTTATAGCAGTATAGGCGTAAGTTACGTATATATATATACATTATATATAATATACTTATATATTCTGAGCAATGCCTTCTACTAATGCTCAGCTGCTGAATTTAAACGTGTCTACTTATGATCCTGATATTGTATTATTAACATTATAAATTGCTTAAGTAAGTCATTTTGCATATCAAGCTGTAAAAATTCTTTGATGTAGGTATACCTATTATTCGCATTATTGATCAATCGCTATTTAGATGTATAATTTATTTTATTACCGCATTGTTAAATTACTTAAGTATGTATATTCTAGATATATGCATAAACAATATAAGTTACGCTTTATTTCAAGCTATGTTTAATAATCTGGCATTAAAATAGCTTTCATGGAACACTACGAATAGTAAAGTAATAACATCACCATTAACAAATTAGATATAGGTATCTAATCAGATTTATGCATTGCTATAATATTAATGAAAATTAGTTCAATCGGAATGTTCTGTAGGTGAGTTTTTCTCAATTTAAAAAATTATGTTGATCCCCCAGGCATAAATATTATTTCTATAGTGACGTTATTTCATTATGTTATACGTATTGCTCACGGATCTGGCTTACAGTTATCAAAAAAACAAGCTAGGCGATTGTTTATTGTTATAAATCAATTTAAGTGATGATTGATATGATCAGGATAAAATAAAGAAAAAAAAAAAAAAAAA
Source organism: Tenthredo mesomela (assembly GCA_943736025.1). Classification (NCBI taxonomy): domain Eukaryota; kingdom Metazoa; phylum Arthropoda; class Insecta; order Hymenoptera; family Tenthredinidae; genus Tenthredo; species Tenthredo mesomela. The sequence goes on from OX031013.1 coordinate 10,669,484, forward strand.
AACTCAAAATATTCAAAGAGAATATAAATGCTGTTTTTATTATTTTTCATTTTTTGCCTATATTGCGATCTTTCTAATGTCTGGTTATCCAGTTCTATCAAACTATATTTAAGGATGAATCTTTTCTCACGAGTGCAACTACTGTGCGCTCGTAGTATTTTATCGTCTCGTCTCGTTAACGTGACCCCCATACGAACTGTATGACGCCACGGGGGCCACTGACCTCGCGACAGGTGCCATTACCCTAGGTCAGTGTTCCTCCCCACATGGTATAGCCATCTCGCGGTCAGAGCGACGAACTATTTTTGCTCCAAACATTGATGCACCTTGCTGTATGCAACTCGCAAGCCATCGATGTGATTTCTAAATTGAGATTGCTTGTAATCAGGCGCATGTGTAGAGAGATTCCGTGGAAAATCACGCGCCTAAAGGTAGGCTCACGGGAAACGCCTGAATTGAGCAGATCAAACATCAACGATTGGGTTTTATTTAAGAATCAACTGAAGAGACTTGATCGTCTTTAATGGATTATACATATTTATTTTCAAGAAACAGTAGAGAATTATTGTACTACATAACTTTGACAATTAGCAATATTGTATCGATGCTGGAGAAATAAATTTCCACAATTAATACCAATAATTATTTGCATTCTTTCCTTCCCTTTTACCCTTCCTGCGTCTCTTTATTTAAGGCTCGATTTTTCAAATCAAAATTTCTGAAATTCGCTAATTACTTAATAATATAGCGACGTGCATGAAGCAACGTATGCATGCTTATATCGATACACTATTCCTTTCCCCCTTCAAAAATTTAAGCACACCTCCTCGGGTCAGATGTTCTCCTGATACTAGGAGTATTTTTCGGTTAAAATTTTCAAAACTATCAAAATAGCTAGTATAATATATAAACTATGATAGAGACATGCATGAAGCAGCGTATGCATGCCCATATCGATACACTACTCTTTTCGACCTCCAAAAATTTAAGCACACCTCCTCGGGTCAGATGTTCTCCGGATACCAGGAGCATTTTTCGACTTAAAATTTTCAAAAATGTCAAAATAGCTAGTATACATAAACTGCAATAGCGACGTGCATAAAGCAGCGTATGCATGCCTATATATATCGATACACTACTCTTTTCCCCCTCCAAAAATTTAAGCACACCTCCTCAGGTATGATGTTCTCCTGATACCAGGAGTATTTTTTGACTGAGAAATTTCAAAACTATCAAAATAGCTAGTATACATAAACTATAATAGCGACGTGCATGAAGAGACACGTATAAAGGCCCATATCTATTCACCCATTCTGTTGCCCCCTAAAAATTTCAGCACACCTCCTCGGGTCAGATAATCTCCTAATACCAGGAGCATTTTTCGACTCGAAATTTCAGTAACTCTAAAAATTGCTACTAACGTAATTGTATAACAACGTGAATGAAAACACGCATGCATATGCCTATATCTATCACTCATTCTTTTCCTCGCCACAAATTTCAGGACACCTCCTCAGGTCAGATGCTTTTCTGATATTAGGAGCATTGTTTGACTGAGAATTTCAGAAATCATAAATAATATGGCCCATATTATTTCTAACGTAATAACGTATGCCATTTTGATGTTCACGACTACCAAGCACGGGAAGGAAAGGGAAAAATAATTACGTGATTGATTATTCATATATCTGGTTTATTATTACCGCTTCTTACTGAAGCATAAATAAACATCTACCGCAATTAATCTAGTTCTTTTATTTGAATTGCGACATAAGGTGTTAAAGTGCTATTTCATGGGCAGTTAACTGCAGCAGCAGTTTAGTAACTTACTAGATTTTCCTAGTAAATTGACTAAAAATCTAGTTACTAAACTGCTGCTGCAGTTAACTGCCCATGAAATAGCACCTTTACGGTATAATGATACCTAATAGATCTAATTTCACGAAGATACAGTTCGGTGTACACTCTCTTAAAATGAATCAGTGGAATTTCACTGATTGCCCAGTGAAATCTCACTGATTCAACCAGTAAACATAGAAGTGGGGATAATTCACTGATTCAACCAGTGAATTCCACTGATTGAACCAGTGAAAAACTGGAAGTGGGGATAATTCCACTGGTTGAACCAGTGAAAAACTTGAAAGTTCACTGATTTACCAGTAAACTTTCTACTCACTGGTTGAATCAGTGAAATTCCACTGATTCATTTTAAGAGAGCACTCGTTGAATTAGAGATATCTCAACTTGGTTCGAACTTTGCTGATCTAAAGAGGATGAATGCCTCAATATGAGCTATTCGGTAGATTAATCGATTTACTAGTTGAGAAAAATCTTATTTCGTCAAGCCTCTATGTGTTATTTCTCAAGCGTGTCGGTTACTCTGCTATTCTGCGTTCAGCAAGAATAACAGACAATGGTTACTTGTCAGGGGTCACCTGATTATTGAGAACGTTTCATATTAGTAACATAATATACTAATCCATATTCGACTCTAAATATATAATTCATTGGAATTAATTCCGTAACACTGAGAGCCTTTGAGCACTGTGCAAGTGATAAAGTAAATGCTCATAGGTTTCTGCACTGCAGATAGCGCCGTTACCGTATCATCGATAGAACGCTAATATTTGACTGTGCAAACTCTGCAGCTTTCACGAATATTCTCCAATCTGCAGTTTCAACCTAAATAAATAGCCAGATATTTACTAAAAAGAATGATAAACTTCGATTGGAGAGAAATTCAAATTTTTCTTTGTTTTTGTCCTTCTTCGTCCAGGCCGAAATTTTTAATTTCTCATGATGAACCCGTTTCATCCGCTCAGTAGAAACATTTGATTCGAAGATCACAGAGACATCGAAACATGAATATCAAGTTGCGTTAAAAAATTTGGAAACCGAACACCTGAATCGAATCGAATTTTTTTTTTTGTGGATCTTTGAGCTGTGGCTCTCATGATTATCCCTACAAAGAAATCCCTACAATGCGGCTCCACAGTACCTACGTACAGAAGATATATTTTTACGCATGGCGAGCTCAAGCAAGTATATACGTGGGTTTACCAGATCGAAAATACTCTTTCAATGAAGATCAAGCTCTCGTGTATATATGTAGATTATCGATGTATATTCAATGCATTGTGTTACTTATACCAATCCAGGCGTGGGAGCAAGGGGATATTTTTGACTATACCAAGGTGGACCAGATAATACAGGAATTTTCAATGATGTGTAAAATTTGGTTAAAATATCTATATACGATGTGAATTACGATGGTTTAATGGAAAATATGTATTGCATAGAGAACTATGCTCGAGGATGAATATTCACTTCACTATACGAAGAACGTGAAATAATGAAGAAATTGAGAAGAAAAAGCAGAGTCTTGATATCCCGTATCTGCTGGTCGAAACTTTTGATATTAACGAATGCAAATAGTGTAATATGTTTCAGGAAAATTAAGTCAGTCGCACAGAGCTCCTCGTTTCTTTCAACTGTGACGACGTCTGACATCGCAGTGATGATTATAATTAAACTTTGACTCTTTTCTCGTTTTCTGCATTTCTCTTAATGAATATTTCAAATTTCTAGTTTGAATCCGATCCCATTTCTCTGCACAGGAGCCTAAAAGTAAGTCTCATCTATAAACTTAAAAAAAGTAAGTATCATCTATAAATCTAATCATACCTTATTTTAGACTCAGAGTATTATAGGCATGATACGGCTATTTCTAAAAGTGTAAATTAAAATTCGTGATATTTTCAAATGACTAGATCATTTTTAGTGGCCTATATAATGTACATTCTGTATGATCCAGTTTATCCGTACAAATAAGAGAATTAAATTTATAGTAGACAAGCTTTCGGAGGGAAATTTTTTTAATCTTCGTTCCAATAACAGTCTTATGATCCGTACACCAAGGTATACCTACTACGAGAAATCATTTTAATGTGAATATCTGATAAACGGGGGTGGAAGAGTCGGGGTAGATCGAGAGGATAGCGGGGGCTTCGACGACCATGGTGAAGTATATAAAGCGGGGATTTCCAGGCTGTGGTCAGACGAATTACAACATCCAGCGAGGAGATTCGAGCGATATCTGAATAGCTCTATATATTCTAATTCCAAGTAAGTATTTTTTCTCTCCAATATACGTTCGAGTACCTATACATTCATCAATTACGGAACTGGCCGGGAAAGGAGACTAACTCGCACTCACGCCTTTTTTTTTTTTACCAACACATTCTGAAAATTTGGATATTCTGTCACTTACCATAATTGGTCCTGAATTGATTGTTATTAAAAATCATTTTTCTCTGACTATCGCGTCCTTCCCAGTTCTGAGACTTTGTCATATTTAACGCGTTGAAACTTTTTTTGCAGCAGTAAGATGGTCAGAAAAACTGAAATGAGAGGAGCTACCGTTGCTTTTGTGCTTCTGCTAGTCTTGGTCTGTTTCACACGGATCGGTAATAGCCAGGTATGTCTATGCTCGAAAAAAATCTATTGCAAATTAGTACGTATGCCAATAAACGTACCTATCCCGTCGTTTAATTTCAGGTGACTTTTTCGCGGAACTGGAACCCGGGAAAGCGTTCGCTTGCAGCTTCCCAGGGGGAAAACTGTTTAGCAAACGCGAAGTCTACAGCTATCGCCTGCCGGGTGTTGATGGTAATTTTTATCTGATTCGAGATTATAGCGAATCGTATACTTTAATCTCTTTCAAAACTAATGATCTTATATGAATTATTTTTTTCATGCAGAATGAACTAAGGCAGCTTTCTGCCTGCGAGGCACAGGCCGTCGTACAATTTTTACGGACCCAAGATGACGTAGCTTCCGATCAATCCATCTTTTCCGGAGGTTCATAAAGATACACGACCCTTCGATATCGCCAGCTGCTCTAGTTTAATTTTACCTGATCGGACCTCGCAAGGAACAATATTGATGTACTCAGATCATTCACTGGTTATTAACTAGTAGATACTGTATAATTTCGATTTGATAAATAAATGAACAGTTTACTTTACCCGTAATTATTTTACCAATTTTAGTCTCGTCGATATGAATTCTTTCCTTCCATACACGCAGTCAGGTTTACTATAGCATATAGAGATAGCTCTTATATGAATAGATAAAAGTTGTGGGTCCATTTGTCGCAGGACGGTTTTATTCGTCTGAGAGCGAGAGCTGTTAACGGCTTTGAGAATTTAGATTTAGCGAGATCTAAAGGGGTCGAAAAATAAATCTTTGTCTACACTCGCGAGGCGTTACTACTATATGGCGACGACCATAGCGGAAGTAAGGTACTGTACGTCCGTGCGAGAGTTGAAAGGGACCGAATGCTAATGGAGACATAAAACAACTGAAGACAGACTGCTAGGGGTGTTAGAAGTCTGAACCGCAATCTGCTTAGCACTTTTCGCGAAAACACCAATCCCCTAATGGCTCGTGGTTTGCTGGCCCCTCAGGCTAAGAATTGTACAACTTCTCGCAGCTAATTTAAATGCATAGTACTCTAATGTGGAAGAAATCTTAGGTACTGGAAAAAGACCGATTATAATATCTCAAAGACATCATATAAAGGAAACAAGAAGATACAAAAATGGCTCTGATTTATTTCTTATAGTTTTTCTGAGCACATGGTTTCTAATTATAAAGGAAAAGGCATTGTTTTTCCTGATAGAGCGAGCAGTATACTTTCTGCAGTTAATGTGGAGAGATCTGCCCTTGATTTGGGGGTGCAGCTACCCAAGTGCGGAGTTATGACTGTAAAAAAGCACACAACAAAAATTAAAACTGCATCAAATATTGGTATAACAAATTATAATTCTTACTGGCATTTGGTAGTTGAAGAAGTTCGTCGTCAGCTGGAAGTGGTTCAGGATCGGTAACGTCGAGACCAGCCGCGAATATAGTACCGTTTTTAAGAGCTTGTATCAAAGCTTTCTGATCAATGATGGGTCCGCGAGCTACGTTTACTAGAACGGCGGTTCTTTTCATTTTTGCGAATGATTCAGCGTTGAACATGTGGTGAGTTTCGTTGGTCAAAGCACACGCTGCGAAAATGAAATCGCTGTCCCTCAGTAGATCCTCTAAGGTTACGAATTCAGCACCGGATTCATCACCTGTTCATAATGTAGAAAAAAAAAAATAAAAAATGATGGATTCCACGTAACAAAGTATACCAAGTCACTTCAATGTTTACCATGCGATTTCCGAGATCGTCCTGTGTAAATGAACCGCGAAACTCCGAAGTTTGAAAGCCTTTTCATTATTCCTTGACCTATACCACCGAGTCCTACGATACCAACTGTTGCACCTTCGAATCCGTGTCCTAGTAGCCACTGCGGTCTGTGTTCCCATCGATTTCTGAGCAGGTAAAATCAAACGGCGTTTACTAAGAGTTTGTCCAAAGGGTTTATAATGAACGTGGTACACATATACCGTTCGATCATGAGCCGTCCCTCGTGGGCTCTTCGACCAGCACTAAGAGCAAGCATCACTCCTATTTCAGCAACAGCGGCATCCAGAGCAAAAGGCGAATGTCCGACTTTGATACCTCTGCGTTTCATTTCTTCAACGTCGATATGATCAAAGCCCGAAGACATAGTGACGATTACTTTGAGATTAGGACCTGTGAGATATCCTTAATTGAGACTTTTGAAAATGTCCCGCACGGAAAAAAGCCGAAAAATTTGGTGTAATCAGTATTGTGAACCGATTTTCGACTTTGTGGGAAACTATCCTTACCAGCAATATCGAGCATCTCTTTGTCACAGAGAACTTTGTTCGACCATATAATCCCATCGACGGGACAAGATCTCTTTATATGTGCGATTACATCTTCTCTGGTTTGTATTGGTCCAGGATAACCACGGGATCTTTCTTCTTCAGTGAGTTCTGGTACGGGATACAACAGGACTTCACATCTGTTTGTATAATAATAAATTGAGAAATTGTTAAATGGAGGAACGAATAATTCCGTGATAATTAATCGAAAGAGGGTATCTCTCCTCCTGCCTTTCGACTGCAGGTAAACGATCGATCCAAGCAAAGTACGATGTCTATTTTACCACACGTTGTTTGGGGGACCTGGTCCATCGGGATTTATCGTTACTTCAAAAGATAGCGGCACAGTTGAAAGTGACATGGACTGTGAGTTCTGACTGAGAATAAATGCTTTTCATATGTGAGGAATAAATACGTTGTTCTTTGTTCTTTGGAATCAACTCGCAATTAGACAGTCAACAAAAATGTCTGATTTATAAACATAAAACTCACGTTTCCTTGAGCAAGTCGATCCCGGACTGCATCAGATCCGTACTCGTTATTAAAACTCTTGGTCGAACCATCCTTGTATATTTTATTCACGAACTACAGATTTCATTCACTCGAGCAATATGGCTATAGACACGATGGCTGATGTAGATAGGTATACCTACTGACGTAACGCTCTTCAGGCTCAAAAGTGCCTGATGATAATATATCGCTACGATAAGTTAGTATTTATCTATTTAACTATTTATTTAATTTATTTAACTATTTACAATGTTTGCGGTTAAATTCAAATTCTGATCGAATATAACACCATATCCGTACACGGAAAAAAACAGTGCTGTCGAATTTACTCTGGAGCAGTAAATATTATAGGGACAGCATTTTTTTGCAATAGAAATTATCACATAATTGTGGTAACATTCACTGATATAGACATTGAAGGCCACTTGCTCTAATGTACATAATACTAGAATTGTGATAATTTCTACTGCAAAAAAATACTGTCCCTATATTTACTGCTCAAGAGTAAATTCGACAGCACTGTTTTTTTCCGTGTATGATCAGACCTTATTTCCATAATTAGATCGCATAATTTTCTGGTCAAAACTAAGCTGGCGTTGATGTAGAAACGAACATTGTAGTGGTACAGAGAATTGTATACCTATATGTATTAGAGATAAACGTGCAGGGAGCTGGAATATAGTGGATATATAGCGAAATAGACAAAGAAACGTGATATGAAACGAACCGGTGGTGAGAAACGTAAAAGTGTTTTTCTCAGCAGAATACTAAAATACTCAAATAATGTTCTGTGTGTTCATATATTATTGAGAAGATGATTATCTCAGATCGATTATGATAGGGAGAATGACATTACGTATAAACCATAATGTGATTATGCAATGGGGGAATGGTTTTAAATTTCGCGAATACTAGTCTTTCGTTATCAATAATACGAGTACTACTAATCGTTGTTGGATAGAAACAAAAAATGGTTAGGTGTTTTGGTTAGTTACTTGGTTGGGTAAAAAGCGTGTTCAAAAATGAATAGCCATTCGTATTACACGAATATAAATGAGAATAAGGGGCAAAAAGAGGGTGGCATGAGTTTTGGGCAAGGGAATAAAACGATTCGACCGTTGGGCGCACCTGGTATCCGCCCGCGCTCCTTTGGGCGATTGGGAATCACGCCGGGAGTCGCCTTATTATTCAAGATCCTCGCAGTTTTTCATGTCCCAGAGGGTGTTCTAATGCTCGGATATTCATGGCGTTCCCACTTCCGTTCCCATTCCTCTGTCGTAAAATTCATATTTGATCCAAGAACCGTTGGGATTCGATTCCCTCTTAAACAAAAGAAAGAAAGAAAGAAAAAAAAAAAAAAAAAAAAAAAAACTCAATTACAGGTAAGAATACAGTTTACGACGATTTTACTTTACAATTCATTCTTCGAGTATATATAACGTATAGTTTCGTACATATTCTCGCAAAACCTACTTTAGAATCTCTATATTTTTTACTCATTGTATCCTAGATTCACGTTTTTGTTTACTAAACTAATATCTACATGACGTTGCGAGGTAGATTTGGATCGCTGCCACACGTATATGTTTCGAAATATAATTGTCTGAGAATAGCTGATATCGTTACACACACACACACACACTAAATATCCGAGTCCCATTCTCATATATACGCAAGCATACGTATAGTAGTATAGTTTAAGTTTGACGAGATACGCCAAAGCCAAGGTCTACGAACGAACAAAACCTTGATCTAAGGATTAGTCTAGAGACGCGGGTTTAATCTCGTAGGATTGCCAGCACCGGTTGTATAGCAGAGAATAGTTGCGCAGCTCTGACTGTTACACTATATATTAGTAATTGCTGTCAGATGGTTGTTTCTTTGCATGTAAAAAATTGATACGCAGGTATTCGGTATAAGAAGGAAAATCATTTCCCATACAAGGAAAATATCGTGATTTTAAGTAAGGCCTATTATATTGCACACGTATGTTACTTAGGCAGTGTTAATGAAAAAATCTGATCGATCGCTTCAGATCTTCGTAACGTACTATTATACCAAATGATCACAGAACGTGGTCATCACTCTTCAGCTTCGAATTCCTGTAATTGGTATTCACCGGATTGCGCGGGATTGCGATCGAACCGGTTGTCACTGCAATAGACTCGCATAAAGTGGAAGGGATCAGTGTTTCAAAGCCTGGATCCACGAGGTGACCCAACAGTTATCTGGACCCAGAGATACCGGAAGCGTAATTTGACCTGCAGTAATTCTCAAAGTACCGATCGAAATTAAAGAACGATTAAATCTGTCACAGATTTCTTCAAGACTATAAGAAATGGTTTCAGAGTAAAACCTCCACTCGTATCACTTTCATATTTTCATGAAGAACATGTCTTCGTACATTGATGTAAGTTGATGCAACCAATGAACGAATGAATGTCTGATAGTGCGATAGCTTGTATCTCGAGAAAATATAATCAAAGTACGTAAATAGAAGAATGAAACAAATGGAGAGTCACTGTCTCTATGGTCCAGCGAAACTGTAGCAGGATACTGCGGTGATCGGGAGCAGCTTACAATCGGAAGCAAACGTTGAGAGATCGGTGGTGTGTGCCACACGCGAACCATACCGACCTGCAGGGGCGGCCCGGAGCGGCTCATCAGTGCTATAAACCTATCGTCGCTCGATAGGCTAAAGCCCGTGCGAATTCAGCACCGATACAAACCCTGCAGCGTCGAGTACTACGTTGAGTCGATGTGGGAATTGGGAGGGCGGGTGATTCCACCTGTTGTTAATTACCCTCCATTGATTCCTCTTCCGGACTGGGTTCGACTTTTTCTAACCGCATTAAACTCCGAAATCCACATGCGAATACAGGATGATTGTTGCTATGCATGTACCTATACACCCTCACTGCGATATCATATGATCATTGAATTCATTGTTCATTAAAAGGATTTGGTAAATCGGAAGTCCCATAGACAAATCATTTCAATTTATCAAAATCTATAATAACTTTATTGCAAATTTTTTTCGACTTTTCTTATAGACTAGATCTTCATTCGAGAGATAGAGTATGGTATATGTAGTGCACTCAGAAAAAGGTCTTGTTGACACAATCAAAATTTGGGTTATTATATGCACAATCACATTTTTTGTTCAGTCAACCAAAAATTTTGTTGGAATAGCCAAAATTTTGGTTGTCCCAACAAAATTTGGTTTTCCCAACAAAATTTTGGCTACCCCAACGAAATTTTTGATTGACTGAACAAAAAATGTGATTGTGCATATAATAACCAAATTTTGGTTGTGTCAACAAGATCTTTTTCTGAGTGTGCTTATACCACGACCGAGAGTTCAGAAGACAAAGACGAAGAGCTGGTTGTTCGTGAAAGGACCTCGATTCCAGACGTTGGATTATAAACAGAAATGATCGAAGAAGAGTTTTTGAAATTAGGAAACTCGGTTGGGCGACAGGAACCAACCAGGTTGCGGGGTTGCGGGTACGTCGAGAAAATAAAGCCAGGACGGTCGGAGAAAATTCTTTGTAAGGATGAGGGAAGAATGTAGAGAGAAAGATGTAGGAGAGGGGTGAACGTAATCCTCGGAGCTTCATTTGCACTCCCCTCTGTCCCTCTTCCCTCGTCCTCTGCAGCGGCCGGGCTCGCAACCTTCTTTATATTAAGGTTTATATTCAGCATTTTTGCGCCAGATTAAACGTAATGGCGGCGTCGTGTTACGGGGGTATAAAAACAAGCGATCCTACTTCGCGGCGGTCTCCTCCTCCTCGACTCTCTTCTTTGGTACGCAATAAAACGCGCGAGGGGTTCGTGTAAAATTAAAACCAGATCATTCTTGTACTCGGCTTTCATTTACACGCGGGTTACACGGGTTGTTTCAAGTTCACGCTTATACTTTTACGCCAGATTCGCAATCCTCCTAAAACACATATATATATATATACTACAGACCTATGTGAAATACAATTTTCTGGATGAATTATATAATATATGATCACAATTTTACGGATTTACTAAATTTATATGCAAAAATTAACTCCTTCGTCTTATAGTAACGAGCAAATTAATTAGGCACCATCATCTTTGAGGTATCGTCCTGCAATCCTTCTCAGACTCGTCCCTCGTTGCACCGCGTTGCATAAATAGAGCTATAGAGTAGTTGAGCTGTTGTTGCATGCGGAAGGTATATAGTATAACTGTGTGGTTATAAAGGGAATGAAGGCCTGTGTCTGTGCCTGTTGTAGTATTGGGTCGGGGATTAAATTAAAAATATAAGCGGGAACCTCTTCTTTTTTCCTCGAGATTAAAAAGTAAACGTTCCACGTAAAAGTTAATAGCCAACCGGCGGAAAATAAAACTCATTCGGAATAAAGATAGGAGCGAGACTTTTGTTATCCGGGGCGTACCCCTTTATTGTTCCGTCTTTTCCTCCGAAAAGAATCTCGAATAACTGCGCGTTCGCGAGCTCGATGTAGCGGCTATTCGAGTTATCGCCGCGTTTCAATTTTAGGAGAATAATAGGAGGAGTCGAAATCTCCGCGCATATATATATATATATATATAGTAGGTATATATATAAAAAACGGAGTTGGATACGGAGCCAACTTTTCGAGTGAATTTAGACGCTGTTTGTGGCTACGCAACTAGACATACGTATATAATATAAGGAGGAAATGAGAATTCCAATAAAAGAGGCGTACATATAGATAAAAATAGATTAATACTTACGTCACTTCCGGTTAAAATATTTCAGTAGCAGATTGACCAGTAATAACTAAAAGGACATTTTCATTGGTGTTCGTTGGCAAGTCGAGAAACGAAGTTGAGCCAGCGACTTCCTAAGAGGCTGTAATAGAGCTAAGGAATTAACATTTTACGGCGTCATTAGGGCTCTTAATTAATGTTGCGAAGCGAAGTACGGCGAGTGGCGGATGCATCGAACGAGTCGGTTCTTTTTTTTTTCTTCCCTAAGCTCGTGCCTCAATGCCTTTTTACTTTACCTTTTTTTACTTTCTTTTTCCCGCGATTATCAATCCACCGCTACTATACAGGTTTTCACTATGTTCGGTTTACCACATACGTCATAACTCATAATTGATGAATTATATTTGCGGGTTTGAAAATATCGAATCTTCGAAGGTCTTCGGTTCCTTTTACTTTTCAAATCTCTAAAAACTACTATACATGGTATACCTACATATTCAGCATTCCATGCTGAGGATGTATAAAAGAATTGAAGAAAAAACAGTCCAAATCGCATCACATATTTACAACCGCGGAGTAAGGGTTCAGTGTGCGTTGAAATATTGTGGGTATTGCGGTATTGCGGCAATTTCGTAGAGAATATAAAGCAATTTCATATCTAGAAACATAAATCTGAAATGGCAGAGAGCGTATAACCGTGACGTCAGTATTCGGCGTTGCATAGAGAGGCGTCTTAATCTTATTTTCTAACACATACCTTATGTGTGATCAAAAAATTTAGTTTCGATAGAAAAAATTTTATAAATATATACTTATATTGAATATACATATTATGTCTATATGAAACAGGTGAATGCTTTGTAATACAGAAGTGAAGTAAAATCGAGTTCCTATTCCCATCCCTAAGGACGCGGGGTAGTGTCGATCGTCCTCGTGTCGTTTGGTCCGTGTAAAACTCTGACGTAGTTGATGGTGTGGCAACGGTTGTTCAAGAAGTTTCTCAATCCACGATATCCGCGAAGCTTAGAATCCCGACGAAGCGAAGTATAAAGGCGCGAGGCAGGCAGTCGGGCGAGCTATTCCTTCCTATTGATTTTGTTACCAGCGACCAGGAAACGGTCGACTTTGCTTTATCGAGATATTCTGAACATCGAGAGGTGACGACGAGCTGTTTCCCTCTCCTATATATCTGTGCTATACTATACAGAGAGTTTTCTAGGCCGTGGGATTATGTTAATGTAATAAGGCATCATATGGCGCGATAATACATGGGAGTGGTTGCTGCACACTGGCTCACTGTTGCAGTGACGTTTAGCAATAAGGGCTCGACCGACGTAATAAGCTAGGGGATCTATTTATTCGACCGCTTTCAGTCAAGCTGTGGGATGGTGTACGAGTTACACCCCCTAGTATCCCTTGTTTGACAATAGGCAAGCGTTTGGGGTTTAAGCCTAGGTTTAGAAGAATTGTTCCCTTGTTTCGAGCAACATACATACTTCGTTAATGATTGGAAAAATTCAAATCCCAACGTCTTATTTGTTTTTATTATTTATTGTATTAAAAATTAACGTGAGTTCCAAATGTATGTAACAAAAAATAAAATATTTGTTAAATCAAGTTCTAGAATGGATGAAGGGGGCTTAAGGGTGTGGCGATCAATCTGATGGTGGTGAGCCACGATCCGCGAGCTTCGAGCTATGTATCCAGCAACAGCTATCAATCCATCGAGTTGCTCGGGCGGGGCGCTATACAAGGATTGTATATAGTAGTAGGTATCTACCTATATAAGAGGTTGGGGGGGGGGGGGGGGGGGGGGGGGGGTATGCCTTGGATGCGTGGTGGTCGTGAGGTAGAGAGGGTAAAGGAGGAATTGCGAAGGGCACTTAATCGAGGGTTTAACTGCGGCATCTGGCGAGTGGGGTGAGAAGGGTAGCCTGCGCTAAACACGCACTTACAGACTGTGGCTTGGCCCCTTGTGGGGTAGAGAGTGGGGAAACAAGGGGTGCAAGAAGAGACGGGGGATGAGAGCATTAGTATCAATTAGTAGACACGTAGAGGGAAAACGTCACTTTGACAACGACGCACCACGTCCACTTATCTCATTCGTTCGAAAGCACAAAGATCATATTATAAGGTCTCAGTTTACACCATGAAATCATATACCTACCTGTAAATTCACATTAGTAATAGTCAAGTACACGACTCCATGAAGTACCTGATCGAAGCATACGTCCTTGAGTAGAAATTGACGTCAGGCGAAGATCAGGCCCTGCACAGGCTTACTGACAGCCTGATAAGGCCCCGATTGAGAATGTTACGCTTTGTTCTAGAATCACCTGAACAGTAAGTAGCGCCTGATCATTGCCTGACCAGAGGCTTGTTGACGCCTTGTTGACGGATGCCTGATGATGACCTGGTCAGGGCCACGTCCGGTGTGCTCTATTAGGCATGCCTGAGTTCAACCTTACCAGGGCCTGTGGAACGTCAGGCTAGCCTTATCAAATTTCTACTCGGGGATCATCGAAGCAATTTGATCTGATCAATGCGATATGATCACTGCCAAAGATGGTTACGTGTTTCTGATCCCAACCCATTTTTACGATCAGAAATAAGGCGAAGGATAAGACGTGAGTCTTGATGACTGACTCCTGTATCAATTGGATGCGATGATAAGTAGTAAAACTGAAGAGAGTAGAACAGAACCACCCCGGTGTTAATCTGGTTTGAATTTGGCGTTAAAACGAATGGGTAAATTACCTTATAACGGGCTATAAATCAGTTTAATACGAGTTTATATTATGCAGATAATTATGTATATATTCAACGTTGTGCACGTACGCTACTTGCCGTTTGCAAACTTATCTGTGTTTGCGTTATTGTTGCCTGCAACCGTTTGTTTGCAAACGAAGGTGCTGCCTGCATGCTGCCCATTTCTGAGTATATATATGTAATATACGCATACATATACGGGTTAAGGATGCAAACGTATGTATGAAGTAGCAAGTTCGTGTATACACATCGGTATATAGATTGGCATAAGTGTGTGTTCACCTCGAAGTGAACAAGATATCCTCCGGCAGTGTATCAACATTATATTTTAGCTGGGATTTAGCCGAGCTTTATCGCAAGGCGCGTTTATAAATACCAACTTTATGGTAATAAATCAGCAAGGATGTAGCCAGCTTAATATTGTTGCCAGCCAGAGTGAAAATACCTAAATCTTTCTTACGTGAACTTCTACCGTATTTATATCTCTATATAAGTTACCCATATATACCTACATATAATCATATATAGGTATATAACGTCAGACGACCTGAATCAGACGAAACGACGTCGCGACGCTGAAATCACCAGTTTCTTCGCCAAACTGTCACCACTTCTTTAGTAATTCAATGGACGTTGCTTTCCATAAAGATTTATACACCTTATTGCACGTAAAGAAAAGAGATCAATCATCAATGTTATTTCCGTATATGAACTCGAGTCAAAATGATAGGTCAGTGAATAGTAGATAAGTTCCTTAGAGGTTTCCTAGATTTTCAAAGTCCCAGGACCCAGACGCAGCCATCGGAAGTAGTAAAAGGGCTTGATTCGACTTCGAGTGTGACCGGAAAGGGCTTCGAGGGTAGCTGGATGTGGGGTTCGGGGCGTTTCCTGTTGGTTTCCCTGGATCCTGGAACGGGGAAGTTGGGCGGGGCATCCCCTCTGCGAGAAACAACTTCCTCTCTTGTACACCTCGTCTTTGTGTGCGGGCTATATCCAAGCTCATGTTTCACTGTGTACCTCGATTACACATAGAAAATATCTACGATGTTATACCTACCTGCATCTACGTATGTATACGTATATCTTTCACTTTGTTATACAGAGGTGGGATTAATACCCGAGAGTTGGGACATGGAGTAGACTGGTTTCTCCTCTAGTATAGCTAGGGACCAGCCAAAGACCAGCCACCAGATACCAAGTACTGGGCAATGGACGAGGCATCTTTCACAGTCTGTTTAAAGCTGTTATTTATGCCCTAGCACAGGGAACAAACAGGAGCTAATTCATGGTGTGAATGTCTATTATTTTCGCCAGGGTAAACGTGTCCTTTAAACCTCTTGATATACTTATTATCCGCACGTGTGTACTTTCAAAGAAAAAAATCTTCCGATGTGTCTTTCGTTTGAGTAGATTGTTCATTTCCACTCCAAATGTGTTCCATCATAGTTGTACAATCTATACGTACAATAAGTGCAATGAAACGCAAAAAGAAAAAGGATGGAAAAGTCAAGTCGAGCAAGACTCGCATAAGGTTGGTTAACGGAAATTGCGTATAAATTGGCTAATTAAATGTCGTCAAATTGGTGGTAGAAATGAACCAACCATGCGCCCTGTTTCAACGCTCTCGTTTCACCTCACCGACTGAGTAGATATTATTATTTAACGGGCTTTAAATTAGGCAGTCAAATAATTGTAGCTCCGTGCCTACCGAGTTTAATGACGGAAATGTTGGTGTATATAAGCAGTTATAGAGTTGTACCGGGAAACCGAACCCAGACTAACCCAATTCAAACTTATACACCTATATCCTTCTATTGTATAAGCTATATATACCTACGTATACATATATGTATGTATTCTAAAGGAACACAGCAGCACTGAGAACAGTTTATTGGCTTGGCAGCCGCCTACGGTTACGATGCCACTAATTACCCTAATTCATTCATGACTCTCTTGGGGTGGACCAGTTTCTCCTGATTTTCAAAGTGCATAAGGGATTTGGTAAAAATTTTTATAATCATCAACGAGACATGAGGTCAGGTATACATACGTTGTTGAGTTTGCACTAGCTAGCTACTAGGTCGACTATACTTCAGCGCACTGCAGGAATGAAAAAAAAAAAAAAAAAAAAATGGTGAGGGGTGAAAAGAGGAGAACGGTTGCGGCACCCGTTGGCAATAAATAAGGAAGGAAGCGGGCAATAATAATGTGGCAAATGGCGTTAAATATGGTGGATAAAGAGAGAGAAAGAGAAAGATAAAGGGAGAGGTAGAAAGAGAGAATAGACTGCTAGTGTTAGTTCTCCAGTTATATGAGTTGTGAGTTGTGACGGGCCTAAGAGGTGGGGAGGGTCTGGACCAGCCCAACTCTCCACCAAATACTCGGGACTTTACTGATTTTGGCTTCATACCGACAATGAGTGAGATAGATATATTTATGCTAAGGGTGTGCCATTAATGACAACGTATTGCCATGTAATTTATGTTAATAAGGGTTCGTGGTCCTTCGGTTTTCAACCAAATTTGAGTTTTTGCTTTCTACACATGTGTACCCTGCGTATATTAGTATAATATGGTACCTACTATAAATCGCGATACAGTTTACGAATTTTTAATTACCTAAATCGAAATCATTTCATTCCCTGCGCTATTCCGCACTCACTGAACTTCACATGCTTCGTTCTTTTCTGTCAAAATTTCGTAGATATCAAAAATTCTTGATAAAATATCAGCTGCAGAGTTTAGAAATGAAACGTAAGATTGGCACCAGTTTTAAAACGTATAGTTTGATAACTGGTCAACCGGTTTCGTCAAAATTTACAGTGAAATCGCGTTTTACTATATAAGCAGCTTATATTATCTCGTTGCATAATTTTCTGTCGAGTCATATAAACTGTTCCCACTTTCTCGGGACATGTTTCTCAACTATTTTGAAGAATAAATTTAGAACTTCAAATTTCATACACAGACGC
The DNA here is from genome assembly GCA_943736025.1 of Tenthredo mesomela. Taxonomy (NCBI): domain Eukaryota; kingdom Metazoa; phylum Arthropoda; class Insecta; order Hymenoptera; family Tenthredinidae; genus Tenthredo; species Tenthredo mesomela. The sequence goes on from OX031013.1 coordinate 10,687,251, forward strand.
AAAAAAAAAAAAAAAAAAATATATAAAAAATTCAAAGTTTTGATCATATCAAACTTTCCGGATTTCACATAACTACACAGAAAGAAAGGTTGACTTGATTCAAGATAATTTTGCGGTCCAAAAATGAAGACCGAAATTTTCTCGGATCAAATAAAAATTTCGGTCTTCATTTTTGGACCGCAAAGTTATCTTGAATCAAGAATAATTTTCTTGGCTCAAGTTAACCTTTTTTTCTGTGTGTATGCAGATATTTTCATAAGCCCTTGCACGCGTCTACGTGTATATATACTATACATATACCTATAACTATGGTATAGCAGCTATAAGTAGGTGCAATATAACGCTTGACTGCACCGACGATCGTGGTGCACAAGACTGTATAAAAGTGAACAACATCGCACGCACACCAACGACGAGGATGTCTAGATATGAGTTAAATCGTCGGAGATGAGGCAGCTGTATACTGGTTCACCTATAGAGCTCTCGGGGTTCCATTGTCAGCGTCACGTATATTGCCATTGCCATTGCCAGGTCAGCTTCACCTCGGCTGGTTCTTGCCCGAGGTTGAGGGACAGTGAACGACACCCTTACACCACCCTTCGGGTATAGCGGCCCACTTCGTCCCTGATGCAGTGTTTGCTTTGTATTGACTCCCGTAGCTATACGTCCCGAGCAAATAAGAGGGATATGGAGCATGTTAAATAGCCCTAATCCTCACTATATATGATTAACCAACGTCAAAAGGCGTACCGTTCTGTACGTACGACGTGCAGTTGCAGTCAGTCATAGATATACATTCATATATATATCCCCGTCCTTCTATACTCACACTTGTATCAAGTATACGTATTTACTCAGTCACGAATACTTCTTTAAGGGTATATAAGCACAATACGATTTAACAGTTGCAACGCCGACCCAGTCGAGGACAATGAAAAATTTTATCATATTCAAACACGAGCCGTTTGCGAACTGTTAAAGTTTTTGAGATGACTTTCTGACAGCGGGGGATGCCACATTTTTTGCATATCTATGTCATAGGATATATAGGTAATATATGTGTGTATGTAGGTATCTATCGTGCATTGAAGAATTTTGTGCAATTATATGAAAACAATATTGTTTCGAATTTTTTGAGAATCAAGTAGCGGAAGTTTTTCTCGTTTGAAGATGATTAATTGTGAATATAGGAGAGCTGGACCGACAGATTGGTGGGGACAAAGGATTTGACGAGAATTGTGGGTAATACAAGTTTAGGTGGCATAAGGAGGTTGTTTTATTAGTTTGCCTAGTGTAATGAATTGATACCTATATGTTTACCAGCGTGTAATAACTGAGGCACGCGACAGATGGCAACGCGATACCCGGGCCAATATTACGACTCAATCAGCCCTCATCGATCACACCATATATTACATTATTACTATACGCACTCCGCGATATTACCGACTCTAATATACAACGGTAACCACGCCGTGAAACATATTGTGCCATTATAATTAGTTTGATAAAGATAGCACAGGTACACATATACGTACATATATACATATGTCTGTCTCTCGCGGCGTTTGACCTATTAAATACCGCATCTGACCGTGGTCTGACTTACAGTTTGAAAAATGTTGTGTGAACGATTCTGAGTAAATTCTGTAAATTTTTTAATTTATATGAACTAGATGCATATTTGCTAAAGTTTTAATACACGTTTCATTTCTGATTAGTCACTGATTGGAAAGTGAATCAAAAGAAATGTAATAGCTACTATGGTAATAAAATATTGTTGCTTTCAGGGATCTGAGATGATCGCAGCTGTTTCAGTTGTTTTTTTTTTTTTAATTTGAATTCGAACAAAAATGAACCAACAATAAGGAATACTGAGTCTTCATAGATATGGAAATTTGCGGTTGATTTTTTGTATACTTAACATTTTTTCGCTCCAAAATAAAGAAACGGAAGTAAAATTTGCCAGGAGCGAAAACCAGTTAATCACTTGGAAGGTTTCAAAGGAAAAGGCAGTCTATAGAAACTGGACAAATTCCAATTCAATTGCTAATATATTCCGCTCTTTCAACGTCAAGTTGATTAATGGTGTTCAGTGGACTCGGCAGTGATCGTGACAGATAAGTACCTCGGCAAGCCTAAGTTGGAAATTGAAGTCTATCGAAAATTATAAACCGAAGAAAATCGTATTCGAAGGAATAATCAGTTCCTGGTTCACAGTTTGAATTCGTGGCCTTTTCTCGCAATATGAGAAGATATACGTAGGAGAATATAGAGTGGCGGAAATTGGGCCTGCGGGTCAGGAAGTACTTGCCAATTAGGAAAGGAATAATAAAAACGTCTGTGAGGTAACGGCGACAGCAAACAAGGTACCTTTAGGACCTTGACTGATCTCTGAATCTGAGTTATTCGACGCGACATCCGAGCGACAACAGTGTTAAGCTAAAACCTGGAAGGCTATTAGATGATCAACGCTTCTTGGTGCAGGCGATGAACGCGAGAAGATAACAAACGACGAGCGATAAAACGTCAAATGGTGAGAAAGACGAGAACCAGAATCACAGTCGGAGTCTGAATCAGGAGGGTAGAAAGAGGAATCAAGAAAGCAAACCGAGATTGGGAGGAAGAGGAAGAAGAAGAAGAAGAAGAAGTAGACGAAGAAGACGAAGAAGACAAGGAATAGGTATGAGACACGAGAAAGGGAGACTAAAATGTACCGCGAAGAGACGACCAGAAGTAAAAGTCTCCTCAACTCCGAGAAGAGACCCTCTTTCTCCCTCGTATAATATCGCGCACCGTTTTCTCCGACCCTCAACCCTGCCGGTTGAGAATGGCGGAAAACTCTGCGCTCCATTGGTTGATGCCCCCCTTAGCTCTCCTAAAGACAAATCGAGGCAATCATACGAGATTCTGAATAACAAAAGTATCCGCGACCGAGCGAGGGAGGCTAGCTGAGGTAAGGAGGAAGGGAACTGGGACTCTGTTTACAGGAGCAAACTGCAGACACTGTTAGCGAGAATCCACGACACCTGCGTCCCGAAGGAGCAACACTAGGATGAAAATCAGGAAGAATCGTCTATGTACATTGTACATGCACATGTATTTTCATACTGAGGGACGTGTGGGTACTACAATACGTCATTGATATTCACATCGCGTTCATGTTTCCATCCTATTTCAAGCTTTCACCGTTTGGTTTATCTTATAGGTATAGGTACCTACCTAGATGCTGTTTCCCCTAAAACGACCGGGGCGAAAATAAATTAAGTTGTTTTTTTCGTATCATATTAAGCGGAAGAAATAATACTCTTGACAAACCGCTAGGTTACTGCGTGCGATTTCATCGATTTCGATCGACGGTTTTTGGTTTCTCATATATAATGGTAAAAGTTTTGTGTTTAGTTAAGAATAAGAGAATCTGAGTCGCAGTTTATAGATTGGTAGATCGTATACTCAATGCTACAACTTACAAAGAATTTCGAAGCAACGTAATCTAAATTATTTGAAATAATATTTCAAAAGCTTACGATGTAAACCGATGTGATATCATTCATTTAAATTCCTCAAATAGATCTTGGAAGATATCTAATAATCCCGAGGAAAACACGAATCCTAAATAATTCCCGTCATTCGTCCCGTATACTTCATCCCTTATTCACATTAACCATTTTCTATATAATTTGTTAGCCCTAATTATATGGATTACGTTTAGCTAACATTTATCACTTACCTTATATTGAGATTTATACCCTTATTAATGTTATACCATCATTAAATACCAGGGCGTATAGTACTCAAATTATTATAGACTATCTGTTACCTATATAAGTTATAACCGCATATGAACTTCGAAGTGAATTCAGAATCTTTGAAATCTGCAAGAAAATCTCAAGGTGTTAATAATAAAAAGAACACTCATGGTTTCTACAGTCAATCATACAAAATGTGATAAAGTAATTTTTGATCTATAATAACCTTTATATAGAACGAGTCAGATTCTTTTGAAAAAAAAAACAATTTCCGAACGTGCCTTTGGCGTGAAATGTCGAGTTGTCTCATAATGGATAAAGAATAATAAGATTTCGTCGTGGAAGCGTTTACCCAACCCACCAAAACCCTGGATATACTGTAGTCGGTTGTACTACTGTATAAGATCAGGTGCAACGTACCTTCGCCACCCTCAACGGTCTCAGCATGCAGCCGTGCTTTGTCGGTGTAGCATTTCCCGCTGTGTCCTGTACTGTATGGCCTGGCCTGGCTCATTCACAAATACGTTTCTACGTTCATTCATGATTTCGGACAAGGCTTGGTTGTGGCTACGCGGCCCTATATCGTCGCACATGAATAGTAGTCTCGGCGTGGCGATCTCCGGAAGTCGAAATGAATGATTTTCATGAAATTTATCGACATTATGGAGTAGGTTGGTGCAGGTATAACAGCGAGAAGAAAATTCAACGATTTGATATGCAGAAAAAATGAAAATTAAGGTAACGTCCGAAAAGCGACGTGTATTTCTGACAATAACCAGACTCGCATGGCATGGTTGCACATATAACGAGACAACGAATGGGACGCGCGCCCATCGGAATATTAAAATAATCCGTGATTACTTTAATAAATCTTTCCCGCTGTTCCTATCCCCTTCTCCCACCCGTTTGCCTCTTCGCCCCCTGGCTTTTCCTCTTACTCCACCTTCAGGCACCGTCATCTCTCTCTCGAGTCACAGATGTGACTGTACCCCTAATGAGCGCGCTATTTTTCACGAGTATTTTTATCCCGTTTATTGGGCGCTCGCTTCACAAACTGTCGGCTGGATATTAATCATCCAGCTCTTACGACTTGCCTTTTATTTCTTCCAAGGAGAGAATTGCGCCGCTGCAGAGGGGTGTGTGCCCGCGCGTTGCTCAGCGCCGTTCAACGGATCAAGAAGGGAGGCTCCTGCTGCTGCTGCTGCTGCTACTACTGCTGCTGCCCTGGCTTGACTTCGTTATTGTTATTAAACCGGGTCCGCGATGGCATAGGTAAGGTATATCTCTACCTATACGTTCTTATATACCAACGAAATCTTTATTTCGGACGTTTCTATCCTCCAATTCTTTCAACTTTTTTCTTTTCTTTGCAATTAGTCTAATTTTTTTTCTTCTTCAAATCAGATTTGATAACATGATCGTGTGATGAAAAGTTGAAAACTTGGTGGCTCATGGACGTAAAGAAAAAAAAGAAGAAGAAGAAAAAAAAAAAAAAAACAGAAAATAAATAAGAATCTGGAAGGACGAAGAGAAAGAGAACGAATGCCATGCGCGGGGACATTTGGTCTCCGACCAACTTGTACAGTGAATGGCATTCTTGACTTCTTTGACTGACTTATGTAGCGACCTGTGAAAGTAGAATAGTATTTCCGGTGCGGGCGTGGCGGTTGCAGGGTGGCTAACAAAGGGATTAAACGGAGATTTAAGCCGAAACTTTCATTCAGGTTCGCCATTAGCCTATTCGGCGATGGGTTTCTCCGGGGTCTCTCCATAGCCCCGGCGCTCTTTTGATATACCCCGTATAAGTATATACCTAGATACACGCATACGTATAACATAATACGCGATTCGCTTCAAAGCTACCTGAAGATTAAAGGACAAAAAAAAAAAAAAAAAAAATAAATAAATAGCAAAAAGATGAAAAATAAAAAATCAAAATGTATAAAATTTTTAAACCCGCCATATGTGTATCAGAAGAGAAAAATTCTCTTATATTATAGATTGCTCAGTAATATAACAGCATCCTTTATATATCTCTGTACCATCATAAGATACATCCCGAAACATGTCACCCTTATTATTATAAGAAAGAATAACATAAGGAGAGAACGACGCGCTTACGCACCTGTAAATTTCACCGTACTTGTATAGGGTGTATACGTCAGTTTGTACGTACTACGTTGGCTTTTCCAATGCCAGTTTTGTTTGTTGAGACAACAGCCGAGAGCCAAGTGCCAGACAGCTTGTCTGGTGTGGGTGCAAAGAGGACGCTTGTGACTCGTGACGTCACTTGGATCTGTTTATAAAATAAATAGAGACATCCAGTGATCTAGCCCTAAGAAGCCTGATTGCTGTCGTCGATAAAGAAAATAACAAGAGCGTTAGGTAGTAGGTATATGAGAAAAAAAAAAAAGGAAAAAAGAAGCAATAAAAAATAAAAATAAAAAATAAAAAAATAAAAAACGGAACAGGGAAGAAAAATGGTTAGAAAAAAGTGCGGAGAAAATATAAGAGGAAGTATAGGGAAAGACTCGGTTCTGTTTTTTTTTTTTTCTTCCTTTTTCCTTACGCCTCTTTGGAGAGTTTTATTTTGTTTCATTTTTTTATACCGTTTTTTTTTTTTTTTTTTTTTTTTTTTTTCCAACTAAAAAATCCGCCTTCAAATCTGGAGGAAATATTACGTTTCTCGCGAGCAACATATATCTACCACAGCTATATCACTTACTTGTCAACGGAAAGTCTTTTCCTTCCGCCTGCAGCACAACCATAAGGGAACCAAATATTTCTATATCTACCCTACTGCCTTTCATAGATATTTTTGTCGCAGTTCTTATACAAAGCTAATAGATATGTTCGATGGTATCGCAGAGAGCTACGATTTTGCAGATTTTTCATAATTTTTTTTTTTTTTTTCAAATTGGAGTGAAAATAAAACAAGTGAAGCGTTTATTCTCTCGTTGTTAGAACTGTGAAGATAATCTAACGTTTTAATGTTCTAGCGCATTAGAGAATCGACCGTGGCACGTACCAACGACGACGCCTGGAACATCCAGGCTCGTAAAATCACGTGGTCCGTCTGCTTTATTGCTCTGGCTCCAATAAAATTCCCAATAATAATGTCGAATGTTTTCCGATGCACCATATTTGATTTAGTGTCGGCCATTTTGTGATCACATATCTGCGTCGTAAATCTCGCCACAGTGGCGCCACCGCATAAAAATATCAAACGTCGATGTGACTCGCCCCCGGCCTCTTCCATCTCACCCCTATTTTCTGTCCCAAAGTGAAGAATTACTCCAGTTATACCAGGCTATACCTATACATGTACGTTTCCTGCCACTATGTGGACAGATATAGCTACCTGACTTTGCCAATTCGTTATAATTGAAGCCTCCGACCTCGCGGTGCAAGAGACAGAAAAATCTATTCGAATTTCTAATTTATGCGAGTGTTTTTCCACTCCGATAAAAATTGTAGAAAAAAAAAAAAAAAAAAAAAAAAAAAAAAAAAAAAAAAAAAAAAAAAGAGACAATGAAAATTTACACCAATTTATTACAACGGTTTGTAAAAATTTGAACGCCTTGTATTCGGCGTTACGTGAAGAGGTCAATCGATCCTTTCGCGGTTGTAAGAGACGACGCGGTCGGATATAAGGCACCATGGGAGAAGTCATCTCCGAGTAAAGCTGGGCGTTGGGGAGTGCGGGCGGCGTCAAGAGCTCTGATTTATTTGTTGGTATCTGCAGCCGTTGGTATTTCTTCGTTCAGTTATATTTTTCAACAGCGATTTCTTACCCTGCCAAAACCCCGCAACCACATATATATATATAAATATATATATATGTATAGTAGTCTACCATCTCACCATATAACACCAATATCTCTCACTCACCCCCATACAGCATATATATCGCAAGGGATGTAATCCGAGACAATTTTTAGGCCCGAAACAAAAACAAAAAAAAAAAGTGGAAACTTTGGTCAAACTTAATTTTTCCATTGGCTAAACTTCATCCTGCTGTTCTCGAGTTCATATCTTTTCATCCCTCCTGCGATTTCATCCACGGTGGTTCATGTAACTGTAGTAAAATGAACGATATGACCATGCGAGATTTCTTCGCACCCCCCCAAAAAAAAAAAAGCGGACGATTTTTCTTCTCGTATTTTCTGAGGGTAACGTGGGGGTAATATTTGCGTTTCTTTTTTACTAAGATCCTCGCAGTATTTCGCGGAAATAAACTGAAACGAATTGCGTGCGGAGGTTCGAAGTTGGGTTGGTGAAGGAACCCCGCGGTAGAAACGTAGAGGAAACTGAGAGAGTCGTGAGGTCTGGGAGTCGGGATGAGGCAGTATATCGTAGTTATTGTCCATTACGAGGCGCGCCACGGCCATCCATGCCACAGACTTACTTTATGATATTGCTGCCCGCTTCCTCTGCTCCTACACCCCCTTAGCAATCCCCGCCCCCGCGCCTTACCACCTTTAGCTCTTCTTATTTTCAGTTCCGTTATCCGCGAGGCAACATCCGGCGACGAAATCTTGTTTCTAACCCAATGCAGCATCTCCTCTGGGCCAAAAAATGAGCTCAGAATTAATTCGCGAAAGGAGAATTGTTATACAGTTTTTTATTCAATAATCATTATCTTTCATTATAACTTATACTTTGGACTATAAATAATGTAGGTACATCAAAAAAAGGGTTTCCTTGGATAAAAAGGCTCCGCATGGTCGCTGGTATACAATTTATTTATTATAGTGAGTTCCAGTTTAATAAATTGAGAAGTCCCATTCCGCTGAGTAGTCAGAAACGGTTGTAAGGCAATAAATGCATCGGGTATCACTCGATAAATTATGACGTGTGGGTGAACGGGAGGATATTATATGGCGAGGCGTCACTACGGGGTAAAACGAGGTGTAGGTATAGGGTGTGTAGCTGTAGCTGTAGCTGTAGGGGTCTAGAGGGTTTGAAGCGTTGGAATAACGCGGAATACTGGACGGGTAGCAATGGGATGGGTCTCGTGGCGCGGCCAGAGTAACGACCAATTAGATAACAAACGTCAAACAGTAAAACCCGTCATGTTTATACCGAGGGGGATAAAACCCAACATCTATTCGTTCTCTGCTTCTGCGCTGATGCTGGTAGTGGTGCTGGTGCACTGTATACCGTTTTCAAATAGCGTGGAGCGAGAAGAGTACCGCCAAAAAAGAGAAGAGAAGACTAAAGGGAGAGAGAGTAAGGCTATAAAGTAACAACTATAGCTACAGAACACTCCACAGTCGATCTGTGAGGGTATATATATCTATAGGTATATCATATATGTTACCAACCCACTTAGAAGTACCAGATCTTCCATTTTCTATCTTCCATTCTCTTTATTCATTCGTATTACATACATACATAGAGACACGAAGATGAATAGATAGCTACAAAACGATAAGCGATATGTATATAGGTACAGAGTTTGCTTATCGGTTACGCGAATATCATTCTAGACCATATTATACAAATGGAAATTACGACATTGATGATAATATGATTGTGAGTGAATGTAATTGTGGAGAGGGTAAATTAGAAGTATAATATCGGATAATATTAGGGTATGAATTACCTCGTGAGAGTAATATACCAACTCTTCTACTCAGGGTAGTTACTGTTTGGAAATTAATCACGTTTTGGGAACACTGTGCAAAGGCACGGAAATATTTCTTATTATGAGTCAATAAAAAAAATCATACCCTATGTGCTACAGGATCCTTATTGGCTGGGTGCACGAAAATACTAATAGTATTTAATTATCAGTGTGTAACATATTCATGCATATACTGTCAGCGCCATCTAAAATCATGCTCAACATTTTTCCATGCTTATAGTATACACAATACACACTTATTTTTAAAGTAGTATATGTGCGTGCACCCAGCCAATTCTCTTTTTTGCAACGGGATTTCACAGAATTAGAGATTCGTTTGAAAAATTTTATCAAGAATCATTCTAACGTCCGGCTATAAGGTTTCTAATACTATAAACAGGAGTGTTCAATTTCATGTACCGATGTAGAACGATATATATAGGTATAAAACGTGTGTGTGTGTGTGTGTGTATAGGTACAGACGCGTCCCCGAAGAGCATCCCCCCGTCTATAGATCATAGGGCGATTCCCCTGCTGACTTGTTATTAAATTAATCCTTCGTTTAGCCAAATTGATGCATTGATATCACAGAGCACTCGTAACTCAAAACCCCTGGTATGCTCCCCACGCACTTCGATACGAAATGTATACATATAGATCCATGTATACATACATACTATACATACGTATAGATATATAGATAGAAAATACGTACATATATGTATATATGTAATGTATATAGGCTCTACCAAATGAACGGAGGGTTTTACATGCGAATCCGTGACGCCCCGTTTGCCGACTCTTTTGCTGTTTATTATAATGTGATTGTTTAACATTTTGCTAAATAAACCCAGTATACCTACCCAGTGTGATTTATTGCTTCGATGTTTTTAATCGCAGCATCACGATGACGTCATTAAGATAAATGCTCGCCTGTTTCTGGCGCTCGCGGAAGCTACTGGTATATACTATATATACGTATATATATATATATATATACATAATACCTCGCTTCGTGCATTCGATATGATTTGTACTTTCATTAACGGATTACGTTTTAACTTTCAGATTAATGAGACCGGGGTGCCGAATGGACGGCCTTGTTTATCAGCTGAATCAGAATTGCGATAATTAAACGAAGCGTTAAAACCATAACCGAAATAATAATTAGCGAATGTAGTATCGCATGAAATAATTATTATTCTATCGTAGACTGCACACTTAATCAATGTCAGATATATATGAAAAATATACTTTGCTATATGCGGATACTGCATAATGTAATTTTTAATATAATGATCACTTTTTTCTTGACTATCTTGCGGATGAAAATTGGTGGGAATTTTCTTGAGTTGCATGATACGTATAATAGTTACGGTTCATTCGGTCACGTAAATGGTCAGCGGATATCAAGATTATCCGAGTGGCTGCCTCCGCAAACCGGACCTCGTTTATTGAAAGCATCCATTCTTCGGAATTCAATTGCTCGAAGTCGTATAGTCGTCGACGTAGAAATTCGTTGGTGGTCTTAGAGCCGACTCCGCAACGGGCACCCTTCGTCGCCCAATCTAATCAGGAACATCTTTGAAAAGGTTGTCTCCGTGGCTAGCCGAGTTAGAGGATGTTAGAGGGGAATCCAAAGTTCTTAGGGAAGACACAACCGCACCTAAACCGTAAGGGGATGATGCGATGGGACAAAAACACTCTTCAACTTTTTGCATGGATTTTTATATCCGCGGAAGCTGCGCGCAGGATCGTAGATAAAACAAGATTGATAACTGAAGAAATTACATTCGATTTTACGATTACTATTCATTTTTTTTCTTTCATTATTTCATTTTTTTAAAACTATATGCATATTGCATATTAGAGTGAAATTGAAGGTGAAAGATTTGTAATGAAATTTTTTTTAGGAATAATTTCTCGTGTATATAAACGCGGCTATATATTATGTTTAAAGTTTTCCCAGGGTGGACAAGCGCGCAAGATAAATTGAGAACTCGAATGACCCTCTTGGAGGCATCAGCGTCTGACAAACTGGCCACAAGGCCGTCTTCCATTCTCTGTCTCGCCACATTATCTGACCACTGCGGACAGCCTGGTCATCCGTATCACGAACGGGGGCGAGAAGACCGTCGACTACCTCGACTACCCAACTTCGACAAAATTGTTTTCTACCCGTACAATATACACCCTACTACCGGTCAATGACCTTTGTTTTCGGCATCGGCGAAGGACGAGAGAAAGAAAATGAAGAAAGTAATTATAAGGATCGATTGGGAGGGTAAGTTATCCGGGTGCAGAATTTGTTCGAGAAGAAAATCACTCATCAATCATAGTGTACATATTCTATACATGATGAAGATCTGCTCCTGAACTCATCACAATAATATGAATTAATAACATATTAAAAAAAAAAAAAAAAAAAGAAGTGAATCCTTTGCGTCTCTTTCGTCGATATTTCAATTAGCTTCCAAAATTTGACTCACGTTTCAAACGTTAAACCACTGGGGGTAATCGACGTATGTAATATTATGTTGGTAACAAAATGGTGCCCAGTACCGAGGCAGACTCGAAGAGCTCGCGTAGGGAAGTTACGAAGCCAGGGTACCGCGGGAGTGAAGTAGTTAGTAACGCAATGGAGTGAGGACGGTCCTTTTGCGTGGTACGGTGGGTGGGCTCACGGCCGGCTATGATAACGTATAAAGTAATTAAGGACATCGGGCGACACCGGGCGCCGAGCCGGAGGGAAATGTGAGAGGGGTGTCAGGCAGGTTGGGGAATGCGACATTTACATAGTAATTAAATCGCGGTACGAAGCGCGGGCCCATCCACCCGCGTTCGTCCGCTCCAGCGGCCCAGATACAGGCACAACCTCCAGCTCCAGTTCCAGAGTCATTACAGACGCATTAGATTGCGGTAAGCACTTGTTTATGGGGGGGAAGGAGGGCGCCTTACCAACTCTGTACAGCTCAACCCCATCTCAAGCTCACATTTCCGGCAGTGTTATAACCGAGGCTTCATCCTTCTGTTTCTGGTGAACCATGGATACGAAAAAGTACAATTTGTTCATCAAGAAGATCCGAAGATATGTATATTTTTCACACGCGAAAACTCGGAGGCTTTATCTTCAAGTTACCTCTCATTGAAAGTAACTGTCGCAATTTTATGCAGCGATAAAACAGAATCTTGTAAAAGTTTTATTCTGTGATGATGCATGGATTCGAAAATAGTGATGAAGCCATGGTCTGAGTTCTTTTGACCATGAAAGAGGGTCAAAGATTCACGCAAGTATACTGATATGCGGATTCTCCACTGCAGATTACCGTCATAGTTGTCTCATAATTTCATTAGTACTACTAGTCAATGAGAAATTTTCAGAGATACGAGGTATCATCCCCCTAAATTGTTTAGAGTCACAATCGAGCCGCTCATAACAAAAATAGCGAAGTTTCAAGGCGAAAAGTTTCGACGTGTTAACGTTATTTTCTATAAATTATCGGTCCAGTAATTCAATTTTTCACAAACTATACATCTGAAGCCAGTTTTAGTGAAATAACTCTTCACTCGATGAGCCAATTCCACCAAAATTTCGTGCAAATCTTCTAAAAAAATGATTATACAGATAGCATTGATCGAGAATCAGTCATGTAACAAATAACAAAATATGGGATGGCTGTAACATAGTTTTTAGAAAAGTTGTACATTTTTTTAAATGCAGATGTCCTTTTATTGCTAATGACACAGATTGCTTCCAGCAGGAATTAGTCAAAATTTGTGCATCACTGCAGTAAGTGTAAGTAAATGTGCATTGTTCAAATCCTAGAAGAGTTCTGTTCTTGAGGATCAATTGAGTTTCTAAGGTGCAGACGTATATGTACATGCGGCGTAGGTACATATATCTAAAGACTGAAAAGCTTTGTTAGAGAATATTCGTTCTAGTGGTGAAGGGAGTGCTTGCAGAGAAGGGCGTAAGGTGGTTTTGGATGTGACGCGAAATCCTGGCTCTTACTTTGAATACCGCATTGACTAACTTATCTAATCTAATTTAAATGCCAACGAGGGGCGCACCTCGCGTTTACAGCTTACTCTTCAGGCGAGTCGAACGAGAGATAGAGAGAGATAAACCCCAGGGAGAGCAAGGAAGAGAGCGATAGAGGGAGGGGCGGACAAACCGCTGTGCAACGCGCCAAATTGAGTGCTGAATCCGGGATTACATCGCGGCCGCTTCGAAGCCGACGAGGGCGTCGCGGGTGGGGCAAAACACTACCTAGGGGAGATTCGCGGCCTTTCTCGACGTGGCCATCTTCGTCGCCAGGGCACGACGTCGCCACCGATTTTTTTTCACACTTATTACACACGGTATCATATTTTTTTTTTTCATGAACTGCGTGTAATCGCATTGAAAAAAGGTTTTACGAAGGACCAATTCATCTGAAAATAGATTTTTGAAAAGTAGATTTTTCAGTATATATTCAGGTTAAAATCAGGACTTGTGATCCGATCACTCTCTAAATTTTTTGGAGTGAAAAATTCACTCTTTGTCTTTGGAGTTGCGCGATTTTCAATCCAAGAAAGTGAAAATTCACTCTGCTTGGAATGAAATTCAACTCCTTCAGAGTGAAATTTCACTCTTTTTTTCTCGGAGTTGCAGGATTTTCACTCCAAAAAAATTAAGAGAGCACAGTTCACTATCCAATGAAAGTGGAAGCAGAAAGAACTGAGAGGAACCACTGTTTCGATTTCTTTTTTTTTCATCTCTTTCAAATGTTTGGAAAGCTTTATCAGATGAACAAACTACTTGACAAACAATTTCCAGACATAGTATACTGCTCGACTGATATTGCTCCTTTTTTAAAACTACTCTGGGGTTTGAAAATTCTTTCGGATTTAAAATTTTAGAATAAAACGACGACGGGGTATAAGAATAAAGTAGAAACGGAGCTGTGATCCAGATCCAGAGGGCTGCGGAGTGTAGGCGGGTAGGTATATAAGGATCTCGGTAACCGGCGTCCCACGCTAATTAATTGCATGATTAAACAGACTGAACAAGGCTGCCGGTTGCCTCGTATAATATCTCATTGGATTACAATGCGAACCGGGGTAGATAATCTTTAGCCCTTGTCTCCCGCAGCGGGGAGAACTCGTCGCCGAAGGGTATACAGGAGATTCGTCGAGGACTGAAACTGTATATTTCTACATACATACATATGTGTAGTATCGTATAAGTACACGTGACACCGCTTATACTTACTAAATACAAAATTATACTCTGGCAAGGAATCAGAATCGCTCCAGGACTTCAAAGATTAAATTGCCTCCCACCTAAAACATACACGATTAAAAATAATTATATATATGATTATCAAATAAATTATTTTTAAAATATAGCTTTTAGATCTGTATATGATTTTTGCCCACAATTATTATTCTACGTACTATTCTAATTAAAAAATCGTATCGAAGTCACAAATACAGGTAGAATTACGTGTACTTGTAATGTATTCCGTATATATATAGTTTCTCGGAAAATGGTAAGCGATAGCTTTGAGCTCGTAGCTGCTGCAGTTACTGGCTCATTTGTCGCGGTTGAATATTTACATTTTTATTAAAAACATTTACAAGTCTGCGGGGTAGACAGCGTACATCGGAGCTGTGAGTTGAGGCGACATTCAATTATCTCAGTAATCCCACAATTATAGTCACCGGATTTACCACACGACCCCCTCTCTCACTCAGGGTGGTTCTCCTCTATACCTCCATCTCCGTTATACCTATATAACCCATCCCTATTTCCTAACTTCGACTTATATATCGATACGAGCTATTATATGGCCGAATGTATATCCACTCGGAAGGCGAGGAATATTGACTTAAAAAATTGTGCCCACCTATACGCCTATAGTTTCTCTTACTTTCGTTTCCCGAAAATAGGTATAAATAAACAGAAAAAAATCTACAAAGTGAAATCTCTTTTGAAATAGAATTGTGACGAGGGTGAAATGTTGCTTTAGTCTCGATATGTTCAGGAGTTTATTTGACCACAGGCGGTCTTCGTCCCTATCATATGACAAATCCAGTTTTCTTTCCCGATTATCTATAACTCAGGATTATTTCTGTCTGACTAATCTATATCGATTGAGTTTTCTAATTATTCTTATAGATAAAATATTGTCCCTATGACGACGTCGACGCGTAATTTTACCGAGAATTTAAATATTATCTTTGTACCGATTGGACGACTACATACGTGATGGAATGACGCGTACCACGAGTGGCCGATAACAGGAAGGTTTTGAGGGGTATAAAAATCGACGGCAATAAATTCATATTATATCAAAAAAATAAAAAATATGAGTAACAAAAAAAAAAAAAAAACGAGAAAATGAAAATTTTGATAAATCAACGTCACGCGTTTGGTAAGCCCAAATATTTGCACGCGTTACGTTTCCGCTGAGCTACACAACGATCCACGGGTCTCTATACGTG
Source organism: Tenthredo mesomela (assembly GCA_943736025.1). NCBI lineage: Eukaryota > Metazoa > Arthropoda > Insecta > Hymenoptera > Tenthredinidae > Tenthredo > Tenthredo mesomela. The sequence continues at coordinate 10,703,118 of OX031013.1, forward strand.
ATACTTTATACCTTACGGATATGTCGTCCTGATTGGTCCCCTCGGTGTGTAACCCACTATATGCAGAAAAAAAAAAAAAGATAAATAACCTGCTTCATTTTATAAACGGTAGCAGATATACCCACCGATCTTGAAATTACGACCCCATATTCTCATTGTGGAAAAAAAAAAAAAAAAAAAAAAAAGGAAAAAAGAACCGACTCATTTCTTGCCTGGAGTCGTGAGAAGAGTAAATAGCACTTCGTGTACAGGTATCTGTGACTGAGTGTATCAATGGATGATATATGGGATTAGAAATGAGAAGAAGAAGAAGAAGAAGAAAAAAAAAAGAGGAGGTAAATTGCATTCAGCATAAACGACTGGGTTTTGAAAAAAAAAGTAAGCATATAGTGAGTGGAAATGCAGGGTATGATCAGGTCAAAGGTAAACATAAGGATCTGTGCCTTTCAGATTTGTCTAAGTCGCGCAGGTTCATCTGGTAATGCGATTTCTAACGACTGAGGACGAGTTGCTGTTAGCTCGTTTGACTCATACCGGATGTGAGGGTATTCATTGAGGATGAGGCGTAGGGGTGAGAGGAATGCCTTTCAGGTGTGCTTGGACACCTAATGGTGAGGGAAAAATTTAAGGAAGAGAGAATAAGGGGGAATAAGAGAGAAAAGTGAGAAGTTTTTAGGGACGAAGAGGAGGAGGAGGAGGAGGAGCGGTTCTTCGGGCTGTCCAAAGGGATCATAGGGATGAAAGGTATAAAAGTTAACAAGGTTTTAGATCGACGTGATAAAACCGGACCCAACCACTGTACCTTTATATACGGTTTCATTCAAATCTGGATTCATGTTACCATATACTTCGCATAATAAAGATTTATTCGTTAAGCTTTTCGACGTTATACCGATCAAAGGGATCGACATATTTATGACACGATTATAATAGATCCGTCGTAACTCGTCTATTGGTTTGACGGAATGCAACTGGTCGAATTATAACCGTGAGATTATCCGATCGATCGAAACTTGTCTTCTTATATAATTCGAAACGATTGAATAATCGATCTTATAACAATTTCCCACGCAGTTTAATACGATTTACTAAATCCACAGAATTATATCATCTACTTTCCCCGAGTTTAAAATACATCGTATATCATAGATCTTGAATGAAAAATACTAATTAAAAAGTTTGACGATTTCCGAAGTATAATTACTACAGTCGCACGTGACTGCAGGCTCGCGTGCTATGAGTTAAGGTACAGGTGGTATAGCTATAGAGAGTTCTTCAATTAGCAAAGGCGAAGGCAACGAAATGTAATAATAAAAAAAAAAGAGAAAGAAAGAAAGAAAAAAAAAAAAAAAAAAAAAGGAGAGAATAATTTTTTCAACTGGTGCGTATTATTATAGGTTGGGATTATTAATGCTCAGTCGACAGGTCGTAAAATGAGCTTGGAAAAAAAGAGATGATAATGCTAGGTGAAATATAGCGGCCTTGCAGCACTAAGCCTCCTCCCAGCACTGCTCCGAGAGTTTGGGGACACATCTGTGTCATGACAGCAGCTCCACTCCTGGCAGCCCCGTCGAGTTTTACTGTATATATCCACCTATAATAGAGGGAGAGAACGTTGCGATGCTCAGCGTCGCTTATTAAATTAGTAGCCCGTTACTTTTATATAATATTCGGATCATCGCGCCTCCCCATCTCTCCAGCATCACACCGCGCCTTTCATACGTATAGACATATATACATACAGTCAGCTGTAATATCGAACGTAGAAAATGTTAAAAAAATCTGTAGGGAAAAATAAAATGGATATAAAATATCAGAATTTTCGTTAATTGCTCATAATTTTCATTGAGAGAAAAAAAATAAAAAAGGAACAAAATGAATACTCCATTATGGATTTGGAAAGTTTCGTCCGTGTGTTCGGACTTCTTCAGGCTCTCATAGTTCATCTGGTTCATCTGGTTCATCTCTTTCTTTTCGTTTTCATATTCCCGTTAATTATTTATGTTCATTTTGCAATCTCGAGAAGGCTCGATCAAATAATTGAGCTCAAGAGTCCGGAGATGAGTTTGTAGATGAGATGGAAGAGGCTGTTAAAAGGGTGGGTCACCTATATGAGAAATGTACTTAACCAAGTGTAGGAAATCGGTCCAGGTCTTGCGGAGGAAATTCACGAGGCTACAAAATAGAAGTAGAAAGCGCAACAATGGACCACCGACAATGAGCTTCAGAGATCTGTGGATTCCAACGGCGCTATTTGTACGCACAGCTGAAGTCACGCACAGCCTGTTGGACCCGCCACCTAATTTGCCGGCTTTACGCATTGTCGACGGACAGATTGCCGAGCAAAGGCAGATAATATATATCTACAAACCCATATATACGTGCCCTACCCTAGTGTTGCGGGGCTGTGAACCGTATTGTGTCAAATTACTTGAATTTTTCACCCTGCGCACACAACTCAAGACCGTAGAAACTATTTACTACAATGGTTTATGTTATTCTATGCTACCTACTTCCTCTGGATGGTCAATCCTACAACTACACTAGCTATGGAGTTCATTCGAACGTTCTAAGGTTCGATCATTCAACAATAACCCTCGATTTCATTGGACATACATATATACCGTATTCTGCGAAAACCTTTACTTATTAGGTCTCCAAATGCTAGCTATAACAAACACTGCAATTCATAATCATAGAATTGGAGCCAGAAGGTTCGGAGTGATCATGGTTCTAATTATTTTTTCAGATAATTAACCGGTTCACTGGTAAGGGCACATATATGTGCAAAAAGAAAAAGTGCCACAACTGGTAATGGCACATATATGTGCAACGTGGAAATTTCTGTCAGTTTTGAACGGATTTACATCAAACGTGATGTTCCTCAGTTTTTTGGGCTTCCTGTTGAATACGAAATTATTTCCTTTCACCAGTTTTGGCACAAAACGTTGATTTCGGGTCCACCAGTGAACCGGTTAAGAAACCTGCAGTCTCACTCACATGAATATGCTGCTTCTTGTAAAGTGGTAGCGATGCTACTAGTGAATTTTTCTGAAATCAGTTCAACAGTTATCGAGCTATGCGTTAATAAAATTCGGAACTGCTATACCTGTCCCGAATTTGATTTTAAAATCATGCTACATTTGGCCAAAAAGTTTATTAACTAAAGAAATATGAACCTAAAAAATTTCATCTAAATCGCACGAGTCACCGCCGAGATATTGATGCTTTTTTAAAAAGAAGTACCTACATCCACCGATTTTTATTCAAATTTAATATTTGGCTTTACTAGTTCTGAACGTAATTTCATCAAAATCGGTTCAATCATTCGAAAGTTATTCCTGGTAGGTTACACTAGAAAAATGAATAAATTTGTCTATACCTAATCTCAGTTTATGATTAGCTTGTGTTTCCATGGTACATCGAGGCGGTACCATCTGCCGATTTTAGGTATTGCGGGGCTGCTGCAGTGACGATCTCACGTCCCGTCCTGTGAGTAAAAATTTGAGACTGGTATAACTTAGGGAATATATGTTATATGTTATATGTTATTAACCGCGAGAGCGACAGTATAACAATGACGTGAACAACAACAACTGCGTAATAATGATAATGTGACCGATTTACGACGCACGCACTGGGCCGATCCATCATCGCTCAGTTATTATTTAAGCCGCAACTTGACGTCATTAATATCACGTTAGGCACAAGATACCCTGCGCTATGCGTGCCTCGAACAATGCTTACGATGACACTGACGCATCGGATCACATCATTCCCACAACGTGGATCGGGATGCAGTCATTTGCGAGAACTGAACCGAGTTTTACGTCATTTTAATTTTATTTAACTTTTTTTCTGTTTTTTTTTTTTTTTTTTTTTTTTTAACATGTACCGTGAAAGAATCTCCCTTATCGCAGTAACTACGAGTTCCGAAACCAGATTCGACAGATATCCCATCATCATTAAAGGTGTAAGTCTATGAAATCGTAAGGTGCGAAGGATGGAATTGTAAAAAGGAAAAAAAATCGGAAATTCGTTTTGGACGGAGAAAATTTTTCTAAGATCATGGGATTCGTGTGTTTGTGAATAACACATATATATGTATAATACGATGGGGCCCGTGCCGAGGAGTCCTCTGAGTTCAAAAATCGCCTCAATAGAGCAATATAACGCTTGGACGCTTTTGGTGCTAGCGATGACGGATCGTTTGGTAGAGGATATAATCGTTGACTTTTGAGCTTGTTTGCTGGGCCGAAATTCGTCGGTGTAAAATATACAATACCAATATGCAGCTGCTGTAGATATATATACTACATGTGTGTATCAATCCGATCTGTGCAGTGTAGCACCAGCGGTGTACGCATTATACCATATATATATACGAACTCAGAATCTTTCTAAAATCGTGTCAAAGAAGCTGTCGTATTTGGGTAGTATTAGCGTAAGTATTAACCGTCTAGACCGTTTTAATGCATTCATTCCTGACAATCACGACCAGGCACCAGTCGTCAAACGTCAAGAGTCAGAACCCCGTATTTCTATATTCAAGGATTTTCCTCAATGCAAAAGCTCGTTGCTCCATTATACATTATAGGTAAAATTCCATCCCAGTTCTATCATCTATATAATAAACGTGGGATGGAATTCACTTTGAATCTATGAGATTACAGGCAGATCGACCCTTTCCGTTTGATGTGTCGTGTCAAGGATCAACGTAATCATCTAAGTAGATCTCAATCAATGTCATGGCTTAGGCATTGTTGTAGGAACAGAGTTTTTCCTATATATGATTAGATTTCAGCTTTTCACTAAAATTTCCCATCCTCATAATATATAACCCAGTTATAGCTATGTATAGGAAGGTATTATGTATTAATTATATGTAAATATATAGACTACTCTGGTCGGCTAACGAGGTTGGATAAATCTAGTTTGACTAGAAGAGGGTCTGTCGTTGCAGGCTGCTGTCATTACAGTGCAGTTAAATACGTAAGGTTACGTTAGGTCAGTCTTTTATGGATACCTAGACGGTTTATAAAAGGCAAACGGGAATTATCCCCGTGCAACGATTGACACGTCGGGGTTGCAATTATACACGGTTGAGTAACTGCATAACTAATCCAATTCAATTGCCACCAAGGTACAGGCGTGTATATATATATATATACATATATGCTACATAATATATAGATGTGTGCATGTATAAAGTAACTGAGGACGATTTTCGCCAGTAAATGTACTACGGTATATAGATACATGTGAAGGCACACATATACACAGATACATTTATACCACTGTCTGCACATTACACACTTTAACAATCTGCAGCAGAGAATAGCTATTATTCTGATAGCTGCAACTAACGTGACCGACATATTACACGTCTATATCTCGTTTCGTACAATGGATCCATATAGATTTGTTAACGGCAATCATACCTTTTTTTTTTTTTTTCTCACGTGACATTGCCATTAATAAAATTTGATGTGGTGGAAAATTAGATCTCACTTAGACGGCAGTGAAGTATACTAGCTATTTTTCTTCTTCTGTAAAAAATATCGTGTTGGGAAGGGAAGCACTTTTCGCACGACAAATATGTATATAGAGAAGTTTAAAAAAAGAAAAAGTAATAAAAACGGTACCTAAATTGTGGTAATCGTTTGTGCGCGGTAACTGAAGGGGGTTTCTACGTATATAACACGACGAACAATCGTCGCCTCTGCTGAAAATCTAAAGGGTGATGGACCCCCACGTGATGTTTTTAAACTAAAATAGAAAATAGAAAATGGAGAATGGAGAATTTCCAACATTTCCCAACTGTATTTAAATCCGTTTAATGCTTTAGATTGGTAAGAGGTAAACTATGAACGACACCCACATAACAGATTTGTCCTAAATTTTGAATGAATTAAGATAAAGTATACAGCATCCATCTTGACCAGAGGCAAGATCCCTGTCCGAAAGAGCAAACAAGAATATGTTCAATTTATCTTCATACGGTGCAGTGTAACGTTCATCTTCATGGATATAGGAGAGATGAATAAGGTGTTCGGTAATGTGTAAAGGGGTATATATTTGTGAGTGAGTGAGTGACACTGACCATATTACGTCGAAGTGGTCCTCGTCCTCGTCCTATGGGCTAGAAAGGCTGGCCATCCTCCTAAGGCGAGACCGAGTCACAAGCCGTGGCAACCAGCTCTTGTTTTATTCAGTCAGGATCATAAATTACGGGTTTAAACACACAATGAAAGACGCTTAACAAGAAGCTAATGCGAGATTGAGAGGCTCCGCCTCCACCAAGTTTCCCTTCCGGTGTAACCATCCTGGATAACCAATCCCATGGCCTGGGTAACGCCTACTGAACCGACACCGGCGCACTTTGATCATTCACAAACTCTCCCTCTCTATTTTCATCCTTCTCTAACCATAGAACCAGCTCACTCTACCAAGAGGAAAGCCCAGGAGTAGATCTCCCCGTCGTGGACCACGGCCAAACTCGACTCGAGGGGGCCACCAGTTCGACAACGACATTCTAGGACGGCATTCCGTTCAGAGACAACCGTGCTCCGTCGCGACAGAAATTATAGAGATTTTATCTCCGTAGCTAATAGCGATAATATATTACAGTTATAGTTCATCACAAGAGTGTGCAGTTATAAATGTGTTCTCAAATATTTTTGGAGAAATAAAAAATTTTCACCCTGTATAGTGCGCTTTTCAGTACCACCGTCCGTTTAAATTTCGTGCTACCTTACCCCTAAGTCGTCGCGTGAACTTTGACAGTGAGTGCAGTATAAGATACCTACTACGCGAGTGCAGGAAAACTACGTGATCAAAGAAAATTGAGAGCTTAACGGTAACTACGATTTGTATAACCACGTGATTTTACCGGGCAGACAATCGGGACGCGAGTCCCCGCGGATTGAAATCCGCCCGAGATAGAAAAAAAAAAACCACGAGTTTTCGGTTTTTGAGTTTAAAAAATCGAAGGAAGCGGGTCACCGCTCCACCCTGCAAACGTTCCCTGGATACTTTCAGGCCAACCCTGAACTATGCATGGTGCGAAATGGTGTGCTCTCTGACTAAGACCTGTGGGGAAAGTGCGGACGGTTGTGCCGACCTCAGAGTACGATCAGGAGTTAGTGTAGGGGTCGATACCGAGACCGGTGACATGTCATCTTTGAGTGACGCTCATCGTAGAAACGCTAGTCACTTAGACGGCGATCGTAGTTCGTCGGCGGGATCATCATTGGGTTCATGTTCGCCACCTCCGCCAACAAGCCATTCGCCACCACCCCCGAGGCCACCGTGGCTCCACGATTTTCACGCGGCTGCATCGCCCCATGTTCTCCAATTTCTTAACCTGAGTGCCGCCGGTGGTGGTATGCTAGGAAGTCAACCCCTTGCCGCCCTTCATTCTATGGCTGAAAGAAGTCATCAGCAGCAACAACATCATCAACAACAGAGCCTCCAGTTGTCAGGCGTCTCTGCAGCTCAACTTGGTAACCAACCTCAGGGACAACCCTCACCTACGGGGAGTGGAAAGCAAAGTCCTGCCACCTCGATCACCTCCGTCGGCAGCAATCCTCATGGTATTGATACAATACTATCACGACCGGCTGCCACCCATCCTCAGGTTCCTGTATCCACGTCACATGGACTGCCGCCTGCACCTCATCCTCAACCGTTGGCTGCACCGCGGTATGCTATGCACACGGGATTCACTACATCATCGGGTACGTTGAACTAGGTATTATTTAGAGCGATAACTGAGTTTATTTGTCGTTAGATAATCGAGGAGGATACGTATTTGAGTACGGTATAAAAAAAAAAAAAAAAAAAAAAAATCGAGACAAAGATGTTCAGGGGTCAGGGAATTCGTAGTCTTCCTACTTCACGAGTCATCTGGGTCATTAACGTTATTATTTAGGAAATTGTGAACATTTGCTTCTGTGTTTGCAATGAGGGATTAAAGTTTGATATAAGGATCCATGAAGATGAGAAAAATCTGACAATGAGAGGTCGATTATGCTCCGATTAGCAAAAAATTTATTTCTTTGGATACGATGTGAATGTTTTTGGTCACAGAATAGTAAGGCAATGTAATAGCATCTTTAAGCAGAAACCTTGTCGATATACATATATGAGACTTACGTGTCTCAATTAAATATAAGACTCTCATCACTCATTGGCTTTCGTTTGGTACAATGTTGGAGCTAGAGCCTTGACTGTTGAGCAACATTTGATGAGCGACGGTCGATTGAGTACTTAGAGTTTTTGAAGCGAGTCATTAAATGGGAAGGTAATTAAGTATAGGTATTAGTACAAGACAGGTATAGCAAGCGGTGTCAATATAGTATCAACGATCAAGTTTAATTTCCCACGGATATAATATAATGTATGATAGTGTCGCGTGAAAAGGTGGAGAAAATTTATGACACCCGGGTTGACGGTTTGATCGGTTTTCGTTTTATTTTGTCTGTGACGGGTTATAATGAACGGTTTAATTGGAGTCGATATCGGACGGTTTGAGAGTGGTTTATTCTGCGTGAGGCATATGTATATTATGAGCTATAGCTATACGAATTGGCGTAAAATTGATTTTGTATTTTATTCATTATTTTAACGTGAGACGGTTGATTATTGCGTCTATATTACCTACCTCTGATCATAAACATAATTTAAAATCAACTTATTAAGCCAGGGTCTGATTTAATCACGTCTGAGAATATGTTAATAAAAATTTTATTAGTTTATTATATTAAAGTTATACGATTTGTTAAGCTTAATTATTCCATCTACCATAATTCTTCAACTCATGATTCCTTCAAAGTTTCAGCAAAAACCAACCAAATCATAATTACTTTTACTCAGTCTGTATAGTTTAAGTACGTGGAGCTATTAAAATATTACAATCTTGTATATACACTCGCGTGTTTAATCATTCCTGTATCGATCATCTATACCTACTACTACTAAATTTCAATTCGAGCTTGTCGAAATGTATTTAATTACACTACTCTATACATTCACATCATCCTTACGGTATAATATATGCATATAGAGATTCGTATACGTGCACGGGACGTTGTCTCGCACGAAACCGACCATATCTAATGATACAACGTCGATAATTGAACTCCAAATATACATCTATGTAACGCTTATAATAATTAATCAACATCAAACTTTCAATCGCCATAATATCATCTCAATAATAATCTCAAGAATATTACCATGGCATCATGAAACTGCGAGTAGATTTGTAAATCTAATGATCCTTCGAAACCGACTACTACGTATAGTTTATTGATATAACAATTTTTTCAATTTATTCACAGAGCATTTGAAGATTTTATTCATTCTTGTTAAGGTAAACTTTCATTACGGTTCGATCGATCTTATTTCAGGTATGGGACAGTTCCAGCAGCGAACAGAACCACGACATCCAGCTGTATACTGGCCAGGACTACAAGGACTGGTCAGCGACCCTTTGGCATGGCGAGCCCGACTGCATTCGCGTAAGTGATAAATTATCAACTACTACGACTTACGTTACGAGATGACCAAATTTTTATCTAGGTATAGATTTTATTGTGTTTTTCATAATTCATCGAATTGGGGAACACCATGGTGTACCATGCATGGAATACTGATACTTGTATAAATGTATAAAACCGCGTAGTATCGCGAAATCACGTAATGCGAAGGAACACGTGACAGCATGCCACCCCCTTTAAACGCATAGATCACTCTCGCGGTAACACATGTGGCGTAAGGAGGGCCTTGCGAGAGTGCAGAAGCAGAGGCAGAGGGGTTGCGTGTAAGAGGGTTAGGCCGGTGGTTGGAAGCTCGCCGTTTGGTTCCAGGTCGACCCGTGATACATATACCTAAAAACATGGTATATACTAAGGTATATCTATATATATCTATATATATATATGCATACTATATATTATATACATATACGTATATACATGGAGTGGCATGTCTGTTCTCTTCGCGTCGTCGAGGCTCGTTCGGAATATGATATTCAATATTGGCGTATAGGAAAGGTCTCTTCCTCTTCTTTCCCTCTCATTTTTCCACCACCGCCACCGCCACCGCGTACCACCATCGTGAATAACTCTGGCAATATTTTAACTGCTCCTCGTCGTTTCCCCTTCGACACCCTGTTAGAGCAACGTTTCGACGAAAAATTCCCATATACATCGTAAGGTAATATATTTTATTTAGCCCGATGTATGCGTATATATATATATATATGTTCGCGGAAAAACTGTGTGTCTCGCGGGGCTGAGACGATCGGACTGAACGACTGCCAGGGGAACAACCTATACTTTTATTTATGCCTTTATGCCGACAATCCCCGATAAAAACCTGCGGAATATCGCGTTGCTTGCTCTCGACTTGATCCCGTCGTATACACACCGCCTAAACGATACGTATATATGTATTCTCAGGTATATATAGGTACATATAGGGAGGTATATACCCGCGGGAATCGGTGGATATATATATAGGGACTGAAAGTATAAGGGGGCAGAAGGGTACAAGGTACACCTACATCGTATATAAAAGTGAGAAAATGAGAAACGGTGAAACGGTAAAACGTAGTAAAAAAAACTTGCTGACCAGCCACTAGCCAATCTTTGTTTAGCGATCCGTAGATTGCGCGTCTATTGGATCTGCAGGATACAAACAACGTCGTCGTCTCTAGGCCGTTTGGGCTGAAAGTTGGAAAAACTGATATTATGTGAGTTATTTACCGGAAGCTTATATCACTCTTTGGCTATCTTACCTATAGATCTGAGATAGAATTGGCGAAAATAAATTGGAAGAAAAATAATTCGTTTCCATCGAATTTCTATATATATTATACATCGATAAGAAATAAGAAATCGAATAAATGTATTCTTATACGCGTTTATATTAGAAGTCCCAGTTTTTTTGGGCCTTAGAGGAAAATTTCATTCTGCGCGTGTGCGTTTTTGTGGGGGTGTCAGTATACCTAGAGGCAACGTGGAGTGCGGTAAGCAGCTCGTTAGAGCCCTCTCCGCCGTGCGGCCATTAAAGCCTCGTTCTGTATTCCGTTACAAATTGCTTTATTAAATTAAAGTCCCACGGCGGAAATACACCCCCTCCAACCACACCGCACTTTGGCGCGAGACCGAAGCAGCCCAGGCCAGGAGTTGCTTGCTCTTAATTACGGACGCCCGGCGCACCAGATAACGATTCCCTATGATAATTAACGGGGGGAGAGGGGAAAAAAAAAACGTCCAACCGTCCACAAGGTCTGGCTATTAGGTGCTATCGCGTAGCTATAGAAATTCCTGAACTTCTAGTGAAAAAGAAAAGAAAAAAAATTCCCATCGTTTTACACTATCTTTTACACAATGATTCTAAGTGTGGATTAAAATAAAGCTTTTTTTTTTTTTTTTTTTCAATTAATGATTTCCGAATTCATTTTATTAAATGTATAATCGCGTAACGATAGGGATGATTTTTTTTTTTTTTTTATCTTTTTTTTTCTTTCACATTGGTTATTGAATCAGTTCTGGTAAATCAAAATGTTATCTTATATACGAATTATATAAGACAACGATTACCTGGGTGAAGCAAATCTTGAAGAGAGAAGAGCATCCCTCGGGATAATGTCGAGGAAGATGCTTGTGGCACGCATCGAGTCCCAGCTGTCTCTACGACGTACGTGATCGTAGTTTCCTTGTCTGAACATTTGGAAGGCCTTATGTATCTGGTATTTTGTCTGTCTTCCTCCCTTAGCCCGATTCTCTTCCCTTATATTTCTCTCTATCTATCTCTGGGCCAACCAATGAGCTGCCGCTTCTTCATAGACGCCCGGGATCTCGCTCGTAAAATAAATAAGACAAGAGGGCGGTATACGCTTGTTGCCCCTTGGGATGATTGCTTTATTTCATGGGTTCTCCTTGTTTTCGCGTTTGCACGGTTATTGCCGCGCCCTCTTATTTATTTCCTAAAGGTCTTTTCTACACCCCCGTCGATTGACCCTTTCCGCTTCCGTCTAACGCCGTTGATTATGTATACTACCACCTGCATACCATATAGGTATCTGCCATTAATTCATTCAACGAGATTTCATACTCGTATTTACCTCAAGTTATCGATATGAAATATACATAATATATAATTACAGAAACTTATTTCTTCACTAATATATGTTAATGATTAATAATTAATTCATTGATCTTTTGATTACAGTATCGCAACAGCTTGGTTGTCAGCAGGCAATGACAGGTGCTGGAGGCGGTAGTCTCGGCGACCACGAAGGTGGCAAAAAGAAACACACAAGGCCTACGTTTAGTGGTCAGCAAATATTCGCCTTGGAAAAAACATTCGAACAAACGAAATACTTAGCGGGTCCAGAACGCGCCAAGCTAGCCTACGCCCTAGGAATGTCCGAATCTCAAGTGAAGGTAAGACGATTTTATCAATCGGTTATTGGGACATAAGAATGAGAGCAGGATTTCAATAAAGTAGAAAAAAAAATTCGGAGGATTTATTACAGTATGATTGAAATCTGATGGAATCAATGGTACTTCGCCTTCGCACACCTAATTAACGAGTTTTCGGTATGAGGTGAAATTTAGTTGACAAGTGGCTTACACTCCATCAAAATTGTGGCGAACGATTGAGGGCTAAAATAGGGAGAGAGGTTTTTTCGGTGGGAAAAAAATAAACAAATAAATAAAAAATAATATAAAAAAAGTAAAATCCAAGAGAGAGATGCGTAGGAGGGTAGAAAAAAGTTGAGCCCATGAAAGCAGCGAAGACGTGGACGCGGACGTGACAAGCCCCCGCGGCACCTGCGCCGTCGTACTGTACGGGGAATCCCCTCGCGTCATGGAAAGACGCGCGACGTAGGCCCTCCTCCCTTATAGCCGTCGCGACGCCGCCGCCTCTACCCCTGTTCGTACAAAACCCCAGGCATCGGGGTAGCACCGCGTCGCGGCCGCCGCGCCGATGTAGCGCTGTCATTGGCTCGTTCTGAGCGGCCATATTTACATTTTTATTGAAAGCTACAAGTCTGTGTTTGTGAGTGATGGCGCTGCTCGGCGACGGAAGGGAGGAAAGCAGAGAAAGAGAGGAAAGTAGAGGAGGAGAGGATTGGAGAGCAGAGAGAATTCGAGGGTGCGAGAGGGTGAGATATAGAAGACGGGACACAGAGGAAGGAAGGGTCGGCATTCAATTACCTCGGATTTTCCCGGGAAACGCCGATTCACTTCTCCATATACTACAGCTACCGCTTACCTTATACGTTATAGGTATCTACCTGGGGCACAACGGCTTGGAATAATCTTCGGATATCTGAAACGATTTTTTTACAGGATAAACGGTTCGCGCAGAACGCCGTTTACCATCTAGCTCTAAAATTATTCAAAACGAATTCACCCGCCGTTTTACAAATCTCATAATGTACGTAAAGTCCCGTCTCGCAAGCTTTATATTACTAGGTGGAAAAGAAAGGAAAAGATAAGTTCAAGTTTTCATTTATAAATCGAGAATATGACGTGTATTACTCAAATACGTACAATATAAACTTTTCGAAAATCCTAAAATGTTTGATAAGACAAAACGCAAGTTACTGCACACCTATAACTTACCCCGAGATCCCATCTGGGTTTTGAAATGTCTGCAGCAGTATAGTAGGTATATATCGTGTTGGAGAGCGAGGGTTCGTCGTCAGTGAATTCTGCAGAGGGATGAAGCGGAGGGCGTAGCTGTTTACCACTGACGTAATCCTCTCGCGTCGTGGACGAATATCAATATCAATGACGTCAATTAGTACGAACGAGGCACTCCCTTGGTTTATACTATATATATACACCGTGGCGGACTCCCCATGTATCATTGGTTCCAAGGGGGGGAGAGAGGGGGGCAAGCAGGGGGTTTTGATGGGGGTGGAACTACCCCCCCGTGATAAATCATGGCAGCAGGCGGCGTCCTTCATTCACCTCCTACTCACCACCACCCACGCGATTGCCTCAACGAACACCAAATCACCATCAAAATTGCCGCACATGCACTTGACTCCATAACGTGCCATTATAATTGCCATCGAGTGCAGCAGTAGGTATTCCGGTATTCCCAAATGGAAACTAGGTCCACGCGTCGACTCTCTTGTAAAAAAAATTATACCAAAAATATTTCCGTCAATTATACGAAATTATTTTTACATTCACAATTATATTATTATAGTAATTATATTTTTGTGCAATTTATGACAAATTGTCACATATAGATATCTACACTCAGAAAAAGGTCTTGTTGACACAACAAAAATTTGGGTTATTATATGCACAATCACATTTTTTGTTCAGTCAACGAAAAATTTTGTTGGAATAGCCAAAATTTTTTCCCAACAAAATTTTGGTTATGCGAACGAAATTTTTGGTTGACTGAACGAAAAATTTGATTGACTGAACAAAAAATGTGATTATGCATATAATAACCAAATTTTGGTTGTGTCAACAAGACCTTTTTCTGAGTGTAGAATACTTACTACAGATTGAATTTATAGGCATGTAACTACATGGTTATGATATCTAGGCTGAACGAGAAACTATCTTCCCCGAGCTTAACTTTTCCTCATCTCGAATATAAGGGTGAATGGGAAAGGGAATTCGAAGTTATAGAAAAATATGCGAAAAACAGAATCTAGACATTGGTGTATGTGCGGTTGGGGAAAAACAAGTCACGAGACAAGAACTTCTATGTATAGATATATACCTACCTACACGAGTTATAAAATTTTCTCCCGCGAAATTTGATTCCTTAATAAAAATTGAATATTGGGGATAACACGAATCGGTGAAGCCATTTGATCTTCGAGCCAAAGCGAGACGTTGCCTGGAGGCAATGTTCGGATAGAGGGGTGAGGGCAGAGCGAGGCAGCAACCAGGGTGAGTTGAAACATATCGATATGGCGTAGCGCTACGAGACCGGAATACAGAGATGCGCATTATCGCCAGCGACAGCAGCCCTCCATTTTCTATCTCATCCTCCCTTATACAGCCTCTCTTGCGATTCTTCAGATCTTTTCCTCATATCCTCAAGAAGCTGTATACCTAGACCGCATATATCGAAAGAACTTCATATAAAATCATTAAAATAAAATGCAATCGACATTTTCACATTTTACACTTTTGTATGTACAACCTACTCTTGTATAAGTTCCATCTACATAATATAGGTATCTACAGCTATACCACATCAATATGTAAAGAAGAAAGATTTATAAAGGGAGAATTTATCGTTGAAATTGTAGAGTCGCGACGTTTGAATAAAACGGAGGAAATGGAATGGAAGAAGTTTAAACTTAACGTCAGTAAAAGCGAATGCACGGATCATCGGGCACGATTTAAAACTCCCTAGTTGTGGCAGTTAAACAAGTCGACGGATTTGTGTAAAATCAATGATCGCGCGGTTGCATGGTGCATAATATACCCCATCAAAAAATACCGTGGGTTAAAAGTATCCAGTGCATATAGCTGATGCACCCTGCATGAGGCCATATACGTATCTATTCGTAGTGATTTTTGAAACATACATCAATCATTCACGCGCGGTCGCTAACGGTGGAGATTTGAAGGGTTTTTTGACGGTGAAAAACGGGGAATACTCCTCAACCCTTCGTACAAAATTGGTATATGCTGTACGTGTACATTGTGTTTATACGCTACGTATCCCGTCGTAATCTCTGTGACCGAGAATTTTTTTTTTTTACTATTTCAATTACCTAGTCGAAAAGTATTTTTAAACATCGGAAAAGAACTTGGAGATTATATAGATGAGATCAATTTTATTCCGATTTGTCAGTGCAGCGTATAGTCATTTCGTTTCGGCAAGGGAGAGATAGGTACTCGTTTGTAAAAATAAAAATGAGCCTTCACCCTATTAGGTCTACACGCATATTATATTCGCACATGCCTCCTGCAGCAACTGTTCGTAGATTCATTAAATCAAGATTATCTAAACGTTGGGTATTGTGCCGCAAAGCCAACTATAAAACCGCAGTTATAATATCCCCGGACAATAGCGTATTACCGCTATAGGGAAAGGAATAGGGCGGATCAGATACTGCTGCACTGTTACACGCGTATGACAAACTAAAAATTCCAAACGACCAAGCGTCGCGTGTCCATTGACTTATTTAACCCAACGATACGGTATCCAATGATCCCTTATCTCGTCAAATCGGAATATAAAATAGCCTCAGAAAATTCAACCCTCTTGTATATATCACTGCGCGACGAACCCGATTGCAATTTATAAATATCTGTGAACAAGATAGTAGCTGAAATAGGAATCATCCCTCAACTCGACAGCTAGAATCAAATTTTTCAATTCAAATCATATTTCGTTATGTTTTCGTAGTAACTCAAATTTTGTAAGCGTTTTTCTCACGCTGTTATATCAGCTACTGTAAAAATGTGTGGTATGTACATGTATAGGTATACAATGAAAGTTTTAGGGTGAAATTTGGCCACTTGTAGTGGCCACATAGTAAGTATTATAGGGAATAAAAATTGTTTTATCTCCCTACGAGAATGGCGTTGATATCCAATAAGGCGGTTCTCGTAACTCAACGATTTGTGGTCCCCCGAAAGTAAGAACCGAAATCGTATTTACACATATATTTATGTACGTATAGGGTATAGTATACCAACCTCAAGTTCCCCGCGTGGAACTAACCAACCTTCTTATATATTATAGGTATATATATCGACTCACAGCAATTACACCGGCGTCGTAATCAAACGGTTTTCTGGCTCGGTTAAGAACGCCGTTACCGATAATTGGAGTATAGCTATAATGACTCCGCGCTGCACCTTGCAGCAAATTTACGTCTTTATTTCTTTCGTTTTTATTTCTTACCATACAAATTAAGCAACCGAAAGTTCCTTATGGTATTTACTATATCTGATCCACCGCGAAGTAAAAATATTTAACAAAAAATTAATACGAAATAATCCGCTTCCCTAAAAGTAACTTATATAACGCGAAACCCAGGAACAAATAGACATTCGTGTATCGTTTGTTCAATTTCAGCGGTGAGCCAAATCTAAGATACCACAATAGGGGATGGAAACGGCTTAACCCTCCCAGATTCTAGAATACAGATTCCGCGGCGTTGTCGCCAAATATTGAATATGCTGAGCAAATAAGGGACAATCTCTTAAGTATAGGAAATCTTTTCAGAACGAAACAAACACACATTCCTGTATTATTAGTTTGGTTTTTTTATTTCATCAAAGCTGCCTCTGAATTTCGCCCGTAGTAATATCGTTCGTCTCATTTCTTCCCTTGCTGCACAGTTTTAATTTTCAATCCAACTGCATCGGTTAACTTTTTACCGAGGGGATGTTTCCCTTTTAATTTACTTTACAGCTATACGATATCTCCTTAGTTATGGATATTTTTTTTAATTCAACCCACGTTCACCGGCCTATAGAATCTTTTCGACGCTCTTTGCTGCTGCTGCTGCTGCAGCGCTTAACCTGGAATCGGGGTTGAGGCGTCGAGGCGTCGAGGCGTCGCGGTGGCGTAGGGTTGCAATCACTACGGTGGCGCCTTGCTCTCCCTTGACGGTAGTTACGTTAATTAAATACATTGTTGCGGGGACACAGACTCAGCGAACTACGACCGCGGCAAAACCTCCAGGTGATGTTCCACGGGAGCTTTATAGGCGTAGAGGGGCCATCGTCAGCTTAAATGGCCCCCAGTTTTTACGAAGCTATTGAACCGAGTCCCACGCACAAGTTTATTAACAAAATTAATTCGCTATATGCGTCTTAGGAATAAAATAAAATAAAATTGAATCAGCTGAGAGTTTCGCAATTTAATTAGGGTACAATTTCGATGAATTTTTATTCAAATTTTGGCTATAATCTTGACTAAACCCGATATTTATTTATCATGTTTCAGGTCTGGTTTCAAAACAGACGAACAAAATGGCGAAAGAAACATGCCGCGGAAATGGCAACCGCTAAAAGACGCCAGGAGGAAGTTGAAGGCGTCGTAGCCGAGGGTGATGACGGATGCAGCGACGCTGAAGGTGACGGTAACGGAGATACGGCTGCAAAGAGACTCAGAAGGGAACTTGAGCAACAGTATGGACCCTGAATCCGATCCTTATTTTCATCTACGACACGAACCGATCTTCAAATAATAAAAAAAAAAAAAACCATTGGCAGCTAGTGCAGCAGAAAAGCGACTAAATCGTCACAGGAATAATCCACCGTAACATAACTGGATATATGGGTACATCGGAGTGAAAAATTACAGCGAACTAAGGGGCTGCTTCATTTATTCATCTTCCGGCTTCAAAGATTTCGAATTATTTCTGTATTTAGTAGGTGAAGAAGAAAAGTGTAATTGCTGGAAATAATTATACAAATTGATGGGGTTTCTGTTCCCCTGATTTACTATAAGCAGACTTTATACAGCTTCCGGTATTAAGATGTGCGATACGACACGATGGGAAGGGAAGGGAAGTTCTTTGGCTTTATCGCACATTTTGCATAAATAATGACTAAAAACGTCCTGAATGATAATACAGTATATACCTATACTTATAACTTAATTAACATTGGTAATAGAAGAGAAAGTATTTCGATTGATTATAATTGTGGATAAAGCGGACTCGTAGTTCGCGTTACGTAATGGCTGTTAAATATACCTACCCACCTGTTTATATAGGAAAGTGCGAATGATAATTGGCTGCAGTGGCCGCGTGCGTGTCGAGGAAATTTGGTAGGATATACCAACTAGTGACTAAAGTCGGAACGATCTGATGAAAGATTTTGTATATTATGTAGATATAATTAACGTGAATGTGATATTTGGCGTTTTAAATGCGGAGTTGATAGGTATGCATATACGTGTACCTATATCTATTAAAAAAATTATAATGATCTCGTAAGATAACACACGAAAACATACACATACACGTACACATACACACATGCACATGCACATGCAATCACACACGAATATACACACTAAAAAAGAAAAAAAAAAAAAATTATACGAAACGTACACCAATAGGTAATTATTAGAGTTAAAGTTAATTACGTTATAATTAAAGTAAACATAAATTAATACACGAGTATTTATAATCACTGTACAGTATTAGGTAAATTAATGAAATAAGTTTAGACCGACTTGTATAAAGCATTGTATAAATTATAAATATATATTATTGCTTGTGTATCATATCTCTGATTTAATAAATGGCCAATACAATATTGTATCTATATAATAATTGACATGATTCGTAGATTTTTTTTGTTTTTTTTTTTCTTTAATTAATGCTATATCAACTTTACACATCAATAGTTGTGATCACAATTGATTGAACGAAGCAAAATTATCGAAAGATTGGAAAAATCTACATTTCATATACGACGTTATCGTTTTGGAAGTTTGCCATTCACAGAAGATACAAAATCTGCAGGCTAGAGATAATTGCACTGGTGAGTATCACACCGTCGATATACTATGTCGAAGATCGTGTTCATTCGTAGGGGCAAACCATCAGCCATATAGAAGAAACGGAGGCGGCTGATTGAATTGAAAGAAGGGATGGTCGGCCACTAACGATGAAATGTTCGACTTTCTTTGTCAAGGAATGGTAAAAGTGAAACCCACCCTTCAAATTTACCGGATTACATATATATAGTATAAGAATGGGCGCACCAACGAAACAATCAAATCGCAACGTTGAATTGCGGATAGCTGCGAAGAAGAAGAAGAAGAAGAAGAAGAAGAAGAGGCGGAATAACGCGAAGGAAATAAAGGAAAAAAAAAAGAGTAAGACATATAGGTACTACGGAGCGAAGAGTCGTGCACAGAATCGTAAGAAATCTTGAGGAATCGGGCAGAAGTAGGGGAAAGGCTTTCAATAAGTCCCGGATAAGAGGGATAAAAGATTTGGTTTACGAGGGTCTTGGCGAATCACTGAGTCCCAGAAAGATTGATCACTGCCGATTGCCCGGAACAAAGACGCGGACTGTGGGGTTCTGAAGAATTTTAAGACTTGTATTTCAAAGCTGCAGTCATCTAAAATGCTTTCATTCGAAACATGAAAGAGTGCGAATCTCTCGCAAGAGAGAGAGAGAGAGAGAGAGAGAGAGAGAGAGAGAGAGAGAATAATATACACGAAGATGAAAAAATAAAAATAAAAAAATGTTCTCTCGATTAATTAACTTTCGAATGCAATGAGATTAGTGAAGAGTGAACGGCGCTCATCAACTCGAAGAAGAACGAGTATTATAGAACAAGTGATAAATACCCGAACGATACTTGGAATCAATTTACTAAACGATAGATTAATTTAATAACGAGAACGGGGAGTTCTCTGAAGCGTAACGAAGGGTGAAGCCATTCGAGCAATAGTTAGAAACTAGGTTCTCGCCCTAGTCAGTGGTATACGGTGGTCCTCAACCGAGGGAGATATTCACCAAAAGTGAGTGAGAGAGAGAGAGAGAGGGAAAGAGAAACGACTACGAGAAATAGACGAGATGAAGAGAGAACAGAACTGCTACAGGGATGTAGCAGCTATTCATTTAGCTAACAGGCTGTTATGATTAAGTTTGCGCGAGGGGATATATCCTCCCTTGCGTCCTGGAACAACCATCACGAATACTCATCCACGCGCGTAGTTCTACTATGACAGACAGACAGACATACATACATACATATATACAGATATCTACGTGTCACCCTAAATACGGGGCTCGATTCTCTTTAGTGGCGTTTCATTTCCTTGAATGGTTTAGGGAATAGTCGGCGTTAAGGGTAGTTGTCAATACGATGTTCATTGTCATTTTGTGTCAAGTAGGTATACATTACATATATATATATATATATATATACGTATAGATATATTGTGTATACTTGGCATGGCATTCGTTCATCGTTTTCTAACTTCACCTAGCCTATATATAGCTCCACATATGTATAGGTATGTATATACTGATACGTTTACGTATACCTACATATATACGATTCTAACATGGTAAGAAAACATTGGTAATGAGTCTCACGCCCGTTTACACTACCATCAGATGTTACTTTGCCAAATAAAACCGTGCCAAGCCGTAATTGGACTTTGGTCAGTTGATCAGAGATCGAGAAAATCCGAGATAAACTCTCCGTGTGACTCTGAGTCATATTACTATACATAATATAAACTCGATATTTGGCTTCCACTTCGCATGTGATTTTGTCTATGAAATTTTTCGACCAAAGATATCATCCAGATCAGGTCATAGATACCGAATAATATTATCAGACATTTTCTGAAACCAAACTATATGTAATCGATTCCATCGGTATTCATCGGTAGGTACTTATTCATGAATCCTTAATTAATTCGCGTGAACAATCGTTCATCCTTATCACATATACAATTCTTATGATTCGACCTCTTCTATGCCATTTTTCCAAAATTTGTAACATTTCGTTGATTGAGATCAGCTTTAGGGGGAAATAAAAGTGACCTGATGAAACCAGGGTGTTACTCTCAGGTCATTTGATAAATATCGTATCATATCAAATCATAACGGTTAACACACGCCTGCTTCCTTACCGCCTACTACTTTATAGGACTAATAGTAAGTATAGGTGATCTGTAACTGTGTTATACCATTGTGGAAAGGCATGTCCTACGTGAAATACTGTAGTGTATAGACAGGCGGGTGAACATGTGTAACAGAAGGGTCTAGGCGGGGAGATTTTAGGGCTAAGTGATATTGTATTTTTATATTCGACGCGCATCTCTTAGTATAGCGATGTGTCACCGTAGCAAAACCATCCGCAACCATTGGTCTGCACCATTGCGGAGATCTCACTAGCTTTCAGTCAGTATAGTATAGGAAGTTAGTTTATGGTATTGCAACAGTTGCCGAAACTACTTAGGCACCGATATTTACGACCCAACAAAACCCAACTTTGGTGCAGTTTTGCAGTAAAAATGTATCATATACCGTGACATTCAAAGCGATCTGGTATATATATATTCATAATATCATGTATCGCACCCTCGCGACAAAAGGTGACGCGGATTAGAAGTCCAAATTTGTTTTTTTTTTCGTTTGGTATTTTTTTTTTATGGAACTGTGCGAATTTATCAGAACAGAAGATCAGCTGTACACTCAGAAAAAGGTCTTGTTGACACAACCAAAATTTGGTTATTATAAGGTCAAAGAAATTTTTTTGTTCAGTCAACCAAAATTTTGTTGGGCTAAACAGAATTTTTGCTGATACTACTGAATTTCTTGTTAGCACAACAAAATTTTGGTTGACTGAACAGAAAAATTTCTTTGACCGTATAATAACCAAATTTTGGTTGTTTCAACAAGACCTTTTTCTCAGTGCAGGACCGATGACTTACCTCAATTATTAAGGATCGTTATATTACTAAAATTTTCTTGGCTCGAGAAAAATTTTGATTTGATCCGAGAAAATTTCGGTCTTCATTTTTGGACCGCAAAATTATCTTGAATCAAGAATAATTTTCTTGGCTCAAGTTAAAATTTTTTTCTGTGCGTCAATTAAACCTTCTAGGAAGTCCGCAGAACAGGCACTCGTTAATAATTATTTTGAATTAACCTAAGGCGATTCGGAGAATTATATATTGTATAAGTATTGAAAGTTTGACAGAGTTTGAAAGTGGGCGAAATCTATTCCGTTTAACTAACTCGCGTGTTAAATTCTACGAGTTGTTAGACTCTCTCCATAACGTGTGGTTACTGTTAACCAGTTATTAATTTCTGGCGGCTACATGAAAGTAATAGTGCCTCTAATAATTGAATACAAATTCAATTATCTACATTTTTTTGATTTCGTTTGTTGAGTCGCATTCTTTAAAATTATTACATCCTAGCTCTAGCGCCTGCGACGAGTCATTACTAAATTTTACTACCCAAAAATATTTACCTATACGTTTTCTGTACCCATATATACCTACTACCTCGCGTGTTTCACAATTACGCACACAATACAACCGAGTAGGTATACTCCGACGAATATCTTAGAGATGATGGGAAATATTTTGAATAGCCAATTTTATATTCTCACAGCAATCAGTTCGGTTACCAATGAACTCACGCAGGATTCTTTATATTAAACCCATTCTTCGATCGAAGGGTATAGAATAGGCTATATAGGGTATGATGAAAAGAAAGGTGGTGGAGCAGGAACGCTATAATATCGTCCCTATATATACACACGTGTATTTATATATGTGTATAAATGTATATTTGGTATGTACATACAGATATCTATATCAATATATTTTCAGAGCTCTTCGAGCTATACGAGGAATAAAGGAAATATACAGCTGAGCAAAGCAAGTTTTTTTTTTTTTTTTTTCTACAATCTACCCCATAGCTACTTCGCTGTTTCTCCATGTCTCATCTTTCCCCCATTCTTTTTTTCCCTCTTTTCTTATACCAAACAGACTCTTGTGAAAAAGTTTTACGCCTTTGTGAGATCCTTAAATTAGTCGAAACGTAATGTTATACTATTAACATCAGAATTAACGAGAAGAGGAACAGATAACGATAAGATGGGTCCGTATAGGGTCGATTGCAATTCTATATATGCCACTATACCTATATAGATGTAATTCTACAGATATCTACAGAACTGATAAACCGGAGAAAATATGATCGCAATTTTTCACGAGATCCTTCCGAATATCGTGTACTACAGGTAATTCGGTAGAAAATTTGCAATCGCAGAATAAAATTTAATATTTTCAGGGATACTCGCGGGTAGCGATGACAATCTACCAGCGCGATCGCGGTGATCCTATCTGTCCGAAATCGGTATGCGACATTTTTATGTGTCGGTTGAGGTCGGAGTAGAGCAGCAAGGGGGAATACCCGAAAGATTTACTGCCGGTTGCGGGGCATGCGAAGCAAGGAGGACCGCCGAAGAGGAGATGAGGAGGTTGGGTGATTCCAACATGGCGGTATGAGTGGGTATATCATGCGGGGCAGATCGGAAAACATTCTGCATTATTATACTTTTTATTGTAAAACCGATAAAACCTGATGGATGAATGGATGGATGGATGGATGGATGGATGGATGTTAGAGAAAATCACACGCCGCGTATGCCAAACTCCGACCTAAATATACAGGAATAAAATTTTATCCGTAGAATTTTTCTGTGTGATTCCTATATTGATTGAAAAACGCCTTAATTATATTAGCATATCGTGAAGCATATCAATTTATCCTATACAGAGTAAATTATCGAGTAACTGAGTCATCGATCATTGGCTATATACCGTTAATGACTTTTGGAAAGTGTGAAGCGAGGCTTAAATCTTGAATTTATATAGACATCATGTAGCGAGGTATAGCTCGCTATAGGTGAGATTTTTCTAAAGCAAACAAGACTCACCCTCCACTATTTTCCCTCTTTCCTCTTCCCTCTATCCTCTGTGGTAGACGGTATTCGAAAAAAGATGCGAAACGAACCAAGGAATATGAAGATGAGTGGGTTTCCGGGCTGGCAATAACGGCACCAGAAGCCGTCCGGAGGAGCTGGTTGAGGACGATTGCGAATAGAGGAAAACCGGAAAGAGGTAAGAGGGTAGAGGGAAAAGAAAAGAGAGATGCTCGAGCCGAGGAACAACACTTTTATATCCGGCTGCAGGATTTTCATATCGTTTTATCGCTCCTACATTTGCTATCCCGTCATGTTTATCTTCGTTCCTCGCCCCCCGCGCTTCAACCCCGTTTTCTATACCCACAGCTATACCTCTGGTTGTATACGGCAACCAAAAACCCCGAAGAAAATCTCGCGAAATTTCTTCCCCGTGCTAGGCGGCGGCAACCAGCTTTTACATATCTATATATATATATATATATCTATAGGTATATATATATGTAATGTATAATATCAATGTATATAGGTACATGTATTTATTCTACCTAGATACATCCGTGTAACTATATACCTCGTCGACTCTTCCGCCAATCCCACAGTTCTATTCTTTAGCTACCATACTACCCCTTCCTTGGCCGTCCGTAATATCATTCTCATTCATTTTTATCTTTTACCCCCATTTCGGTTTTCCCCTTCTCATCCGCGTCCTCATCCTCATTCTCATACCACACTTTTCCCCGTTCTTTGCCTTTCACCCCTATACGAACAACTTTTCTAAACCCTCCCATCGCAACCCCCCCAGCTCCAGTTCCTTTGCCGCTTTTATTATGATCAGCGATGTTCTTTCATTTGTTTTGCTCTCGCGCTACTCTCATATATATATATAGTGCGAATATACACGCGCCGTTGAAAATCTTCTCGTATTATATCAAGAGGATCTCGACCATTGCGGGGGTAGTTTTTACAGCTCAAAGTGCGAGAAGGATATAAAATCCTATACTTGCAACAAGCTAACCATATAATACTTCTATTTTTTTTTTTTGTCAATTGTTCATTAATATAAAATTTGAACGTGTGTTCGAGGATTTAGGGTTTTTGAAAAAAACCTACCAAAATTACTGTCTACACAGTATTTAAGGTTCTGCGTGTGAAATGCGGATGGCATAAGTTGCAGTGTTTGCAAATTACTTGAATAATTTATAATACCGTATTGCGGGTTGTATATTATTGTAGCTGGTATACAGGTATGTTTTTTGAAGTTAATTCGTAACCGAAAATAATAGACGACGTAGGGAAGTTTAGGGTGCGGGAGAAGGCGTTTCGCGTGGATTTCGGGGGTAAAACGGGCTCCCGACTCCACCCTTCGCGAAAGTTATACATTCCTGAATATAAGCTGGCAAGAATCCGTAAATAGGCGCGCGCCATTTTTACGAGCGATATACCTTCGAGCGATTTAAGATGAGTGCCGTGATTAATACTTTGCGACACGCTCGTAAAGTTGGCGTCCGTCGCGTGTTACCCGATTTTTCCTGGGTGCAGGGAGTGTCGCCAAGAAAGGCGGAGGCGGAATAAGTGGAGACGTTGAAAGTGGAGAGAATGGAGAGTGAGTTTTAAGGGTAGGGTGAGAGTAAAGCGGCGTAGGCATCGACGCCCTGAATTTATCGTCAGATTAAACCGTTAATACCTACTCGCGCAGGCTTTAAATCAATGGAAAATATTCTAATTGGAATAGGTATGAAAAAAGTTGGCAAAACCCGGCTCCGTATATACGGACTCGAATAACTCGAGGGGGGGTAAAAGTCTTGCAGAGGAACGAAAGCGTCCCCATGCCCCGGGGAACTTCAGCTACCGTACATATATAAAAAGGGCCAGAAATTAAATTATCTTAGCGAGACTTTGACAAGAGAAATGAGAAAAACTTTTCCATTAAAATATATGATCGGATATTGAGTTTTCTACAAAGTGCAAACGATCACCATCTAACTTTATACGAACGAACTACAATACATCTATCAAACACCCTATACATACATATACAATATCGTAATAACTAGATACACGCATAGATCTATACATTTTTATACTAGCGAAATAAAAATCTCATCGGAAGTAATGGCTCCTATACAGTTAGTATACCTCTATACTTTACAGTTTTATACTATAAACAGCTCTAACCCATCGATTTCAGTCAGCTTATACCATAACTCGAATCTCCAGTCTCAAATTCGCGACTAAACGTTTTCTCAATCTTTGCGTTGAAAAGAATTGAGAATTTCAATTTGTATCTACAGTCATCGAATCCGATTTGCTCTTCATTGTCTAATCTCATCTTCATGTGGGTTTAGAAAAAAAACATGCTGATCTACTCAATTCGAAGTTTTATCTAAAACTTTATTATATTTGCTGTATATATAGTACAATTGTTGAGGAAATCTTTCACAAGCTTCTCCTAGCAGATGTATATTTAGGATTGTTCTGTAGCTGTTATACAGAAAGCAGGAATACTATTTCGGTTGAATACCGCGTGAGCAGAATTTCAAATGCTAATATTATGGGCCACCAACGATGCATAACGGGTTTAGAGTGTCATACTGCACGTTATATACATACGTGAATATATATACTAACCCATATGTTAAACAGCCAGTTGCTGTGCATTATATGCGTGGGTGTATATGTAGCTATTATTATTCGCAAAATATCTGGTGGTTGATGTCAAAACATCACTTCGGTAGATTCAATTAGCTCAATCTTCATAATACGTCCTGCGATAATAATGAAATTATCATAATCGGATAGGCTGATGCACTGCTTTGCTATCATATACAACGAATTGCAGTAGTACCTGCCTATACTGCAGCTGCTGCCACATATATCGACGGATATATTTCTCTATATCAATTGATTTGTGGCTACGATCATGAAGCATTGTGTAATCTGTAATAAATGATAGAAAACATCATTCACGAGCTTATCATCGAGTCCCCTAAAATCCCATGCGAATTCAACCTAATAAGTTCTGAATCTGTATTAGGACGAAAAAAAGCAAAAAAAAAAGTGACTGGAGGTTCGGCTGGTTGTTGGGAGTTGTTCGATAAGCCTAAATCTATATTCAATCTTAGTACGAGATATTCAATAACTCGTATGCAGACACTTGTCGAACAACTGCCGCCATGTCATCAACTATTCGTGAGCATATATAAGTTCGTACCAGAAGCAGCGCACCAGCTGGTCTCAAGTTGAGCCTTTACCATGCCGGTCGTCGTACTTTGCCAGTATATCTATCGGCGAGGACTCCTTTTGCCGGTTGCCAAGCACCAGGACTCAAGCCTCTTATTTCTCGTGCAAGGCGAGCTGCTAGCGACTGCTAATGATTGTTAAATCGTTTAGGAAAAGCATTAAACTCGAGTTTGCGACATGTTAGCGCAATGACTCTGCTGCATGAAACGCATGTTTCATTCTAGCGGCTAAGCGCCACCGAGAAGCTGATATGTAGCTTCAATTTTTTACTAGTTTTATAGAATTCTTTCATTTCTACGAAGCGTCATTGCCTCTAATAGCCAATTATGGTTACCGTCTCTCACATCAGCGCAATATAGAAAGAGGTAATCTTCAGGCTATATACGTGAAGGTTGCATTCACCGCAGAATGTCGCAAAGTTTCCGCAGGCTTTAGGATTTCGTTCCCAGTTTCTGATCTGCATGAAAAATGTTTCAGCAGGGATTTAACCGTCGTCACTGTGACTCTGACTCTGACTCTGTCTCTGTCTCTGACGATGACTGTGACGACTAAAGCGATAAGGATAAGGATAACGCGGAGCGACACTCCATTAGCCAAGCGATCGCGTTCTGGCGAGGCGCGCTAATGCACCCCCCCCCCCCCCCCCCCCCCCCAGCATAGTACGATCTCACGAAGACGTGGAGTCATCTGGGCGATGACTGGCAAAAACCAACCAATTTCTCTTCTTCTAGAGCAATTCGATTCCAGCTCACACTACCAGATACTTCGAGAGAGTACCAACGGTCTTATACGGCATCCGACGAATAGCTATATCATATATATGTACGGTCTATACCAGGCATAGACAGACGTACAGTTCGTCGGATTAAGACGTTCTCCGAACTTAAGCCACGTACAGCTTTCATCTTTATATGGCTAGACATTCGTTATGGTAATCTTGAAATATCTAACTGTTCGCGAGTGACTGTGATCAAGAGATTCCGACCTCTAGATCGAAAATGATGTACTGTTCATATTTTTTGTCATGCACATTTTGAGTAAACATTTATATCCAAATCACAGATAAATTTAACAATCGGTTTATGATATGGTGAAATTCACTTTGCGAGTCTAATTTTCCCACGACTGATCAAGTTTAAGTATTGTATTTTATCTGTTAGCTATATTATAATATAATATGCATAGTACTATATAAATTATATGAATGTGCGTTGGAAGATTGCAGTGAGAAGATCGTGCAGTATAAACCTATCTAACTCTAAACTAATCGTAAAAAAGAAAAAGGACGCGTGCAAGCGCCACGCGACTTTGAGCTCTAGGCGTGACTTTTGTACGCCCTCACAACCCTTGTTTGCTCTCGCCCTTGTTCACGATACATATTACATAAAGGCACCCAGTCGAGTGCGTCGAACAGCGAACAGCGAACACTTCGACGAGTTAGTTACATATATACTCGGCATCCCTTGATACCAAATTGATAGTGTCATTGGCCACGTGGCTCGTGGCAAGCGTCGCGACGCTCTGCACCCTAGTACTAGGCGGCGACCACCCACCCTGCACGTGTTATCGCTAAAGATTCCCCGCGATTGCGGGGTAGGTATATCCGATTGCGCATAAAGGACCGACCGCGGGTGTTTTCATTGCGTCAAATTGAGATTAAACTGTTGTTCGCTTTAGTTTCTGTTATCAGCGGGAGCGAAAGACACGCCCAGTCGTATTTCACGCTTGAATATATATACCCCCGGGGTCAGAATCATCCCTTAAAATAATGATCACTATAACGGTAGAGTTAAGATTCATTCGCCAATCGAGAATCGGAAAACTTAGGCAGATGAGCTTTTCATGTAATTTAATTTAATTTTTTTTCTTTTCTATACTTGATTAAAAGTTGATTGAAGGATTTATCGATTTACTTTTCGCAACATATACAGAGAAACATCTCTGCTAAATTATCAGCGACTCCAAGTGTCTTATGGTCATTTTTATACGAATATGATGATGAATTTCGATATGGAGGAAATATTTTTATAGACTTATGCGTACGCGAATACCCAAGGGTCGTTGAGCGCGTTAAAATGAAGAAGTTGGGTTCAAGGTCAGACGTTCTTTGCCATATTTTATAATTTAACCACGAAAATAGACTGAGTCGGTGATCGTTTTGGTTAAAGCGGTAGGCATGGACAAAGGGCGCACAAAGCTCGTAAATTTAATAAACATTAAAATCGCATTACCGTGTAAAAGACCCGCAGGTCATCATCGCGATAATCCTGGGACAAAAGCGATCCACCAGTCCGGTCGTTCCTTTCCTCCGAATACTGACTACCCGCTCTTCTCTCTACTCTTTTTCACGCGCCAGGTTTAATAATCCTTTATGAATGCGAGGAGAGCCCACTGTACCATCAGGACCAGGTCGAACTGCACCTGGCGGCGAAGATGCGGCTCTGCAAGGTACGCTAATGATGACCGATGAGACCCACTTCGGAGGCGGTCGCGTACGGCGTAACGCGGTAGTCAAGGATCCAGCGATATGTTCTATTATTATTTTTTTTTCTACTTTCTCTAGACTCATCCACGATTCAATATCATACAAATAAATAATAATAATTAGATCCACTAAACTTCATAATTGAGAAAATTTACACATATATGTTTCATTTTTTTTTTTTCTACAAAAAAATCAACGTACCTATATCGGTGTAATTTATTATTATAATACACTTATTTCATAATTAAAGTAAGTCAGCTATTTTATAAAAAATAAAGAAAGGTCATAACATTAACTAATTCCTTATCAAATATACGGTACAACAGCCTAATCAGATATGCAGAGCATTATATCCCGATGCTACGTCAGAGTGTACTATTAACAGCTCGGTTCATGGATATGCATGCAAGCGTCAGACGATAAGCTTGGTCACTCGCAGGTGCATTTACGTGTTCTGTCATTTCCATTGCTGTTAAGAGTAGCTATAATTAAGGTCGTGGAAATTCGATAGATTTTTAAATTTATGACGTATTAGGCTGGTTTGATTAAAAACTAATAGTCAAAAATGTTGATTTTACGAAAAGCTATAATCATATATAAAATGGAACCAACGCTCGTAATGATATATAGTCGAAGAATTATGCGTTTAACTAGGTATTAGGCTGGTTCAAAAAAGACCTAATTTCTCAGATGTTGCTGCTCATCCGTGAATATATTGTTTGTGATTTTTAAAAATTATTCCATTTTTTTTTTAGCTCTATTGGACAACATTTACTACTGCCTCAGTGAAGTTGAAATTTCGAAATTTAGCCATTTTTTGCGATTCCAAAGTTCTCAGATCAAAGCGCTCATCTGGCTACCTTGAGATTCTCATTCAATGAGCATGTTGGTTCGAGATGAGACTCGTACGATAATATTTAGTACTGCCTCAGAGACATTGGAGTTTTTTCAATATTTTGCGTTTTTTCGGAGATTTTATCGCCAGGTGCTGCTCATGAGACAGTTCCATCTTACCAATATAAGGAAGAAATCCAAGCAGTTTGCAGACTGCAGGACCATTTTTACTACTGCCTCATTGAGGGCGACTTTCCTTCAAGTAAAATTAGCAACATGAGGCAGTAGTAAAAATGGTCCCACAGACTGCAAACTTCGTGTACTTCTTCCTTAAAATGGTAAGAAAAGACTGTCTCATGAGCAACACCTGGCGATCCAATCTCTAAGAAAATCCCTAAATAGTGAAAAAACTTCAATGTCTCTGAAGCAGTACTAAATATTATCGTACGAGTCTCATCTTGGACCAACATCCTCATTGAATGAGAACCTAGAGGTAGCCAGATGAGGGATTGGATCTGAGAACTTTGAAATTGCCAAAAATGGCAAAATTTCGAAATTTCAACTTCACTGAGGCAGTAGTAAATATTGTCCTATAAAGCTAAAAAAAAATGGAATAATTTTTCAAAATCACAAACAACATTTTCACGAATGAGCAGCAACATCTGAGAAATGAGGTCTTTTTTGAACCACCCTACTAGGTATACATACGAGGAATTCTAATATAGCGTAGTTGGGGAAAGTGAAGAAATGTAAGTTACGAACCTTCGATAAACATGCGCTCGCGCCCTATAAGCGCAGAAGAAGACGTCGTTTCGGAAAATCCTGCTACAAACAATTATTACTTTATGAAGGCGAGTAGCAACGGGGGTGGAGTAGAGTCGGCGTGTACTACATACACAGAGACTGTGTATATACTCGGAGCATTATAACCGGTAGAGTATCTTGACGTTTTAAGCCCCATATTAATTACGAATACAGGCACAGTCACAGCGGTTTTCGCGTTCAGTGAAAATACCAAGCGAGAGACGGGGCTTTGTTGGCGCGTTGTTGGCTTGTCCCTGTGTTGCGGGGGCAACGAGAGATTTACGACGTGGGGCCAAGGGCTGGGTGCTCGGGTGAAGAGGAAAAGGTAGTGTGCGAGAGGGAGTGTGCGGCTTCCGGACTTAATAAGTGAGATAAATTCGCATTGCTTAATTAACGCAACAGCCATTTTAGTATACGAGAAATGCTTTCGCACCGGTATTGTCCTTTCTCGATCCACCCAGAATGGGTTTAAGGCAGATAGATTTCGTATGAGTGGGACTATTTCTCTAAATAAATATATGAGAAAGAAAATAAACACATTCGATTACCAAATGGATGATCACGATTCTTAATCGTGACTCTTAGCGTCCCAAGAATTACGAGAGAAACTTGAAAATTCCGTCCATTCGTTAAATGACAATAAATTTCGTACATCAAGTCCTTGAATAATTTTTAGGCATTTCCAATTTTTTAAGTTCCGAATTTCAATACTGACGACTTACAATTTTTGGAAACAGTATTTTCCCGAAAGTTCACATAGCCGATTTAGAAACTTTGAAACGAAGAATAGCGAAGGTTCAAAATTCCGAAAGCTGAAGATCCGAAAGGCCCAACCTTCGAGCCTTGAAATTTCACGCATTTTTTCAATCAGTGTTTAATAAATCGGGCTGTATACTGATCGATTTACTTTTTGGAAAAAAAAAAGTTTTAAAATTCTATCAATGAACCCTTTTTTTGTTTTCACAACCTGAAAAATGGACCGAAATTTTCAGATTTTTGAGCCTTCGGGGCGATTTTTGAATTTCGGAATTTTAACGTTCTAAACTCCAAATCAAATGAATTCGGAATTTTTTACGGTTCGGAACTTTGAAAATGCGGAATTTCAACCCAGCCCAGCCATTATAATTGTTGAATTTCTATCATGGCTCACCCATTTTCAGGTCATCAAAGATACTATTTAAGCGCTGATTTATTTCACCGTTTTTAATAATTCAGGATAAAAAAAAACGAGGGTTTTTTTCAAAATCCGTGTTGAATCTGTTGATCTATTCGAACGGATATACATTGCATTTATTAATCTATTTATTTTTTATCTCTTGAAAACGATACCGAAAACGTTGACGTAGGTGAACGTAGTCCACGAGCGGTACTGGTGTACTTTAGTCATAAATTCATACATACTGGATTCTATCGGATTGGCCAATCAAAGTCCGACACACTGGATAAAATTCGGCTGTACGAGCAACAGCAGCATACTACTGGCGCGCTACGCGAACCCGATCATATTTTGGATAATAACAATTATTTATAATCTATAAATGATGGATATATGTGCTCGGTCGCCTCGCCTGCAGTAGAGAAAAAAATTTTGAAAACAAAAAAAGGAAAAGCTAAAAAAATAAAAAATAATCCTATCACATAGAATAATTTGTTTGAAAATTTTTTCTAAAAAATTCTATCAATTTCCGTGAAGTTATGACTAAAGTCTTTGACATTTAAAGTCTGATCAAATGACTTTCCTGAACAAGTATAACTTATTCAATATCTGCATACCCTTAGGTGCGATAAATAATTAAAGTTTTTGAGTGTAGATACTTATCCCTAATTTTTAAGTTCGTATTATCCGAAATGGAGAATAGTATGCAAGCATTGCAAGACCAAAAATATCCTCATAGGAATTACGAAATATAAGATAAGGAAGAAAAACGCGATGTCATAGCTGGTGGTTTACTTCGATCTATAATAAATCGAGGTGTATACCTATATATTATATGTGTATGGAAAGCTCGGAGATATAGTATAGTGTAACGGTCGTCATATCATGTTTTGTGCGTACTCAGTCGAATCCAGACAGTGTTTTGTTTTCCACATAAATTTCACCGAGAGATTTTATCAGATTAACCAATCAGTACAGGGTCCTGGATTTCCAGCGTGGTCGCCAGCTTATGGATTAATATATCTACACGGGGAGGTCGTAGGTGACATAGGGTGCCTGCATACCACCCCCTGTAGTTCAACTCGAACGAAATTCCGTACAATGGGTTTAAAATAAAAAATAATAATCCACAAAATCCAGAGGAGTAAATTTGAAAAAAGTACATTAAATTTATTTTAATCACATCAAAAGACGTATCCACATAATATTTTGAACAGTTTTCAAAATACTGTAAATCAAATCAATCGATTTGTCGGTGATAATCATTTTCGAGGCGGTTTCAAAAATCCTAAATAAATTTCATATTGAGTATTTTACATCATAATATTCTTCTTATACTACTTTTATGAAAATTTAGAAACTGTTTTCCTTTTCATTGATTGGACTTCCTTTTAAACTCGGATTCCGTATTTACAGTACTTCCCGAAGAGATCCTCCGAGTAATGATCCTCTATAAAACTAGTGTGTGGAGGTGATCAGGTTTGTGATAATTACTTTGACTCGCGCGAAAGAGTGTTACACTGCAGAAAGTCAGATGGACGATCAGATTGTGTCCGGCTAAACGGCAGCGAAGAGAATCTGCTCAGGGGTTGTTTGGCTGTTTCGCAAAGGGACTAATGGACCAATGGACCAATGGACCGACTCTGGCCATAAACAAGTGCTTATCCAGCATCTAACGCGCATCTAATGGCTGCCTCCTACCACCCTGTAACCCCCTTTCTCCCTTTTTCTCCCTCTTCCTTGCCCTGGACGAAATCGCACTACCGGAGTGCCTGCAGGGTGAACCCCCTACGGACCCGGAACCGTATCTACCCCACCCGGTGGTCGCGCGATTTAATAACTATGTAAATGTCGCACCCCGGACAACGGCCGCGGGCGTGGAGGGTCTACGATGTATCTATACGTTTGCCTCCGACCATCGTTTGCCCTTAATTACTTTGTACATTATTTCCACTCTCTCAGCTATATTCGAGCGTTTTTCCCTCTCCTCGTCTCCTTATTCAGAAAAAAGGGTTAACGGGAGAGAAAGAAGAGGGGTAATCAAGCAAAAGAATTGGACGTTCGATTACAATTTTTTTGAAGAAATTTAATTACGTGAATTTGACAAAAATCTGTTCAATATTTGTTACTTTTTTTTCCTCATACTATATAGGTATGCGTGTATGTAGATACTAGATAGGTACTACATCAGTTCGCAGAGGGTGAAATATATGTTGGCGAGTGACGAGGTATCGGATTGCTTTGTCTATAGCCACGTGGAGGCGGGAAGAGGCAAAGAAACAAGTCAAGAAGACTATGAGGGTGGAAACGTGATATTCGCATATTCCAACCACGAAACAAATTGTATGCGCAAAACGTGCTCCGGCTATCCAGGGAGATTGCCCGTCATCCACCCGCTTTATATATCGTCTCCTCTTTCGCCCACCCGTTCATTCCTCATATCATCCTACACCTATCATCATATTTAAGTATTGAGTATATATGTACGTACATACGTATATAGTATTCTTCCAACTAAACAAGAAACCAGAAAACTGAGAATTTAATTGACGGTAAAATTCGATTCATGCAACTAATTTATTTTCAATATTTACAGATGCATGGTCAAGTGCCATAAAGCGTTAGTCAGAAGAGAGAAAAAGAGATGAAGGGGTCGGGGGTCGGGGGTTGAAGTCGTTTTGATATATTACACTATGGGATCTTTGAAATTTTAAGATGACCCCAGCGTGCGATTCGTAGCTATTATTGTTAGTCGTATTATAGGACGTTTTTAACAGCCGTGTATGACAAAAGCAGACAAATCTTAATGTCACTCGTTTACTTGACCCTTATCATAAATAAACTTATGAAACTCAACAGGCGCCTCTGTAAATGGGTAGTAAATTATCGGTAAGGTTAATAGGCTAGTTCAGATGTTGGGGAATCGAGACGAAAATTAACATATAGGTAGATAATGTACAGATATAAAAATACGAGAGAATCATTCTATATGCAAGTATTTTTTTTAACTCAACAAAACTCAATCCAAGTCAGTAATCTCGCATTATGGAATAATGCAGCAATAATCAATAAAGATAATTTATTTGATGGAACAGCTTTTATTAAATCATTAGAAACCTTATTCTAAATGAATACATACCTACTATACATATAGCTGTATCTACAGAGTACTACAGTAATATGTGTTGTTCAAATTGAGATGAAAATATCGTAGTTCCGTAATTGGTTTTATAGACCAATTCATCGTTACGAGTTTTCTGGTAAAC
This sequence comes from Tenthredo mesomela, assembly GCA_943736025.1. Lineage (NCBI taxonomy): Eukaryota > Metazoa > Arthropoda > Insecta > Hymenoptera > Tenthredinidae > Tenthredo > Tenthredo mesomela. Next base: position 10,739,353 of record OX031013.1, read on the forward strand.
GAGAACCGAGATGAAAACAAGTAAACAACGTAGTATCATTTTAAACAATAAAACAGGAACGAATCCTGCTGCAGTTTGTTGTCACTTTGGCATAAAAGTTTTCGACAAAAACACGTGTTTTTTTTTTTTTTTTTTTTTTTTCAATTTATTTTCTTTTTTGCAAACCCAAAGAGCAATTCGTATATATATTCAGTAATTTTCATAACTTGACGGGGGCTACGAGTCCAGTGATTATTTTTCAAATTCAAAGATACTGCAAACAGGGAATTACACCTGCAGTCGTCATAACGTGATTTTAATTGCTTTATTTTATAACTAGAATAGCTCGTTATATTGGGAAGAAAACGTATCTTTCTACTCGTTCAAACGTCCTATAAATATTACGTTTTATGCTTGACTTATGGCTGCACATAATATATATATATATATATATACGTTACTACACACATATATATGGGCATATCTCTAGAACTTTTGATTTTGGTGATGGAGCACAGTTCCGTACGTGTATGGTAACAAATGCTATACTTGAAACGCATTTTTCACAAGAAAATATACTATTTTAAGGGTAACTATAATGTTTCAGCCGATTCAAACCATTACCCGTCCGTTGTAACTCCAAAACCACGTAAAACGGCAGTAAGTCAATGTGATGATTTACAATTTTCTTTTTTGTTTAACGCTGTATTTACTTTACCGAATTGATTTGGGAGCTGAATTTTTTTTTCAATAATCTTAGATACTTAAGTATTACAACAATATAGTGTAGGTAGGTGTGCCACTCATGGGAAAGGTAGAAAAAATTGTCAAAATAGTAACAGTGAATTATTGAAATTTATATAAAATTTACTTTTTTCCCACGTAACTTTTTTACCGTTCCGTTTTGGAAAACTGTTGAAAAGTACTATATTCTACTTAATGTACTCTATAAAATGGCACCAGAATGGAATGTGTGCCTCTAATAGAAACAGAGTTATGAGTATTAGAAATTTAGTATCTGAAAAAAAACTCGAGAGAAAAAATCACTTTTTCAGCTGGCACACTTATTTATCAACAAGTAGACGGTTTTTTATACTAGAAAACTGTTATTCTACACTTGTATAATATTTCGGTAAATTGGTAAGTGCGTAAGTGAAGTCTAAACTACTTTTAAAGGCGAAAGTTTTGAAAAGTCAAAATTTGAATCGACACACACAATGTGAACAAACGCTATTTCTGCTCTACGACCGTCGCGCTTTGTTTGAATACACTTTTATTAGACGTAAGATGAATAAGAAATGAAAAAATAAGGAAAATAAAAAAAAATTCATGAAAAATAAATAATTTTTATAGTTACTAAATTATTGTTTTTTCTAGTTATTTTCATAATTAGAATTAAAAAAATGAAAAAATTGCCTTAATATTATTAAATTTTTGCTTTTTAAATCAATTTTGTAAATTTTTTTTTTTTTTTTCCATTTTTCCCTTTCATACGTTACCGAGCTTGGAAACTGAGTTTCTATATTTTTTACTTACATTCTAAGACTTAAACAATAAGATAAGACCGTTTGAAAGGGTGTGACACTACTTTTTTTTTTTTTTTTCTGAAATGTTGAAAATGAAAAGTTCTAGAGATATGCCCATATATAGATCTACTTTATAGACACAGCGGGCGTGCCCAACCACCTTGGTACTTTCCTACCCTCTGTACCTACTCCAGGAACAGGAATTTTCATTTTTACCAGTTTATGAGCTTCCGCTAGTATATATGCCGAAAAATATAGCGTTGTTTCGCTTGATCGCGAACTTGGAGAGCGAGCTATATGATATTATGGTTTTTTGTTAAAGTTGTTCAGATTGACTACAGATTTTGATTTTATTGTAATACATAATTAATTATTGTACCGTTTTAGGATGTAAAGTAAAAATAATTTCAATAGTGCAGAACGCGCTCGAAGTTACTCGGTTTATAAATCAGGTCGCGTGTCGACGCCCTCGCTTAATCAGAATCTGGATCCAGAGTTGGATTGCTTGAATTACAGGGTTAAATATGCTAAATGCTTAGCGGGGGCAGCTTGGGAACCCGGCTACCCGGCTCCTCTCGCAATCGCACGGATTTGCGTTTCCTAATGAGATCTTGAGATGCCTAAGCCTTGTTATCCATATAAATGCAGCCTTGTTATGCTGGTATCTTTAACTTGGTATATCTTATAGCTACCTTAAACCAGCTAGGTATACCGACTAATATCAGTTATTACTCCAATATTAATCACAGAATTATAAAAGCTATCGAAAAATATGAAAAAAAAAAAATTAATTCAAAAAAATTAAGATTCATGTATATCTGAATCTGTAATGTACTGAAATGAAATAGTTCATATGTATTGAATAGATTTTTCTTCAACTGGCTTACAATATTCTTCAGAATTTCACGCTGTAGATACCTGCAGAAATATATACCTACCACAGGAGAATTGAAATTTGTTAAAAATTTGAATGAATTTTCTTAAACAGATACAGAATGTGGATATATATGGTCCCACAGAAATGAGTTAATATTAGCATGACGTACGAATGAAAACCATACGTGGCTCAATATCTTTAAACCGTAAAGCCAGACGCGAAACCATTCGGTGCACAAGGTGGTTTTCTGTGGCAGAAAGTGGATCGCCATTGTATAGATCCTGCAGGCTCCGTTAGAGATTATAATAATGGGGTCGATAGGGCATACATACCTATACGCTATCCGTAGTCTAAACCAATTTTAGCTATACGTATAGATATACATATATATATACTATATATACACAAAATACACACATTCGTGTGAGCATTTACATATACAGACGTATATGTGTGACGGATACGTAGATATAGTACACCGAGGCCACGGAATAGCAACCATTCAATATCCAACCGGATTTATACTGCTTTATAGTGCTTTCTATTATCCCGTGGCACGGATATAGAACCATTTTATGGTGGTTGCACCTGTCGCCGAATATCTTGTATTTTCATTTCGGTTCCAGTTCAGCTTACGTACCGAGTAATAAATAAAGCGGAAAATTTATACTTATTATTAACTTCTTTACCAATACACGAAAATATATACCATATATTTCTTCATCAACTTGCCGCAAATCTGTTTCCATTATAATACAAGACGGGAAAGCCGATTTTTTCGCGGTACTTTTCATCATACCACACACCCATGTGATTATTAAATAGGAAAAGTATAATTTTTTTCACATAGAAGCACCCGTTCAAATCAAACGAGATGTGCAAATTTCGCATGCCTATCATCTCGTAGTAAAATGTTGTAAATTTCGGGTTCTTTCATCGAGCAGTTTAGAAGATCATTGCGCGAGTTTTTCGGACATACCGATATTCGAATTAGCCGAAGTCATTTTTGAAAAATAAAATTTGAATCAAATTTATGTACCATGAATAAATTTGAAAAAATTAGAATGAGTTTGACACAGCTACTCTTCAGCAAGCCAAGTACATTTACCTTTTGGAATACCTGAGATCCTTTTTTTTTTTGACAACCTGTTATTGGCCAGCATTCATCGCGGACAAACACGCGTACGTATTATACGAGTGGTAAATAGTATAAACGCATTACACTTATGAGCGTCGCCTAATGATCGGGCATAAAATCGTTAAAGGGTTCTTTAATTTTTACAGCTGTATTAACCGTCCCGTTTCAAACACGAGAATAAGATAAAAAAATAAAGAAAAATTAAACTATGGTACTGCAGAGACTCGGGAGTGAAGAATATCAACGAGATTCCAATTATAAATTTATATTCGTGTGAAATACAGGCTTTGTGGATTAGAAAAAAAAAAAAAAAAAATCGATCTACCTCTCGAGAATAACACAAAACTGATTCTGGTTTTAAAATTATATGTTCAATTTCTCTTACATTTTATTTCTAAATAAATTATAGATGTACTATTTCTTTGATTGATCGAATTTTCTTCGTATCACTTCCTCTCTCGACTATAAGTATTTCCACCTAAAGGATGACCCTGACAAATCGGAGTTCTGATCAACGGTGTAGGTACCGATCGCATTGTATGCTTTTACCCCGGTATGTCCTGGCTGGATTCCCATCCTCGCCCCCGAGGGAAGGCACCATCTGCAAATATCCCTTCATCTCGACCCATCCCGACCGAGGCCACGTGTGCCATACAAATTGAATTCTTACAAGTTTCAATGATATGGTAATGCCGGGACAAGTCGTGGACCGGACACAAGCCAGTTGCCACCGTCGTCTCCGACGCCCCCCATCGTCTCCGCAACTCCTTCTCTACAGTTTCCCGTCCACGTTTTTCCTCAACAACCCCTGGCAACTTACCTTAGCTTAGCTTAACCCTCTTTCAGCAAGATTCGACTTTCATACTTTCGCCATTCGATTTTCGAACCTTAAACTCATCGAGGTCCATTTTACTGCAAATTGTATCGGCGAAAAAGAGTTTCATAAAAAGCACATGCAAATGTCAAAATGTCTTATTCTTTGATTTCATATCTAAATTTCTTTCCACGCACGCGTGTATTATACCACGGAAATGAATGCTGGAAATTATTCCACCGTGTATCTTCTCCCGTTTTTATATTATATACATTTCTCCGGGATATATTTATATATATTTATATATAAGTATGTATATAGCTATAACGTATCACTCTACCGCGTGACTCTGGGTAGGTAACACATGCGGCAATATCTTCTCCTCTATAAAGTCAATATTAAAATATAACAGAGTTTTTTTTTTTTCTTCCGTCTTTTATCCTTTTTATTTCTCTTTTCCTTTTTTTTTTTTTTTTACAGGATATTGTCAATATTGCGGTAAGTAAAATTGTCTCTATACATTATTCCTTCATTCACAAAAATTCTGCACCTTTCTGAATACCAAATTTTCTTCCTACTTATATATATTTCATATAATATATATTTAAATATATATATATATAATATTACACCTATATATGTGTGGGTGGAGTATAAGGTAAATGCTATAGGATTTATACTATTCTGACCATTTTTTATAATTGTTTGTAATATTATAATCATGTGGCTGGTAGTATGTATAGAGTTTTATGGCCACCAGTCGCATACCTGCTCTGCACCTATTACCAATATACGATATCGTAATTTGAGAACTGCTCCCGCTGTGATTTGAATGACGTATAGCTGCCATATAAAACTATACATAGACATTATATCTTTACATATATATGTATAAAGATATATATGTATAATACAGATGTATACAGTCAGTATAGGACTGTAAGGCTTTTTTTTTTCAATGGTTTAAGAGTAATGGTCAGCTTACCGTTCCCAATGTTTTACAACGTCTGTCAGCTTCAATGAAGCTCGGCTACACTACCTCAAACCCCGCCTTACTCCTTGCCCTGGATAATATACGACGGACACTACGGTCGTCTTGATATTTTTCACAGTTTCTACAGACATTTATACGTGGGGGCCTTTCCCAGCTCTACAGGATCATGTACGCGTCATCCTACCTCGCATATACGACAACAGGACGTACGTACCCACGTCTTGACCAATAATAGAACTTTTGTAGCGAGTTATATAGACCTATAAAGATTTCCCGTAAAAAGAACAAAAAAAAAAAAAAAATACCTTTTCACAATAACTTTGGATATATCTATGCGTCTGTGTGTATATATCCGCGGTAATTACGACCATACGATATAATTGGCTCCTTTTTCTCCCACACTCAAAGGACCTCGGTCATTTTTATTATACACTATAACTGAACGACTTGTCCGATATTCTTTTCCTTCTTCTTCTTCTTCTTCTTCATCTTTGCCTCTCTTTAACTTTCAATTTTCCGAACCTGCAATATATGGAATATGAATTTATTTCGTTACGATGATCACTGGTATAACGGTCATGGAAACCGATTCCATATCAATCCTTTCTCGCAAGAGATATGTCTGGTGGTAGTCAACGAATGATTAAGCGGCTGCATCGTCACCTCCGCGACTATAATAGGCAGAGAAATTATCGTTAGGAAATTGTTATTGATGCAGGTGTACCTACGTCTGTTGTATATATACGTAGGTACAATACAAGGTACATATGGGTATGATAGCTGAGGTGCAAGTAGCGACGGCAACGACGTCGGTAGTGCGACGTGACCGGTGATCAATCACCGACGGATGCTGCTCCCGATGTTTCTGACGACGTATCGCCGATGTATCAGTGATATCGATGACCACGCGGTTCTCGAAGGCCAGCGTGAACACCGCAGCCTCTTCACCCTCGGCTTTAGATCGTCGGACAGACCACTTCCAACGCTTCCGTATACCGTACGCCCGGGACTCGGGAGGGCTTATGGGATCAGCCCGTTCGTCCGTTTTCAGAATATAAAATTGGATGCTTTAGGGAAAACGCTATTCGACACATGCGGGTGGCCATTAAATCATACTCCTGTGGCGCCTGCTATGGATTCATTCGTTGCCAGGTTTGCGTAGATGTTTCTGGAGAGGATCGTGGCCCATGATTGTCGTCCAAAATCCAGTGCGATTTCGTCATTTCCGAATTTGTTATCGTCAACTTAAAATTAGTAATTTTTTTGCTCCTATTTTTGTATCTAATATATTGTAGTAGGTACTATTCAAATTTTAGTGAAATTTCTTCGTTCCCGGAGTACAAATATCATTAAGACCTCGCAGCTGGTATTACAGAACAAGTTTCGAGGAAGAGATTTTCTCTAGTCTTATTTCTTCTCCGGGTCAAGCGGATTTGGAGCGGTCTTTGCTGTCGCTCAAAATCCTGTGATTAATTATCAGATGAGAGTTAACAAACGGCAGGATGCTACTTCCATACTTCTTCTACTTAGGATCTTCTCCAACGGAGCCCGAGTCACAACCAGAAGCAGCATTCACCTTATTTCAAGGAGTGCCCACTTGGAACGGTGAGCATTTTATACTTATATAAATAATATATTATGTTGCCTAAAGTCTGCGAAGATGGACCACCAAGCATAAAAAAAAAAGAAAAAAAAAAACATACCAGTATTCCCTAGCTTCAGAAAAAAAAGAAACTACCTTGCAATTAAACATTTTTTGAAATAATTTCGGGATGGTCTACTTTTTACGATAGATCATATCTTCGAGATTAATTCTGAATGGGTTGAAGGCGAATTTTTTCACACCACCAATTGAAATATAAAAATTTGTCTGATTCACAAAATGCCGTAAGATATGTTTCTTAAGGTCTAGAATGCACACATCATATTTATAATGTGACCAACTTCTTCCGAGTTTCTCGATTCAATGTATTTCGGTGTTGGGTAGGTATAGCCTTGTGGTTTACAATTTTGCAAATTGGTACGATAAAGTTTCCCTAACGTCGTGTTAACGTCGAGGTCGACGGTGAATTACCGTACTACTTTCGTCAGGACGCCGCGACCGAGTGTCGCCCACACCCCTGATCCTTTCGAGCCGCAGGAGAGTCGACGATGGACCACTCTTGGCCGTGCAGTATTCTCAAAGTAAATTTTGGCTAATGTGCCTTTCAACGCTTATTAGATTAGTACGCTGGTGCTTTGCAGTATTTCTTCAGAGTTCCGCCAGCTACGAACCAAAACCGTGAGACTCATGCCTTTCTGATTCTCATTTTCGGGCATGGGAAGTCGCCGAATTATAGTTGGCACTTTGCCCGCTGCACTCAGCTACTCGCCGTACCTATCTCTGTGGGTCCGATGAAGTGCGAAATAGTTACTAGTGCAGAAAAGGGTTCCTAATTTTCATGAATCTTTTATTCTTCAGCTGTAGCCGTATATATATTACAGGAACGGGAACCCTGATCCCCGTACCCCTGTTTTTGCCCACATATCCGCAACGGTGGAGATAAAAAGTTTAAAGTAAAGCACGTGGAGGTGGACTTTCCTGTACATATATAAGGGAGACGAGTGCAGAGATGATATCTCGCGCCTTTTACGAGGGTCTGGAACACAGCAGCACGTTTACCCACGACGTACGTATTTACCGGAGCGAAAGATCGGCGTACTCGGCTCGTACCCTGGGGAACCCCCTAACAAATGTAACAAATGTAGCCAATCCGAGAAATCTAGTGACGCGGGGTTAGATTTAAAAGTTAAATTAAGGCTATCCAATTTGCTCGTAAGCTTGACAGACAATATAAACGACCGGATTTAAATATGTAAAGTGGTTGGCTGGTTGGACGTACGGCTGGTCGACGCCTGCTTCCCGAGATTTTCGTTGAAGATGGTAGCACTAAGGTGGTAAGGGGTAACTTGGGAGGATGGTGGTGGCTAAAGGCTGAAGAGTTGATAAGTAAGATGGACGAGTGACGACGCCCGGCGTCCTCGCCTCGGTCTCCCTCTTTCTCCCTCCTATGTATATGTATATTGTCTCTCAGCGAGGTATATCCAACGCGGAACTGTCGATCCTTATGCCGGTTCTTCGGCGGAGCAACGATCATTTAAAATTTCGTACCCCTCCCGTAGGAATAAGGGTATCATGTAATCTGATATTAAAATCTCGGCCTCGTTGTATAAAGATTCTTGAAATTTATTCCTCGCATTCTTATGTGTCAAGGACCTGCAAATAGACACACCTTTGGTATCCTGCTTCGAGGTATCGATTCGAAACTTACCAATGTTCTGACTGCAAAATATGTATTCGAATACATCAGAGCTGTAATCCGTGAGTTTTAGAGTTCAAAAAAATGGTAACACTATTAATTCTTCATATGGTGTCCGTTCTCAGATCTATCGAATGAGACGAACAATCTCAACGAAATTCAGTGCACATATACTTTGAACGATTTTTAGATCTGGTATTGAATTTGAAATCGATAGGTCGTAGAGTTTCAGAAGGGATGGGAAAATCGAGTTAATCTGTTTAATTAGTACTTTTCAGAGCACTGAAATTTTTGGCCAATTATAAAACATTCTAGAAATCGAGTGTATAGGAGGTGTAGCATGTGAATCGATTTCAGCATCATTAGGAGTAAAATGACAATTTTGCTGCCGAATGAAGCTGCAGATAATTCGACTGTAGAAATACGTAGCGTTGAGACTTATATAACGGGTTAAAACTTAGAGTTGAAAATCTCACCCCATATAGTCACCTAACTAATTACCGTTGAGTGTAGTTAGCTTCCCTCGATGACTATGAGGTGCGGCTGTTGTTACCAGCAATAAACCTGAACGAGCAATCAACCTTGAGGAGGACAAAACTTAAGTGTAGCAGGGTGCTGGCTGCAGCAAGTAATTAAGGGCTGACTACGCCACCTGCACCGGCTTCTGACTTGTTTCCAGAGCGAGTTATTTATGCGTTTATTGTTACCGTCGAGCAACAAAACTACATTGACGATAAGATCTATACTCTTCGAGATTGGTGCACCGCGATTATTTTTTTAACAACATATTTACGTATTCGAATAAAGCCGAATAGACTATGAGGGTACATCGATATATTATAGTATGCGTATAGAGATTCGTAATACGATATATTATAATTGTCATGGTTTCCTCTAGAGAAGATAAAACCTTTACTGATTACGTGGTATTGTAAGTTATCGATTGGTTAGTCATAAATTTCAAAGTGTAAGCTCGTTAATATAATAATACCGCGTCGTTGACTGCAGGACACGCGCGAGCTTTGACTCCTATTTTCTTTTCTGTTCCTTCCTTAATTCCTTCTGTCGTTTTACTCTTTTTCTTTTCTTTTTCTATATTTTTTTTTCTTTTAATTGTATGTTTATATGGTACCAATAAACCATTTATTACATACTTATTATAGCTTAAGCCTTATGGGCTGGCTAATTACCCACATCCTGCGAGCTGTGGCTGCTTAAGATGGAAGGAATAATATAGGTAGAGGCACAGCATTCCAAGGGTTAAAAAAATCATTGTTAATAACAAGTTTCATCGACGTTTATTAAACTAATAAATTTATATCTTCAAATAAAATTTCAACTCTTATTTAACATTTCGCTTAAGACATCATCCAATTTTAAACAGAGCAATCCGCGTCTTCCGATGAAATCTTATCCGTCACAAACATCCATAAACACTCCGCTGTTTCTCTTTTATGAACATCGGCGTATGTATGTACCGAAATTCCGCAATCAGTACCAAAAATTGTTAAATACCACTCGGAATATTCCACAGCTAAACACAGACCAGTCATTACATGACAGATGATCACCCTGTTGTGCAATTCGGCAAGCATTAAACAAATTACTGCAATTCTGTATATGAGTATAACATTTATTATTCATGAATTAACCTGGTCGAGGGTGGAAACGGTGCACCCGTTGTCTCGAACCTCATATTAGGGTCCCAGTAGAGAACCTTCCACCTGGAATAACAATCCGATTTGTTGCTCAGTATAACTGGATTATGTTCCATAGGGCCATGGGGTGCATCAACTAAAGGAGTCTCTGCCCTAACGTAAAGAGGTTCTTGACCAGACTCGATTAACTTGATTCAATGAAAAATACAAGCTCGTCAATTCATCATATGCTATATATTATGTATGTTAATGAGGGATGTAGATCTACATGGCTGATTACCTGGAGCAGAAATTCTTGGCCAAACTTAAGATTGTGGCCATCTCTGTTATGGCAATCGGCGGATTTTATAACAAACGTATTTCTAACACAAGGTATAAGTACTGGCGAGCAAACTAGGCAGCATCCATCAAGGAAATGGTGAGCTTTGTCTATGTCGCGTTCGTGCATAGTACCGGCGAGAACTACACCGTAATTTTTGTACTTGCTTCGGGGTCGAAAACCCGGCATATCCGGTGCCTGGAGTTGAATAGAGCTGCCGAAAGTAATGAAGTCACCAGGTCTGGCGAGTTTTACTTCACAGAAAACATTAGCGAACAGTTTTCTCATGTGTTGAACCAACAGATCTTCTCGGTCTCTCTTTGCTATGTATAATTTTAATTTATCCTGAGGGATAAATTGGCGATTAGATTTTTGTTTGGTACTTTTAAATATGCGACTAATAATGATAAGTTAAAGATTCAATTATTATAGTAAAAATATTTTTTGTCTTATTATAGGGCGAATCGTGAGCAGGAATGGGGCTCCTGCAGTAGCGATGAGCATTAGAATTAGTGTTTGCGTTTCACGTAGCGAAAACAGATACGTTTCACCTATTGATTATGTAATAAATCTTACAAACGTATTACCTCCGAAAGAGCAATATCCTCCATCCAATTTCCCAATCGCACGTTTGAACTATACATTTTGGAGCCTTTTTTTTTATCGTATCTGAAAGCTACGCGGTTCGAGGCTGCGAATCAAACGATCAATAATACTTGTATTACTTCACGATGGTTCAAACTTTACGGATCAAAATTAAAACCAGATATTCGCTCATCATATTCTATATAAATACACCATATTGCACATGTCTCGAATCAAGTTATATGAACTTATTTCCTATAAAAAGAACTTATTGGTTGAAGGAAAGGTCTCATTCACATGCTTCATCAATTGTTGTTGTCATTCTGAAATTCGCTAATATACAAGTTTCAGATATTTTGTTATTTGTATTCCGCGGGTTCTTCTACTCGTCACAGCCGCCTATGCCGCCATCTAGATGCTTTTTGTACGAAACAGTGAGAGAATTAAGATAGTCGATAAAATAGCATGTCTGCTCGAAAGATGGTAAAGAGCATTTGTTATCTCATCTCGATAAGTATAACAGAGTAGATACCAAACTTATTCACAGATGGAATATATCCAAAATTTCATCGATAATTTCGTTCTTTCATCTCACTTTATTTTCTAGATGTCGCAACAAGGTATTAAATAATATTATCTCAAATATTTACCATCTAAGTTGAAATTTTATTACGCCTCATCACGTGACCTTGAAACTTTTCTAAAAAATTAGACAAAACATATTATAGGTAAAATATCTCGCGCATCAACAATATTTATGGATTAATATTCCACTCTAGTTATTAAAAAAAAAAAAAAAAAAAAAAAAATTATAATGCAAAAGATTTCGGGTATATTGAACTCTCCACCCTTTCCTAATACGCAGATAGAAAGAAGACAATATGATATAGTAAATAACAATCATCTGCATAGAAACAGTCCGAAATATGGGAAAAATCGCATACCTAAGATCTGTCGAGATTTCTCGGCCTTGTTGATCGAAATCCTAGGTCGATCCTCCAACTGCTGGTCTCCGATTGGTCAAAGAGTGCCGTCCGACGCCCCCACCGCACCTGCCAACTGAACAAGTCTCGGCAAGTTTGCGCTCCCCCTTCTAAGAATGACTCACTGTATGCGCACGCGGTTTCTGCTGCAGTTATACATCGACGTCTTAGACAAAAACAAGTGTATTGAGTCAAGTGCTTTTAAAGAAGATCAATTTTCAACAATAATAATAATAAAATCAGTAAAGTGTATAAATATTTTGTGAACAATTGTGGTCATCTTCGGAAGAGGTAACGTATTAAGATTTTATTATAATTATATCATAAGTATTGTTGAAACGTTTTCGATACGTCGCGTCGTTGAATATATATCTAGGAAAGTTCATTCTCACATCTCGCGACAGGTCTTGACAGGAAAACTATACGGATCAAAAACGCCTAAATGTAACTTAAGCCCTTTTATTTTATTCGCCCTATTCGATGTAGTGTAACAGAGTTACGGTATGACGTTTACATATTTATTTATATAGACTTTTGACAACTATACGGCATGTAGTAACTATACGTATCTTGAGTCACGCACGTGCTCGTATAATACCAGCCGCATAAATATATCAACAGGGATAACCGGGGAGGCGCAGTGACCTTCTTAAGGGGGGGAACAGATTTCGTTACTAGGTGAAGCCATGTTAAATCCTATAACGTCGTAATAGTTTATTTTCAACCCCTTTTTCGTTTATTGGATTAATTATTCGCACTTCATTTCATCGATAATTAATCTAATTTTATTTTCATATAATATATAAAATATTCATATATAAAACCTGAAGGAGCTCAGATTTATCTGTTCAAAATTCTGACGCAATATCTTCGTGAAATTCGTCATCGTCTTTGATATTGCGGATTTAAAATCGACAAACCCTCAATGCATCCGCTTACACTTTCTTCGAGTTCTTCTAGCTCCGATTTAATCATATTGCGCAAAAATTCACGCGGATTTACTAATATTATTAATTTTTTCCACTTATATATACTCGACCACAATTTTATTATTATCTTATATTAGCATCTTGCATTGATATGTACATTTACAAAATCTTGTACAATTTAAACTACAAGCATATATTATATAGAAAGCAAACCACAGTCATATGGTATATAAGCTAATGAATTTAAACGCTTTGGGCAAGAGAGCTCGATGACTCATATTACACGGAATATCCCGCCGGACTTCTATCTTTCAGTATAGTCCGGTAGAGGTAGACGTGTAAACAGATAACAGAACACAATACATCTAAATAAAACAACGATTAAGGTACAAATATAGAAAATCGTATTCAACAACTAATCATCATTTTATTTCATTCTAAAACGTTATAACACTGGGTTTCAACGTTCAAACGTTTTCTCGATTTCGTACGTATACATATATAATATAGAACGTATAACGACAAGTATACATCAATTTTTGTTATTTTTTTGTTTATTTGTTATTCATTCGTAAGTTTCTACACATATAAGGAAAATTTCTATTGTTAAATAATTAAAAATTTCGGAATTTATTTCGAGCTATTCTTGGGGTCAGATCTTACGAAAAATCCATTGGCTAATTCGTCTTGTCTTTTGTTTAACAAATTGCATAGCTTGAGAATTAAGGAAAGCAAATAATCAATGCAATCGTATTAAATAACATTACGGTGCAGATCACGATTCATTGTATACATATATGCATAGTGAGATTGACCCACTCCGCTTCATCGGAAACATTAATTAATTATTCTAACCGTTTATCAGTCGATCAGTTTTTATAAAAAAAATATGAAATATTCTTTTTTTTTTTTTTTACTTTTCAGATGACCGTTGCCACCCGGTCAGCAATGTGGGCCCTAATAATTTTGAGTGCGTTGGTAAGTACACATTATAATTAATAAATATATATAGCTGTAATATAATAATTGTTTGGTATAATTGATTTATGAATTCGATATATTATCAGTCAACTCGATATTTCATCGCTGTATAATTAGAAAAAAAAAAAAGTAAAATAAAGATCGGCTAAAACCGCGTGTAGCGAGAGAATGATTATACATGTATGTATGCGCTTATCATTGTGGAAATTATAACTCGCGGGAAGTTTCTCGAAGGAATATATGGAACGAGCGGACATCGTATATATAGGTATACTATATGTAGATACAGAGCTTGCTGGTTGCATACGTGTGCGGGTGTTCATATTCGTGTTAACGCATGAATGTACTATACCATATTTTGAGTATAGAGATTATAGAGTTATTATAATCAGTAATTATATAGTAGCAATTATTATTTTACACGATAAATGAAATACTATACCTACTTATAATAATTGTTATAGTCAAACCGATAAAGAAGCTGTAATAATAATAATAATAATTTATACGTCGATATAATTATTATTATTCAACTAACTTGACAAAGGGTTCTAAATCATCTACCGTATTCTCAAGGTTGCCATCAGAGATATTAAACGCGATATATCTACTATATCAATCAGCGCGCGGTTACGAAGAAAATTATTATATTTATATTAGTAATTTTTAATAACAATCTCCTTTCGTTGAGAAATCTTCATACATATATACGACAACACCTTGTGTATATACATACATCGCGTCACTAATGCCATAAGGTCTTAAACGCCAAAAAATTATTTTTTTTGCGGATATGCCCAAATGATGTTATATTGCATGAAAAAGATTTTGCCACCAAAAACATGAAATTTTTTTTTTTTGGCGCTTACGACCTTATGGCATTAGTGACGCGACATACTAACTTCGTAGTGTCTGTACAGATTTGCTTGTGGATTTTTTTCAAACATTCGTACAAAAAGTAACATTTTTTCCTACAATTTTTGTGTTTTTTTTTTTTTACACACAAAAGATTTTTGAAGATCAACTAAGGAAAAATATTATCAATGTTCATTTATCCCCTATAATATATAAGCTTGCAATTAAAGAAATTATAAATTATAATTACACTATCGTATAACCGCGGATCTGTGCACGGAAGTATGTAAAGGGAATATATCCTGCATGAGACGGCATAACGAAAGCCCAAGATGGCGTCTTTATAATAAATATATGAAACTGTGGTATACGTATATTGCGTCACTAATGCCATAAGGTCGTAAGCGCCAAAAAAAAAAATTTTGTGTTTTTGGTGGCAAAATCTTTTTCGTGCCATATAACATCGTTTGGGCATATCCACAAAAAAAATAATTTTTTGGCGCTTACGACCTTATGGCATTATTGACGCGATATGTGTACGCCTCCGTCTTATTTATTTATTTATTTATTTTTTTCTTTCTTTATCTCTACGTGTTTAATACCGACGAGACCGGAAGTGGTCGCAACTTATTGGCGAAATTCTTTTTAATCGAACTGATATAAAAAAGAAACTATATTCAGAAAAACTATACGAAATATTGCAGCAATATTTGAATCTTAATATCTGTAGCTCGGATATAATTGATAATTAATATTCAATCAATTTAATAGTAACGATTATGAGTTTGGGTGAGATTTTATAATATCATCTATAATCTATATTATTCAATCTCAAACGGTCATATAGGGGCATAGGATAAATTATTTTTATTTGCTGTTTCTCCTTACCTCACGCTAATATATCTTCTCTTTTTTTTCCGTAAAGTATTCAGACTTCGAATAAACAGATAGATATAAGTTATATCGTTATCAAATTGGAAGAAAAGAAAACATCATTATATACATAGTGTTACTGTCTATATACCTAATTATCGATAAGAATCAATGTCATTAGGTAGATATAAGAAATATATAATAGCACAATATTATAAGTATATAAACAACTTCTTATCACATCTAAAAGCTGCGGTAGTTTTCGCGGTGCAGAGATTGTTAGATTATTTTTCAAACTTAAAAGAGTTTTAATCAGTATGATCCGCACATGTGCGATCACATAATTTACCACCTATACGCCTGCTGCACATTTATACTACGGACAATCCCGCACGCGCTTTTGAATGGTCTTTGCGATATGTTATCGACACAATATGACAATAAAACTAAATCAATATCGAGTAACAATATAATTAATCGCGTCATATCGCGTACTTCTGCAGCTTATAGGCGTCAATTATTACGTTTTACGTATATATATTGTATATGCGCGGTTATATCGTTATCTTATCAGTGACGTCAGAGTGGTCAGAACATCCGATAGGTACTATTGCGACGTATAGCATATGAACAGCAGATCTTTTATCAAATACAAACCATCATTTATATGACCTTAAAGTCATTTCCGTTAAAAATAATATACCTAGATGAGGAAGATGAATTCCCTCGATCTACTAAATATTTTTGTAAACAAGATGATGTCGTTTTTTTTTTGTTTTTTTTTTTTTTCGTTTACTTGAGTGAAACTGCAGGAATTTCTCGATGAGAAAAAGATACTTTTCTTATCTCGTATAAAATCTTAATTCACTGTTCGCGGTTTTGTTAACTCGAATCATATTTCCTTGATTTTCTATAACTACATAATTATTATACTTCGAGCGCGCATCGAGCTCAATAATAATCAAATCTAATAATATACATGTATGTATAGGGAAAAAAAAAAAAAAAAAAAATTTCTAAAAATAATGACAATAAAATATGTGTAGTTAGTCCGATGGGGACATCACGTCACATTATATAGTATATAATATACGCGCACTGCCTTAGAGGATATGACTAGGCGCTACGAGCTATAAATGTACCCTATATATACAATATACATACATATGAGCATATAGACCGGTATATCTAGTGTAATAACAAATTTCAATACCTACATAGGTATATTAATATGTGTTGATGAAGATATGTCGAATATTGTCTCACTCCTTTCTCTGATTCACCCGATTCGGAGAAATTTAGTTCAAGGTTGAATATGTACTATAATATAGCCTTCGATTATTTTGAGACCTATATGGGTATTGTCCTTCGGAAGAATCTGCTATATGTGTTTGTAAATTTTATCTGATCACACGAAGACGTATCATATACCAATAACATTATACTATTATAATTTAGATTCTTGATCAAAGGGTACACAGAAAGAAAGGTTAACTTGATTCAAGACAATTTTGCGGTCCAAAAATGAAGACCGAAATTTTCTCGGATCAAATCAAAAATTTTTCTCGAACCAAGAAAATTGTCCCAATTTTCTTGGTTCGAGAAAATTTTTGATTTGATCCGAGAAAATTTCGGTCTTCATTTTTGGACCGCAAAATTGTCTTGAATCAAGTTAACCTTTCTTTCTGTTTATAGATATGCACAAGAGACATTTTACCTATACGATATACGTTACTTAATGTCAAGTACTTTTCGTTGCTTTACAGACAGCTCTAACAACGGCTCAGAAAGCATGCTCAAATGATGGTGATTGCATGAGCAATCAATTTTGTTATTCATCTTCCCTAACTTGTGTAAATTACACCGTATGCGCATGGTATAATCGGGAAGAGTCTGCAAAACCCGCACGTGAACCAAGCCAATGTGGCAAATGCCTAAAAGGGTAAGTCTCCTAAAAATTAAATAGTGTTTCTTGCCTATGTTACATGAAGCTTGAAAAACCATTTCATCGACGATCCTTGAGGATTGCTAGAGGAAATAATAAGGACACAATTAAATGCATAATTTTTTTTTACAGTTATTCGCCAGAATTATTAATCGAATCATCAGAAGCTGATAGCTGCAAGAAAGGTAAATGAGCATAACGAAATAATTATCAATAATATTACGTTGCAGATTTGCACATTACATAAATTATCATTATTAATATCTTTTCGTAGGCCATGATGACAAGGAGCAAGGAAACACCGCAACCAAAAACTGGGTGATCGGTGGTAGTGTATTTGTGGCCTTCCTGTTCCTAATTGGTATTCTGTACGCGGTACACGTAGTCTGTGAGTTTATCAATTTGTTATTATTCATCTAACTATCAATTTCCCGATGCTAAAATTGCAATTTCAATATTTCGTTAACCACTTTCGTTTCTTTTAGTACGATGTAAGTTCTGTTGTGAGGAAAATCCTGCAGCTGATCGTGAACCTGAAAAGCCTGGTTTACTGATGGTCGAAAATGGCCCTTATGCGAGTGCACCACCCCCGCCTTCGCCAATCCAGAATCGCAATAACAGTGAGTTTGATATTTTTGCTACAATAAAAAATTCCGTTTCCAAGTCTTATGTATACCTACCTATATGTAAAAAAAATTCTTGACAAAATTATGGCTGACAAAGGTTTCTTTCTTTTCTGCATTCTTTGGGGATCACATCGTCGTTTATATGAAAACTCATATTACGACACTTTCGTCATGTTTGATATTACGCTGGTAAGTGCCACACATGTTATCTGGTAAACCGTATCCTTAGTCAATCTACCAAGTTCTGCGGTCTCATATAACGACATATTTCATCCGCGTGTACTGATTACTCTGTATATATACTACGACACGCTCCCAATCAACAGCTGCTCCGAGATTTGACGTTTATTTACTTTTTTCTCTTGATACGAGACTCGTATGTGACGTATTCGTGACGTAGCCTTATCCTTCTTTCTTTCTCTCTCTCTCTCTCTCAATCTCTCTCTTGCTTTATCTCACTCGAATCATATGTGACTAAATTTTAAAGCTACTTTAAATCCACGAAACCATATGTTTCACGTCATAAATTAGGTGCTGGTTGAAAAACGAATCACCTTTTCACAGATTTTCTCTATAAATTAATTCATCGCTGTATGTATACAAAAAAGCAAAAATCTAGGTGTTAATTGAATGAATTTATTCGTTATGTTTCAGACAAGTACGATGACGCGGAGGAAACCAATCCTTTATCATCCGCACAAAATTATCGCTGTACTTTCATGGACGAATGCCGTCCGGTGAAAGCTCAAGGATTTCATCCCCCAGATTACGTCCGCACTGATCCTACCTACAATCCAGGAGATTCTCAGACGGTTCAACAACCCATGTTTCCATCGCCACCTGATATCGACGAGGAAACCATTCCCAGCGAGTGGACACCTGGGTGAGAATTTTTGCAATTCATTTCTCATTTTTCTATACTATTATATCTCTTGCGATCGTGTGTTAAGGGTTCATCTATAGTGTGCACGCGGAGTTAAGTACATTTTTCAAAATTTCAGACGGTATTGGGTATAAAAATCATGATAACTTTTTTTTTTTTTTTTTTTTTTTTTTTTACAATCCAGTTTTTTTCATTAGTTTTCTTACATATTTCTTTAAATAGTACTAATTAAATATAGGAAAATTGTTGAATTCTTCAACGTCAATTATCCCATCAATAATCAATAGAAAAAAAAAAGACTGTGTCCTTACAACGAGCGTATGGAATTTTCGAACAGAACAACAAAGTGATTCATCCAGTCTCGAACGGAGAAACGGTGGTTTCAGTTATACGTTTGACGTCACGCGATACCGTCGGCCATTGCTTATGGCGCGATGCGCACGCGCAGAATACCGTGTGACGTCATCGGGCTTATTTTACGCGCTATTTTCAAGAGCCTTTCGAATTTGATTTTTTATAAGGAAACTAACCGCAGGCACAAATAATTAATTTTTTCGTGCTTATTAGTCTTAAAATTTGTACGCAAAACGAAATTCGAATTCTCTGTCACATTGGCTAATGCTACGAGCGATTATATTCAATTCCGTAATTCTACTTTCACCTTAGATTCATAAAATGAGAAATAAATCTACGCTATTTTGCAGTCCATCTGCATCGGGAGGCACTTTACCCGTACAACCATTCGCTGCCATCGCCGAGGAGGTACAAGATAATACGACAAATACTGCCTTACAGAGACTCACATGTCCTTCGCCCTCGACCAGCCAGGATGGCCACGAGAACAGGCAAAATAACAATTCAGGTGGTACTCCAGGAGGATTTAACAGCAACACGAATGGAAACGCACGTGCTAATCCAAACCCACCCTCATTCGTGCAAGTGCAACAAACAGTGAACATTTTCCACCACGGGAACAACGGTAGATAAAATGATTGACATTCCCCCATTTTTTTTTTTTTTTTTTCATTAAAAAAATTTTTTTTTTTTTGTTGACACCTTTTCCTTGGTATGACCTTGGACTGTTATCTGGAATTTCTCTAAACGAAGATCACTTCGAATTTCCAGATTGTTTAAATTTGGAGTTATCTTCGCCGCGTAATATAGTAACTACGTCTTCAAGACGATTACCAATTACGTATATTGTTTAATCATCACTGGCATATCGCAACTTTTATGACAGCGTTTAATATCTACTTACAATAATTATTATATCAGTTCACGGCTTGTGTACAATTTTATTTGCATGAGGTCTATACTTGATCATGAAAGTTTACATGTTATTTCTGGCACTTTCAGATCCACTTTATCATTATATCTATCAACGTATATATATAAGTAACTTTGACCATTAATAATGGAGAATTGTTAATGTTTACTCAGCACTGCATAATTTCATCAAATTATCACCCTTCGTCATCTAAACAATAGTTTTTACTAAAAATCTCTTTGATTTACCTGGTGCTATGTATATAAAACATCGCATCGGTTTTTTTTTTTTTTTTTTTTTTTTTTTATATTAATATTTTTCTAATTCTTATCATCACGTTTTCTTTTTTTGTTTTTTTTTTTTTGTTTCTCCCTCTCTCTCCAAACGAAGGGATGAAAATACATATACTGATTGTATTCGATCGACAATCCATTTGTATAAGTAGGCATATGAAAGAAAAAAAGAAAAAAATATTAATAATATTTGTAGCTAATCGCAAGACGTAACTGTGTTGCATGTCAGCTGTTTTATAGTTCATAGTGGTCTAGATAGTATTACACATTCTTAAATATTAAAAGTTTATGATTCATTCCTATTTTTTATTGGCATTGATAAAAAAAAAAAAAAATTGTTACGTTCATTGATTTCGGAGTTTGATTTGTTTTATTACAAGTCTAATCCTTACTCGATTGATTATTCATCTTTTTACTCACCTAAACATAGACAGTAGATATTGAAGAATGGTAGTGAGCGGATATTGTCACGTAAAATAAGAAAGTAAATTGACTTTTTAATTTTTCGTATAAGATATTATATAATATCTTCTTAATCAGCGATTACATCATTTTCGAATTTCAATGCCCCGATGGGCTACAACGTCTCTAAATTCTCCAGGTTTCTATCTCAATTCTAAGCACCACCCCAAAGTCTTCGAATTTTCCCATTTAAATAAAACACGATTTATGACATAACGCGAATAATTTTTTTTTTTTTCCTCCTATTGCAGTATATCTCCGAAAATTTTCGAATTTAGTACACTCCTGACCTGTAATAGTAGGTATTTCATGAAAATTCGACAGGTTTTCAACGATATAATTTTCGAAGCTACACAGCGCACCGGAAAAAAAATTTTCCTAGCTCCGAATTGTGATGAACAAAAATTTGTCATTGAAAATCTGTACATTTTTCACAGATAACTACTACTATAGGTGAGAAGTGTGCGGAGTTTCAGATTATTCGAAGCAATAATCCGATAGGAAGTAAAAAATGACCGTGAAGTACCAAAAATTGTGTGTTTATTCAAATCGGAAAGTTCGAAAGCTTTCGGGCAGTACTTACAATTGAGATAGGAACCTGGGATTTTGACTACATTTTTTTGTACATATTTCGAGACGTTCTGGCCAATTCGAATAAGATCAAATTAAGGACCACCCTAATCCCATTTTCTTATTTGAATCACATAGTTTTAACGGATTTCATTCTCTTTACACTATTTTGATGTTATTTATTGATAATATTATTACAACTGATGTAAAAGATTGATTTATTTATATAATAGCAAGAAGCTTGGTGGTAACTCATTCCATTTTATGGGAATTATTTTTCATAAAACGGAAAATAAAATCCACCATGTAATTAGGATTTGCATTTGAGAGAAAAAAAATAAATCAATGGTTTGATTAATTGCTCAAACAACTCACATAGTTCTATCGCGGTAATTTGGGTACTTGACTGAATAGATGTCTTCTCTCTTTTTTTTAGCACAATTAGAATCAATTTATCGACACATTTTCGTACCCTCTCTTCCCCAATATCTCTAATTTAACCATTAGAGAAATTTAGCATTATTATACCCTACCGCACAGACTGAACTAATCAAAATTGTATATTTGTGACCAAATGTTGAAAGTGCCTTATGTCTTTCATCAATTATTTAAAAATAATATTAATTCCAGTATGAAGGTGTACTACTTTGACTCATTATCATATTTGCTCAAAACGTTTGAGTAGGAAAGGAAGTATAAGCGGTCGACTTTTCCTACTCTATTCGTTAATCCAGCTCAAACCTCGTCTGTATTACAAGAAATCGTCAATTTTCGTTGCAGAATCTAGAAGCCAATCCTCAAAATGAAATAAATTAATTGATTACGTCCTTTATGATCCAAAGTCTCTTGTACAATAATATTTATACTACTTTATCGATCATTGAGAGTCCATTTCTTCTTTCTTTAATTCCATTCGTACATCATTAAAAATTGTGTATCTACATGGAAAATCAATTTTTATAACTATTCGCGTGACACAATTTTTTACTTTGCTCTATAGTCACTGTTACAAGCTTCGATCAATTATCAATGATCAATTCAAACTTTGAACTCAAATTGACGAGATTATTGCGTGATAATGAGTCATTGGTGATATAGTGCCATTTAGTTTAAAAATTTGATAGAATGCGTATTATACGGTACTGACATTTTCGTAAAAGTTTAAATAAGTAACATCGATTATGTAGGACAGGCGAAATTGATCCAAAAAAGTTGACCAAGATTTCAAAGCACAAGAGCAAGATCAAGTATTCGTAAAGATGTAATGAGGTATAACGTGTGTCGAATATAATTTTTGCTCTCAAAGTATGAAAAATAGAACCTCATTTCATCGATTTATGAATAATTGATATGTGAGATGTCGTTACGATAATCTGAATCCTTGGCTTTCATGTGCCTTTCAATTAAGCCAGGTCTATTAAACTTGCGGAAATCTATATGTGTTCTCTGAATGATTCAGAGAGCAATACTTTTCATGTATATAAGAAATAATTATTAAAATAATTACCGACTCGGTATCAAGATTTCGTACTTTTTATCCCCCTTATCCATTTGTATCCTTATTCAATATTTTATTCATTTGTTAAATTTCTCGTAGATAGAGAGATATCTCACGAGTGCAACAATGGAAAATAAAATGGTAAGTATCATTTAAGTGCGATTATAAAATGACCAAGTAAATTTTAACGGAATGCCATATCGAACTGCTAAGGCAGTACTTGATTTTTTTTAAGGTGGTTCTTTCGCTAACCGATTGACCCGATTTCTTTGATAACTTGAACAAAAAGTGGAGTAGTTTCTTTAAACGAAATTTCGGGGTCAGTTGTCGAACAAAAATAAGACAGATGGTCAAATCATCTAGAAAATTGTTGAAAATTAACTTTCCAACAACCATAAAAATGTATCAACCAATTCTGTCCTGATTGTTTTTCAATTCATAGTCACTCATGTTATTCATATAAAATTCATAATTTATACTCATATAATTGTTTGAGTGAGAATTAGACGTGGGGGAACGTCAGGGCCATCCCAAAAATTGTTATAAATCTCTGAAAGTAAAGAAACTCCGATCAGATTAACGGTTTCAAGTGACATATATACGAAATCTTCCGTATGTGTGCGGGAGCCAGTGACACTGTTTGTTTGTCAGATTAGCTGAAGATGATTTTTATTTTTTCTTTTTCATTCAGCTTTTACCATTTTTAACATTGACCATTTTTTTTTTTTTTTTCTTTTTTTTTTTTTTTTTGTGAACATAATTAACAATCTACTGATAAGCGTTATCCCGCCATTAAGGTGGCAGGAGTTCATCTAGTTGGTAGGCTATGTTATTACGACAAACAAAAAGATAAGCCAAGCTTTAGCAAAAAAAAGCAACGAATAGTGACGCTGCAGGCCCCCGGACTTTTAATTCTGTTCGGTCGTGACGGTCAGCGCTCAGCTGTGAGCTGAACTAGTGTTGGTGTACACGCATACGTATCAATTCTTCTTCTTCTTCTTCTTCTTCTTCTTCTTCTTCTTCTTCTTCTTCATCTTCATCTTCTTCTTCTTCTTCTTCTTCTTCATCTTCTTCTTCTTCTTATTCTTCTTCCACTGCTTATACCCTCTTGGAACTGTCGTTCGAGGGAAGTACCAAAACGCACCAATTTGCACGGAGAAAAATGTGCTGTTGAATTTACTATGTGCTTAGTTGTATGTGTGACAACTACTTTTTGCAGTAGAAATGACAAGAATTGTGGTAACATTTACCTCTGCTGCAATGTACCAAATACTAGAATTGTGGTAATTTCTACTGCAAAAAGTAGTTGTCACATATACAACTAAGCACATAGTAAATTCAACAGCACATTTTTCTCCGTGTGTATACACCGTTTCTCTTCGGCTTTCGTATAATTCTGCGGGTTCACCGGGAGATAACCGGAAGTCTAAACGCGAATGAGCTAGTTGATCATTTCATAAGTGGGAATGCTGT
Organism: Tenthredo mesomela; assembly: GCA_943736025.1. NCBI lineage: Eukaryota > Metazoa > Arthropoda > Insecta > Hymenoptera > Tenthredinidae > Tenthredo > Tenthredo mesomela. Next base: position 10,764,180 of record OX031013.1, read on the forward strand.
GAGGATGGTGACTTTTGCAATGACTGCATAACGAAAAGTCTGAAAAGAATAACACATTCTGTCAACTTTTATAATGTTTAACATCAACACTTGGCGGCTATTCGGGGCCGCGAGACCTTATCATCACTGCTCGGTCTTTTTCCACAATCCTTATAGTATAATGTGGATTGAGATTGCGAATATAGGGGAACGTGGCGGGGGAAAAACGGGCCTCGGGCGTATACAAACGACGAATAACATTTAATTTGCAACTCGAGTTGTTCTACAAATATATACATGAATAACGTTTTATCAATATAATAACTTACTAATTCGCTCGATAAGACTGCATTTTCAATGTAAAAATGCAATTTCTAAATCAGTGAATAAAGTTATTGAATAAACAAAAGTTATTCGTCGTTGATGAAACCGGTCATGGATGATGTGAATTTCTGGAAAAGCTGCACCTAGTAGTGCCCATTTGCGTTTCCCAAGCTTTAGTAAAAAACTTCGTATATATAGTATATAGGGCTCTATACGCGAGTAAGCTTTCAACATACAATAATGATATAAAAATAATTGTCCTCGTCATTCTCCTGCGTAATTATTTATACGTATAATGCACCAGGCTATCCCGCCACCAAGCTCCCCCCGCCACCAAGCTAGCCCCCCTCCGAGCTGCGCCCAGCCATTTCCCGAGGTCCAGACAGACGGTCTCCAGTCTACACTATCTGCAGTCGCGTGTTGACTTTGGTACGAGGCGGTACGACAATATACAAATTTAATTCAATTTTCAACCAACGATTAAATAATATGCAGCGTTGAAGTTGGCCCCTGCAAAATTTCTTCGATAAAGGTATACTATGAATTTTCATTCTAATTATTTTGAGAATCGGTTAAGGAGGTTGAGGCGTCCGGTCAAATATAAGATAAAGACTTGAAAATTGTATCATCGAAAGATAGATGAATAAAATGCTTCCTGCCAAAATTTCAAGTCGATTCACCACACTGTAAAAAATAAGGGTAAATTTAACTGTCACATGAGTAGGTAATTTTACATCATGTAAACTGGAAATCAGTTTTATCTACCCACTGGTCTTTTACAACCGATCGTCTACCCAAATACTCGTTTTTCACTACCCAAGGATACGTAATTTTCGCATACTGACAGATGAATTTTGGTGCTGAACAGTAAATTCACCATTTGGGTATACGTTTAGGCTTAACTTACCCAGAGTGGTAAAATTATCTATCCGCATTACCGATCAAATTATCTTTGTGAGGCGCTCACGGACTAATATTGCGGCCGGTGATATAAAATTAACTGTCATGTAAAAAAAAAAAAAAAAATCGGAATTTCACCTCCTGGTCATATGGGGTGAAACGGCGGAGGAAATAAAATCAGAAAATTATTTTTTCAATGCAAAAAGTCCAAAAAATTCTAAAAAAATTCTGAAAAATTGAAATGAACGTAATAGTACTCCTGAAAACTTATATTCATCAGACAACCCATAAAGATGAGATTTTATGATTTTCAAAAGCGATAAAGGATTAATAGTGATATTTTCCTTCACAAAAAAAATCATCGAATCTAATTTTTTGGGGGTCGTCTCATGAATAGAAGTTTTTAGGAGTACTATTACGTTTTCCAAATTATTTCGTACTCCGTTTGGTCCCGCAGGTTCACAGTCTCCTAAAAAAAAAAAAAAAAAAAAAAAAAAAAAATGTTGATAGCTGGAACGCAATATCGTGGAAACACCCGCGTATACGTTTTGGCCTTACCCAGAGTGGTAAAATTATCTATTCGCAGTACCGATCAAATTATCTGTGTGACACGCTCGCGGCCGGGCGGCGTTGAACGCGCTTCAATTAGCCATTGTTTTTCCATGAAAAAACAAGTGTAATTTTGTTAATTTTTCTGACGTGCCGAGAATTTTCCGAACAGAAGTTCAATAAGTGATATAAATAGGCTAGAATTTATCCGGAACTAGGACTTGGGAGAGTTCATCTAACATCGGCCTCGCCGGATAATTGAAGCATTTATATGTATATAATATACAATTAAGGTATGTAATATTAATTGACATAACGCTTGGGGTTATACGAGTAGCAATGTGTTAAAAGATTTTATTTTTATTCGGTCATTCTACATGATAATGCCCATCTAAAAGATTGTCGTATTTAAATCGTATACCCTTCTTGAATAGGGCTATCTATGACATCAAGGCAGCTGAAACTACAAAGAGCAGTAGCAGGGTGGAGAGAAGAAAATCGGCGAAAGGGACCACGTCAAAAAATCCACCAACCATTTCCCCACAATTCAAAACACTTCGGATTTCGATGATTATCGTAGCTTGTGGAGTATCTACATGAGGGTATTTCGAGCGAATATTCATGAGGTTAAAGTTCGTAACGTTAACGCAATAAAATATTTGCAAACAAATTCTTAAATTCAAGGCTTGAACGTTTCAACAGGAAGGCGCATGATTTCTCGAATTGAGTGAAACATGTGCATTTCGCGTATTCTACAATTCTAACAACATTAATTAATCACGAAATATTACATTTTTTCCGATCATTCTGTTGCGTTAAGGTTACGAACATTGGCATACCTCATGAATACTCTCGGTATATACTCAACGACTACCGAATAAAGGTAGCATTTATTTTATAGTTAACGTCTTAGGTTCAGTGTGCGTATCTGTACAAAAAAAAAAAAAAAAAATTTATCAAAATAATATACTAAAGAAAAAAATCTTTAAAAACAAAAAAAAAAAAAAAAAAATATCAAAATACTATACAAAAAAAAAAAAAAAAAAAATTATTGTTAAAATTAATATTAATATTGATATTGTTAATATTGTTAATATTGTTTAATATTGTGACTTAAAAGGTAGCACCATGAAAATTAAAAAAAAAGTCAATCCGACACACCCTAATATATATATATATATATTTCTAATAAAACTGTATATTGTATACAATATGTATATATATATTTCTAATAAAACTGTTGAAAACGCAATATCAATAGTACACCCTTTTTATTGTTCTAAGAGCAAATCTGTTAATGTAGGTAGTTCAAATCACCTATCACGCAGATTAAATTTTCACCCATAGGTAGGCATATTCGCCTATTCTGACTAGAAATCGATTTTATTCACTTCGGAGGTATTTTTACCCTTCAACGAGGATAATCTTGCTTCATCCCCCCACACACTACATAAATTTATCTACCCAAAAAATTATAAAATTGCATACCCATGGGTATGCATATTTCGCTACCCCGACCAAGTAACAGAGCGTTGCACCACCCACACAGGTAAATTTACCCTTCAAATTTTTTACAGTGCACCCCGTTTTTGATAAATTAATTTTTAAATTTGCTTCTTATACACGTAGAGGTATAGGGAGCCGGTAAGGTTAGTATGAAATCTAACTTACCGCGCGGGTGACACGAAAGATTTCATACTAACCTTATCGGCTCTCCATACCTCTACGTGTATAAAAAGCAAATTTAAAAATTAATTTATCAAAAACGGGGTGGTGAATCGACTTGAAATTTTGGCAGGAAGCATTTTATTCATCTATCTTTCCATGATAACATTTTCAAGTCTTTATCTTATATTTGACCAGACGTCTCAACCTCCTTAAATACTGTTGATTTATTTATCGGGAAATATGAATCTACACGTGGTTGTTACATAGGTATCTTGACGAGATATAGTCCAGTCGGATTCGACATAAAATCACCGACTCCTATTTTTTCGGAGTACAGTGATGCCGATTTTTTTGCAAATAAGTAAAACAAGAGTATCTCCGGTTCTAAGAAAAATGAATGGGTCTTTTTTTTTATATTTTTTTAAACAATGACCCAACCATTTAATCGACACGCAAAATCAGATCCTGGTGAAATTGAAAATTCTCGGATCTTTGAATGAATATTTGTAGAATTCGGACTATTTGTTGAGAACCCTAAAACTGGGATTCGGTCCAAATTCGAGCTTAATTAGTCACGCAATTGAGAGTTGTGAATTTTTTTTTCCTACTAATATTGTCTAAACGTTCCTGGCGCATTAGTTTTCGTCGTAGAAAGCTGAAATTCATTATATATTTCTTGATTCGAGCTTTGCTAGTCATTTAGGCTATTTCCTTAACTGACCAAATTTTTTTCTAATAATACATATAATTTTTGGTGTATTGTATAGAGTAAAATGAGTTGTGTCCATCGTATCTTAAATTTCTTCCAGAAATTTTAAGATAAAGCGCATAAAAATATGTCTGTGGAAGGGAAGATGATTGGACACAACCTGATATATGAAGGGAATTTTTTAAACACCTAAAAAATGTAATTCTGGGATAAACGTGATTGAGTAATCAAATGTTATGGAAAGAAGATCTATATTATTATTCAAAGAGTTTTCCAATACTTGAAAAAATCGCACGGCCCCATATTCATTTTATAGCTCGTATAGAGGGAAGATGTTCAAAGAACATAGAAGAGGAAGAGGAAGAGGGCCCTCTTCAGAAAACTTATTCTAGTCGAACATTCTTAAATTAGTAGACAGCATAATTAAAGCCGTCGAAACAGCAAGATAATAAAAAATTCGGACATCGAGATTGACGTTTATCAGACTCTTTTGGAGCCATAGTTATGGCCGATTAAGAAAATAAAGCAAGAATTCACAAGATTAGGTATGGAAAGATGTGAAAAACACATTTATGGCAAACTTAATGACACCGGAAAAGCCTTTTCCGGTATATTGCATTGCATATTTCTTACGGGATATATTCTTATCTTCTATTCTATTATTATCTTGCTGTTTCGACGGCTTTAATTATGCTGTCTACTAATTTAAGAATGTTCGATTAGAATAAGTTTTCTGAAGAGGGCCCTCTTCCGGGCTGAAACGTCAACGAAGCGTTGTTTATTGACCTATGAATCCGAAATATAATTGCTACATACTGCACTACTGAGGAGGTCGAAAAAAAGAAGAAATATATATTATTAGTATTATTTTAATTGAAAGAAAAAAGAAAAAAAACAATAAAGTCAGTATAGAGAATTAGCAAAAAAAAAAAAACCGCGGAAAGAATATGCCCGTGATGATTAAACTGTGCTATAGTACTATACGTAAAAAAGAAAGATGGACACATCGAGTACGGTCATCAGAAACACGACCACAATATACTTACCGGCCACCAGGGCCGTCGAGAGCCGAACCGGGCCCCGGTGCATGGGGCGTTTGTTTCATGCGAAAATAGAGACTACAGATGGTTTTTACATTATTCGCCGAGGAAATCGAATTCGAAAAATGTAAAAACCATCTGTAGACTCTATTTTTGCATGAAACGTTTAATCTTTCTTTTATTTTTATTTGAAAGTTCATATTTTTTCCCGTAACCGGGCCCCCGGAGCCCTCCGGGCCCCGGGGCAATTACCCCGGCTGACCCCCCCTCTTGTCGGGCCTGCCGGCCACGCGTCCACTACGTTATCCCCCCACAAAGCTAACCCCCCTCCAAGCTGCTTAACGATGTAGGAGGCTGCGCGTTCTTTATCACAGTTGCAGCAGTAGCCTGTTAACCTTGTTACGAAGAGGTACAACAAAAAAAGGATTCAATTCAGTGTTCAATCGACGACGTGATAATAACGTCTAGTGTCCAAGACCCATCATCTAAAGTTTCTTCGATAAAAGTAACTATAAATTTTCGTTCTAATTATTTTAAGAACCGTTGAAATACTGTTCATTTATTGAGCGGAAGATATGGATCTACACGTGGTTGTTGCATCTTTCTTACGGGATATAGTCTAGTCGGACGCGACATAAAATCACCAACGCGTATTCCTTCGGAGTACAGTGATGACGATTTTTTTATTTCCTTTTTACCTCAACAAACAAGACCATGATTTTGTGTGTTAACCCAGACAGCACAGAACTGAAAGTTGTCTAAAAGAGGTCTTATAGGCGACGAATGCACCATTTTCTGACGTCTAAATCTTGTCTCAACCCTGAAAGACGTCTTTAAGACTTCTTTCAGGGTTGAGGCAACATTTAGACGTCAAAAAATGGTGCATTCGTCGCCTATAAGAACTCTTTTAGACAACTTTCAGTTTTGTGCTGTCTGGGAATTAGATGGTTGAATAATATTGTTTAAAAAAATGTGAAAAAAAAAAGAATCCTCCTTATCTTCTATTAGAACCGGAGATACACTATGGTTTTAGACTTTTTCACGATTTATTATCAATGTTAAGGAAGTTCGAGCGAATCTTATGCAAAACGAATTTTCCAAGTTTAAGATTTGAAACTTCGTGTATATAAAAAAAAAACGACATCTTCTTTTTGTTCGGGCCCTTTCGAAAATAGTTAGTGCTTAATATAAAGAAAATTGTCCCCACAGCTCAGCTATGTAGCTTGAACACAGAATTAGCGCATTTGAAAATAAGATTTCCCATGTATTTCAAATGGCAAAATTTGTTTATCCTAGTTTTATTTTTATAACTCTCTTCATTCAACTGATAAGAATAAATAGCAGATATACGGTTTTGTAGAGAATTTTATGATCTACAAAAATAGTCCTTTGGCCCAAGTTGCTCGATTGAACCGTTAACGAGTTACAGTGGTTTAAAAGTCATATGTATATTTGATTACTACTTACTTTTCGACAAATTAATAAAAAAAAAAATTTTTCATGCATTTTCTCAGAAATTTGTTTCCCTTCAAAACCGTATATTTACTTTATTCTTATCAGTTGAATAAAGAGAATTATAAAAATAAAACTAAGATAAACAAATTTTGCCATTTGAAATACATGGGAAATCTTATTTTCAAATGCGCTAATTCTGTGTTCAAGCTACATAGCTCAGCTTTGGGGACAATTTTCTTTATATTAAGCACTAACTATTTTCGAAAGGGCCCGAGCAAAAAGAAGATGTCGTTTTTTTTTTGACACAGTCTAATATATAATCATATATAATCATATATAATTATGTATAAGTTTATATCATTAAATATAGTTTTATATAGTTATATATAATTTTTTATATAAAACTATATACATTTATATGTAAAAAAAAAATTACGACAATTTTCAAGCACATGCGGTCAAAAAGGTGTCCCGCTCGACGTGGAATGACTCATATATGTGATTATATATATTTTTATAAAACTATATGTATATAACTATATATAATTTTATATATCAATATAAAATATGCAATCACTGTTGAATAAAATTATACATAGTTATATCACTGAACTCTATAGTATACTGGCACGCGCGCAATGGGAGTGGTGGCCGGTGAGAAAGAGATAGTTGTGGTCGGAGTGTGTTAATTCGCTCTTGTCGCACGCATATATCTACTGCCTAAGCCACAAACATCGAGTTCAGTGTACTAAACACACCAGTTTCTTCTCTAACGGTCAATGTTTTCATGCGAGATAGTTCCTGTACATTAGACAAGTGCAACCCACTCCGACCACAACTATCTCTTTCTCACCGCGGGTCACTACACGAATCATAGGCCTACGCGCGTTCCGGTATATTATAGAGTTCAGTGAGTTATATATAAATTTATATAATTATATAACATTATATATTTTTATATACAACTATATATAGTTTTATATAGTATTATAAAGCCATGCGATACGCTATTAGGGGAGAGTTGCCACTATTGGACCGCCACCTAAATTGGACCGTTTCAATTAGGTAATTTTTTGCAACTGTATCTTCTCAATTTTGAGAATTGTAAAAATGGGTACCATCAGTACTAGAAATTCTCTAAACATTCCTATTTTTACAATTCTCAAAATCGAAGAGATACTGTTGCATAAAATTACCAAATTGAAACGGTCCAATTTAGGTGGCGGTCCAACAGTGGCAACTCTCCCCTATATAAAATTTTATCTAGTTTTATATAATTATATAAACTTGTATAGGGAAGCGGGTGGTAGTACCGCGCACCTAACAAAAGTACGTATATTTTTCAAATTATACACATATTGCAGCCGAAGAAACCCGAGAACAGTGTTTTGTGGTAGTACTTCAGCTTCAAAATTATGCAGGGTGCAGGGTCAACCTTTTCTCAACTGTTATGAAACTTATTTCAAATAAAAACTTCACATAAACACTCAATATTATTTTATTGTAATCTAACAATATTACCAAGTAATTTAGCATTCTGTAAAAAAGACGAAAAATCTTACCATCGATTCATGAAACGATCGAGGGATTGACAAATGAACATAACCTATATCTATCGATCCCCTTTTTAATGAGAGCTTAGCACCTTCATCGAAAGAATTAAAGTTTAATTCCACTTCAAGGAATATCCAAGTCTTATTCTTCTCATCTTATTAGGCAGATCATGATAGAGGAAAAACGATTATGACGTCCGGTTTGTTTAACCGGCAGTCCTGCCTATTACTCACCGCGCGGTATACGCTAGGCTCGTACGATTCCAGTACGCTACTAAGTGTGTATAGAATTACATTTTTTTTTTTTTTTTTTAATTTTTTTTTTTTAGCGCCGCCTAACTTGTGTGCCAGGCAACTCTGGGTGAAAATCGCATGCATGTGTACTAGGGTGGTTCTTATTTAGGGCTCGGACGAATTTTTCATCAGACGCCCGCCAAATCGACTCGAAATAATTAAAAAACAATACCCTAATTTTTTCAGATTTTTATCTAGACTCTAACCCCTCCCACCAAGAGGGTGGATTTTCCCATTTGAAATACACATGTTTCGGCCATATTCTCAGGATATATTTTATTATAAAAGTAAAAACTTTTAGAAAAATCTGTAACTGCGAGATTTTAGTGTTCGTTGGTGCTACTATTTGAGAAAAAAATCACATTATCATACCAGTCAATCTAGACGAATTGCACACCCTTTAATCTACCTTTTTTGCTCAATTGCAGGGTATGCAATTCGTCTAGATTGACCCGTATGATAATGTGACTTTTTGATCAAATAGTAGCACCAACAAACACTAAAATCTCGCAGTTACAGATTTCTCTAAAAGTTTTTACTTTTAAAGAAGTAGAAAGAAGTTCTATATTATATAGTAGAGTATTCAAAGAGTTTTCGAATACTTAAAAAAAATCGCACGACCCCATATTTCTTTCATAGGTCGTAGAGGGAAGATGTTCAGAGAACTTTTTTCCGTGAGCGTAAGGATATCAAATTTTTATTCATTCTTGACAAGAATTCCACCCAAGTCTTCCTCAATCAATATGACATTTTGATCAATTGAAGATACACGCAGTGCGATTTATCTAAAAAATCAATCAATTGCAAAAAATCAATTGCAGAAAATCATTTTTGTATAAAAGCATCGGATATTCTGTTTCAGATAACCCGCACAATAGCCATGTATTTGATCGTGCCCGTGATGCTGATAGTGAGCTCGTGGGTAAGTACACTTTACCCAAATGTAGATATGATATGACGATGTGATAATTGAAACTAAATATTGCTAATTTCACACTCCGTTATCAACCATTGCTCAATCAATTATAGAATAAAGTAAAGCTCCATACATGGGTACACATAATAAATAATAAATAATTATTATTATTAATAATATTAATTATTAATAATTTTTTAATTGGGTTTCGTACTAAATATAGCTTATCCAGGCAAAAATGGGCACCTCAGTAAATTTAATATAGAAAAGCGAACGTATCCATGTGTATAGCTGTGAAATAATCTCACCTATTAAGGGGGTGTACGCCTTTGGAAGAGTTGAAATTCCCAAAAAGAAATTGATTTTTTTCTGCGACTTGAGGACAACAATAACCAGAACAATATCCAGAAAAATCATGACGTCTGAGGAGGGTTCGACCTTCATTACGCATATTTGACATAATGTAATACTTTCAGTCTGATAGTGGCTACGCTGAAGATAAGAAACTACCAAATGACTCGGTTGTCGTAAAGAATCAGGACCACCGTTGGATCAATCTTGAAATGTTTGGTTCTCCATTGTTCATAGGAGATGCCTCTGTGGTATGAACTTGGGATTTTTTGATAAACCCATTTTTGATTGACAAACTGGGAAAAAAAGTAAAAATGATTTGAAAATTACGAAAAACAAAAAATAACAAAAATTGAATAATTTAAGTAATCCTTGCAATATCAAAAATCCCCACGTTCATGCCAGAAAGGCATCTTCTATGAACAATTGAGGACCAAACATTTCAAGATTGATCCAACGGTGGTCCTGATTCTTTACGACAACCGAGTCATTTTGTAGTTTCTTACCTTCAGCGTAGCCATTATCAGACTAAAAGTAATAGCATGATGTCAAATATGCGTAATGAGGGTCGAACCCTCCTCAGACATAATGATTTTTCTGGATTTTCTCAGAGTTCTCAAGTCGCAGGAAAAAAATCAGTTTTTTGTTGGAAATTTCAATTCTCCAAAGGTGTACATACCCCCTTAATAGCACAAATTCATTTTCATTCAAATATAAGTTTAAAGGTTAATTCTCCATTAGAAACTAGGGTAATTCCGGGTGAGATGGCCATCGGGGAGAGATGGCCTTCGATGATATTTCTCATGCTATTCGATATATGACACTTCCTATTTAGAGTAGATCGCTTCGTACAAAGTACAACTACCGATCTACCCCAAATAGAAAGTGTAATATATCGAGTAGGCTGAGAAATATCATCGAAGGCCATCTCTCCCCTATGGCCATCTCACCCGGAATTACCCTATACCTCTATAATGTATAGCTTTAAAATAGGAATTTAGCTGTGTGAGTGAATAAAGGAATGAGTTAAGATATGAGTTATGACCATGAAAAGAAGAGAGAAAGAGAGAGAGATAGATAGATTGATATATTGATTTATTATGTCTATTACAATATTAGACAAAAGAAAGACAGCACAGAGCATTACAAAAAAGTTGCTCTGTCTTAAATCTACGTACAATATTACAACTTGGTACAGGACTTACTTATCTACTAAAACAAAGTAAGAACGAAGAAAATCAGAGAGTTAGACATGAATAGAGAGAGAGAGAGAGAGAGAGCTGAGAGACTGTGTGAACGGGAAAATGAAGTGACAGAGTATAATACGATATGGAAGTGCGAGAGGAAGAATAAATTCATGACGCGACTGACGATGAGACAGAGCAAGCAGAGGAAGGGTTTAATAAATTGTTGATTGTTTTGAGATGTTTCAAGAAACGGCGTGATAGCGGATTTTCAATTTATTCCTACATTTTCGAAGAGTCAGATGAAGTTAAATAAGAATTATGGATACTTATATGCGTTATAATCAGACTGAAAGTTTCGCCACTCACGAGTAGTGAGAAGAGCGATAGTGGAGATAAAAATAATACAAATAAGGAAATAACAGTGGCGGAGTTTAGGTGGGTTAACTCAGTTGCAAAACGACTCATGAATGAATATTTACGACCCTGAAGTTCTCCGACATCCGACAAATAAAAACTTTGACACGTCATAACAGCCGTAAAAACCATGGTAATGAAAAAAACTAGGTCGCTATTTTTGGCTTTTTCAAAACTCTAAATGTGCATTTTTTTTATTTTTTTTTTCATAGCGTCTGATAAGAAGCTATGAAAGAAAGAAAGCTTTGGCAAGCTCTGGTAGCACTGTGAGACATGGCAATGATACAAAGTTTATTGAATCTCACTCAAATCTACATTATCTAAACGTGCATTTTTTTATTTTATTTATATTTGGCTTGGAATCTTTGGCACAGCATAGCAACCGTAAATTGCATCCGATCTGAAAAATCCAATACCACATTTCTTCCTTTTTTCAAAATCCACATGTGCATTTTTTTACTTTTTTTTTATACGTGTTCAACTGGCAGTTATTCTCGAAAACATTACCAGTGAAATCTTTGGCACAGTATAGCAGCCTTGGATTACATCCGATCAACAAATTTAAAATTGACATTTCTTCTTTTTTTCAAAATCTACATGTGCATTTTTTTACATTTTTTTTTCTATACGTGTCCAACTGGTAGTTATTCTCGGAAACATTTCCAGTAAAACCTTTGGCACAGTATAACAGCCGTTAAATTACGTCCGGCTCAAAAATTATAAATTGACATTTGTAGGTTTTTTCAAAGTCTCGGTGTGTATTTTTTCATATTTTCCAATTCACGATTAGATTTAATGCTATTAGCCAGAATGTGATAAAATATTCATCCTGTTGCCCGGAGCACGCCACGTAGAGGCTACCATCATTTCCCTTCTATTATCTTCCCTGTACATACATGTGGCATTCCACGCCAACTTGACACGTATGAAAAAAAATGTAAAAAAATGCACATCGACAGTTTAATAACATAGTCACGTGAGCGCCAAAAATGGTCTTTTTTGAGGTCAGACAAATGTATCTCCAAAAAAATGGTTCTTTGCATTGGAAATTCTTTGATGAGTGAATAGAGCCATCATCCATAATTCGGTATGATAGTGACGTATCCCCACGCATTTTATGTGACACAGTCGTAACTCCACACTTTACGTGGTTTTAACTTTTCCGAGTGTCAAATGATTTGTAACATAGTAATGTATCTCCATTCCTTTGTGGAGATACGTTCTTCTGTTACCGAACTGGACGGTACATACGTCTGTTTCACACAAAAAAATGGCACTTGCGCTTCTTTGTTTCAAATTTTCATCTATACCGCGAAAATGTTTCAAGTACATTGACGAGTGCAAAAATGAAGAAAAAATGGAGATACGTTTCTGTCACACAAATATCAAAAAAGACCAAAATTATGGCGCTTACGTGACTATGTTATTAAGCTGTCGACATGTAGATTTTGAAAAAAGGAAGAAATGTCAATTTTAAATTTGTTAATCGGATGTAATCCAAGGCTGCTATACTGTGCCAAAGGTTTCACTGGTTATGTTTTCGAGAATAACTACCAGTTGAACACGTATAAAAAAAAAACGTAAAAAAATGCACAGTTGGATTTTGAAAAAAGGAAGAAATGTGGTATTGGATTTTTCAGATCGGATGCAATTTACGGTTGCTATTCTGTGCCAAAGATTCCAAGCCAAATGTAAATAAAATAAAAAAATGCACGTTTAGATAATGTAGATTTGAGTGAGATTCAATAAACTTTGTATCATTGCCATGTCTTACAGTGCTACCAGAGCTTGCCAAAGCTTTCTTTCTTTCATAGCTTCTTATCAGACGCTATGAAAAAAAAATCAAAAAAATGCACATTTAGAGTTTTGAAAAAGCCAAAAATAGCGACCTAGTTTTTTTCATTACCATGGTTTTTACGGCTGTTATGACGTGTCAAAGTTTTTATTTGTCGGATGTCTGAGAACTTCAGGGTCGTGAATATTTCCTCTATCTTATGATAAGCTTTGCTTATTTCTTCTTTCCTCCCGCGATCATTTTCTCTTTTTGGCAATATTGATTCCGGGGAAAATAGTCCGATTGCAGATGCAGAACAGGTAGATAACTTATCGTCAGTAAATGCGAAAGGAAGGTAAAAAAATGTCATACACGTATATTATAAAGTTGTCGGTTCAGCGTTTAATTATCAATATATAAGAATCGATGTAAGACTGCGTCTAATATAGTAATTATACAGTTATAAATAACGTCTTATCTCTCGGAGAGAGAGAGAGAGCATTTTAAGGTGCCACAGTACCTACTGGCAGGTCCTATATATATTTTTTGACATCAGAAGCGTCAAATAAGAGGAATTTCGTCGTCAAATTGAGTCTTATTTAGGTGAAATAAGTTTTCGTGTAACCAGTGTGTATTTCTACAGGGCGCTTATTCCCTGTATTGAATGATAGAAGTTTTAATTTCCTGGATGCGATCAAAATACGACAAGTCGATAATTGCAGAGATTATATCGACCGCTCCTAAGAGAAAGAACGTAACTCGCGAAGCGCGCTAGTAACGACCTATCTCGGACAAAGCGCTAGTAAGAACGTATTTCGTGAATCCGGCTAGTATGAACGTATCTCGCCGATGCGCATAGTAAAGCCCTAACTCGGAAGTAGCGCTATACAAACGTAGTTGGAAAATTATTAGTAATAATAATAATAATTAATTAATGAATTAATAATTATTAATAAAAAATAAAAAATAATTAATATTAATATTTAAATATTCAATAATTATTTTATTTATTAATTTTTAATTAATTTATTTTAATTTAATTATTATTAATTATTAATTATTAATTATTAATTATTAATTATTAATTATTAATTATTAATTATTTTTTTTTTTTTAAGTTGCATTTATTCTAGCAGAATTTGCCAACTACGTTTGTGCTAGCGCTACTTCCGAGTTAGGGCTTTACTATGCGCATCGGCGAGATACGTTCATACTAGCCGGATTCACGAAATAGGTTCTTACTAGCGCTATGTCCGAGATAGGTCGTTACTAGCGCGCTTCGCGAGTTACGTTCTTTCTCTTAGGAGCGGTCGATATATAAACGACCTGTCATTTTTATTTATTCGCAAAACACATTAACTGGGTAATCGACGCTGAAAATCACCAAGTAAGCACCCTACAGATCAATTTAAGTTTCTATAAGAAAAAATAATACCCGTGGAATTCGTTTCCTCGTTTAGGCTCAATTTGTCGACAAAATTCCTCGTATTTGACGCTTCTGACGTCACAAAAAATATATAGGACATGCCAGTACTGTGGCACCTTAATTATTTTCATAAACATATGCATGTATGAAATGAACACTCATACATGCGATCAGATAATTTATTACAAGTTACCCTGTTCTTGGAGATACTTACACGACGTGTGCAGTTATCCTATCATATCGGCACGCGCCGATAATGCGAAGTCTATTCGCTCCGTGCACACCTATACAATCTCACCAAAGTGAGAATGTGTATTCGTGTACATACATTCCATTTTTCCTGGTAAAATGCCGATCCTTGCTATAGGCCTCGCCACTTGTATGCATGTACGCGACTACACATTCTTACTTTGGTGAGAGTGTATAGGTGTGCACGGAGCGAATATAGAATCGGAGTGTTTTCTTAAATAAGGGGTTATTGTCGAAGTCATTTCATACAGGCGTCGATTATTATGCATTTCTCGTATAGTCTGTACACTTTTCGTTATCAGCGACGTAGGAATTTTTTTTTATTTTTTCCTTTTTTCAAACGTTCACGCGGCGTTAAGGTCATCTCCGTTTACTAAACCGTACATAAGCATATACAGAGCGATTCTGTGGAAAGTCACGGGCCTCGCCAGCATACTGACAACCCAAACATCAAGGGATTAGATTTTAGTTCCCACGTAATAAACATGCACGCGATATGGGAAATAAAACCTAATCGCTTGATTTTTGAGATGCCTGTATGCAGGCTGTTACCAAATTGCCTACCTATTAGGGAAACAACTTTGCGCAGAATCGCTCTGGATACTATATTATGCATATGAAGAATTTTTCCTACGATATAAGTTTCTAAATAGCAAATATCTTTCGTCGTTTTACAGCCAGCCGTAGTAATGGCTCCGAGAACGTGTACAGTTGATGCTAATTGTACGAGCAGTCAATTTTGCAACACATCGTCCCTAACGTGTGCAAAAACCTTATGCAGTAAATTTAATAGAAAAGAATCCTCGAAACCGTTGCGAACACCGAGCACGTGTGGAGAATGCCTTAAAGGGTAAGCCTCCTAAATAAAATGGTGTTTTTTGCTAGTGTTACATGCATATAGTTTCAAAAACCATTTTATCAACGATCCTTGAGGATTGTTCCAGAAGATAATATACATTTAATTGCATAATTTTTGTTACAGGTATTTGTTTGAATCAGAAAACAAAACATTACCCGAAGATTATAAATGCAAAAAAGGTGAGTTAAGAGATTCGTAGGCTATCTAGATAATGAATAGCAGACCAATATAAGGGATCAGAATGAAAAGGCCATTAACGAAAAGTTTAAGATTTAAAGGCCCCAGACTGTACTTATCTCGAAATTTCCAATTCTGTTATCTATATCCTTTTTTTCTGGCACTTTCAATTACTAATTGCCCAAGGCCACAGCCCTTCACATTATTCTTTTCCAAGTTATCACATGCACCATAATATTATTTTATTTTTTAGATAATCAACAGCTGATTTGGAATACTTGGTATGGCGTTGTTTGCATAATTTTTGTAGCTCTCCTTGTTCTTCACAGCGTAATACGTGAGTTGATCAGTTTTTTTTTTTTACATTAATTTTACAACAATCCTGCTGCCGAAAATTGTTCAATTTTTCCCAATTATCTTTGTGTGGTTCAGGCTGCTGCTGCCGCTAGCCGAAAGGGAGCATCTGTAAACGAATCTGCAAATTCAATCAAGGAAATAAATAAACGTGAGTTAGATTATTACGTTTTACTACAAAATATAGTTCGTGAGTTGGCTCACCTAATTTATTTGTAATTATATGGCGAACTAAGGGTTTCTTTTCCGATCGACATAGGCTGCTCAGAACACACTCGTGTTTTTCATCCTCCATACAACATCGATATGGACATTTACTACAAACCAGATAACCAGCCAACATACCCGCTGACCGATATCGTCAACGAGGAATAAAACCCTTCGCACGTATCTTTCGCACGTATATCGAACTTCATTTTTCAACACAGCGCGCGTTAAGTTGAATTTTATGCAGGCGAAGCGTGCGCAAAATCAAACTTTGCGCACGCCGTGTGGAAAACAGCATTTTTACCACACTATCTCCGTGTTACGTGCGTAACTAACGTTATCATTATTCATTATTCTTCATTATTCTTATTTCTTCCTAATTATTAACTCCCTTCATAGACCATCAGAGTAGTGTATTTAGGTGTGAGACCTATCTCTCTAATAATTTGCAAAAATTGTGAAAATCGTGCTGGCTAAATTATTAATTATCTTAAAATTGCCATATCATATTATTCTACATTTATAATGAATGGATGAATTCCTGTTAATTTCATTGTTAAAATAAGGATTTGAGCGAGTTAATATAATTATGTAAGCTATATAGTGTGCGTCGGCTATAGGTAAAACATGGGATAGCTTGGGACCGTGAAACGTTACAGGGACCACCCGCCTACGCTTGGCTTCAACTAGTCAATATCCGTTGATAAATCATTTACATAAACGCGAGATATAATCTAAAAGTTCAGTGTTCCGTTTATTAGCTTAGATTCAGTGCAAAGACACTGATACTTTATTTTCATTAATCAACTTTAAATTTAATAGACTTTGTAATATTGACATACATAATTCAAATAACCATTAAATCAATCTACTTATTCCATTTTAATTATACCTTCATGTGCTAACACCATTCAATTCAAATCGGTGCAATAAATATAATTTCAAGAACAAACATTCAAATTTATCCAATAAATTCGGTTTCGTGAACAATCATCCAAATTTAACATTCGATTTCATGAAATAATTAATACATGCCAAAGACTCTTTCAAACCATCTAAATTCTACGACAAGTAAAGAAAGGCAACAAGGTTCCTACGGAGGTGAGGGCGGCTGATATTCCAACAACCCCAAGCGTCCCATGCAACGCCAGGTCGACCAAAGCTAAGTTCCTACGTTTCGCTCGCTCAATTACTCGCTCAGATAGCTTACTATTAATAGGTATAATGTATATAAGTATTGTTAGCATCATTTATCAGAGTTCGTTAATTTTAATTATTTGTACGTTCTTTTCTATATATTGATTATTATATATATATACACCTGATATAACAAAAAGGAATATCGTCGGGTTAACACCTACAGTATTAATTAGGCAAAGAGATAGAGTCCCCATTTCATTATTTATATTAAGTGCATACCAAATAATATATTTATCATCATTAACGTGTGAATAATTGTGAACAGGTATTCACATGTCATTAGTTTTAGCTATCATGAAGATATATCAACCGCCCGAACATTAATTATTCTTGATTCTATATTGTTATTGAGAAAACAAATATTGAAATCCATCAATAGCTTGTAATCGATCCTATTCTTACTTGCATTACAAAATTTATTTCTGAAGAAACTATTTTCCATAAAAAGAAAACAAGATTCACTAGCTATTTGAGACTCGGATTTTTTAAAAGCCAGCAGCTTGAACATTTTCTCCAATAACTTATACGTAGTTCTAACCCGGTAATTTGGGTAGTTGACTGAATGGATCACTCCTCTCTTTCGAGAACAACACGTTTCTGTATTTCCTCGATCTCATTATTTGATTAAGTTATATCGTAAGTAAGATTAAAATAATCACAATTGTTAGTTACCCGTACAGCTAGGATGTATCTTAATTATGATTTACTTATTATTATTGAAAATAATTACTATACTGTTATTAAAGCTTACTCATTATATCATACTTACTCGAAAAGTTTGAGCAGGACAGAAATTAATACCTATCAGTAGACGTTTTCTATTCTACCAGTTCGTTCAAATCTGCTCTTCATTAAAAAAAAAAAAAAAAATCGCACACTATAAAATATTGAGTATAACTCTGAAAACTAATTTCATAACTATTACGAGATTATTGCGCGATAATGCGTGAACTAGTGATATGGGGTCATACAATAGTGAATAATTACATAGGAGATAAATAACATTTTTTTTTTTTTTTTTTTTAATAATAATCAACTATTTATAAATGATAATCAAAATCTGAACTAATACATTTAATTATAATAGGTACTTTACTTCTTTCACTGATAGGAATATATCTCTATTTTCAAGATTTATACGGATTAAGAAGAATCTGGACGTTGAGCTTATAGAAATAATATTGAAATAAGTTATAAGGATAGGAACGCGAAGCGTGGGTAAAACGTCCATTATCACACTGCGTGAAGTAATAGTACATTACGATACGCGTGCGGTAAAACTTTTTCTGACGAGTGTGAGGTTGCAGCACGAGCCGAAGGCGAGTGTTGCGATCACACGAGATCAGAAGAAGTTTTTCCGTCGAGTATAGTACAAAATTTTACTTCATAAGGTCTGAAAATGGGGATTTTACCCACGCGAAGCGTGGGTAAAACGTCCATTATCACACTGCGTGAAGTAAATACATAGTTTTAACGGATTTTATTTTCATTATACTATTTTGATGTTATTTATTGATAATATTATTACAACTGATGTGAAAGATTGGTTTATTTATTTAACAGCAAGAAGCTTTGTGATAAACTCATTCCATTTGATGGAAATTATTTTTTATAAAATGGAAAATAAAATCCACCATGTAATTAGGATTTGGAAGAAAAAAAAAAAAATCAACGGTTTGATTCATTGCTCAAACAACTCACATAGTTCTATTGCGGTATAATTTGGTACCTGACTGAATAGCTTGTCTTCTCTCTTTTTTAGCACAATTAAAATCAATTTGTCGACACATTTTCGTACCCTCTCTTCCCCAATTTCTCTAATTTAACCATTAGAGAAATTTAGAATTATTATACCCTACCGCACAGACTGAACTAATCAAAATTGTATATTTGTGAGCAAATGTTAAAAGTGCCTTATGTCTTTCATCAATTATTTAAAAATAATATTAATTCCAGTATGAAGGTGTACTACTTTGACTCATTATCATATTTGCTCAAAACGTTTGAGTATGAAAGGAAGTATAAGCGGTCGACTTTTCCTACTCTATTCGTTAATCCAGCTCAAACCTCGTCTGTATTACAAGAAATCGTCAATTTTCGTTGCAGAATCTTGAAGCCAATCCTCAAAATGAAATAAATTAATTGATTACGTCCTTTATGATCCAAAGTCTCTTGTACAATAATATTTATACTACTTTATCGATCATTGAGAGTCCATTTCTTCTTTCCTTAATTCCATTCGTACATCATTAAAAATTGTGTATCTACATGGAAAATCAATTTTTATAACTATTCGCGTGACACAATTTTTTACTTTGCTCTATAATCACTGTTGCAAGCTTCGATCAATGATCAATGATCAATTCAAACTTCGAATTCAAATTGACGAGATTATTGCGTGATAATGAGTCATTGGTGATATAGTGCCATTTAGTTTAAAAATTTGATAGAATACGTATTATACGGTACTGACATTTTCGTAAACGTTTGAATAAGTAACATCGATTATATAGGACAGGCGAAATTGATCCAAAAAACCAAGTTGACCAAGATTTCAAAGCACAAGATCAAGATCAAGTATTCGTAAAGATGTCATGAGGGATAACGATTACGAGTGTCGCATATAATTTTTGCGCCCAAAGTATAGAAAACTAGAACCTCATTTCATCAATTTATGAATAATTGATATATGAGATGTCGTCACGATAATGTGAATCCTTGGCTTTCATGTGCCTTCCAATTAAACCAAGTCTATTAAACTTGCGGAAATCTATGTACATGTATTCTCTGGATAATTCAGAGAGCAATCCTTTCCAAGTGTATAAGAAATAATTATTAAAATAATTACCGACTCTGTAACAAGATTTCGTACTTTTTATCCCCCTTATCCATTTGTATCCTTATTCAATATTTTATTCATTGGTTAAATTTCTCGTATATAGATAGAGATGTCTCACGAGTGCAACAATGGGAAATAAAATGGTACGTATCATTCAAGTGCGATTATCAAATGACCAAGTGAATTTTAACACAATGCTATATCGAACTGCTTAGGCAGTAACCGACCTCGACCTTATAAGATGGTTTTCGATCGGATGGAGGAAGGCGCTGGGGCGGCAGGAAATGTATGAAGGATAAAAAGAAGGGAAGAGGGAGTGCACATTTCCTCCCGCTGTTGGATATTCGGTACTCACGTTCAAAACACGTGATTCCCCCCGCGCCCGACAAGCATGAAAGAAGGCTCATTGCATGCCCGAGTTACGAAAACGGTGTATAACGGATTGATACGTATGCGCAGTACCCATACGAGCCACAGCGTGGCACCAACACTAGTTTAGCTCACAGATGACTGCTGACCGTCGCGTCACGACCGGCGAGAAATATCCGGCGAGCCAGCGTCGCTTTCCGTTGCTTTTTTTTCTAGAGCTTGGTTTATTTTCTTATTTCTCGTAATAATTATATAGCCTACCAACTAGATGAACTCCTGCCACCTGAATGGCGGTACAACGCTTATCACCAGATTGTTAATTATGTTGAAATGAGAAAAAAAAGGTCAATGTTTAAAATGGTAAAAGTTGAATCTTTACTCCTATTGTTTATTGACATTTCAGTATAAGAAAAAGAAAAACACTTCCTGCCATCTCTATTGTAGAACGATGTACTCTTGCCGTCGACGTGATGATGTTGGAAAAAGAAGAGTTTTCAGATTTTTTCAGAATATACATATTTGTATAATGTTTCTCTAGTCTCCCATAGTTTTTTCAACAAATTCTTAAATTACGGTTGGACGCTACAATGAAGTACGTGTCGTTAGTGTATGCTTGGTGCATAAGATACATGCTAATCAGGCCAACTTCAACTTTAGATATCTCCAGATTGACAACGTTTCACAGATTTCTTAGAAAAGTGATTCCATTGAGGTACAACCTTAAATGCTTAAAGTGGATTCGATGAATTTGAAATTAATATCATGAAAGTAAAATTCAAGAGCTTCAAAATGAGTATTTGCTGGCGTCTGTATACGACAAAGGGAACCAGAGATATTAAGTCTGAATCCCACCTTTGCGTTGCTTATGGAGGAGTTGATCTTATGTTAAAGCGTTATGTTAGCGTTAGAGCGAGACAAGAAAAAAAAAAAAATCACTACCAAATCTCATAAACAACAGTGTCGCTGGCTCCCTGACACATACCGAAGATTTCATCTTCACCACAACCACATTATACTTGCCGGCTATGCACCACGCTTTCCCCCCACCAACCACGTAAAGAAGCCCGCGCCCGGTGATCTCCGTGTTTTTTATTGCAGTTGCGTGTCGGCGTTCATACGAAGAGGTACAACAAATATAGATTTGATTCAATCTTCAATCAACGACTTGATAATAACGTCTATAGTGACCAAGACCCATCAAAAGTTTATACGAGAAAGGTATACTATGAATTTTCATTCTAATTATAGGTATTTTGAGAATCGTTGAAATACTGTTAATTTATTGATCGGAAGACATGAATCTACATGTGTTTGTTACATATCATCTCGATGAGATATAGGTAGTTCAGTATGACTCGACAAAAAATCACCGACTCGTATTCTTTCGGAGTACAGTAATGCCGATTTTTTTTTATTGGTAGATTTGACCTCGACAAACTAGACCCTGATTTTGCGTGTTAATTAAATGATTGAAACTTTGTTTAAAAAAATATAAAAAAAGAGAATCCCCCTTATCTTCTATTAGAAGCGAAGAATATACACTGGTTTTACTTATTTACGATTTATTATCAATGTTAATAATATTAAGACTAGAAAAAATACCGTACCTCGTCCATACCTCAAGGATCAACCATGCATTTTTTCGTTGAGATTTGAGCTTCAGATTTGGTCAAAATTAATTACTGAATTGAAGTAAATACGAGGAGTCGCGTTCCAGCGGCTTTGTAGCAGCGCGGTGACGTGTGACCATGAGTGGCACACCTATATATACGCGAGCCGTCTATAGCTACTCGTCGAACGTTAATTGCGATTATGAATTATTCGGTATAAAAATTATCGTGGAAGGATCAATTTCTTTTTAATTCAATTATTTTTTCCTCAACGATCGGAATATGATAATAATTTTGTATTTCGATCAATGCCATTTATTACCATCGCCTATTTTTGTTAATGGAATGGGTGTATTGGAATAAATAGAAGTGTAATGGAACAAAATCATGTAGCATTGATAGAAATAAAAAACTGATATCATATTAGGATTGCTGCACTCAGAAAAAGGTCTTGTTGACACAACCAAAATTTGGTTATTATACGTGTCAAAGAAATTTTTTTTTTTCAGTCAACCAAAATTTTGTTGGGCCAACCAAAATTTTGTTGGGCTAACCAAAATTTTTGCTGATACTACTAAATTTCTTGTTAGCACAACAAAATTTTGGTTGACTGAACAAAAAAATTTCTTCGACCGTATAATAACCAAATTTTGGTTGTTTCAACAAGACCTTTTTCTCAGTGTGAGGCAAAAATAATTGAATTAAAAAACAATTGATTCTTCTACACGGAGAGAAATGTAGGAAACGTCGCACCCGAATCGTCGGCGCCACTGCGTCTGATGATTTAGCACGCTTCCTATACTAAATTCGTAAAGTGGCCGTCTGAAATGAGTGGCGCGCCTGTCTTCTATTTCTTAGGAGGTGTTCCATTCGAAATTTAGGATACAGGCTGTCCGAAAATCTGGATGAGAGCCGTTCGACTGAGTTTGATATTCTACGCTCATATGGAGCTTATGTAGATGCTTTTCGTATTGATTATGTACATTGACTGGGGGAAAATATACAATATATTATCTCATAATATTCTCAATTATTTTTATTGTTTCGAACATCGATATGGAAATTTTTAATGATTGTTTACCATGAAATTACAATTTAAAAATGTATTTTGAAATAAATTTGTGAAACGTTAATTAATGAACGAAACTTTTTCGAATAGGAATGACAAATTGAATGACAAATTTGAGAAATTTCTCTTGCATTTCAGTATATTTTTATTCAAAAATGGAGCATTTCCACAATATACATAGTGTATGACATTGAAGTCTGCATCGTTGGAACGCAACGAAATCTGAAAAAAAAAAATTTAAATATAGCAAAGAATATTGCACACTCCGTTGTCATGTGAAATATGCAGAGACGATGAGTTTTTTTCGCCATCTACTTCCATTTGGTCATTAGAGATTGGATTAGATTTTTCTTTGAAATAAACTTCCATAAATTGTGTTTTTTTACTGTCGTTTTGAAGTAGTAGAAACAATTTACAACTATCAAATGTAAAAAAGTTGTCATCAGTCAACCCCTTATCTGTAAACAAATACAGAAAACATCAAACATTCATGCCTGATACACACTATTTAAAAAAAAAAAAAAAACTATAAATATGAAAAAGAAAAAAAAAAAAACTTATATATGAGGTATTCCATACCAACTCGACCAATGATTTTCCCTCACCATTTTTGATTTGGTTCATAATTTTTTCTACGGTTACTCCAACTCAATTCATTGACTGGCAGCGCCGGATTTTCACAACTCGCACTCCTAGGCACTGAACTTCGCTGCGAGCCCTTATCCCGTGTTCTTCGACAGTACACAATCTGTTTACGCCAGAATTTGGGAATTTTTCTACTTGACCTCGATACTGGCTGACCAGCGCCCTTTTGCACCGCGCGCCCCTAGGCAAGTGCCTATATATGTTTGCCTAATTTTCGCGTTTGCTCCCAGTTCAATAATTAATTCCGACGAAAGTGAATTTCAACTCTCGATGCATAAATTCTTGGTTGATGAAGAGGTCGTTTTTTTTTTTTTACATTTTTTTAAACAATGTTCCAACCATTTAATTAACACGCACAATTAGGGTCTTGTTTGTCATTACTATACTTCAAAAGAATAGGTCTCGAGTCGAATCCGACTAGACTGATATCGGTCATGTGATCTCAGCTATAACGTATGAATGAATTGATATGGAAGCCACAGGTGGACAGTCAATTTCCGAATAGAAAAATTCTTTCACTGAGTGAAGCTACGCGCCACGTCGCAATACTTCCCATCCCCATCCTGACCCCCTTTTCGTATATTCCATTAATTATTCCGATTTTATTTGATCAATAATTAATCTTTTACCCATTTCGCGTTTCAAACTCGACTAATTTATCGAGTGATCTTTTGCAGTGAGTTTTAATTACATTCGAATGGTTCTCGCTCAGTCTTATTCATTATATTTTATACGAATTTTATACGCATATGTCAATAGTCAAGTTCGTTTCGCATGTACGGCCGTACTTATTTTTATAATATGATAATTTTCAAACGTATTACTTGTAAAGAAGAACTCGACAAATGACTAAAATTAATTCTGCGATCACGGAAAACTCAAACGCGAAGTGTTATTATTATTATTATTATTATTATTATTTTATTTTTTTTTTGCGAGATTTATCGCATAGATACTGAAATCCCAAAGGAGAGATCTCGGTGAAATAGAAAATTCTCGGATCTTTGAATGAATATTTTCAGAATTCAGACTATTTGTTCAGAACCCTGAAACTAGGATTCGATTGAAATTCGAGCTTAATTGGTTACGCAATTTAGGAGTTATGAATATTTTTTTTTCAATTTTGTTTAAACGTTCTTTCATCGTAGATAGCTGAAGTTTATTGTATTTCTTGATTCGAGCTTCGCTAGTCATCTAGGCTATTTCCTATAACTGACCAAATTTTTTTCTAATATAATTTTTGGTATATTGTATAGAATAAAATGAGTTGTGTTCATCGTATCTTCAATTTGTTCCATCAATTTCAAGATAATACGTCTGAAAATAGGTCTGTGAAAGAGTAAAATGATTGAACAAAACCTAATATGCAAGGAATTTTTTAAATACACAGAATTGTAGTTCTGAGACGAACGTGATTGAGTGATCAAATGTTATGGAAAGAAGTTCTATATCATAGTTAGAGTATTCATTGAGTTTTCCAATACTTAAAAGAATCGAACGGCCCCATATTTATTTTACAGGTCGTAGAGGGAAGATGTTCCAAAGAACATTTTTCCGTGAGAGTAAAGATATGAATTTTACTATCAGTTTTAATAAAAAAAAAACTCCACCGAAGTCTCCCCCTCAATCAATATGACATTTCAACCATTTGAAGATACACGCACTGCGATTTATCCATATAAAATATCAATCATTGCAGAAAACCATTTTTGTACAAAAGCATCGGATATTCTGGTTCAGATGACCTGCGCCATAGCCATGTGGATCGTGATGCTAATAATGAGCTCGTGGGTAAGTTGACATTACACTTTATTCACATATAGATATATGATATGACGGTGTGAGAATTGGGACTGAATATTTCTAATTTCACACTCCGTTATCAACTATTGCTCAATTAATTATAGAATAAAGTAAAACTGAACGCTCCATACATGAGTATGTCTAACCGCAGCATCCTGAGTATGCGTATTCTGTTCGCGTACCCGAAAGCTTGATTATTGTGCGTACATGATTCTTTACTTCACTCTGTGATAATGGACGTCAAACCGCAAACACCACACCAGTGCAACCATTTGCACCACCTAAAATGTCTTTATCGTGGCTTTTCTCAAAATTTTGATCTGATTTTGACGTATTTTCAGTAAATAAATATCATTTTTCGCATTCGAGACTATCATCATTGGATTCCTCGGAAATTTTTGCCTAGGAAACATTGGTTATCGAATACTTTTCGACTATTTATACGAGAGTTGTAGTACTTTCATTTTACATTTTTTTTTTTTTAATTTTTTACTGTATTTATCAAATACAGTAGGTGTGCCAAATAAACGTTTAAACAAGAAAACTGTAGCTTAGCCTATCTGGATTCCAACTATGTTACAACAAAAGAGCCAGATGATAACTTAATCATAACCTAAGGTACTTAAATCCTAACTATGCGAAAATTGAAGGAGAAATGGATTTGGGCGGGTGAAAAAGAGACGCACAGAATTAATTGAAGAACCCACTCGAGCTAGAAAAGGAACACATAAGGTGGTGAACTGATAACGCACGGTCATCGGACCGTGAAGCGTGAAGCGTGAAGAGAGAGAGACGGACAGACGGACATTTATAAGGCGCTCTGGAATGGTGTCCCCCCAAGCGCAGTAACATTGTTTACAATACAACAAGAAAAAAAAAGTGATGACATATGAACAAGGTAGCAGTCAGTATTGCATAAAAGTGATAAATGTATGATTAGCAATAGTTATCAATCAGAAGAGTAAAGAAAAACAAGAGTAAAAAAGAGAGAAAGAGAGATAGATAGATAGATAGTTTAGTTTATTTATATCCGCATGGCAATATTGGATAACAATACAGTTTGGACAAAATCGTACATAGAGAAGAAAAACGGAAGAAACCTAAGAATTACTCCATACGAAGAGAGCTGAAGTAGAGCTATTATAATAATTGAAATATAAATCATAAGAAAAGTGAGGAAAAGAAGCAAGAGAATGTACATACATAGAAAACTTGAAATAAAAGCTTAAAGACTAAGAGGAAATAAGATACTTGGCGCGAGACTCGACCGAGTCTCTCGATAGAATAAAATAAAATAAAATAAAACTAGAGAAGCAAAAGGAAGAAAATGGGCTAGCCGAAGAAGCGCGTGCAGACTCAGATTCGGAAAGAAGCTACCGTAGACGAGACGAAAAGCTGGGAGAGAGAGAGAGAGAGAGAGAGAAAAAAAGAGAGTGAGACTGCGTGAACGGGAAAATGAAGTGACAGAGTACAATATACGATGTGGAAGTGCGAGAGAAAGAATAAGTTCGTGACGTGACTGAAGCTAGGAGCACAAACTCTTCGTGTCGGCTCACCTACGGAGATCGTGACCAGTGTACAGCCACTCACACGCAGCGCCGACCAATCATAGCCATGTGTGAGCGATCGTGGCGCCTGTAGGTGAGGCGAAACACGGGACACGAAAAGTTTGTGCTCCTAGCTTGACCATGAGACAGAGGAAGCAGAGGAATAGTTTACTAAATTGTTGTTGATCGTTTTGCCGTTGATATAACGGATTGGAAACTACAATAATGTGACGTCACCCATGTTAGAATATATCTATATATATTAGGGTGGTCCTTATTTGGGGTATTTTCCAATTTTTTTCAACGATAGTCCTAAATCGGTTCCAAATAAATCAGAAAAAACGCCTGCCAAGTTTGAGCCCTTGATATTAATATTAACCCGGCCCCCACGACAGTCAAAGTTTTAAATGTGAAATTGCATGTATTTTTGACAACTAAACATTGAATTTCCATAACTCCGATGATTATAAATGAAAAAATCTAAAATTTAGCATAGTCATTTGCACTTATAGGATGTACAAAATGGCGCATTCGAAATTTTTTTAGATGATTTTATTCTTGCCTTTCAATGTGATGAAAAAAAAAAAAAATTTCCCTTAAAGTTATAAACATCAAAAGGTAAAAATATAATTATCTAAAAAAATTTCGAATGCACCATTTTGTACATCCTACAAGTGCAAATAAGTATGCTAAATTTAAGATTTTTTCATCAATAATCATCGGAGTTATGGAAATTCAATGTTTAGTTTCGAAAAATACATACAATTTTCCATTTAAAACTTTGACTTCCGTGGGGCGTGGGTTAATATTAATATTATGAGCTTAAACTTGGCAGGCGTTTTTTTCTGAATTATTTGGAACCGATTTATGACTATCGTCGAAAAAAATTCGAACATGAAACTTTCAGTCTGAAAGCTCAGACACTCCCGAGTTAGGTGGTGAGAATAGCGATAGTGGAGATAAAAATAATATACAAATAAGGAAATAACAGTATAGTGGTGTTTAGATAGATTTACTCACTTGTCAAACGACTCATGAATTAATATTTTCTCCATCTTATGATTAGCTTTGCTTATTTTTTCTTTCCTTCCGCGATTATTTCCTCTCTTTGGCAATACTAATTGCGGCAAAAATAGCCTGATTGCAAATGCAGAGCAGATTCCTTATTGTCAGTACCTTATTATGTAAAGATAAAGATACGTTATTATCAGTAAATGCGAAATGGAAGTAAACAAATTTCATACACGTACCGTGAATATTCGGTGAGAGTAGACAGTCCCCTTCCTACAGTAAAACCAACACAGCTCGGTCGGGACGAAATGAGGTGCCAGTAGCACTGCATCCCCTCCCGCACGAGCCTCGCGCACGCGGTGCGCGCTCGTGTTGGTTTTGCCGTAGGAAGAGGACTGTCTACTCTCACCGAATATTCTCGGTATATTAGAAAGTCATCGGTTCAGCGTCTAATTATCTATATAATATAAGAATCGACGTAAGACTGTCTGAAAGTAATTATACGGTTATAAATAACGTCTTATCAGTCGGAGAGCTGCTGCAGTGTCGTATCAGAAGCGACATCCGGCGACATCCTAATTTATAATCAATTATGAAATAATTAATCGATTACTATTGAGACATTATGGGGGGGGGGGGGGGGGGGGGGAGCCTATATGTATATAGGCCTATATAAATGGGCCAAAGGGCAACCGTAGTACAATTTGAGATACAATTTTCAGAAAGAGAGAGTGAGAGAGAATATATCATTTATTTGATCCCAGAGCTATTACTGCCTAAGGACCACAGGCAAGTATACAAAACATAAATGTAATCATAAAACAGCGAATTTAACAAAAAAGGAAAATAAAATGGGAGTAAATTATAATAAAATAAAATAAAGTAAAATAAAGTAATACCGATTAACCTGAAGTAATAGTAAGATATGACTAATCAACCAAATCATACATACCCAGATAGCCAAAATAATGATGACAAATTTACCGTCGTTAACGTCCGCTTTAAGTGTTGTTTTTGCTGGCAACATAGTACGGCAATTGATTGCCAGCAAAATGCTAGCAATATGCCGTCATAAAGAGAGAGAGAGAGAGAGAGAGAGAGAGAGAAAGAGTATTTTATTGATCCTGGAGTTTATCTCCTTAAGGACCATAGACATAATACATTATAGGATAGTCACATTTGAATAATAACTAAGTAACATAACATGGTTAACAATAGAACTTAACAAAAGAACTTATCGTGTAGATATCACCATCTAAATCTAAGTATACACTATACCAACAAGATAGAAAATATAGGCACAAGTAATAGAGAAAAAGCACAGTAGTAGTGCAAAATGCATAATAGGCGGAGCATTCATAATAATAGCAACAATAGCAATAGGAATAGGCGGCTGCAGGCCAGAACAGAATACGCTAGTCATAGTCAGATGGACCCGCTTCGCGCTCCTCTACCGTTAGTAGATGCCGAAAGCATCGGGTCCGAAATATCAGCAACGTTGGCGCAGTTGTGATATCAGGCGGCAGCGAATTCCAAAATTGTATGCCCGTATGTATGAGAGAGAGAGAGAGAGAGAGAGAGAGAGAAAGGAAATTTATTTGATCGTAGAGCTAGGCTCCCTAACGACCACAGGCATTATACAGATCAGACATCATCAGATTGATACAGAAAAAAGAAAAGCGAAATATAATACTATAGACATCAATTTTGGATACATAAGAAAGAGCATTAAAGCTAACCATTTAACAGACTGTAGATATAGATTCAGAAAGTACTGTACATAAGGAAATATCAATTCAAAGATACCGCAGCTAAGAATTTTGAATCAGCAGCATAGAACATAGGCGTAATTGAGTCAGAAATTAAGATACTATCAGCGCTGATGCAAGGATGACAGCTAAGCAGGTGAACAGTTACAGCGATAGCTCGTTGAGGTCACAGGAGGGTAAGATGCGGATAGGCCTTGACGAATCACTTTTTCGGATGAAAACTGCAGCATCCGCGACCCACACAGCTTTGGGCTGAAGGAATGGAAACTGCCGTAGGACCTTGGTACGTAGCTGCTGCAACAACGCAGGCTGGCGATAGTTTATAAAGACCTTGCTGTCAGGAAAGAAAGCGTCGATGCTACAAGCACGCAGGTCTGGCACCAGCTTCTTCGCAGCGATCACTTGATCACACAGCCTCTTCGTCGCGAGCTCAAGCAGGATAGCACGAGTGCCGTCGCTAGGAGTATTTTCCTTCTTCCTGCCCATGCGTTCTATCTTGACGACATCAGAGGAAGCCAATGACACACTCAATGTCCGAGAAAGTTTAGGAACAAGCTCTGCCAAATTCTCACTAGCATCAGGGCACTCAGGTAGCCCGGTGATGACCAATTGGGTTGCCATGTCATGACAAGCACAATGCAGTAGCATAGCCTCCTCAGAAGGAGACAAACCCCTACAGGAGCCACTGACCAGCTTGTCCTCAACAGTCTTTAGCCGAACTTCTTTCTCAGCCACATCCTCAATAACGTTGTCGAGATCCCTTCTGACAATTTCGACATTATCACACACTACCTGTAACTCCTTTTTCAACACTGCGTTTCCCGCAGCTAAAGTTTCCACCTTGCGAGTCAAACGTCCTATTTCCGAGACAAGCGAGTCGATTTTACCTGCAAATCCATCTAGTACAGCCAACCGGTCATTTATAGACTTCAAAACAGACAGATCAACAGAGGCTGGCGGACAGACGGGGCAGGTCTCACGTATGACATTTACAATATCTCGTGAGGATTCTAAGAGCAGTCTTGTTTTTAGACAATCAAAGAGAGAGAGAGAGAGAGAGATAGAGAGAACGTTTTAATTACTTTCATATAAACATATGCATAGCATGAAAGGAATAATCATACACGGAGAGAATTTTGCTGGTAGAGATTGCCATACTGTCTGGTGGCGGTGAGCCATACTAGAAATTGCACGAAATTTGATACAAAGTATAGGAAAAAGTATGAGGAAAATCGTTGATATACCAATGTTTATATTATTGTTTTCAATATTCGTGAGACTTTTTACTATACTTTATATCAAATTTCGTGCAATGTCTAGTATGGCTCACCGCCACCAGACAGTATGGCAATCTCTACCAGCAAAATTCTCTCCGTGTACGTGCGATCAGATAACTCATTACAAGTTACCCTGTTCTTGGAGGTATTTACGTGTGCAGTTATCTTATCACATTGGCTCGCGCCGATAAGACGAATTCTATTCGAATTCTATATAGAATCGGAGTGTTTTCTTAAATAAGGGTTTTAATGTCGAAGTCATTTTATACAGTCGTCAATTATGATGCTTTTCTCGTATAGTCGGTTTGCCTTTCGATATCAGTGACGTAGGAATTTTTTTTTTTTTTTTTTTCCTTTTTTTAAACGAGCCGCGTCGTACGGGGCTCGGCTAATGGCGTTGCGCACTGCGTTCCATACATAAAATGACGCGGTTGTAGCGAGGCGCGTGGCGAGGCCACCTGACGCAGCGCCGGACAAATAATTGTAAAAAAAAATACTTAGAAAAATAGTTCCATCTTTTTAAAAAAATTGCCATCTTCAGAATTGAATAAGGAATGCGATGATATTTTTTTTAGAATTTTAAAAATGGCCTTAGTTTGCGAAACAAATCGATAAACATTTTGATTGCTCATAAAAATAACAAAACTATATTTTTTGAAAAGTTAAAAAATTTTATCGAAAAGTGTCTTTCATCGCCTTTAAAACGCGTTTTGGAACATCCCTCTACGGTAAAGGGGACCCGAGATATTAATTCTCAAAGCTGCCCGCGCGCCCCTTTTATAGTAAAATGCGATAATTCATAACTGGCGTAAAAAAAATTTTTTGAACCAACGAAAAAATACGGGTCTACTTTTTTTACGTAGATTTCACGTAAAAAAAGTTTGAGACGATTCAAAAAATACGACGTCAAAAAACACCCAAAATTGGCCGATCTGAGGTGGAATTGCCCATATGCATATGAGGAATTTTACCTACGATATAAGTTTTTAAATAGCAAATATCTTTCGTCGTTTTACAGCCAGCAGTAACAATGGCTCAGGACACATGTTCAGTTGATAATGATTGTATGAGCAGTCAATTTTGTAACACATCGTCCCTAACGTGTGCAACAACCTTATGCAGTACATTTAATAGAAAAGAATCCTCGGAACCGTCGCGAACACCGAGCACGTGTGGAGGATGCCTTGAAGGGTAAGCCTCCTCAATGAAATGGTGTTTTTTGCTAGTGTTACACGCATATAGTTTCAAAAAACATTTTATCAACGATTCTTGAGGATTGTTCCAGAAGATAATATAAATACATTCAATTGCATAATTTTTGTTACAGATATTCACGTGAAAGATCAATCAAATCAACTCGAGGAGCTTATAGATGCAGAGGAGGTGAGTTGAGAGACTCATATATGCTATCTAAATAATGAATAACAGACCAATATAAGGGATCAGAATAAAAAGGCCATTGAAAAATTTGAGATTCCTAGATAAGTGCAGTTATGGAAATCTCTATACTTCAAACGCCCCGAACTGTACTACCTACTTATCTCGAAATTTCCAATTCTGTTACCTGTATCCGTTTTTTCTGGCACCTTCAATTACCAATTGCCCACGGCCGCTTTTCACATTATTCTTTTCCAAGTTATCTACCACATTGACTATGGGTAATATTAGTTGATTTTTTAGACTATCAACAGCTGTGGGAGCTCCTAGCTGTCTTTGGTCCCCTAGTTATTCTTTATGTCATTCTCATCCACTACACGGTGTCATGTGAGTTCATCAGTTTTTTTTTTTTTATCCTTTCTACATAAATCCTGATACCAAACATTTTTTAATTCTTCCTAATTATCTTTGTGTGTTTCAGATTGCTGCCGGACGAACGGGGCTGCTACTCAAGTCAACAATCTAGATCTGGAAATGGTCGGAGCCGGGATCAGTACAGGAAGTCCGCCTGCCATACCATCTTCAATTCCGGAAATAAATAAACGTGAATTAGATTTTTACGTTTTACTACAAAGTATAGTTCGCGAGTCGGCTCACCTAATTTATTTACAATTATCGCTAACTAAGGGTTTTGTGTTTTAGCCGCATTCTTTACGGTTCACATATATTCCAGGTGAACATGACGACGTGATAACCAATCCTGTCCCAACGATTGGGACACAGGTTTCTTCCGCGGTCGACAACGGCTGTCGACACGCACGTGCTTTCCATCCTCCTTACTACGTCAAGATAGACCCTAACTACGACCCAGATATCGTCGACGAGTAGAATTTATAAAATCCCAGTGGGTAAACATTTTTACGATTTTATTTTCTTTTATTTATCCTACTATAGATTTATATTACAAGTTCAAAAATTGTATCCTTTATTATAGTCCATCGTCGGAAAGCCTTGTTCTTGTACAACCCTCCGGTGCCTTCGATGAACATGTACAAAATAATTCGTCAAACCCTGCCAAGCTAATTCGAATTGCATCTCGTTTGGTCTCGACTAGCCATGAAGACACGGAAACACACAGAATAATGATTCATCGTCAGGGACCTCAGGAGGATTCGGATACAACAACAAGAACGGAAACGCAGACGGAAATTCAGACGCTATACCATTTTCACCAATCTATCTCCGCTACGGCATAGAACTGTTTTCTAAAGTATTTGAATTCATCTTCGTATACATCAAAAACTCGAAGACAGTCGCTAAATACATAATTATCACATTTTGTCATCAATAGACAAAATTCTGTTAATTATTTGTTTAATTACAAACTGTAACGTTCAATCGCGGTCATCACGAAATCTGCATAGCCGTCTACCCCGAAATCAAGAACAAGGTAATCTTTCCTACAGGCAAACGCTGGTGGTTTGTTACAAACTGCTTTTACAAGAAAAACTAGACCCTCGCTGAATTTTTGCATACGTTACTTAAATTTCGTCTCAATTTTTCGCAAGCAATCCGCTGATATGCAGATTGTGCACGAATTTTCAGACATCCTGTATCAGAGTGGTTCAAAAAAACGCTACAATTTTTCCCAGTATTGCTCATCGATATTTCTATGATCGACCATCTTCAGTTTCGGGTTATTATCCAATAACTTCGGTTCAAGAATAATCATTCAAATTTAATATTCAACTTTATCAAATAATTAATACGTGCCAAATGACTCTTTCGTACCATCTAAATTCTACGATAAGTAAAGAAAGGCAACAAGGTTCCTACGAAGGTATAAGGGCGGCTGATATTCCAACAACCCCAAGCGTCCCCATGCAACGCCAGGTCGACCAAAGCTAAGTTCCTATACGTTTCGCTCGCTAAATGACTCGCTCAGGTATCTTACGTATAAGTATTGTTGGCATCGTTATCCAGAGTGCCTTAATTCTAATTATTCGTACGTTCCGTCTTCATTGATTATCATATGCCTAATACTTATAACGAAAGGAATATCGTCGGGTTAATCCCCCGACCTGAACGAGACTACCCTTAAGTTATATTTTCCATTTCACTCTTATATAGTCGGGCGATAATTATATTCATATTCTTTTTGTTTTTTTTTTCCTTTGGCTTTTCGCCAATAATATCCATATTCTTTACCTGATAATTATTTTTATAACCAATGAGTGAGTCAAGATCGGTATGACTTTAAGTTCAACAACCTTACCGGGACAATTCATTTGAATAAATCCCGAGTGTTTCCTAATCCCGGTTCTGGTTTCTCTAGTCTTCATTGTAAAAGGTCGGTGTGACTAGATACTAGTATCTTCACCTAGATACGACCTGTAACTAATAAATACCGATCTCGATTAACAATATATATTTCATGTTAGTTATTAATGATATTATTTCTAAAAAGACTATTTTCCATAAAATAAAAAATAAAATCCACCAAATTTAAGATGCCCATGCTGCGATCATAGAGCGAGCAGTTTGATTATTTGCTCAAATAACTTACGTAAGTTCTAACCCGGTAATTTGGGTAATTGACTGAATGGATGACTGCTCTCTTTCGAGCACAATACATTTCTGTATTTGCTTGATCTCACCATTGATTAAGTTATGTCGTAAGTAAGATTGAATTGATCGAAATTGTTAGTTACCCGTACAGCTGGTATATATGTGCCTTAATTATGATTTACTTATTATTATTAAAAATAATCACTACTAGTACTAAGATTTACTACTTTATAAATGATAATCAAAATCTAAATTAACATTTAATTATAATACTCTACTCCTGTCACTGAGAGTAATATACCTCTATTTTAAAAATTTACCTCTATTTTTAAAATATACATATATATTTATATTATGAAAAAAGAATCTAAACGTTTATACAAATAATATTGAAAATAAATTTAATCTGGAATCATGATTATTTATTATTTCCACTACAATACCCTCATCATTCTACATCAGTCCATAGAAAGCGTGTATCATACAAAGCAAACTATAAAGACGCTCACGTTCAATTAGACCAGGTCTGTTAATCTTACAAAAATCTATGCATTGTCTCAATAACTAAGAGCATTTCTCTGTTTTATAGTTCATAGTGGTCTAGATATAGTCTTACACATTCTTGAATATCACAAGTTTATGATTCTATCCTATTTTTAATTGGCATTGATGAGAGAAAAAAAAATTGAAAATTAGTAAAAAAAATTCTTACATTCATCGATTTCGGAGATTGATTCATTTTATTTCAAGTCTAATCATGACTCGATTGATTAGTTAGTTAGTTAATCCTTTAATGACTTATCGCCCTGAGTGGGGAAAGTAGGTAGTCTAAATGACTCGATTGATCATTTATCTTTCTACTTACCTAAACATAGACGAGCGATATTATAGAATGATAGTGAGCCGATATTGTCGCGTAAAATAAGAAAGTAAATTTGACTTTTCAATGTTTTGTATAAGATACTGTGTAATATCTTCTTAATCAGCGTTTGCATCATTTTCGAATTTCAATGCTCCCATGGGCAGGACGTCTCTAAATACAGGTGTACAGAAAAATTGAAACACGATTCATAATATGTCACGAATAATTTTTTTTGTTTTCTATTTAGCGCTGGACACAAGACCAAGACAAGAGCACTATGGAAAAATTCGAGACGATACCAAGACTTCGAGAGTCTCGGCAAGATTAGTCAATATTCCAATATTCAATGAAAAAACAAAAAATTGGTGATAAATAAAATCCGAAGTTTCGTTTTTGTGTCTTTTTTATTGAGTGGGAACTGGATGTTACGAATGGTAAAATTCAAACTTGAACGTTCTTCAAAAATTCAAAATTTATAAGGAATAATGTGATACTTAAATAATTAGGGCCATTAAGGGACAAGCAATAACCTGTCAAGACCATGACAAGACCACGACGAACCTGAAAATCGAGTATTTTTCGAGACCAAGACCGAGACCAAGACAAGACCAAGACGAGACGTAAAAATTGAGATTTTTCCGAGATCAAGATAAGACTCTGCAAAGTCTTGTCTTGTCTCATCTTGTGTCCAGCACTACTCCTATTGCAGTATACGTCCGCAAATTTTCGAATTTAGTACACTCCTGACCTGTAGTAGTAGTAATTCAATGGAGATTCGACGGATTTTCCGTCACACCGGAAAAAAAATTCCCATTCTCTAAATTGTGATAAATAGAAATTTGTCGGTAAAAATCTGTAAATTTTCCATGCGAATACCTACTATCTATAGTTGAGAAAGGTGCGGAGATTCAGATTATTCGGAGCGATGATGCGATAGAAAGTTAAAAAATGACCGCAAAGTACCACAAATCGTACGTGTTATTCAAATGGGAAAGTTCGAAGGTTAATGCCATATTCTTATCTGAATCACATAGTTTCAACGGATTTCATTTTCTTTACATTATTTTGATGTTATTTATTGATAATATTATCACAACTGATGTGAAAGCTTGATTTATTCAAATAATAGCAAGAAGCCTCGTGGTAAACTCATTCCATTTTATGGACATTATTTTTTATCAAATAGAAAATAAAATCCATCATGTAATTAGGATTTGCATTTGAAAGAAAAAAAAGTTGACGGTTTGATTAATTTCTCAAAACAACTCACACAGTTCTATCGCGCTAATTTGGATACTTGACTGAATAGATGTCTTCTCTTTTTTTGTAGCACAATTAAAATCAATTTATCGACACATTTTTTTTCACAAGATCAAGATCAAGTATTCGTAAAGATGTGATGAGGTTTAATGATGACGTGTGTCGAATATGGTCTTTTTCTCAAAGTATAGAAAGAGAGAACCTCATTTCATCGATTTATGAATAATTGATATATATGAGATGTCGTTACGATAATCTGAATCCTTGACTTTCGTGTGCCTTTCAAATAAGCTAAGTCTGTTAAACTTGCGGAAACCTACATGTATCCTCTGAATAATTCAGAGAGCAATACTTTTCATTTATATAAAAAAAAAAAGAATTATTAAAATAATTACCGACTCGGTGACAAGATTTTATCCCCCTTATCCTTTTGTATCCTTATCAATTATTTGATTGTTTTGTTAAATTCCTCGTAGATGAAGAGATGTCTCACAAGTGCAACAATGGGAAATAAAATGTTACGTATGATTTAATGTGGATGCGATTATAAAATGGCCAAGTGAATTTTAATAGGCAGTACTTGACCTTCGGCCCGAATGCGCATTCCACTTTCTATGTCTATGGTCAGGAGTGCAGAGAAAAAGTGAGCGGCACTTTTCGTTGCTTTATGAAGTGAGCTGGGCACCGGAAACTACGGAGCGGATGTCTCAATAATGATGAAATGATAAAAATGGAATTTTAAATAACTAACAGTATATTAGATCGTGTACAAAACCTGTCTCAAACGACTATTTCGCACAATGATAGATTCTGAAAACACTAACAAGATCTGCAATCTGTTTTTAAGGTAGTTGCCTTGGGATTGCAAAATTTTAAAAAGTGTTTCAAATTTGGACTATGAGAAATTCAATGCATAATACATACAATATTAAAAGTTGGAGACGATTGACCACAGCAAACCTAAGATATTTGCCATTATAAATGTTACTTTTCGTACATATGCAGCATAAAAGTGTAAAGGAGAACCGTCGGAAATTAACAAATTTTTCTAATTTTTGTATTGAAGGGAAATTACCATCTTTCCGAGAAACAGACATCTTTCTTATCTTTTCAGTTGTGGTAATAATACAGCCTACCAACTAAATAAACTCTTGTCACTTCGATGACGCTACAACCAACGGCGTATACAGGGGCGGCAGGGGGCAGGCGGGGCAGGGGGGCAGCTGCCCCCCTCCCCCCTAGACTTTCCTGATATTAAGGTTTCTCGCCTTTACCTTCAAACTAACACTTAGTCAGAAAAAATAATGTATCCTCCACATAACATCTTTCCCCCCCCCCCCCCCCCCGTCTTCTTCCAATATTCATAGGAAAGAGACATGAGAGCTCCGGAGCATTCGGAGTGTTCGGATCTCTACTTACCGAACTCAGCTAGAAACGCATACTGTTGCGAACGGCTAGGAACAATCGTCCGCAAGAGGTATCGAGGTACTACCTTAAATACTAAAAGTGGATTCGATGAATTTGAATTTAATATCATGAAAGTACAATTCAAAGAGCTTCAAAATAAGTCTTTGCTGGGGTCTGTACGACAAAGGGAACCGGAGATATTAAGGCTAAATCCCACCTGTGCGTTGCGATTAAATTTGCCGGCAGAAGTTAATGATATCATGTTAATAGAGCGTTAGACACAAGGAAAAAAAAAACATTATCAAATCTCACAAATGCGTCGTCGCCGGTTCTCGCACATCAACCACATTACACTTGGCGACTATGCACCACGCTATAGCCCCACCAAGTTATCTCCTTTTCTCCCCCACTCCCCGCCAAGCTCGCGAAGGAGCTCGCGTCCTGCGATCTCAGTGCTGATTATTGCAGACGCGTGCCGGCGTTCATACAGATACAACAGTAGTTCCGTACAACGAATATAGATTTAATTCAATTTTCAATCAACGACTTGATAATAACGTCTATAGTGACCGAAACCCATCTAAAGTTCCTACGAGAAAGGTATGCTATAAATTTTCATTCTAATTATTTTGAGAATCATTGAAATACTGTTAATTCATTGATCGAGAGATATCAATCAGTCCGTACCTCTGTCAGACGACGCCAAAGTCTAGTATTTCGCACGCTGTGAGTGCGCACACACATACGCCGCGCCGCACCGACGAGGAAATAGCGCGCCACGGGCAGCATATATCGCGTGTCTAATGGTATAAGGTCGTAAGCGCCAAAAAAAAATTTTTTTTGCGGATATGCCCAAAAGATGTGATATTGCATGAAAAAGATCTTGTCACCAAAAAAAACAAAAAAATTTTTTTTTTTTTTTTGCGCTTACGACCTTATGCCATTAGACACGCAATATTCGAGCGGGTGAGAGACAACGTTCAGCTTCGTTTTCGCGTAAACGATGGCTAAAAAAATTAGAAAAAAAGAAATTAAATTAAATAAAAAAATGTACCTACCCTTCAATAAGCCCGAAATTACCTCCTTGACATCCCGTTATTTAATTCATCTCTTTTCAACAAATTACACATTTCATATCATTTAAATTAATATCTATATAAAATATTGAAAGAAACGAAATCTCTATTACAAACGCTTGCTTATGTATGCTGCCCGTGGGGCGCTATCCCCTCCTCCGCGCGGCGCGGCGTATATGTGTGCGCGCTCACAGACGTGCAAAATACTGGACTTTGGCGTCGTCTGACAGGGGTACGGACTCGCCGAAATCGTCTTACATTAGGTTAATTAGACTTGCAATTCTTTTTTCTTCAAATTAAAAAAAAAAAAAAATCAAGTCTCGTGAAGAATTTCGAAAATTTACGATTTTTTTTGCACTTTCAAAGCGTCTGATAGCATGCCACACTCGCGTAAACGTCTTATATTATCATAGCATTTTTCCTGGCACATTTCTTGATAATATGCCGCAAAAATTGGCCGTCGTGAAGTTTTTCGATTTTCGTTGATTTTTTTATTATTTTTTTATTTTAATTTTTTTAATTTTTAATTTATTCATTTATTTTTAATTTTTTTTTTATTTTTATTTTTTTTTAATTATGCCTAAGACAAAAAACTTGGCCACATGCTGTAAGACGATGGTTTCCGGTTACACGACATAAAATTACGTTGTTGCAAAAAAAAAAAAAAAAAAAATGAAGCCATCGTGCGCTAATACGGTAAAAATTCACTGGGTCTTAAACTATCACGACGGAGTCGCGTATCAGCGGCTCTGTGGCCGCACGCTGACGTGTGACCATGAGAGGCACACCTTTACGCGAGCAGCTATAGGCGGTCGAACGTTAATTACGATTATCAATTACATATTCGGTAAAAATTTTCGTAGGAGAATCATTTTTTTTTTTTTTTTTTTTCAAATTCAATTATTTTTCCCTCAGCAATCGGAATATGATATTAGTCTTTTATTTCGATCAATGCTTTATGATTTTTTTTTTTCTTTTCTATAGCAAAAAATAACTGATGAATTATTTTATTACTATTGATTATTTTTATTAGTGGAATGGTTGTATTAAAATAAATAGACGTGTCATTGAACGAAATCATGTAGCATTGATCGAAATAAAGAGCTGCGATATCGACGGCTGCGTAGAATAACCGGCTATCTCAGAGTCCGGTTGAAAAAGCGGCTATCTCAGATTTCGGTTGAAAAAGCGGCTATCTCAGAATCCATTCGAAAAAGCGACCTGTGCCTATATGAATAATATAGGCAACAGGCGCTTTTTCAACCGGACTCTGAGATAGCCGGTTATTCCACGCAGCCGTCGATATCATATTACGATTGCTGAGGCAAAAACAATTGAATTTAAAAAAAAAAACAACTGATTTTTCTACGATAATTTTTAATGGGAGTACTCATTTTTTCTTCTTATTATTCAATCGATTAGCAGATTATTAGATTCATTGATTATATTCAATGATTTATCGTGAAGGTAACCCTTGAACTTAGTGATTTTTGGAGGAAGGTCTCAGTCAATCAAGTCGAGTAATTTTTTCTTTTTTAGTCGTTTGCGATGACTTCACTGAGTCTGACTCAACTTGATTGACTGAGACCTTCCTCAAAAAATTACTAAGTTCGAGGTTTACCTTTACGATGAATAATTCCATTTTTTATAATAATTTAAAATGAATTTTTCAGGCGGTCCGTTTTGCCCTCTCGGTCTGTTTTGCCCTCTGCGAGCTTTTCAGATATTGATAATAATTAAGTGAACGAGTCGGATATAGTCATGAGTGTGAGCGAGTAAGCGATAGTGAGTGAGAGAGGAAACAATTTTTTTTTTTTTTTTCAATCCTCTAACGACTTACCGCCTTAGAGAGAGAAAACAATAGCGAGTAAGTGAGTAAGCAATAGCACAAACTATATCTCGGAAGGCAATTACCTTAAATCAGTGAATCGAGTAGGTATAAATAAATCTACAAATAAATGTTATTCGTCGTTGGTATACCCCCAAAGCTCGTTTTGCCCCCGTCACGTTCCCCTATATTCGCAATCTTAATCCGCATTATACTATAACGATTGTGGACAAACAGGAAGCAGTGATGATAAGGTCTCGCGGCACCGAATTGCCAAATTGCCAAGTATAGCAAAGTTGACAGAATGTTATTCTTTCCAGACTTTTCGTTAGGTCATTGCAAAAGTCACCGTCCTCATATAATAGCATTCCTACTTATGAAATAATTAACCAGCTTATTCGCGCTTAGACTTTCGGTCATCTCCCGGTGAACTCGTCGAATTATACGAAGGCCGAAGGAAAACGGTGTATACGTATTGATATACGTATGCGCAGTACGTATACGAACCGCAGCGTATACACCAACACTCGTTCAGCTCACAGCTGAGCGCTGACCGTCACAACCGGAGAAAAGTAGTGTGGAGAGTATAAATAGACCGGGGAGCCAGCGTCACTTTTCGTTCCTTTTTTTTTTTTTTTTTTTTTTTAAGGTTTATCTTGGTTGTAGCTTGGTATGTCTTTTTAGTTGTGGTAATAATTAATATAGCCTACCAACTCGATGAACTCCTGCCACTTCAATGGCGGTACAACCAAGGTCGTATACAGGGGTGGCAGGGGGTGGCAAATTCCTAAATTATGCTTGGACGCTACGATGAAGTACGTGTCGTTAGTGTATGCTTGGTGCATAAGATACATGCTACAGTCCAACCTCCCAATAAGAAACCAAAAGCCCCCAAGGGGAAGAGTTTTTCTTATATATCGCATACCCCCACCAGGCGCGCGCTCCACGCTCACTACCTCTGTCTGTCTCTCTCACTCTTTTGCTTGGAATGGAAGAGTGGGCGAAGCGCTCGAATGCGAAACTGGGGAAAGTTTCTTATTGCCGGGTTTCTTATTGGGAGGTCGGACTGTAATTAGACCAACTTCAACTTCAGATATCTCCAGTTTGACAAAGTTTCACAGATTTCTTGGAAAAGTGATGCCATGGAGGTATACTACCTTATAAATGCTAAAAGTGGATTCGATGAATTTGAAATTAATATCATGAAAGTGAAATTCAAGAGCTTCAAAATGAGTATTTGCTGGCGTCTGTATACGACAAAGGGAACCAGAGATATTAAGTCTGAATTCCACCTTTGCGTTGCTTATGGAGGAGTAGTTGATCTTATGTTAAAGCGTTATGTTAGCGTTAG
Organism: Tenthredo mesomela; assembly: GCA_943736025.1. Taxonomy (NCBI): domain Eukaryota; kingdom Metazoa; phylum Arthropoda; class Insecta; order Hymenoptera; family Tenthredinidae; genus Tenthredo; species Tenthredo mesomela. The sequence goes on from OX031013.1 coordinate 10,807,433, forward strand.
AGCGACACAGAAAAAAAAACTGGTTTTCTTTATTTATGATCTATTATCAGTGTTAATAATATTAAGACTTGAAAAAATAGGTTCAACCAGGAATTTTTTCATTGAGATTTGAGCTTCAGTTTCGTCAAAATTAATTATTGAATTGAAGCAAATACGCGGAGAGTCGCGTTCCAGCAGCCATGAGAGAAATACCTAAACGCGAACAGCTACAGGCGGTCGAACGTTAAATGCGATTATGAATTATGCGGTAAAAATTATCGTAGAAGGATCAATTTTTTTTTTTTTTTTGATTTAATTATTTTTTCCTCAGCAATCGGAATATGATACCAGTTTTCTATTTCGATCAATGCTTTATGATTTTTTTTTTTTTTTTTCTTTAAAAAATACGCGTTCTCGACGCTCAATCGGGAGTTCGCCGTTGAGTATCGCATCACCTTGAACATCTTGTTTATACCAATGTTTATTATATATTATTCAATATTATTCAAAATTTCAATTACAAATTCAATAAAGAAATTAGAGTTATAACAGTTATGGCAGTAACCATTGCCTCAATTGTGAGAACGTTTACCATACCTATAGTACGAGACCTCAGAAGTGCGCGATGTATCGAAATTATTATACCATTATGGAAGCGCTTACCATAGAATTCTCTCCGTGCGATGGATTAGGAGATATTCATTGACTGCTAACTAACCTTGACTAACATTCGACCACCGTTTGCGTGTTTCTCCTACCACGTGCGTCGCCGCGCTACCACGGAGTGACGGAGCCGCTTGAACGGGACTTCTCACGTTTGCTCCCAGTTCAATAATTAATTCAGACGAAAGTGAATTTCAACTCTCGATGCATAAATTCTTGGTTGATCCTTGAGGTATGGGCGAGGTACGGTATTTTTTCAAGTCTTAATATTGTTAGCATTGATACTTCTGCTCCTTCTTTGGATGCTCATACATATACAATATACGTGCATTAACTATTGATAGTAAATCGCGAATAAGTAAAACAAGTGTATCTCTGGTTCTAATACAGATAAAGAGATCTTTTTTTTTTTACATTATTTTAAACAATGTTCCAACCATTTAAGGGGAGACTTCGGTGAAATTTTTGGCAAAAACAGGTTTTTTAATTCTTAAAACTTTGAAAAGACGTGTATAAAAAAATCCTTGCAGCAGTTTTTGAATAATGTCAGTATAGACAGTGAAAAAAAGTTTCAGCCTCCTGTGATGAAAGTGTATGCGCAAGGAATTTTTGACAGCGGTGAGAAAAATCTTCTTCGCAAGGTTCCTTGCGCTTACATTTTCATCGCAGGAGGCTGAAATTTTTTTTCACAGTCTATACTGACATTATTCAAAAACTGCTGGAAGGATTTTTTTATACAACCTCTAATAGCAATTTTTAAAATTTCACCAAAGTCTCCCCTCAATCAATATGACATTTTAACTAATTGAGGATACACGCACTGCGATTCATATAAAATATCAATCATTGCAGAAAACCGTTTTTGTATAAAAGCATCGGATATTCTGGTTCAGATGACCCGCCAAGTAGTGATGTTGATCGTGATGGTCATAATGAGCTCGTGGGTAAGTTGACATTACACTTTATCCACATATAGATATGATATGACGGTGTGATAATTGAAACTGAATATTTCTAATTTCATACTCCGTTATCAACTATTGCTCAATTAATTATAGAATAAAGTAAAACTGAACGCTCCATACATGGGTATGTCTAACCGCATCATCCTGAGTAGGGGAGAGTTGCCACTATTGGACCGCCACCTAAATTGGACCGTTTCAATTTGGTAATTTTTTGCAACTGTATCTTCTCAATTTTGAGAATTGTAAAAATGGATACCATCAGTACTAGAAATTCTCTAAACATTCCTATTTTTACAATTCTCAAAATCGAAGAGACACTGTTGCAAAAAATTACCAAATTGAAACGGTCCAATTTAGGTGGCGGTCCAACAGTGGCAACTCTCCCCTATGCGCATTCTGTTCGCGTACCCGAAAGCTTGATTATTGTGTGTATACAGAGTGTATCACCTCATGTGTTCAGAATGGGAGGGACTTAGTCGACGCGAGGCCGCGCCTCTATATATAGCCAATCAACAAGCATAAGATTTTCGTAGACCGAAATTCTCACGAGAATAGCAGATACAATTTCTTGGTTTAGGGAAAAAATGTGTCAGAGTGAATAAATACTTGACGAGCACATTAAATCGTTGTTGAAATTTTTTTAGTACACCAAGAAATTGTATTTTCTATTCTTGTGAGAATTTCGGTCTACGAAAATTGTATGCTTGTTGATTGGCTATAGGGGCGCGGCTTCACTTCGACTAAAAGACCCTCCCATTCTGAACACATTAGGTGATACACCCTGTATCATTCTTTTTGATGTAGTAGGGATAAAATGCCTATTTTACGTCTCTATTTGCGGGCGTAAAATGAAACTGGCATTCTACGTCCAGAAAAGAAGGCATATCATAGGCATTTTCGACCCCCACTACACATAAAAAAATAATGTTTGCATCTCGGGCGCAGGATTTACGCCCTTGATACAGAAACTACTAATTTAGTTGTGCGGTTCTGATTCTCAATCGCTTGGAAAAGCTCTTTTTCACCACACCTGCACGGAAAGTACGACTTTCTGCCTCGCTCGTGAGCAGAAAGTCGTATGTTCCGATGCCAGGGGGTGGTGAAAAATAGTATACGTCCCACGGGAGTGAAAAAGGCCATCCCAAACTCCGTTTTCACACACGTTTTGAAGTAGCCTATTTTCCTTCCCTTATAGATGCGTAATATATTATAATTATAGGCTTCTAAAGATAATTTTTATCGTTGTTCTCAGGTGCCTCCACTATCTAGTTACCTCGGCCCCGAGGCCCCCACCTCTGTGAATCCAACGCTGATTGCAGGGTAAGCCTCCTAAATAAAATAGTGTTTCTTGTTAGAGTTACACGCCATTTCAAAAACCATTTTATCAACGATCCTTGGGGATCGCTCCAGAAACCAATGTAGACACATTTAATCGCATAATTTTTGTTACAGAAATGCACCCGAAATACTAAACAAAACGGCCCAACCAGATATTAATGCCAAAACAGGTGAGCTAAGAGACTCGTATGCTATCTAGATAATGAATAACAGACCAATATAAGGGATCAGAATAAAAAGGCCATTGACAAACAAATTTGAGATTCCGAGATAAGTGCAGTTTTGGAAATTTCTATACCTTGAACGCCCCGAACTGTACTCATCTCGAAATTTCTAATTCTGTTACCTGTATCCTTTTTTTCTGGCACCTTCAATTACCGATTGCCCACGGCCACAGCTTTTCACATTATTCTTTTCCAAGTTATCTACCACATTCACTATAGGTAATATTAGTTCGTTTTTTAGACTATAAACGGTGGCTGCAGGGTTTTTCCGTCTTCTGTCCTCTAGTTATTCTTGTTGTATTTCTCATCTACTACACGCAGTCACGTGAGTTCATCAGTTTTTTTTATCATTTCTGCATCAATCCTGTTGCCAAAAATTGTTTGATTCTTCCTAATTATGTTTGTGTGTTTCAGGTTGTTGCCGGAAGGAAAGGGCTGTAGCCGACGATCTAGATCTGGAAATAAATAGACGTAAATTAGATTTTGACGTTTTACTATAAAATATAGTTCGCGAGTCGACTCACCTAATTTATTTATAATTATGGCTCACTAAGGGTTCTGAGTTCTAGACGCATTCTTTACAGTTCACATATATTCCAGGTGAACATGACGAGGTGGAAACCAATCCTGTCCCAACGATTGGGACACAGGCTTCTTTCGTGAACTTCTTCCTGATGGATATTCTCTCTTGGAAACTAGTGTTCAAGAGATGTACCAAATTCTTCCGTGGTCGACAACGGCGGCCGACACTCACCTGCTTTCCATCCTCCTAACTACGTCGATATAGACCCTAACTACGACCCAGATATCGTCGACGAGTAAAATCCCAGTGGGTAAACATTTTTACGATTTTATTTTCTTTTATTTATCCTACTATAGATTTATATTACAAGTTCAAAAATTGTATCCTTTATTATAGTCCATCGTCGGATAGCCTTGTTCTTGAACAACCTTCCGGTACCTTCGCTGAATAGGTACAAAATAATTCCTCAAACCCTGCCAAGCTGATTTGAATTGCATCTCGTTCGGTTTGGACTAGTCATGGAGACCACGAAAACAGACAGAACAATGATTCATCTTCAGGGACCTCAGAAGGATTTGGATACAACAACAAGAGCGGAACCGCAGACGGAAATTCAGACTCCAATGTCTAACTGTTTAATTACAAACTGTAACGTTCAATCGCGGTCATCACGAAATCTGCATAGCCGTCTACCCCGAACTCGAGAACAAGGCAATCTTTCCTACCGGCAAACGCTAGTGGTTTGTTATAACTGACTTTTTGCACACGTTACTTAAATTTCGTCTCAATTTTTCGCAAGGAATCCGCTGAAATGCAGATTTTGCGCGAATTTTCAGACATCCTGTATTAGGGCGGTTCAAAAAAAAAAAAAAAAAAAAAAACGCTACAATTTTTCCCAGTATTGCTCATCGATATTTCTATGATTGACCATCTTCAGTTTCGGGTCAATATTCAGATCGGTGCAATGAATCTCATTCCAAGAACAAACATTCTAATTTATCCAATAACTTCGGTTCGAGAATAATCATTCAAATTTAACATTCAACTTGATTAAATAATTAATACGTGCCAAAGACTCTTTCGAACCATCTAAATTCTACGATAAGTAAAAAAAGGCAACAATGGTGCCTACGAAGGTGAGGGCGGCTGATATTCCAACAATTCCGATAATCCCGGTTCGGGTTTCTCTAGTCTTCATTGTAAAAGGTCGGTGTGACTAGATCCTAGTATCTCACCTATATGACCTGTAACTAACAAATACCGATCTCGATTACCAATATGTATTTCATGTTAGTTATTAATAACATTGTTTCTATTATTACGGTATCGTATAATTGCGCAAAGAGAGAGAGAGACAGAGTCCCCATTTCTGATCATTCTTTATATTAGGTGCATACCAAATAATATATTCATTATCATCAACGTGTAAATCGTGAACAGGCATTTCTATTTCTTTAATAGAAACTTCATATTCATTCTTCTTCTAAGTAATAAGCCTTTACGATCCCCACGTCGGTGAGCGTTATTTTATTTTATTATTCTATGTTATGGATTTCTTCAAGCGACAATTCATTGTTAGCCTTTCGAAAACCATACCATTTATTATTCCAAATCATTCAAGAATATATTATCGCTTTTACCACGCGGAGAGAAATTTGGTACGGCACCTATACTGCGACCGATAGGTGCTATCCTTTTTAAAGTACAGCGAGCGTCACTCGCATGGGTATAATGTACAGTCCAAGCTAGGAGCGCTACTGTACCAAGAGGCACACATTGTATACTAATCGGCCGGGCGAGCAGCTATTCCATATTTTGGTATAACCGCTCTCCCTGGTCTGCTCTCTTTGGTGCAGCAGCTCTCCCAAAAAAGTGCGTATCAGCTACCAAAGTAAGGAACAGCAGCGCCACCACGTGTGGCACAGCAGGCGTACCGAATTTCTCTCCGTGCAGTTGATTTCTATCATTATCATTTGAATCACCTGGTATTCAATAACTTTAATATTTTATTTTATTTAGCCTCAACAATAGTTTAAACATTTCAATTGAGACCTGTATGTCATAGGACTAGACGGCAACGATCTTATTTACGGGTCTATCGGAAGATAGATCTTTTCTAAGTTTTTAATTTTATTATTTTCGCGTATATGTGACGGGTAATCAATTCCTATCGTTGACAAGTTTCGCGCTTGTTAATGAACCGTTCGGTATTAAACAACCACACAACCCATACCGCTCGTCACAATATCTACATGATAATTATTTTTCATCATTATTATCACACTACTATTGTCCTCATAATTTGTTGTCTTGGATAAACGGAGTTGATCTTACTAACCCTGAATATTGTTGATCAATTACCAACGGTTGTGTTTTAGAATAAGCAAAAAAGAGATAGAGATTGATATTGTATACATACGCAGTACTCTTTGATTTGGTTGCAATCCCATTTCACTCGTATGTGAGAAATCCAAATTGATTGTAGCTGATCATTAGACATATGAACTACAGTGCTGCATGCATGTCAGTAGTTTAAGATTATGAAGACATATCAACTGCCTGAACATTAATTATTCTTGATTTTATTGGTATTAAAAGAAAAAAAAAATCAAAATTCATCAAGTTTGTTATCGATTCATTACTTACTTGCATTACAAAGTTTATTTCTACAGAAACTATTTTCCATAAAATAGAAAACAAAATCCATCAGATTTTAAGATTCCCATGTTCGTAAAGCCAGCAGTTTGATTATTTGCTCAAATAACTTAAGTAGTTCATTGTGTAGTGACTCTATCGTTCGAAATCTATTAATTCATACCATATGTGAATTTATCGGACCAGTCGAACCAAAAAAAAAAAAAAAATAATTATGATGCACTTCCGTTTTTTTCGGTCTATCTGGAGATTGCACGCTCTATATAGAGGTGAGCTTCAGTTAGAAGACTTAAAAATTTGGTTCGACTGGTCCGATAAATTCACATATGGTATGAACTTACGTAGTTCTAACCCGGTAATTCGGGTAGTTGACTGAGTGGATGACTGCTCTCTTTCGAGCACAATACATTTCTGTATTTGCTCGATCTCACTATCAATTAAGTTATGTCGTAAGTAAGATTGAACCAATCGAAATTTTTAGTTACCCGTCTTATTATTATCAAAAATAATTTCTACTAGTATTAAGATTTACTACTTTATAAATGAAATCAAAATCTAAATTAACATTTAATTATAATATACTCTGCTATTTTCACTGAGAGGAATATTACCTCTATTTTTAAGATTTATACGGAGAGAAAAGAATCTGAACGTTTATACAAATAATGTTGAAAATAAATTTAATTCTGGAATCCATTTATTATTTCAAATACAATTCCCTTATCATTCTATACATTAGTCCATAGAAAGCGTGTATCATACAAAGCTTGATTGAAGACGCTCACGGTCAATTAGACCAAGTCTGTTAATCTTACAAAAATCTATGCATTGTCCTAATAACTAAGAGCATATTGATATACTTTTTCTTATAGTATATGAAAAATGATTATTGGAGTATTTATCCACTGCGCAATAAGATATCGTAATTTTCTCTGTTTTCTAGTTCACAGTAGTCTAGACAGTCTTACACATTCTTGAATATTAAAAGTTTATGATTCATTCCTTTTTCCAATTGGCATTGATGGGAAAAAAAAATTGAAAATTAGTAAAAAAATTCTCACATTCATTGATTTCGAAGTTTGATTTATTTTATTACAAGTCTAATCATGACTCGATTGATCATTTTGACAATCCCAAATCGCACTAGTGTAAGTTGTATGGATCCTTAATCGAGGTGTGGTTTTTAGAAACTGAAGTAAGTATAACACTTTAAGGGGGTATGGTCATTACGACCAGTGTAATCAGTTCAATAACATTATTAATACCGACGGAAGTGAATTTCAACTCTCGATGTATAAATGCTTGGTTGATCCTTGAGGTATAGGCGAGGTACGGTATTTTTTCAAGTCTCAATATTATCAGCATTGATACTTGTGTTTCTTCTCCGGATGCCTATACATACATAGGGTAAGTCCGGTATAGTTGCCCCACGCTTGCAAGAAGTTCAATTGCAATTTTGAGTATTAAGTATATTGATATGTTCATTTTTTTTTTTTGCATCAAAATGGACATTGGAAGTTGAGAAAAGTATTATTCCCATGCAAGCATTAATTTGCCATTACATAACAATAAAACATGAAGTTATAAACTATCGCGCTGGGGCAACTATACCGGACTTACCCTATATACATTAGGGTGCTTTTTTTGAAACGACTATTTTTTTTTTTTTTTTTTGTTTCAACTCCCCATTGAAAATCTTGTTGTAGACGTCAAAAAGGAAATCCTGTCCAATTTTTAGCTCTTCATTCCAATTCCAGCACTCGCGCTTTTCTTTTTAAGTTTGCCCATGCTGAAAGCATGTAAACATTACGACTTTTTCTTTCGCCGCGCAAAACTCAGCCGCATTTCAATGGATTTTTCTCATCCTAGACTCATTTGACAGAGAATTTAGTGTTCTTCAAAAGTGCCCAAGATAGTTTGACTGACTTGAAAATATTGAACTTGACATTTTGTTGGAATTTTATATTTAAAAAAATCAAAGTCCTTATATCTTTTAAAATACTGGTTTGAGAGACTTTATGTACTGGACTTTTTTTGTAGAGAAATAAATTTCCTACAAAATTGTTCTGAAGTTTTTTTCTCCAAGTCCAACTGTTTACTCGCCCACAGCGAGAAAGAAGAATTATGCATAAAATCGACTTTGGAGGCTCACACAAGTGCGGCGGTAGAAACCATAGCCAAACTACCTGAAGCACTTTTGAAGAACACTAAATTCTCTGTAAAATGAATCTTGGATGAGAACAATCCATTGAAATGCGGCTGAGTTTTGCGCGGCGAAAGAAAAAATCGTAATGTTTACATGCATTTAGCATGGGAAAACTTGAAAAGAAAAGCGCAAGTGCTGGAATTGGAATGAAGAGCTAAAAATTGGACAGGATTCCCTCTTCGACGTCTACAACAAGATTTTCAATGGGGAGTTGCAAAAAAAAAAAAATAGTCGTTTCAAAAAAAGCACCCTAATATACATGCATCAACATTGATAATAAATCGCAAATAAGTAAAACAAGTGTATCTCTGGTTCTAATACAGATAAAGAGGTCTTTTTTTTTACATTTTTTTATACAATGATCCAACCATTTAATTAACACGCGAAATCAAGTTCTTGTTTGTCATTACTGTACTCCGAAAGAATAGGACTCAAGTCGAATCCGACTGGACTAATATCGGCCATAATGTATGAATGAATTGATATGGAAGCCACAGGTGGACAGTAAATTTCCGAATAGAAAAATTCTTTCACTGGGTGAAGCTACGCGCTACGTCGCAATACTTTCCATCTCCATCTTGACCCCCTTTTCGTATATTCCCTTAATTATTCCGGTTTCATTTTATCGATAATTAATTTATTTCATTTCGATTTTCATTCGATTTGTAAAACCTAATTAAACTCTGTTTTATTAGACGAAATCTCTCAAGAAACACAACCTGCATGCAAGTCCAGTCTTTTACCGATTTCGCGTTTTAAACTCGACTAATTTATCGAGTGATCTTTTGCGGTGAGTTTTAATTACATTCGAATGCTTCTCGCTCAGTCTGATTCATTATACTATAGCTGCGTTCGGTATCATACATCTCTGAGCATTCGGAGCTCTTCCATCTTTCGTTAACGCATGTTGAAAACAAAAAAGAGCTCTGATTGCTCAGAGATGCATATATACCGAACATGCCTTATTAGGCCAAGCAATAGAGCTAACAAAAGGTCGATTTCGTGACACAAATACTACCTGAAATCTGACTGTGCAGTCATATAATAGGTAGTGCCTAGATGTTTTTTATCATAAATGCCACTCCTGAATCGTCTTGGTTTTTTTTTTAGAAGCGAAAAATAGCCAAAAAAAGCAAAATTTTTGCTTTTTCGCTTATAAAATGTAAAGTATTGATCCAATCGAGAAGCTACAATGGCACTTTTTGTAGAGAATTCGAAGACGAAAAAATTGAGAGGTGATGCGTCTCGATCGGATCATTAGTTTCGAAGAAAAGTAAAAAAAACGGAAAAAATCATCAATTTTTCAAAAATTCATAACTGAGTCAATTTTTGAGATGAAGCGTAGTCCCTTCGGAGTTAAGTTGGTATTATCATATACTTTATTGGTGCAAAACCTGGAAGCTGTCGGATAAATAGTTTCTGCACAATTGCAGTTTTTTGAATTTGATGTACTTTTTTCAAGAAGGTCGTAATGCTCGGCTAGTTGTTCGATTTGAATTTTTCTAAAAGCATTTTGAAGAAAAGAGAAAATACTTGAAATCGTATATTTTCCCGATACCGACAAATGATTTTTAGTGGGTGAAAAACGGTGCCAAACAGGAGCGAAAACGCTCGAGCGCGTCGAGGTAGTCGTAGAGTGGGGGTCGCTCGCTACGCGAGGAGAAACCTATGTATAGTATAATATATACGGTATAATACAGATAGGTTTCTCCTCGCGTAGCGAGCGACCCCCACTCTACGACTACCTCGGCGCGCTCGAGCGTTTTCGCTCCTATTTGGCACCGTTTTTCACCCACTAAAAATCATTTACTTCACGCAGTGTGATAATGGACGTTTTTCCCACGCTTCGCGTGGGTAAAATCCCCATTTTCAGACCTTATGAAGTAAAATTTTGTACTATACTCGACGGAAAAACTTCTTCTGATCTCGTGTGATTGCAACACTCGCCTTCGGCTCGTGCTGCAACCTCACACTCGTCAGAAAAAGTTTTACCGCACTCGTATCGTAATGTACTATTGTTGGTATCGGGAAAATATACGATTTCAAGTATTTTCTCTCTTCTTCAAAATGCTTTTTGAAAAATTCAAATCGAATAACTGGCCGAGCATCACGACCTTCTTGAAAAAAGTACATCAAATTCAAAAAACTGCAATTGTGCAGAAACTATTTATCCGACAGCTTCCAGGTTTTGCACCAATAAAGTATATGTTAATACCAACTTAACTCCGAAGGGACTACGCTTCATCTCAAAAATTGACTCAGTTATGAATTTTTGAAAAATTGATGATTTTTTCCGTTTTTTTTACTTTTCTCCGAAACTAATGATCCGATTGAGACGCGTCACCTCTCAATTTTTTCGTCTTCGAATTCTCTACAAAAAGTGCCACTGTAGCTTCTCGATTGGATCAATACTTTACATTTTATAAGCGAAAAAGCAAAAATTTTGCTTTTTTTGGCTATTTTTCGCTTCTAAAAAAAAAACCAAGACGATTCAGGAGTGGCATTTATGATAAAAAACATCTAGGCACTACCTATTATATGACTGCACAGTCAGATTTCAGGTAGTATTTGTGTCACGAAAAAAACCTCTATTGCTTGGCCTATATGTTGTGCGGTCAGGATACGCGTACTATGTCAATTATCAAGTCCCTACTTATTCTTATAATATGATAATTTTCAAACGTATTGCTTGTAAAGAAGAACTCGACAAACGACTAAAATCAATTCTGCGATCACGGCAAACTCAAACGCAAAGCGTTTTTTTTTTTTCCGAGATTTATCGCATAGATACTGAAATCCCAAATAAGAGATCTCGGTGGAATAGAAAATTCTCGGATCTTTGGATGAATATTTTTAGAATTCAGACTATGTGTTTAGAACCCTGAAACTAGGATTCGATCCAAATTCGAGCTTAATTGGTTACGCAATTTAGTAGTTATGAATTATTTTTTTTCGGCATAGGCATTGAAAAGTCACTTTTTGACGCCTGTTTTCGATCCACAAAGTATCACTTTATACGGATGGTTTCAGAACTACCCTATAAAGTCTTTGTACGGCAGTCTGGATGCGCAGTTCGAAGTGCGCATTCCAAAGCTGCCGTATAAAGTCTTTATATGGCAGTTTCGATGCGCGGTTCGAAGTGCGCGACAGATCGCACCATAACCCCACTCTTCGTCTAGTGAATCTCAACAGGCGTCAAAGTGACTTTTTGTAACACATGCATGATTTCTGCGTTTTTTTGACCTAAAAATAGGGCCTAAAGTAGCCGTTTATTGACCACTTGAAAAGAGCGGGCAATAAAGAATCCATTATTGCCCGCTTCTTCAATAAGCGGGCAATAATGGATTCTTTATTGCCCGCTTCTTCAATAAGCGGGCGTAAAGGATTCTTTATTGCCCGCTTCTTCAATAAGCGGGCGTAAAGGATTCTTTATTGCCCGCTTCTTCAATAAGCGGGCAATAAAGGATTCTTTATTGCCCGCTTCTTCAATAATATATATATATATATATATATATATATATATATATATATATATATATATATATATATATATGCCGCTTATAGGCACAGAAACGCAGAAATCAATACATGCGTTACAAAAAATATGGTGTGTACCAAGGGCTAAGTGGGCTTTTTGATCTCGTGTGGTTGCAGTACTCGTCTTCGGCTCGCGGATGCACTCGTCTTCGACTCGTGCTCCCTCGCCTCCGACTAGTACTGCAAACTCCACACTCGGTCTAAAAAATCCCACTTTACGCCCTTGCTACACAATATACTATTTCATGCCTATTTCGAAAAAAATACAGTATGGGGCGCACCCGTAAACCGTTTTTGACTCGAATAATGATTTCAGAACTCGCTTACGGCTCGCCTTCGGCTCGCCTTTAGCTCGTCCTGAAATCATTATTCTCGCCGAAAAACACTTGGTTTACGGGCATGCCACATAATATACTATTTTTCAATTTTGTGTAAACGTTCTTTCATCGTAGAAAGCTAAAGTTTATTGTATTTCTTGATTCGAGCTTTCCTTGTCATTTAGGCTATTTCCTCGCTATTTCCTTGGGGAGAGACTTCGGTGAAACTTCCGTCCCAGATGACCAAAAAATCGATTTTTCGGTTTTTACGTTAAAACGTTCTTTGATCCGTCCCCCATCTAATAAAAAATTTAACATTGCCGAAATTTTTTTTAAAATGTTTTTGGTTGTTCAAAAAATTCTTTGCGCATCAGTTTTCGTCCAATCGATTTGCCTTTTGGCAGAAATATTCTTAGGCATGTTATCTTGAAATTGCTGGAAGGAATTTCAGCTCCGATGAATCTAACTCGTTTCGCTGCATAAGATATAACAAGAATTGTAAGAAATAAAAATTTAGTCTGTTCTGGTAACAATCCAAATGACTTAGAAATCTCTGATCGAAAATTCCTTCCAGCAAGTTTTAGTCTATGTTAGTAACTGTGTTCAGAAAAAGTTTCAGCCTTCTACGATGAAACCCTGAGCGCAAGGAACGTTTTGATGAAACCTTGGAAAAATATTCATAACTTAAAAACTGCCCTATCGATTGAGATCAAATTTGGATCAGATTCTTGTATAAGGGTTCTGAACAAGTGGTCCAAATTTCAAAAATATCGATCAAAAAATACGAGAAATTTTTATTTCACCGAAGTCTCCCCTTAACTGACCAAATTTTTTTCTCACATAATTTTTGGTATATTGTATAGAGTAAAATGAGTTGTGTTCATCGTATCTTAAATTTCTGCCATTAATTTCAAGATAATACGTCTGAAAATATGTCTGTGAAAGGGTAAAATGATTGGACAAAACCTAATATGCAAGGAATTTTTCAAATACCCAGAAATGTGACACACTGACACATGTGCGATTTCCCAGTAGTGGGCGAACGCTTCGGCGACGAATTTCTTGGAATCCTATTCCCCTAACCGCCCTAACAGTCGCTTATAACGGGGTAGTACTGTACCGTATTGTTCCGAGCATAAGTCAACCTCCAATTCTAAGGTCTGATTGGGAAACATTTTTTTAGAGACCAAACATAAGTCGAATATTACAAAGAAATTATCACATGTAATATCACAACAGCTTCAGAATTATCGGTATTTCCCGCAATCTGTTATATTTCGGAAATTATTCTCGATTCATTCGCAGAACGATATACGTGAAAAAGAAAGATTACACATCGAGTATGGTTATCTCGTCCACAACCACACTATAATTGCCGGCTACGCACCAAGCTATCCCCACTCCGAACTGGATGCGAAATAGAAGCCGAAGGAGAAGGATTGGATATAGTTTGGTACATCCCTCGAATATCCGTTCTAAGACGGTATAACCATAAGAAGTTCTTCTTCTTCTTCGACCTTTTGGCTTATCTCCTTTTACAGAATGTAGCCTAAAGAAGAAGAAGAAGAAGAAGAGAAGGATTAGATAGAGGGAACGCTTAGCGTATACCGGAACACTGCCATCTGCGAGTTGGGAACTGAGTTTTATTCTTTCTGCGCATGCGAAAAATCGCTGAGTCGGCCGTGAAGAAGAACGACGCCATTATATTTTGTGATCGTGACTCGTGAACGTAGGTTGTGAGTAAGAAAAGTTCATTATTTCCGCAATAAGAATGTATTCAAATTATGTGAACAGTGAATTTATTGTGAAATCGTTCAACAAAAAAAAACAAATAATTTTAAGTTGTGATACCTGGTTGATAAGAAAAATATCTTAAGTACGATATTCTTTGTTATTGTATCATGAGAATAGGATTTTATAAGAACATATCTGTGTAGGTACAATTGATACTTTGACTATTTACAATACAAATAAATTATTGTTAAGTAGTAAAAAACAAAATGTTGTTTTACTACTTTATTCTAAATTAGTTCTTCGCCGACAGTTCACAATTCAGATAAGGAAAATTGCGACATGGTGGCCTAGAATGTATGAGTATGAATATATGTATGTATGAATACATGGGTGGATTGCGGCGAACGGGGGGCTGTTGATTCAGTCCCCGCCTCACAGAGGCGCTGAATACCGTATACGCAAAAATACATTAAGGTGCCACAGGGAGCTTTCCATCTACAGACAAAAATCGACACAGTCAGACACACAGTATTATGATTGGCTGGATCTAACGGAAGGGACCAATCGTATTGCTGTGTGTCTGACTGTGTCGATGTTTGTCTATAGATGGAAAGCTCCCACAGTACTGGCGTGTCCTATATATATTTTGTGACGTCAAAATCGTGAAATACGAGGAATTTCGTCGACAAATTGAGCCCAAACGAGGAAACGAATTCCACGGGTATTGTTTTTTTATAAAAGCTTAAATTGATCTGTAGGGCGCTTACTTAGTGATTTTCAGCGTAGATTACCCAGTAATGTGTATTGCGAATAAATAAAAGTGACAGGTCGTTTATACATATCCAACATGGCGGCATCAGAATCCGGCCATTACCGACTTGTCGTATTTTCGCCGCATCCAGGAGATTAAAACGTCTATCACTCAACACAGGGAGTAAGCGCCCCGTAGGAATACACACTTGTTTCAGGAAAACTTATTTCACCTATCTGCGTCCCGTAAATAAGGCTCAATTTGTCGACGAAACTCCTCGTATTTGACGTCTCGGTATGACATATATCTATCGAAAATCTGAGAATCGACTTCCGGTACTGTGGCATAAATACATGCGGTTTTCCCTGTACCACTGCAGTCGCATCTCAACCTTACGAAGAGGTACAACAAAAATAAATTCAAATCAGTTTTCAATCGACGCCTTGACAATAACGTCTAGTGTCCTCAACGCGTCGAAAGTTTCTTCGAGAAGAGTAATTATAAATTTTAATTCTAATTATTTTGAGAACCGTTGAAATACGGTTAATTAATTGAGCAGGAAATATGAATCTAGACGTGGTTGTTGCGTATCTTGATGGGATATAGTCCAGTCTGATAAAATCACCGACTCGTATTCTTTCGGAGTACAATAATGCCGATTTTTTATTTTCTTTTTACCTCTGCAAACAAGACCCTGATTTTGTGTGTTAATTAAATGGTTAAAAAATTGTTAAAAAAAATGTGGAAAAAAAAAGAATTCTCCTTATCTTCTATAGTCCAGGATGTTTAGACATTCGCTCCGCAAAAAATCCTGATAATTGATTTTTCGATTGGATTATGTCAGAGGGTGTCCCTAAGTGTAAATAACCAAGTTTGTGTCGTCCGAAACCGCGAGCGTTAGCCGCTATCTTGAAAAACGCTTTTTTGCAAATATCTCGGAAACGGTGAGTTTTACGTTAAAAATTGTAAGGACTTTTTTTGTACACTGAAAAAAAATTTCAGTGATTACAGACCGAATTCTTTGTCGGTCAGCCATATTGTCTTATTAAATAGGCTACAGTGATACCTTCTTGGTAAAAGACCGATACAAATATGGTTGAAACAGTATAGCTAGCGCAGGCTTACTGTCGTGTCGCAACAGCTATTCTCATGTATAATGGTATAATTGAAACGAATGCAGTTTGCGTATATTGACAAAACTTCGCTGTTGAGCTAGGTATATGATCGCTAGATTAGTCATACGGAATTAGGCAGAATTGTATAATATTTTCAGCAATAAGGGTTTTCCAACCAAGCCATTGCACTTTCTGAATCAGAAACATTTTCTCTCTCGATCGCCTATAACTAGCCAACAAGAGTGCACGGAGAGAAAAAAACAAGAAAAATGACTGTGCTCGACATGCAAACGAGGCGCAAACTGCTTGTCTATGGGATTTTTACAGTGCTTTTATATAATAAAAAATTGACAAACGTATGTATAAAAATTCCATAGACAAGCAGTTTGCGCCTCGTTTGCAGTGTCAGCACAGTCATTTTTCTTGTATTTTTCTCTCCGTGTGGTATTGCTGTCAATCCTATACCATTTTTTTCAGTCTAGAAGATGACGCGTCCCTAATGCCATAAAGGCATATCTTCGTTATATGTAATTAAAACTCACCGCAAAATTCCTTGGGAAAAACTAATGCCATAAAGGCATATCTTCGTTATATGCCTTTATGGCATACTAATGCCAAAAAGGCATATAGTTTTTTCAAACTTCGCCTATCGCTTTGAAAACATGAAAAACGCACAGAAAGTAGAAAAAAAAAAATCAGTTTTCCTAATGCCAAAAAGGCCTATGTCCCAAAAGATATGCCTTTTTGGCCTTTTTTGAAAAACAGCTTTTTTGTTCCAAAAAAAGGTTTCAGAAGTCGTAAAAAATGAGTTGAAAAATTAAAAAAAAAATTGGGATCTTCTTTCAACATTTCCGACAAATAAGGGCATGGATTTTGCAATACTTCAATTATTTCGAAAAAAAAAAATTCAAAAATGGTCAAAAAATTTTTTGACTGTTCCGATTTTATGATAATTAAATTCCTTGGGAAAAACAACTACACATACAAATTTTTTTTTTTTTTTTATTTCATATAGCTGGAAAGTTGGGTGTACCCTCCCCTTAAGAAACACAATCTGCAATCCAGTCTTCTTCCCGTTTCGCGTTTTGAACTCTACTAATTCCTACGTAATCTTTTGCGGTGAGTTTTAATTACATTCGAATGTTTCTCGCTCAGTCTTATTTATTATACATATCACGTCACTAATGACATAAGGTCGTAAGCGCCAAAATAAAAAATTTCGTGTTATTGGTGGCAAGATCTTTTTCGTGCCATATAACATCGTTTGGGCATATCCGCAAAAAAAAATAATTTTTTGGCGCTTACGACCTTATGGCATTAGTGACGCGATATGTTGTGCGATCAGGATACGCGTATGTCAATTGTCAAGTTCGTTTCGCATGTTTGGTCGTACTTATTTTCATAATAATATTATGAAAATAATAATATTAATTTTATTATTATACAAGACGAATAGATAGTGAATGAGTTTGTGAAGAACTCGGCGAATACATGTAGGTATACGTCCGAGTGCAGCCGTAGCGAGTCACGCACGGTCTGCCGCCGCGCGAACTTTTCATTTACAAAAGTAGTTGCCATTCGGAATCTATGGTATTTTTAGATCTAAAATATTTTTTAAAAAATTACTTTGTTATTTAATTTCAATAATCAACGGTCATATTTGTGAAATTCGAAAATTCGTACGATAACTGACACGCTGAAAGCAAAAGTGAGTCAAAAAAATATTGCGAGCAAAAGCGGCGTAGAAATAGCTAAGCTCAAATACGAAACAACTATAGTTCAGAGCAAAAATGGTATAAAAAAAAGCTGCGATCAAAAACGAGTCGACTATCCAACTCGTTTTTGCCCGTAGCGAAAACTTAACTTACTTTTTCCCGCAGCGAGAAATTGAATCCTCTTTGCTCTCAGTGGAGTTATTGTGCTTTGATTCTGTATCAAGTCTTCATTGCATACAGTATAGACCGGTTCAAAAAAATCGTCTATTTTTTTTTTTTTTTCAATTTTGGCATTGAAATACTTTCGGCGGGCGGGGGGGGGGGGGGGGGGGGGGGGATGTCTGTTAAAAGCGGAGCTCTTAATATTAATATTTAGAGGTCGCTCATTGCGGATTTCTATTTCCCATTTGAATAGCATGGAAAATTTTGATTTTTTTTTTTTTTTTAGAATTTTGTAGATCACAAACCAACGAACATATCCAAATGACTTATACATATTTTCATAGGAAATTGAACACTCTACAAAAAGCTTCTCTTATCATTTTTTGATAAATTAACTCTTTCCAAAATTATTCAAGCTCAAAGTTCAGTTTATAGTTTAGTCAACTATTTTTTTTTTTGAATTTTTTTTTCAAAATGATACACCCATTTTTTAGAGTGTGCAATTTCCTATCAAAATATGTAGGAGTCATTTGGATTCGTTTATTGGTTTGTGAGCTACGAAATTCTGAAGAAAAAAAAAATTACTATGCTATTTAAATGGAAAATAGAAATCCGCGGTGAGCGACCTCTAAATATTAATATTAAGAGCTCCGCTTTTAACAGGCATCTTTTTTCACTCCTCCGAAAGTAGGTCTAACACAGTATTATACTATTTAATTTAATACTAATTTAATTCTAAATAATGGAGTCGAATTTCATGATTGAAAGAATGTGAGAATTACGTCGAATTGAAATTTTTCTCTATAATTAATTAGTTAATCTTTCATAGGTCGGTTTATCCTGTTGTTCAATATTTACTCAAACAAATAATATCACTCGTATATCTACGACAATATTTTTCCGTTTAAATATTTTATTCAAAAAATGTATTATCAAATTGCCTTATTATTTTATTTTGGAAAATATCATGCATACAGAAGTAATGGACTAATTATTATTTGCCTCGGAAACGTCCGACCGAAGTCCAAGGTGCCCCACTTCAGAAAAAAATTAATCTAATGTAAAATAAGTCAAATAATAATACTGCATGAAAACTCGATACAAAATCAAAACACAATAACACTGAGAGCGAATACGATCGAAAAAGAACGTGTTAAGTTTCCACTGTGAGCAGACATGAGTTAAATTTTTGTTGCGGGCATGAACGAGTTAAATACTCAACTCATTTCTGCTCGCAGTGTTATTCTATACCACTTTTGCTCTGAACTACAGTTGATTCGTTTTTACTTTGAGATTAATGATATATCCCAATTTTGCGCTGAAGAATAGTGTGTCCCGCTTTTGCTCGCAATGTTTTTTTGACTCACTTTTGCTTTCAGCGTGTCAACTTTTGTCTCGGAAGTTGATGACTCTGGTTTTCAGAGTTTTTTTGCTGGTAAATTCGCCATTTTTTTCTATTCAATATTAAGACTTTCACCTTATACTGTGTCTCACTAAAGGCTTCAAGGAAGGCTCCGTAAAAATTTCAAATCCAAATAATGAATAGAAAAAAAAATGGCAGCAAGTTGAACTGAAAAAAGTATTCCGATTGCTAATCATAAAAATTGGCATTTTCCTCTTATATCTCGAAAACGAAAAAGAATTTTCATATAGTTCCAACACAAAAAATGTGCGGAATGACCTACTCTATCGATCCCACAAGAAAAAAAAATCAAGATTTGAATTTCTTGATTCCGAGGTTCTATGGACAAAACTTACCCGGCAGATTTCAGTTACGCGCCCTTTTCGTTTCCAGCTCCTCAATTATAATCCCTTATCAAAATAATATAATATTATTTTATTCTATTACATCCGAAAAAGTCAGAAAAAAAGTAGCCACTGCAAACCCATTAATGAACATTACCCTACCTATAGTTCTAAAACATCCATCACGACCACCGTTTTTTCAAACCCGCGCGCGCTCGCTAACTTTCAAAACTATAGGTACGTTCCGCTGTGTTAAGTTAGGTTACGTTAAGTTCATCGTAATCCCGGCTTTAGTTCATCGTGATCCCGGCTTTAGACTATTTTCTTAAATGGCCAAACTTTTTTCTAATATAATTTTTGGTATATTCCATAATATTGTATAGCGTAAAATGAGCTGTGTTCATCGTATCTTAAATTTCTTCCATCAATTTCAAGATAATACGTCTAAAAATATGTCTGTGAAAAGGTAAGATGATTGGACAAAACGTTGTATGCAAGGAATTTTGTAAATACCTAAAAATATAGTCCTGAGACAAACGTGATTGAGTGATCGAATGTTATGGAAAGAAGTTCTATATATTATAGTAGAGTAGGTATTGATAGAGTTTTCTAATACTTGAAAAAATCGCGCGGCCCCATATAATTATTTATAGGTCATAGAGGGAAGATGCTCAAATAACATTTTTCCGCGAGAGTAAAGATATCAAATTTTTGTATCATTTCTGACAAAAATTCCATCGAAGTCTCCCCTCGATCAATATGACATTTCAACCGATTGAAGATACACGCACTGCGATTCATATAAAATATCAATCATTGCAGAAAACCATTTTTGTATAAAAGCATCGGATACTCTGTTTCAGATGACCCGCACATTAGAGATGTGCTTGATCGTGCCCATGATGCTGATGTGGGTAAGTAGACAGTATACACTTTACTCATACATGTAGATACGATATACAGTCGGACCCCGCGTATATAAAGTTCACTTATATAAATGCTTCACGTACACAAAGTTTCCAGCTTCACTTATATAAATTTTCTGGAAACTCTTGACCCCCACCATCACACCCTTTTGATACTCTAAATATGGCGCCGTACATGGCGTATTGAAAGTTTGAGGTTATGTGTCTAGTTATAATCTACGCAGAGAGCGTACGCGCACTCCACTACGCAGAACGTTCGCGCACTTCACCCACGATGATACAAGAGTAGGGCCCCCTTATTTCGTGAAATAAGTGAAGCAGCTCAGTCCCGACGACTTTATATACGCGGGGTCCGACTGTATGACGGTGTGATAATTGAAACTGAATATTTCTAATTTCACACTCCGTTATCAACTATTGCTCAATTAATTATAGAATAAAGTAAAACGGAATGCTCCACACGAAAACGAGAGAGAGAAAGTAATTTTGCACACCGGTACGCCAAAGCCCGCTTGGGTGCCCGCAGACGGCACACAGACGAGGACCTTGCGTTGCATGTGTCGAGAAAAATAGTGTTCGATACACGAGCCCAAGGCAGCAATCGCTTATACTTGTGTGAAGGCGCCTCACTCGCTCCCTTCGGGCCTTCACACTCGTACGCGCTTTGCTGCTTTGATGTAGTAGGGGTAGAATGCCTATTTTACGTCTCTATTTGCGGGCGTAAAATGAAACTGGCATTCTACGTCCAGAAAAGAAGGCATATCATAGGCATTTTCGACCCCCACTATAAGCATCAAAATAGTATATTGTGTCTCAAGGGCGTAAAATGGGCTTTTTTAGACCGAGTGTGGAGTTTGCAGTACGAGTCGGAGGTGAGCTAGCACGAGTCGAAGACGAGTGCATCTGCGAGCCGAAGACGAGTACTGCAACCACACAAGGTCAAAAAGCCCACTTAGCCCTTGGTGCACACCATATTTTTTGTAACAGCACGATTTTCGCGTTTTTTCTTCATTGTTAATAATTTTCTTGAAAATGTGGAAAAATATTTTAGCGGGCGTTTTCAGTTTATTATTGCCCGCTCGTCAGAAAACTGCCACTTCACGCCCGCTTAATGGGTAAAAAAAAACGCGAAAATCGTGCATGTGTTACAAAAAATACAGTCCGATCTCTCAATAAACCCTCTCCCAATAAACCTGCTTCCCCAGTTTCTCGCTCGCAGCGTTGCCCCACTCCGCATATTACGACATAGCGTAGCAAGGAAACAGAGAGACGGAAAACAATTGGTGCGACCAGCGAAGAAGGCAAAGTGGGGGTACCTCATTTCGTGGAAAAACTCTTCCCCTTGGGGGCTAGGGAGGGCTTATAGAGAGATCGGACTGTAATGTTTGCATCTCGGGCGTAGGATTTACGCCCTTGATACAGAAACTACTAATTTAGTTGTGCGGTTCTGATTCTCAATCGCTTGGAAAAGCTCTTTTTCACCACACTTGCACGGAAAGTACGACTTTCTGCCTCGCTCGTGAGCAGAAAGTCGTACGTTCCGATGCCAGGGGGTGGTGAAAAATAGTATACGTCCCACGGGAGTGAAAAAGGCCATCCCAAACTCCGTTTTCACACACGTTTTGAAGTAGCCTATTTTCCTTCCCTTATAGATGCGTAATATACTATAATTATAGGCTTCTAAAGATAATTTTTATCGTTGTTCTCAGGTGCCTCCACTATCTAGTTACCTCGTCCCCGAGGCCCCCACCTCTGTGAATCCAACGCTGATTGCAGGGTAAGCCTCCTAAATAAAATAGTGTTTCTTGTTAGAGTTACACGCAATTTCAAAAACCATTTTATCAACGATCCTTGGGGATCGCTCCAGAAACCAATGTAGACACATTTAATCGCATAATTTTTGTTACAGAAATGCACCCGAAATACTAAACAAAACGGCCCAACCAGATATTAATGCCAAAACAGGTGAGTTAAGAGACTCGTATGCTATCTAGATAATGAATAACAGACCAATATAAGGGATCAGAATAAAAAGGCCATTGACAAACAAATTTGAGATTTAAAGGCCCCAGACTGTACTTATCTCGAAATTTCCAATTCTGTTATCTATATCCTTTTTTTCTATCACTTTCAATTACTAATTGCCCAAGGCCACAGCCCTTCACATTATTCTTTTCCAAGTTATCACATGCACTATAATATTATTTTATTTTTTAGATAATCAACAGCTGATTTGGAATACTTGGGTTCCCGTTGTTTGCATAATTTTTGTAGCTCTCCTTGTTCTTTACAGCGTAATACGTGAGTTGATCAGTTTTTTTTTTTACATCAATTTTACAACAATTCTGCTGCCGAAAATTGTTCAATTCTTCCCAACTATCTTTGTGTGGTTCAGGCTGCAGCAACCGCTGCGTGGACAAGGGCATCTGCAAATGAGTCTGCAAATTCAATCAACGAAATAAATAAACGTGAGTTAGATTATTACGTTTTACTACAAAATATAGTTCGTGAGTTGGCTCGCAAAAATCATCTCGCTTTACGAACGACGAGGACGAAGAAACACAAAGAAAGGAAAAACTCAGCCAAAAGAACTTCCCGCCAACGAAAAACTCAACACCCATGAACACAACACCGATCACGGAACACAACCAACCCTCGTGGAGTTTTATCGTACAAACCGATACTCAAAAACAAACACCCCCCCTAATATCAGCAACTCGTAAAGAAATTGCTGATAGATTAAGAGCAAAACAAACGATTCAGAACAATCTCAACGGGGATCTCGAAACACTAACACCAAACGAATGCTGCGCGATCCTCACACTCGTAGCAATGGAATTTAATAAAATAACTGGACCCATCATATGGGCCAAGATATCGGAGATATCAAACAAAATTACGGAAAGAATATGTCAGCTACTCCTTCAGTAATAAGAATACTTCAAAACAACATCAACGGAATTGCAGAACGAATCAATACCGTAAGAGACTTTGCATCAAAATATAAACCCGATATCATCATTCTTATGCCCGGTTGCATAAAGGTGGGTTACCCAAAAATTTCAATAACCTCCGCAGATACTACTCGTTCAACCTACATGACTGTCAGAAGTTAACAGCGATTCATGACAGCTGTCAGATGAAAAAACGGTTGAACGGGTAGTATCTGCGGGGTTACCTACGGGGTATTTGAAGGTTCGGGTAACCCACGTTTATGCAACCGGCCATTAACGAACTAAAAATCGGGCCAAAACAACGAGGAAAACTTAACATCCAGGGTTACACCCAGATTAAAGACATGAGAAGGGCGAATCTCAATCGTAACCAAGATAACCAAAATATATCGTCAAGAGGAACAGCAATGTACGTCTCAACGGCAATAAAATGGATAAAACTTGGAGAATTCGCCAACACCGAAAGCTGCAACATTAAGATTGAAACGAACTCCGAACCTATACATCTATGCGGAACATATCTTGCACCACAAGATAGAGTGAGACGAGAAGACATCGAACACATATTCAGACGCCAAAATACCGTTGTAATTGGTGACCTGAATATAACACATCCGAGGCTTGGTGACACAACACCTTCCTCCCCAGGAAGAGCACTTGTCAAACTGCTAGAGGAACGACGACTGAAACTCCATCACGGAGGAGTCACCCACGGAAACAACAAACTCGACGTTGCATTGACTAACAACAACGAAACAAGAATTCTAGTAAGAACGATCGAAGAGATGGGAAGTGATCATACACCGATCATCGTGGAAATTAATTCAAACATAATTCGCGAGCAAAAATGGAGGCTCAGCCATAAGAACGTCGACTGGGAAGAATTCCAAACGGAAACTAAATTGGATGTGCAAGAGATCGATTCTACGCCAGTAATGGAGGAATCAATCCAAAAAATCACATTAACCATCAATAAAGCCAAACGCAAGTTGTACAAGAGATACGATGCCAACGCACCGAAACAAGATCATATGCCACCAGAAGTACGCGAAGCAAGAAAAGAAAAGAACAGCTATCTACGTTGGATGAGGAGAGGAGGAAGATCGAACG
This sequence comes from Tenthredo mesomela, assembly GCA_943736025.1. NCBI lineage: Eukaryota > Metazoa > Arthropoda > Insecta > Hymenoptera > Tenthredinidae > Tenthredo > Tenthredo mesomela. The sequence continues at coordinate 10,832,053 of OX031013.1, forward strand.
TACCAGAAATCCGAAAAGAATATAATACACTCAAGCGAGAAGCCATAAGAATCGAACGAGAATATACGCAAAAGAAATGGATCTCATCCATCAACAACAGAGAGCACCACTGGAAAAATCTATGGAAGATACAAAAGGCAATGAAACGCCCACAGTATCTTCCACCGATACTAAATGACACGGACAATTAAAACGAGATAGCTAAGAAACTTATCGATGCAGCGATAATAAAAGAATCACAGGTAGAAGAAGAAAATCAACTTCATCCAGAAATACTCGAAAAAGAAGCACTCCAAGAGACAAACATTGTAGAAATGCAGCACGCGCTGAAGAATTTTAAAAATAACAAAGCCCCAGGTCCAGACGGTATAACAGCCAAGGAACTGAAGAATGTACACTCTACTGTTAAACAGCAGATGATAAAAATATTTAATTTTTGCCTCAAGAACAACATCTTCCCAAAGGTATGGAAAACGGGAAACTGTGTGTTTCTTCATAAACCAGGGAAACCAAACAACGATCCTACATCATATAGGCCGATAACGCTACTCGACATTATGGGTAAATGGCTTGAAAAGATCATACGACTGAGGATGTCGCATCTCGAAGAACAAATGCCCGAGTCACAACACGGATTTCGTCCGCAGCTTGGGACACATACCCAGATCACGAGAACTTTCTCGAAGATCCAAGAGAAACAACAAGAAGGATATCATGTTGCAATGGTATCACTTGATCTATCGAAAGCCTTCGATTCCATTAACCACCTGGGACTCTATCGAAAATTAAGGGAAATGGGATCCTGCGATGGACTCATCAAAATAATCTCATCATACTTGAGTGACAGACAGCTTGTCGGAACATACATGAATGGAAAAAGTGAACCAACATATCAGCCGCACGGGATTCCCCAGGGATCTATTCTTGGACCCATCATCTTCAATCTCTATGTGACCGACATACCAAAACCCAGAAACGACGATGTAATACTCTCCCAATATGCAGATGACGTTCTCATAACAGCGTTTGGGCCTAATCCAAGGAGCGCGATTTACAAAGCTGAAATACACACAGATGAGATCACACAATTCTACAAGAAATGGGGACTCAAATGTAACGCTGGAAAGACAAAAGCCATGATTCTCAGGAAGAGGAAAAATGCGCCAACGCAAATGAAAATTGATGGAACAACAATCAACCTGGTAAATCAGATAAAATACCTCGGGGTACACATCACGAAATCACTAAGTCTCAACGCACACGTTGGAGAAACACTACGAAAATTTAACTGGATAAGCTACATCTTTAACCCAATCATTGGATATCACAGCAAGATCGATGTGGGCGTGAAGCTCAAAGTCATCAGAGCTTGCCTTCTACCGATACTTGATTATGGGACGTCAACTCTACTCCCAATACACACGAAAGGTAATCTGAAAAAACTAGAGATTGCCTATAAGAAAACACTAAAATCGGCTGGAGGTTTCCCAAGCTGTCTGCCGAACAATATTCTCTGGGATATGCTCAACGAACCTGACTTTGGAAAAAGACAAAGAGAAAATCAAAAACGGATGATCCAAAGCCTGAAAGAAGGAAGAGACAACTACCTGAGGGAAACAATCAACAATAACGCACTGGGAGAACGAATGCGAAATCAACGCGGAAGATACGGAAACGTACTCTTCGGGCGGACAGGGTAAAGCCGCCGTCGTCATTTGTACATACACCATAACCACACTCACACAACCACCACATAGAATTAAGACTATACACGGAGAAACTTTTAGTATGAATATTTGTTTGATTGCATATGAAAAGTTAACATAAAATATAAGAATTTAGGGATAATCGAGGTACTGTGACAAAAATTCACATCTTCATATTAAAATCTGTAATGGACTCGAATAACAAAAATTAGTATAGAGCTTTGCAAAGAGTGAAATTAAACGTTGTACGTTTCAGTATAAACGCGTTGCGATCTTTCTAAACCACTATACGAAAAATGGAGGTCACGTGGTGTGCTGAGTACGCGGCAAAAACAAAAATTAATTTCATACTAGTTTCGGGGGGGGGGGGGGGGGGGGGGGGGGGGGAGCTTCTGAACAAAGTTGTTAGTCAGTGAGCGATGGTACCGGTTTCCAGCGCGTTGTTATTTCCAACGTCGTACCTTGATGTCTGTATTGACATCACTACCATAGGATCAGCGCTGTAGGGGGATCAAGCCATGCTTGTTGATGAGATCTTCCGCCTCTATATCGGTACGTGAGTCGAAGAGTATGGCACCTCAGATTAACGCCCAAAACTATGCCACCTCAAGTTAACGCCCGAAACTATGCCACCTCCATGTTAAATTAGATGGAGGTGGCATAGTTTCGGGCGTTAACTTGAGGTGGCATAGTTTTGGGCGTTAATCTGAGGTGCCATACTCTTCGACTCACGTACCGATATATACTCACCAACTTCTATAAGTGGCACTCGCGAGAATATCGAAAGTGCTGGGCGCCACCTTACGAGAAAATATGGAAGTAATGTACATGACCATTGTTGCAGTTTCTTTCACTGCTAAGTTATACCCACACAACCACACCAACACAAGAGAGCGCGCGTCCTCGATCTGAGAGTGGTCTGGCCCTTCGGCTGAATTCGGAATAGCTCGGAAATATTCGGCCGTTTTTCGTATAAAGTTTTAGAATTTCTCTCAAGCCCCAGTAGCAGAAAGTATCAAATATATACTAATGTTTCATATGATTGTAGGAAGGATTATCAGCGTGACTCGATTATCCCTAAATTCTTACATTTTATGCGAGGGGTTAACCAGTCCTGTAATCTGGTGTGCATGAAATGCGTAATCACTTGTAATCTTTCGTTATCATTCTGTAATCTCAAAATTATCTGTATTCCCTTGTAGTCACTAGTAATCCTCAGTAATCTGCAGTAATCATTGGTAATCAGATGTCTAATCATCGGTAATTTCAGTAGTCACAGGATTGTAATCTTTTGTATTCCCTTGTAGTCACTAGTAATCCTCAGTAATCTGCAGTAATCAGCAGTAATCATTTGCAATCCTTTGTAATCATTTTGTAATCTTGAGAATATTTGTATTTTTGTAGTCTCTTGTAATCCCCAGTAATCCCCAGTAATCCGCAGTAATCATTGGTAATCAGATGTCTAATCATCGGTAATTTTAGTAGTCATAGGATTGTAATCTTTTGTAATCCTCTGTAATCTTCTGTAATCTTTTGTAATCCTGTGTAATCATTCAGTAATCATTTGTAGTCCCAAGTAATCTGTAATTTTTTGTAATCCCTTGTAGTCATTGAGTACCGGTAATCAGGTGTACATTAAATATTGAACTGGTTCACCCCTCGATTTTATGTTAACTTTTCATACGCAATCAAACAAATATTCATACTAAAAGTTTCTCCGTGTAGATTTAAGCGAAGGGTCGAACCCAAAAATGAAAAAATATATAAGTCAAAAGGCAACATAGTACCAAGAATCACCAATAAAACACGAAAACACAAACACGAAATTGAGGACGGAGCTTGATCCACAATATAATTTACACACAAAACATGACATATGTACCACCCAAAAAAAACAAATGAATAAATACCGAATTTTGAACTTGAACTTGAGTTGGCTCGCACCTAATTTATTTGTAATTATATGGCGAACTAAGGGTTTCTTTTCCGATCGACATAGGCTGCTCAGAACACACTCGTGTTTTTCATCCTCCATACAACATCGATATGGACATTTACTACAAACCAGATAACCAGTCAACATATCCGCTGACCGATATCGTCAACGAGGAATAAAACCCCAGTGGGTGAACATTTAGCCTTGTTCTTGTACAACCCTCCGGTGCCTTCGCTGAATAGGTACAATATAATTCGTTAAACCCCGCCCAGCTGATTCAAATTGCATCTCGTTCGGTCTCGGCTAGCCATGAAGACCACGGAAACAAACAGAATAATTATTTATCTTGGGGAACCTCAGAAGGATTCGGATACAATAAATTCGGATACAAAAAGCTCTTTTTCACCACACCTGCACGGAAAGTACGACTTTCTGCCTCGCTCGTGAGCAGAAAGTCGTACGTTCCGATGCCAGGGGGTGGTGAAAAATAGTATACGTCCCACGGGAGTGAAAAAGGCCATCCCAAACTCCGTTTTCACACACGTTTTGAAGTAGCTTATTTTCCTTCCCTTATAGATGCGTAATATACTATAATTATAGGCTTCTAAAGATAATTTTTATCGTTGTTCTCAGGTGCCTCCACTATCTAGTTACCTCGTCCCCGAGGCCCCCGCCTCTGTGAATCCAACGCTGATTGCAGGGTAAGCCTCCTAAATAAAATAGTGTTTCTTGTTAGAGTTACACGCAATTTCAAAAACCATTTTATCAACGATCCTTGGGGATCGCTCCAGAAACCAATGTAGACACATTTAATCGCATAATTTTTGTTACAGAAATGCACCCGAAATACTAAACAAAACGGCCCAACCAGATATTAATGCCAAAACAGGTGAGTTAAGAGACTCGTATGCTATCTAGATAATGAATAACAGACCAATATAAGGGATCAGAATAAAAAGGCCATTGACAAACAAATTTGAGATTCCGAGATAAGTGCAGTTTTGGAAATTTCTATACCTTGAACGCCCCAAACTGTACTTATCTCGAAATTTCCAATTCTGTTACTTACATCCTTTTTTTCTGGCACTTTCAAATACTAATTGCCCAAGGCCAGAGCTTTTCACATTATTCTTTTCCGAATCATCTACCACATTCACTAAAATATTAGTTTATTTTTTAGACTATCCACAGCTGCAGTCGAAGCTTTTAATAACTCTCTTGGCTTTCCTACTGTTCCTGGTTCTTATTAATTACCTTGTTTATCAAGGGGTGTGTGGTGAGTTTATCAGTTTTTTTTTTTTTTTTTTTTTCAAATCATTTTTACATCACTCCTGTTTCCAAAAATTGTTTAATTTTTCCTAATTAGCTTTGTGTGTTTCAGGTGGCTGCCGCAAGGACAGGGCTACTACTCTAGTCGACAATCCAGCAAGTGCGCCTCCCATATCATCTGCATAGTACCACTTTTGTTAGTCAATTGGCGTCATTCCGTTCCCCTGGTAATTTGGGTACTTGACTGAATAGATGTCTTCTCTCTTTTTTAGCACAATTAGAATCAATTTATCGACACATTTTGTACCCTCTCTTGCCCAATATTTCTGAATATCTCAGAAATATTTTCCGAAATATTTTCCGGAGATATTTATCAAAGGTGTCTGGATCATTGCGTGAAATGTTTTTTCCATAATATTTTGGAATTAGATGCGAATTCTTAAAAAACGGATATAATTATAAAATAATGGTTCGGTGCGATAAGGGAACAAAGTTAATCTCGCACAAAAACTAAGAAAGATGATATTTTTTTTTATAATTATATATTTTATTTTAATTTAATTTAATTTAATTTGATTTTATCTTATTTTATTTTTTTTTTTATTTTATTTTATTATTTTTTTTTTTTTTTTAATATTTCTGAAATATTTTTGGCAAGTGTATTTTACATAACATTTCAAAAAGTTGAGTTCAACCTTTTGCGGAATATTTTTGAAACATCCTTTTGAAATATTTCTAAAACTTTTTGCGAAACATTTCATGGAATAATCCTGGGATGTTTATGAGACATTTCTTGAAATATTTGTGAACATTGCATTGCATTCTTTCATGTAATATTCGTGAAATATTTCAAAAATGTTTCGCTGAAACAATTCACAAAATGTTTAGAAAATATTTGAGTGGATATTTCTGAAATATTTCCGAAATGTTTCCATGTAATAATGCAATTTGAATAATACATGAAATATTCAATGCTGTGTGGGTTTGAGAAGGAAAGGAAGTATAAGCGGTCGACTTTTCCTACTCTATTCGTTAATCCAGCTCAAACCTCGTCTGTATTACAAGAAATCGTAAATTATCGTTGCAGAATCTTATATAGCCAATCCTCAAAAGGAAATAAATTAATTGATTACGTCCTTCATCATCCAAAGTCTCTTGTACAATAATATTTATACTAGTTTATCGATCATTGAGAGTCCATTTCTTCTTTCCTTAATTTCAAAATTGTGTATCTTTATGGAATATCAATTTTTATAACTATTCGCGTGACACAATTTTTTACTTTGCTCTATAATGACTGTTGCAAACTTCGATCAATGATCAATAATCAATTCAAACTTCGAACTCAATTGACGAGATTATTGCGTGAAAATGAGTCATTGGTATAGTGCCATTTAGTTTAAAAGTTTGATAGAAAGCGTATGCAGAAATTTTCGTAAGCGTTTAAATAAGTATAACATCGATTATATAGGACAGGCGAAATTGATCTAAGAAAGTTGACCAAGATTTTAAATCACAAAATCAAGATCAAGTATTTGTAAAGATGTGATGAGGTGTAACGATGACGTGTGTCGAATACAATCGTTTTTCTCAAAGAATAGAAAAATAGAACCTCATTTCATCGATTTATAAATAATTGATATAATTATATGAGATGTCGTTACGATAATCTGAACCCTCGACTTTTATATGTGCCTTTCAATTAAGCCAGGTCTGTTAAACTTGGGGAATCTATATGTATTCCCTGAATAATTCAGAGAGCAATACTTTTCATGTATATAAGAAATAAATATTAAAATATAGTTACCCACTCAGTAACAAGATTTCGTACTTTTTATCTCCCTTATCCATTTGTATCCGTATCCAATATTTTATTTATTTGTTAAATTTCTCATAGATAGAGAGATGTCTCACGAGTGCAACAATGGGAAATAAAATGGTACGTATGATTTAATGTAAGTATGATTACATATATATATACAATGACCAAGTGAATTTTACCGCAATGCTACATCGAACTGCTTAGGCAGTAACCGACCTCGACCTTATAAGATGGTTCTTCCGCTAACCGATCGATCCCATTTCTTCGATGACTTGAACGAAAAGTAGAGTAGATTATTAAAATCGAAATTTCGGGGTCAGTTATCGGAAAAATAAGATAGATAATCAAATCATCAAGAGAATTGATGAAAATGAACTTTCTAACGATCAGGAGAATGTCTCAACCAATTTTGTCCCGATTGTTTTACAGTTCATAGTTACTTATATTATTTTCATATAAAATTTATAATTTATACTCATATATCGTTTGAGTGAGAATTAGACGTGGGGAAACGTCTGGCTTGGAACGTCAAGGACCATCCCAAAAATTGTTATAAATCTTTGAAAGTGAAGAAACTCTATTCAGATTAACGGTTTCAAGTAACATACGTATAGATAATCAGGTAGGTGAATTGCGAGGGCAATTATTTTCATATCATTATTGTATATTAAAAGCTTACTCGGGGACAGAGCCCTATACTATATATATACCAGGACTGGCGAACCTTAATACATCTGGGTGCCATTTTGCACAAAGTATTAATGCTCTCTAAATTCGAATCAGTGGAAAGTCACTGATGGCAGTTATAAGTATACCAAAATTACTGACAATCAGTGAAAATGTTACTGATTGTCAGTGATTCTGGTATACTTATCACTGCCATTAGTGACTTTCCACTGATTCGAATTTAGAGAGTGTTCAATGTGGCCATGACGTGCGCCAACAAACAAGGTCTCGCGTCCCCGAATAGCCGCCAAATGTTGCTATAAAGTATTATAAAAGTTGACAGAATTTTATTCTTTCCCAGACTTTTCGTTAGGTCATTGCAAAAGTCACCCTCCACACAGCATTTCTACTTCGCGTCACTAATGCCATAAGGGTGTTAGCGCCAAAAAAAAAAAAAATTCGTGTTTTTGGTGGCAAAATCTTTTTCGTGCCATATAACATCGTTTGGGCATATCCGCAAAAACAAAATTTTTTTGGCGCTTACGACCTTATGGCATTAGTGACGCGACTTATGAAATCATAGACATAAAGCATGTACTGCGCATTCGGGCAGAAAATCGCTCGGTCCGTAGAAAGAGACAGAAACGGATGCGGACAAATCCGTTTCTTTCTAACCAACAACGTCAAATGCATAGAAAGAAACAGACAATAGGCGCATGTGACAAGTGTGCTTCCTGTTTCTCTCTTATCTTGGCGTTACCAAAGACGGTATTCGCTCCGTGCCTCTGCTGGGAGGGGATAAAGAGAACGGTTGCAGCGCCCATGGTGGCGAACAGCAAAGCCTCCTCCCGGAATGTTTAGCATTCCAATTGATTGAGGGTTATTTGTTTTACGATGGCAATCAGATCTACCCCAATTTATACGCATTCATAAAAATACATAAATGACGTAAAAATGCATAGTACTTATGAAATTAAACATATTTACTATCATGTCCTTACGTGTTTGTCTTCACTAAATGATGTATGTTAATATTTTATACAATTATACTAGAGATAAGCCGAAAATGAAGCTTTTCCTTTTAGTATTTTCTATAATAAAAAGATTCTCCATATAAACCAATGCAATTTTTTCCGGGAGGAACTCTCTACTGGAAACCGCTAGAGATCGCCACGAAGTATGCACGGAGCGAATAGGGAATCCGCAGTCCAGCTCTATGTCTATGTATGAAATCATTAACTAGCTCATTCGCGTTTAGACTTTCGGTCATCTCCCGGTGAACTCGTAGAATTTAAATACGAAGGCCGAAGGAAATAGTATATTGTGCAACTAGGGGGCGCAAATGGCTATCCTCCCTAATTGCACACTGTATTTTTTCTAAGAAGGGCACGAAATAGGCCTTCTTATTTGAGGCTCGTCGATCGGATGGAGGAAGGCGCTGGGGCGGGAGGAAATGTATGAAGGATAAAAATAAGGGGGGAAGGAATGTTTGAAGGAGAAATAGAACAGCGGAAGGGCATGTACATTTCCTCCCGTTGTTGGATATTCTATACTCACGTTCGAAACACTGGATTTTCCTCGCGTCCGACGAGCATGGAAGCAGGCTCATTGCATGCCCGTGTTATGAAAACGGTGTATACGTATTGACACGTATGCGCAGTACCTATACGAGCCGCAGTGTGCACCAACACTAGTTTAGCTCACCCATGAGCACTGGACGTCACAACCGGCGAGAAATAGTCGGCAAGCCAGCGTCGTTTTCCGTTGCTTTTTTTTTTTTTCTAGAGCTTGGTTTATTTTTTTATTGGTCGTAATAATATGTATAGCCTACCAACTAGATGAATTCCTGCCACCTCAATGAACATCGACACCATCGATGAACATTACTCGTTAACATTACTCATTTAACATTACCTCCGCGACAATCTCAGCTAATGGCTATTCCACAATCAGCCCTTCCGTACCGTACCGTATCGTACCGTAGAACGGGCGCACGCGCACACCGACAGCGCACGCGCGCACCAACAGTATCATTGATGTTTGGCTATTGCGCGTGCGCCCGTTCTACGGTACGGTACGGTACGGTACGGAAGGGCTGATTGTGGAATGGCCATAAAAGTTTTGTCCCGTGCACATGTATGAAGTGTGAATAATATCTTGCCGACGAGAAGAAACTCTTGGCTTCAACTGTTCGTGCTGAGCACCAATACGAAATAGCTAACGTATACACATAGACGCATACTGTTGCAAACGGGTAGGAACAATCGTCCGCTACTCTGATATTTCCAATATCACCGAGACTTTCATTCTCCTCACGACGGCTAGATCTTAAAAACTGTACGGTAAACCGTTTTCAGATTTTTTCAGAATACATATTTGTATAATGCTTCTCTAGTCTCCCATAGTTTTTTTCAACAAATTCTTAAATTATACGCTTGGACGCTACGATGAAGTAAGTGTCGTTAGTGTATGCTTGGTGCATAAGATACATGCTAATCAGGCCAACTTTAACTTTAGATATCTCCAGTTTAACAACGTTTCACAGATTTCTTAGAAAAGTGATTCCATTGAGGTACAACCTTAAATGCTAAAAGTGGATTCGATGAATTTTAAATTAATATCATGGAAGTACAATTCAAGAGGTTCAAAATGCGTAATTTATGGCGTCTGTACGACAAAGGGAACCGGAGATATTAAGTCTGAATCCTACCTTTGCGTTGTTTATGGAGCAGGAGTTGATCTTATGTTAAAGCGTTATGTTATAGCGTTAGAGCGAGACAAGAAAAAAAAAAATCACTACCAAATCTCATAAACAACAGTGTCGCTGGCTCACTTACACATACCGAAGATTTCATCTTCACCACAACCACATTATACTTGCCGGCTATGCACCACGCTTTCCCCCACCAACCACGTAAAGAAGCCCGCGCCCGGTGATCTCCGTGCTTTTTATTGCAGTCGCGTGTCGGCGTTCATACGAAGAGGTACAACAAATATAGATTTGATTCAATTTTCAATCAACGACTTGATAATAACGTCTATAGTGACCAAGACCCATCAAAAGTTTATACGAGAAAGGTATACTATGAATTTTCATTCTAAATATAGGTATTTTGAGAATCATTGAAATACTGTTAATTTATTGATCGGTAGACATGAATCTACATGTGGTTGTTATACATATCATCTCGATGAGATATAGGTAGTCCAGTCTGACTCGTAAAATCACCGTCTCGTATTCTTTCGGAGTACAGTGATGCCGCTTTTTTATGGGTAGATTCAGTGTTGTAAAAGGTACTTTATAAATAGTACCTAGGTACAGGTACTCAGAATGTACCTATATATAGGTACTTAGGTACATTATTTACGTTGAGTATAAGAGTGATACGAAGAAAGGTGGAAAAATTATACGAAAACCTGCAAGTTTGCGAATTACATACTTGTACAGTTATACGTATACGATTATTTACCACATATCACACGCCGAGATTCTATGAGGCTGAATCTATAGCGGCCGGAGTTAGTGGCCACTCGGTGCGAGCGAAGTTGTTGCAAGCGAATATCGAGTTGAAATTCCGTATATACCTACTCACGACTGACATTCGAAATGAGAAAAAAATTTAAATCCCGGGGGACGGTCTTTGAGAAATTATTAAATATTGGTAATCGCTCACTAACGGGCTAGCGGCCGGCCGCTAGATTCAGCCTCATCGAGATTCTTACGTATAAAATAAAGTACCTTATATTTTACCTATAAATAGGTACAGGTATTCCTCAAATGTACCTAGGTACAGGTACAAGGTACTTGCTAGGAAAAGTACCTAGGTACAGGTATAGGTACTGAAAAATGTACCTAGGTACAAAAAAAGGTACTTGTACCTAGGTACTTTACAACACTGGGTAGATTTGACCTCGTCAAACTAGACCCTGATTTTCCATGTTAATGAAATGATTGAAACATTGTTTAAAAAAAATGTAGAAAAAGAGAATCCCCCGTATCTTCTATGAGAAGCGAAGATATACTGGCTTCACTTATTTACGATTTATTATCAACTCTCTAAATCTGTATCAGTGAAAACTACTGACAATCAGTAGTGAATAGTCACTGGTTTCCAGTCATAAGTCTGCCACTGATGGGTATCAGTCTGCAGACTTATCACTGCAATCAGTGAATTCTCACTGATTCAAATTTAGAGAGAATGTTAAGAATATTGAGACTTGAAAAAATACCGCACCTTGTTCATACCTCAACGATCAACCATGAATTTTTTCGTTGAGATTTGAGCTTCAGTTTCGTCAAAATTAATTATTGGATTGAAGAAAATAGTTATTACGCGGAGTCGCGTTCCAGCGGCTAGCTGTGGCAGCGCGGTGACGCGGGGCCAGGAGAGGCACACCTATATATACGCAAGCAGCTATAGGCCGTTGAACTTGAATTGCGGCTATGAATTAAATTCGGTAAAAATTATCGTGGAAGGATTAATTTCTTTTTAATTCAATTATTTTTTCCTCAGCAATCGGAATATGATAATAATTTTGTATTTCGATCAATGCTTCGTGATTTTTTTTTTTTTTTTTTTTTTTTTTCTATAGCATAAAATAACTGATGAATTATTTTATTACCATTGCCTATTTTTGTCAATGGAATGGGTGTATTAGAATAAATAGATGTCCAATGAAACAAAATCATGTAGCATTGATAGAAATAAAAAACTGATATATTACGATTGCTGAGGCAAAAATAATTGAAATAAAAAACAACCGATTCTTCTACGATAATTTTTGATGGGGATACTCATTTTTTTTTTTTCTCATTCCTCAATGGATTAGGAGATTATTCATTGACTGGCAGCGCCAGATTTTCACAACTCGCGCTCCTAGGCACTGAACTTCGCTGCGAGCCCTTTTCCCGTGTTCTTCGACAGTACGCAATCTGTCTACGTCAGAATTTGGGAATTCGTCTACTTGACCTCGATACTGGCTGACCAGCGCCCTCTTGCACCGCGCGCCCCTTAGGCAAGTGCCTATAGGTTTGCCTTGCCGCAAGGCCGGCGCTGTTGACATGCGACCCTTTGGTACTTGCCTCGAGCTCCGGCTCAAGATGATATAACCAAGGAAGAAGAAGAAGAAGAAGAAGAAGAAGAAGAAGAAGAAGGAGAAGAAGAAGAAGAAAACGACTGCGACCTACGTTTGACCGCCCGTTCGTGCAGTATTCCGCCCACCGCGTCGCCGCGCTGCCACGGAGTGACGGAGCCGCTGGAACGGGACTTCTCGCGTTTGCTCCCAGTTCAATAATTAATTCCGACGAAAGTGAATTTCAACTCTCGATGCATAAATTTTTGGTTAATCCTTGGTTGATGAAGAGGTCGTTTTTTTTTTTTACATTTTTTTAAGCAATGTTTCAACCATTTAATTAACACGCAAAATCAGGGTCTTGTTAGTCATTACTGTACTCCGAAAGAATAGGACTCGAGTCGAATCCGACTGGACTGATATTGGCCATGTGATCTTAGCTATAATGTATGAATGAATTGATATCGAAGCCACAGGTGGACAGTAAATTTCCGAATAGAAAAATTCTTTCACTGGGTGAAGCTACGCGCTACGTCGCAATACTTTCCATCCCCATCTCGACCCCCTTTTCGTATGTTTCATTAATTATTCCAATTCTATTTTATCAATAATGAATTAATTAATTAAATTTCGATTTTGAATTGATTCAGCAAACCTAATTGAACTCCGTTTTATTAGACAAAATCTCTCAAGAAACACAATCTGCAAGTCCAGTCTTTTGCCCATTTCGCGTTTTAAACTCAACTAATTTATCGAGTGATCTTTTGCGGTGAGGTTTAATTACATTCGAATGCTTCTCGCTCAGTCTTATTCATTATATGTTGTGCGGTCAGGATACGCGTATGTCAATAGTCAATTTCGTTTCACATGTATGGCCGTACTTATTTTTATAATTTTTTATAGGTCGTAAAGGGAAGATGTTCAAAGAACATTTTTCCGCGGGAGTAAAGATATCAATTTTTTGTATCATTTTTGACAAAAATTCCACCGAAGTCTCCCCTCGATCAATATGACATTTTAACTAATTGAAAATACACGCACTGCAATTTGTATAAAATATCAATCATTGCAAGAAAACCATTTTTGTATGAAAGCATCGGATATTCTGTTTCAGATGAGCCGCACAGTAGCCATGTATGGGTTGATCACCGTTATGTTGATAATGAGCTTGTGGGTAAGTAGACAGTACACTTCACCCATACACATGTAAATATGATATGACGGTGTGATAATTGAAACTGAATATTTCTAATTTCACACTTCGTTATCAACTATTGCTCAATTAATTATAGAATAAAGTAAAACTGAACGCTCCATCCATGGATATGTCTGACCGCAGCATCCTGAGTATGCGCATTCTGTTCGCAAACCCGAAAGCTTGACTATTGTGCGCAGTGTTGTAAAGTACCTAGGTACAAGTACCTTTTTTTTTGTACCTAGGTACATTTTTCAGTACCTATACCTGTACCTAGGTACTTTTCCTAACAAGTACCTTGTACCTGTACCTAGGTACATTTGAGGAATACCTGTACCTATTTATAGGTAAAATGTAAGGTACTTCATTTACGTAAGAATCTCGGCGTGTGAAATGTGGTAAATGAACGTGTACGTATAACTGTACCAGTATGTATATCACTAGCTTGGTTTTCGTATATTTTTTTTCACCCTTCTTCGTATCATTCTTATGCTCAACGTAAATAATGTACCTAAGTACCTATATATAGGTATATTCTGAGTACCTGTACCTGTACCTAGGTACATTTCTTAAATAGTACCTGTACCTGTACCTAGGTACTATTTATAAAGTACCTTTTACAACACTGATTGTGCGTATATAATTCTTTACTTCACTCTGGGATAATGGACGTCAACCCGCAAACACCACACCAGTGCAAGTTCGCACCACTTGAAATGTCTTTTTGGTGGATTTTCTCAAAATTTTGTTCTGACTTTGACGTATTTTCAGTTAATTAATATCATTTTTCGCATTCGAGAATATCGTCATTGGATTCCTGGAAAATTTTTACCCAAGAAACATTGGTAATCGAATACTTTTTGACTATTTGTACGAAAGTTATAGTACTTTGAAAATGCACAATCTCAAATCGCACTAGTGTAATTTGTATGTATCATCAATCGAAGTGTGGTTTCTACTGGTTATAATACCAGTAATTTTAGAAACTAAAGTAAGTAGACTAACACTTTAAGGGGGTACGATCATTACGACGAATCCAACTTTCGGACTTAAAATTTGTTAAGATGATGTTGACGAATACTTTATGCGCCTGTTGCTAAAATTTGAGCTATATCAACCGTTTACTTTGTTCGTAATAAAACTGTAAAGTCGAGCACTTTAAATTACTGAATTACGTCGTGTTATGGAGACGGTCGACCGGAAGTGTGGTTATCACGTATTCAACTTAACCAGTTGGAAAATTGAAATTTGATAGATTAGGCATATCGTAAAAAATCAAACTTGACCGTGTGCAGTTCAAGCACTACATTATAAAAGTTTCAATTTACGGTTGGAACTGGTCA
Source organism: Tenthredo mesomela (assembly GCA_943736025.1). Taxonomy (NCBI): domain Eukaryota; kingdom Metazoa; phylum Arthropoda; class Insecta; order Hymenoptera; family Tenthredinidae; genus Tenthredo; species Tenthredo mesomela. The sequence goes on from OX031013.1 coordinate 10,847,063, forward strand.
ATGTCGCGAGTAACAACTGATGCGTCTGGCGAATACTACCTAGCTTTGCTTTGAAATTGATTTGAATATGTCAATTTAGAAGCATCGCAAACACGATGTGACGTTGCCAAGTGTTGGTCTGAAATTCGATTATATCTTCCACTGAGGTAATTCAGGGCTATTTTAATACGTTTCGGCAGATTTTTTGGAACGTCTTTATAATCCGTTTTTATGGTAGTGATGTTATTATTATTATTATGATGGAGACTACTACCCAGTCGTTGACGATCTAATTTTTCCGTTTTTATCGGTTAGTGTGCAATGAATTATTCATTTACCACAAACTTAGCACATTATAATCGAAAATACGAATCTTCAACATAGGTGACCAAACTCAGAACAGTTATGTGAATAAAATAAATTTAGGCTCTTTTCTGACCCCGAGGAATTGATCGTAACACCTTAAGCGTGCGATTCTCCAAAAAGTGAAATTTCAAACTACGGACCGCATGAAATATTGTATGCTCTGTGTGTGTTACTCTTCTTCTTCTTCTTTCTTTTTTTGACTTATCGCCCTTTCGGGCATGTAGTCTTGAGTGTGTTACTCTACTCGCTACTCATACTTTATCAGCTCATAGTAGAAATAACTCATGTATATATTTATATAATATACTATATTATAATATAATTATATATATTTATATTATATGTATATATAAAAGCATATATAGGTATTTTCATTCAAATATAGGTATAAAGGCTAACTCTCTATTAGAAGCTATACGTCTATTAATTAGTGGTGTAGCTATATACCGTGGAGCAGTTGGAACAGGATGTTCTCTCTATAGGCGCTCGGCCGCGAAGGGCGGATGGTTGCGGGGGTAGAGCACTGCGGTTTTAGACCGGTCGCTTGTCACTATCAGTGGTAAGGGATGCTGAAAGTCTAGCTACGCCACTAATTTATAGCTTTAAAATTCCAAGGAATTTAGCTGGTGAGTGAATGAACGAATGCGTGAAGATATGACTATGAAAAGGAAAGAAAGAGAGAGAGAGAGAGACAGACAGACAGACATTTATTAGGCGCACTGGAATGGTATCCTCTCAAGCGCAGTAACATTGTTTACAATACAACAAAAAAAGTCATGACATATTGACAGAGGTAGCAGTTATGCTATATTTTACATTTTTTCGATCGAACTAAAATTGCCGTTCATATAACGGATTGAAAACTACAACAATATGACATCACCCATGTTAAGATTATATCTAGCCACATTTACCTATATCAAAATTAGTGAAATTTAATTGCCTATAACATGAGCAATTATGATTTTTAACAAAAAAGAAAAAATACGTCCTCATTATTTTGGCTTACTCTACATTATGCACCTGTAAAGAATGAAAATTTTTTTTGATGCAAAACCCCAATTTTATAGATGCTGCAGCCTGTGAAAGTTGAGCGCTTCGCGTATAGAGCAGGTACATAACGGCGCACGCTGGCAAACGATTATGCGTTTTTCTCGAAACTGTACAGTTTCGAAATCTCGGGCAGTGATAAAAAAAAAAAAAAAACTTCAGCCGATTTATTCAAACCAATGTTTTTCAGATACATAATTTCAAACCCTAGTCGATAATCCTAAATGTTCAATAAAAAATATTTTTTACGAATTACGGAATTTACGAGAGAGAGGGAGTGAATGTAGTATAGTTAGAGTAAGTTAAGAGTAGAATTACCCCTCTAACGAGAAGGCCCTACCAATCCCTGTCGGTGTGAGGTGAGTGGGGGACCAACCAACCGCGCTCGACCGTTGTTTGTGGTAGAGCGCTACGTCACGGAATCGTGCCGCCACTCGTGGAAAACCAGAGACGTAGCGCAATACCTGTATACGCCTGAATCTTTCGGCCGGCTCTCTGATACGTTTTTCTCTGGGGCACGTTATGAGGGTAGCGCGCTGGCACTGGGCTCCGCTCCCCACTCTCACGGCGGCTCGCTCACGGCTCCACCTGGCACGATGGTGGGAGATCGAACGTTCTCGTCATAGGGTTAAGCTGAGACTAGCCTAGAGAGTGAAGGCGGACGCGGATATTACTGAGGGATCAGGCGGATGAGGTCATGGCAGAGAGGGCCCAGAGTGTGAGCCTTTAGCCTGTAGCCTGTAGCCTGTAGTTCCCTGCGCTCCGTGAATGTCACCCCGCCGGGGTGGTGCAACCGAGGCACCGCAGCCACGAGCACCACCATGCGAGGAGGAGGCAGGCGCAGAGCCAAGCACGCGGGGGAGACGAGTCGGCGTCGGAATCGGACTCCACATCGGAGGGAGAAGCAAGGGAGGTTCCGTTGCGATTGCGTCGAGATCCACGATCTAACGGATACCTACACAGTAAAAAAGAATAACTTGGGCCAAGCATTTTTTTTTTTTTTTTTTAACCGTTTTGAACAACCGACAATCTCTTGAGCGAAGTGAAATTCTCTGGAACCAAGAAAATTTTCATGATTCAAGAAAGATTTTACTTGGTCTCAGAGAATTTCACTTCGCTCGAGAGATTGTCGGTTGTTAAAAAAAAAAAATGCTTGGCCCAAGTTATTCTTTTTTACTGTGTACCGTCCTACGTTTAACGAAGACGACGCCGTCGTTGTGCCCGACGTAGTTGAAACCTCGAGTTTTAGACGTTGTCCTGGTCGCGACGTGGAGCTGGTAAACCTCCTGAGTAGTTGACTGAAGGGATGACTGCTCTCTTTCGAGCACAATACATTTCTGTATTTGTTCGATCTCACTAGATATTTGACTCACATAGTTTTGACGGATTTCATTTTCTTTACACTATTTTGATGTTATTTATTGATAATATTGTCACAACATGATGTGAAAACTTGGTTTATTTATATAATAGCAAGAAATCAACGGTTTGATTAATTGCTCAAACAACTCACACACGGAAAAAAATACCAATGCTGCACTTACAAAACAAGATTTGTAAAAAATTTTACTCGACTTCTTGTTATACTGACTGGAGAGGAAGTCATTTTGACTATGTTATCATGTAATTCCACACGCCAGTATTGTTACAGTAACATAGGCATTCGAGTAAGAATATTTAGCAAGCGTTACATTGGAAGCTTGTACATTCAACAGAAGATATTGTAGCTTTAACATGGCAACTTCCACATGACTCAAGAGTAATATTAACAACTGTAGAACATTTGTTCATTTGACAAAGCATTTTGTAATTCCAACTGATCATGGTTACAAGTTTACCCTTGTTAACGTGACAACAGACTTCGCTTGTCCCCTATTTAGCACAGGAGTTCTGTAAAGTTAAGGTGCTTTCCTAGGCAATTCCACCAGTCCTGAAAACATCGTGAAAAAATGTGATATTAAACGGAATATCTCTGCCTGGGCACCGAAATCAATGAAACAAAATACGTCGCGCAATTCTATGTGCGACTCCGAACATGTACAGCCCAAAAAATGTTCGTTTTGCGCGAAAATAGAGAAGATATCCATGAAAAACGTTTCTAAAACCGTTTTTCATGGATATCTTCTCTATTTTCGCGCAAAACGAACATTTTTTGGGCTGTACATGTTCGGAGTCGCACATAGAATTGCGCGACGTATTTTGTTTCATTGATTTCGGTGCCCAGGCAGAGATATTCCGTTTAATATCACATTTTTTCACGATGTTTTCAGGACTGGTAGAATTGCCTAGGAAAGCACCTTAACACTATTTTTTGTAAGTGTAACATTTTTTTTTTTCCGTGCATAGTTATATCGCGGTAATTTGGGTACTTGACTGAATAGATGTCTTCTCTCTTTTTTAACACAATTAGAATCAATTTATCGACACATTTTGTACCCTCTCTTCCCCAATATCTCCAATCTAACCATTGGAGAAATTTGGCACTGTTATACCCTACCGCACAGACTAAACTGATTAAAATTGTATATTTGTGACCAAATGTTGAAAGTGCCTTATGTCTTTCATCAATTATTTGAAAATAATGTTAATTCCAGTATGAAGGTGTACTACTTTGACTCATTATCATATTTGCTCAAAACGTTTGAGTAGGAAAGGGAAGAAGCACTGATATACAGCAGGATGGGATGCATTTTGAAACAAAACATCCATCACGACCACCGTTTTTTCAAAACACACGCGCGCTCGCTTATGCCGGCGACACAGACTTTTCGTGTCCCGTGTTCGCCTCACCTACAGGCGCCACGATCGCTCACACATAGCTGTGATTGGTCCGCGCTGCGTGTAAGTGACTGTACACTGGTCACGATCCCCGTAGGTGAGCCGACAAGAAAAGTCTGTGTCGCCGGCATTACCGATAGCCCGTTCACAATGAACTTTGTTACTATGACCTCAAATGTAGACGGAAAATCGAATGGCATTTTTAATGTATGAATGCTGTTTAGGTAGTTGCCTCGCGATTGCAAAATTTTAAGAAGTGTTTAAAATTCTGACTATAGGTAATTCAATGCATGATACATATAATATTAAAATTTGGAGACGATTGACCACAGCAAACCTAAGATATTTGCCATTAAAAATGACACTTTTTATACATGCAGCATAAAAGTTTAAAGGAGAACCGTCGGAAGTTAACAAATTTTTCTAATTTTTGTATTGAAGGGAAATTACCATCTTTTTGAGAAACTGACATCTATTAGAATTATATATTTGCAATTATGCTGAAAAATTCGGAAATTATTTACCACATCGCGTCACTAATGCCATAAGGTCGTAAGTGCCAAAAAAATTTTTTTTTTGCGGATATGTCCTAACGATGTTATATCACATGAAAAAGATTTTGCCACCAAAAAGATGAAATTTTTTTTTTTGGTGGTTACGACCTTATGGCATTAGTGACGCGACATAGTTCTTCAGATATTAATAATAATTGAACAAATAAGTCGGGTATATAGTCATGACTCGTGAGTGAAAGCGAGTAAGCGATAGTGAGTGAGAGAGGAAACAATAGCACAAACTATGTCTCGGAAGGTAACTACCTTAAATCAGTGAATCGAGTAGATATAAATAAATCTACAAATAAATGTTGTTCGTCGTTGGCATACCGCCGATGCCCGTTTTGCCCCCGCCACGTTCCCCTATATTCGCAATCTCAATCCACATTGTACTATAAAAGGATTGTAGAAAAAAGCCAAGCAGTGATGATAAGGTCTCGCGGCCTAAAGTATTATAAAAGTTGACAGAATGTTATTCCTTTCAGACTTTTCGTTAGGTCATTGCAAAAGTCACCGTCCTCTCTCTAAATTTAAATCAGTGAATAGTCACTGGTTTCCAGTTATAAGTCGGATCAGTGACCGACTTATAACTGGAAACCAGTGAATATTCACTGATTGTCAGTAGTTTTCACTGATTCAAATTTAGAGAGCTCATAATAGCATTCCTACTTATGAAATCACATCATTGACCAGCTTATTCGCGCTTAGACTTTTGGTCGTCTCCCAGTGAACTCGTAAAATTATACGAAGACCGAAGGAAAACGGTGTAGGATACGTATTGATACGTATACGCAGTACCTATCCATATATACGAGCCGCAGCGTGCACCAACACTAGTTCAGCTCACAGATGAGCGCTGACCGTCACAACCGGCGAGAAGTAGTATAGAGCGGAGTATATAAATAAACCGGGGAACCAGCGTCACTTTTCGTAGATTTTTTTCTACAGCTTGGTTCATCTTTTCAGTTGTTGTAATAATTAATATAGCCTACCAATTGGATGAACCCCTGCCACTTCAATGGCGATACAACCAAGAGCGTATACAGGGCGGCAGGGGTCGGCAGGGGGTGGCTGCCCCCCCCCCCCCCCCCCCCAATCGCCCCCCTAGACTTCCCTGACGTTGAGGTTTCTCGCCTTTACCTTCAAACTAACACTTGGTCAGAAAAAAATAATGTATCCTCCGCATCACATCTTGTTCTGCCCCCCACCCCGTAGTTTTTTTTTAACAAATTCCTAAATTACGCTTGGACGTTACGATGAAGTACCTACGTGTCGTTAGTGTAGGCTTGGTGCATAAGATATACTTGCTAATTAGGCCAACTTCAACTTCAGATATCTCCAGTTTGACAAAGTTTCACAGATTTCTTGGAAAAGTGTTGCCATGGAGGTATACTACCTTATAAATGCTAAAAGTGGATTCGACGAATTTGAAATTAATATCATGAAAGTACAATTCAAGAGCTTCAAAATGAGTATTTACTGGCGTCTGTACGGCAAAGGGAACCGGAGATATTAAGGATGAATCCCACCTTCGGATTGCTTATGGAGGAGGATTTGATCTTATGTTAAAGCGTTATGTTAAGGCGTTGGAGCAAGACAGGAAAAAAAAATCATGTTACAAAACTGTGTTCATCTCCACCACAACCACATTATACTCACCGGCTATGCACCGCACGCTCTTCCCCCACCAAGCTATCCCCCCACCAAGCACGTAAAGAAGCCCGTGCCCTGCGATCCCCGTGCTTTTTTTACTGCAGTCGCGTGTCGGCGTTGATGCGAAGAGGTACAACATATGTAGATTTAGTTCAATTTTCAATCAACGACTTGATAATAACGTCTAGTGACCAAGACCCATCAAAAATTTCTACGTGAAAGGTATACTATGAATTTTCATTCTAATTAGTTGTTTTGAGAATCGTTGAAATACTATTAATTTATTGATCGGGAGATATGAATCTGCATGTGGTTGTTCCATATCTCGATGAGATATAGTCCAGTCGGATTCGACATAAAATCACTGACTCGTATTCTTTCGTAGTACAGTGATGCCGCTTTTTCATAGGTAGATTTGACCTCGACAAACAAGACCCTGATCTTGCGTGTTAATTAAATGGTTGAAACATTGGTCAAAAAAAATGTAAAAGAAAAAAATCCTCCTTATCTTCTATTAGAACCGGGGAAACACTGGTTTTCTTTATTTATGATCTATTATCAGTGTTAATAATATTAAGACTTGAAAAAATAGGTTCAACGAGGAATTTTTTCGTTGAGATTTTAGCTTCAGTTTCGTAAAAATTAATTATTGAATCGAAGTAAATACGCGGGGAGTCGCGTTCCAGCGGCCATGAGAGAAATACCTATACGCGAGCAGCTACAGGTGATCGAACGTTAATTGCGATTATGAATTATTCGGTAAAAATTATCGTAGAAGGATCATTTTTTTTTTTAATTCAATTATTTTTTGCTCAGCAATCGGAATATGATACTAGTTTTCTATTTCGATCAATTATGCTTTATGATTTCTTTTTTTTTTTTTCTATAGCAAAAAATAACTAATGAATTATTTTATTACTGCTATTGATTATTTTTGTTAACGGATTGGTTGTATTGAAATAAATGGATGTGTAATTGAACAAAATCATGAAGCATTGATCGAAACAAAAAACTGATATCATATTACAATTGCTGAGGCAAAAATAATTGAATTTAAAAAAAAAATTGATTCTTCTGATCTACGATGATTTTTAATGGGGATACTAATTTTTTTTTTTTTTTTCTTATTCCTCACAAGGAGAGAAATTTATAATCAGAGCTTTCATGCTTGTATAGGAATTTCGATATATTGCGCACTTTTAAGGACTCGTACTATAAGTATAGTAACCATTGCCTCAATTATTGTGAGAACGTTTACCATACCCAGTGTTGTAAAGTACCTAGGTACAAGTACCTTTTTTTGTACCTACGTACATTTTTAAGTACCTATACCTGTACCTAGGTACTTTTCCTAACAAGTACCTTGTACCTGTACCTAGGTACATTTCAGGAATACCTGTACCTATTTATAGGTAAAATGTAAGGTACTTCATTTACGTAAGAATCCCGGCGTGTGAAATGTGGTAAATGAACGTGTACGTATAACTGTACCAGTATGTATATCACTAACTTGGTTTTCGTATATTTTTTTCACCCTTCTTCGTATCACTCTTATGCTCAACGTAAATAATGTACCTAAGTACCTATATATAGGTAACATTCTGAGTACCTGTACCTGTACCTAGGTACATTTCTTAAATAGTAACTGTACCTGTACCTAGGTACTTTTTCCTGCAAGTACCTGTACCTGTACCCAGGTACTTTTTCCTGCAAGTACCTGTACCTGTACCTAGGTACTATTTACAAAGTGCCTTTTACAACACTGACCATACCTATACGAGACCTCAGAAGTGCGCGATGTATCGAAATTCTTATACCAGAAGCGCTTACTGTAAAATATTCTCTCCGTGCAATGGATTAGGAGATATTCATTGACTGCGACTAACGTTCGACCACCGTTCGCGTGTTCCTCCCACCACGTCGCCGCGCTACCACGAAGTGACGGAGCCGCTGGAACGGGACTTCTCACGTTTGCTCCCAGTTCAATAATTAATTCAGACGAAAGTGAATTTCAACTCTCAATGCATAAATTCTTGGTTGATCCTTGAGGTATGGGCGAGGTACGGTATTTTTTCAAATCTAAATATTATTAGCATTGATAATTCTGCTCCTTCTTCGGATGCTTATACACATATAGTAGAGTATTCAGAGAGTTTTCCAATACTTGAAAAAATCGCACGGTCCCATATTTATTTTATAGGTCGTAGAGGGAAGATGTTCAAAGAACATTTTTCCGTGAGAGTAAAGATATCAAATTTTTCATCATTTCTGACACAAATTCCACCGAAATCTCCCCGCAATCAATATGACATTTCAACCAATTGAAGATAAAATATCAATCATTGCAGGAAACTATTTTTGTATAAAAGAATCGGATATTCTGGTTCAGATGACCCGCACAGTAGCCATGTGGTTGATCGTGCCCGTAATGATGATAATGAGCATGTGGGTAAGTAGACAGTACACTTTACCCATACATGTAGATTGTAGATATGATACGACGGTGTGATAATTAGAACTGAATATTTCTAATTTCACACTCCGTTATCGACTATTGCTCAATTAATTATAGAATAAAGTAAAACGGAATGCTCCACACATGAATATGTCTAACCGCATCATCCTGCACTGAAAAGTCTCTCGTGCAGCCAGCAATATAGTCGAGAGTGCAGGTAGCTGGTGGTAGCCGCTCCAAAGTCAGCACAGCTAGCGCGCCTCGCGCGTACAGCTACTCTATACTCGAATCGAGCTTAGTCGCTACACTCAACTCCCGCTGCTGTAGTCATCCACCTGAGCGCGCTATATAGCAGCTACAGACCCAGCGCCAGCTATACTACCCTCAAGCGCTATAGCAGCTACTGTCCCAGCGCCGGCTATACTACCCTCAAATCAAACTTGGTTCAGCTACTACACTTAAGACCCAGCCTAATACCTGCGCTGCGTTATTGCTGGCTGCACGAGAAACTTTTCAGTGTTAAGCCTGGAGCACAGACTTTTCGTTTCGGCTCACCTACGGGGATCGTGACCAGTGTACAGTCACTTACACGCAGCGCAGACCAATCACAGCTATGTGTGAGCGATCGTGGCGCCTGTAGGTGAGGCGAACACGGGACACGAAAAGTCTGTGTCGCCGGCATTAAAGCCTGGAGCACAGACTTTTCGTGTTCCGTGTTCGCCTCACCTACAGGCGCCACGATCGTTCACACATAGCTGTGATTGGTCGGCGCTGCGTGTGAGTGACTGTACACTGGTCACGATCTCTGTAGGTGAGCCGAAACGAAAAGTCTGTGCTCCAGGCTTAAAGCCTGGAGCACAGACTTTTCGTGTTCCGTGTTCGCCTCACCTACAGGCGCCACGATCGTTCACACATAGCTGTGATTGGTCGGCGCTGCGTGTGAGTGACTGTACACTGGTCACGATCTCTGTAGGTGAGCCGAAACGAAAAGTCTGTGCTCCAGGCTTAAGCCTGGAGCACAGACTTTGCCGTGTGCCGTGTTCCGCCTCACCTACAGGCGCTACGATCACTCACACATAGCTGTGATTGGTCGGCGCTGCGTGTGGGTGACTGTACGCGGTTCACGATCTCCGTAGGTGAGCCGTCACGAAAAGTCTGTGCTCCAGGCTTGAGTATGCGCATTCTGTCTGCGTACCCGAAAGCTTGATTATTATGTGTATATATTTCTTTACTTCACTCCATGTTAATGGAAGCTTTAAGGGGGTATCCCCACCTTTAAATGGGTTGACATTCTGAGAAAGAGATTGATATTTTACAGCGAATTTGAGAGTCTGATCAAATCCAAAAAAATCATTAAGTTTAGGGAGGGTTTGACCCTCATTATCCATACTTAACATTGAATATTACTTTGAGTCTAATAGTAGTTACGCTGAATATAGAAAAATACAAAATTACTCGTTTGTCGCAAAGAATCAGTAGTACCGTTGGATCGATTCTGGAATTTTTGGTCTGCAATTGTTCAGAAGAGATGTCTCTATCATATGAACATTTTCGCGATATCAAAAAGTTCTATGTTCATATGATAGAGGCATCTCTTCTGAACAATTGAAGACCAAAAATTCCAGAATCGATCCAGCGGTACTACTGATTCTTTGCGACAACCGAGTGATGTTGTATTTTTCTATACTCAGCGTAACTACTATTAGATTCAAAGTAATATTCAATGTTAAGTATGGATAATGAGGGTCAAACCCTCCTTAAACTTCATGATTTTTTTGGATGTGATCAGACTCTCAAATTCGCTGTAAAAGATCAATTTCTTTCTTAGAATTTTAACCCATTTGAAGGTGGGGATACCCCCTTAACCCGCAAACACCACACCAGTGCAAATTCGCACCAACTAATAGTACATTGTGCACCAAGGTCGTAAAGTGGAACTTTTAAGGCCGAGTGCGATGTTTTAAGTATGAGTCGTAGACGAGCGCGCGAAGCGTGCGAGGCGAAGACGAGTACTGAAAACATCGTGCGAGGCGTTAAAAGGCCCACCTCCATGGTGCACACGATACTTTATATAACGCAAGCATATTTTTCTCGCTATTTGATGCCTCTGTATAGGACCTAAAAGTGGTACTTTTAAAGTCCGAGGACTTAAAGTGGTACTTTTAAGTCCTAGGACTTAAAAGTGGCACTTTTAAGTCCTAGGACTTAAAAGTACCACTTTAGGTCCTATACAAAGGCATCAAAAAGCGAGGAAAACATGCTTGCGTTATATAAAATGTCTTTTTTGTAACATATGCACGATTTTCGCGTTTTTTTTTTACCCATTAAGCGGGCGTAAAGTGGCAGTTTTCAGACAAGCAGGCAATAATAAACTGAAAACGCCCGCTAAGTCGAGCAGCGGGCGTTTTTGAGTTTTTATCGCCCGCTACTCGAGCATAAGCGGGCAATAATAAACTGAAAACGCCCGCTAAAATATTTTTCCATATTTTCAAGAAAATTATCAACAATGAAGAAAAAAACGCGAAAATCGTGCTGTTACAAAAAATATGGTGTGCACCAAGGGCTAAGTGGGCTTTTTGACCTTGTGTGGTTGCAGTACTCGTCTTCGGCTCGCAGATGCACTCGTCTTCGACTCGTACTGCAAACTCCACACTCGGTCTAAAAAAAGCCCACTTTACGCCCTTGGTACACAATATACTATTTCGTTTCTTTTCTCAAAATTTTGTGCTGATTTTGACGTATTTTCAGTAAATTCATATCATTTTTCGCATTCGAGACTATCATCATTGGATTCTTGGGAACATTTTTACCCATGAAACATTGGTTATCGAATACTTTTCGACTATTTATACGAGAGTTATAGTACTATGAAAATGCACAATCCCAAATCGCACTTGTGTGGTTTGTATGTATCCTCAATCAAGGTATGGTTACTACGGATTAATACCAGTAATTTTAAAAACTCAAGTAAGTATAACACCTTAAGCAGGTACGATCATTACGACGAATCCAACTTTCGGACTTAGAATTTGTATATGATGTTGACCGATACTTCATGCGCCTATTGCCAAAATTTGAGCTATACCTATTGACCGTTTACTTTGTTCGTAATAGAATTGCAAAGTCGAGCACTTTGAGATACTGAATCACGTCGTCTTATGGAGACGGTCAACCGGAAGTGCAGTTATCACGGTTTTGCTGCTCACGTATTTAACTTAACCAGTTGGAAAACTGAAATTCGATCGATTAGACATAATACATATTGTAAAAAATCAAACTTGACCGTGTGTAATTCAAGCACTACATTACAAAAAAGTTTCAATTTCCGGTTAAAAGTGGAAGAAGCTGCCACAAAATCTGAAAAAAGAATGAAAATAGCTGCAAATAATGAATAAATCAATAATTACAAAAATATATTCTGAAAAATGTGTTGTCCAGACAAGCCACGGATGCCAAGTTACAAGCATCGCAAACGCGACGTTGCCAAGTGTTGGTCTAAAATTCCATTATAACATTTATAGGTATAGAGTTTTATCGGAGTTTTATAATTTATCAGTATATATTATCACGTATCAATAATATGTATAATCATAAATAAGGTGCCAGTAGCATTGCATCCTCTCCCGAACGAGCCTCACGCACGTGCAGCGCGCCTACCTAAGAACTACTGCATACAAAGAGAGCTGAAGTAGAGCTATTATAATATTCAAAAATAAATCATAAGAAAAGTGAGGAAAAGGAGCAAGAGAATGTACATAGAGAACTTGAAATAAAAGCTTAAAGACTAAGAAGAAAATAAGATACTTGGCGCGATATTCTACCTAGTCTCTCGATAGAGTAAAACAAAATTAAATGAAACTATAGAGAAGCAATGGAAAAAGAATGGGCTAGCTGAGGACGCTCAGACTCGAAAAGAAGCTACCGCAGACGAGACGAAAAGCTGTGAGAGAGAGAGAAAAATGAAAGAGAGTGAGACGGCGTGAAGGGGAAAACGAAGTGACAGAGGATAATAAAGTGCGAGAGAAAGAATAAGTTCGTGTCGCGACTGACCATGAGACAGAGGAAGCAGAGAAAGAGTTTAATATATTATTGTTGATCGTTTTGCCGTTGATATAACGGATTTAAAACTACAAGAATATTACGTCACCCATGTGTTAAGATATCTAGATATATATATATGTATTATATAATGTATCAAAATTAGTGAAATTCAATTGCCTCTAAAATGAGCAATTATGATTTTCAACTAAAAAGAAAAAATACGTCCTCATTATTTTGGCTTACTCTGCATTATGTACCCCCAAATAATAAAAAAAAAAAAAATTCGATGCAAAACCTCAATATTCTATAGATGCTGCAGCCTGTGAAAGGTGAGCCCTCCGCGCGTATACGTATATGTAGAGCAGGTATAACGGCGTGCGCTGGCACAACGATTATGCGTTTTTCTTGAAACTATACATTTTCGAAATCTGCGGCAGCGATAAAAAAAAAAACTATTCAGCCGATTTATTTAAACCAAAGTTTTTCAGATACATGATTCCAAACCCTCGTCCATAAACCTAAATGTTCAAGAAAAAATTTAATTAAACAATGTTTTTTTGATAAAGAACACGAGAATTCTTAGTGAAAATCGCATTTTTTATTTCTGAGTCCCGCGATTATTCAAATTAAACTTTTTTACAGGTTTGTCGACAGTGAAATTTCATATAGAATAGAAATATCTTTGGGGCCGGTTCAGAATTCCGAAATTTCAAAGCTCCGAACCGTCAAATTTCCGAATTTATTCTAAACGATTTCGAATTTTCAGAAAGAATAAAGTTTAGAAAATTAAAATTCCGAATGGTCGAAATGTAGATAGCTCAAGGCTCCGACAGTCCGATGTTCCGAAAGTCCAAAATTCCGAAAATCTAAAATTCCGAAAGATCGAACGTGTTCTTAACGTGTCGACTAAACGACGTGCGACGGCTTGATGTTCAAGTTTCGGATTTTTGGCCTTTCGGATCATTGACCTTTCGGGTCTTTAGCTTTCGGAATTTTTTAAATCGGTTACATAGACTTTCGGTGAAATACCCTTTCTGAACCCTGTGAGTTCGTTGCACTAAAATTCGGAAATTTGGCCCTTCGGAGCTTTGAAAATTCGTAATTTCGAACCGGCACCATATCTTTTACTATTTGGTTATAGACAAGAAACAAAAGTGCTACAACTGCCGCAGTTCATCAGCTCGAAAAAAATTTGTGCAACGACAATTCTCTCCATGCTGTTCGAAAACAATCATTTTACATTAACTAGAATTTTGTTCATATCTTCCAATGTTAAATAAACTACCCTGAAAATTTGAAAATCAATGGTTCAATAGCTGCGTTGAAACTGAATCCTGAAATTTTGCATCGTTTTCTACCATTTACATGCTCTTCCTCCCTTAATTTATTCCCACATTTGCGGAAGAGTCAGATGAAAATTAAATAAGAATTATTTATACCTAGCGTCATAATCTGACTGAGACTTTCAGTCTGAAGGCTCAGTCACTCCCGGGTAGTGAGAACAGCTATAGTGGAGATAAAAATCATACATTTAAGGAAACAACAGTAGCGGAGTTTAGATGGGTTAACTCAGTTGTGAAACGACTCACGAATAAATGTTTTCTCTATCTTATGATTAGCTTTGCTTATTTTTCTTTCTTTCCTTCCGCGATCATTTTCTCTCTTTGGCAATACTATGATTGCGGGAAAAATAGCCTGACTGCGAATGCAGAGCATGTAGATTAGGGTGTCCGTTAAAAAACCCAATTTTGAATCGGACTCGACGCACCCCCTACAATGATTGGAAAAAAAATAAAAAAAATTTTGGTCGCAATTTGAGCCTTCTACCTCAATTAGAAAGCGTGCCTAAATGACGAAATAATTTCACATTTCAATAACATTGATTTTTGTCATTTCTTTTCAATTTCAATTTTTCACGTAGACAAGAGAAGGTAGAAAGAATCATTTGATAGTTGAAATCTCCCTCATATAAGTGGAAGTACGTAAAAAAAAATTTTCCTTGCCGATTATCTTGTATGTACGGAAAAATAAATTTTTAAATAAAATGAAGAACTAATCCTTTCAATAACGCAATGGACAAGAAAGTACTGATTCCATCAGGCTGGTGTTGCACGTCACGGTTTGCACGTAAAAAATTGGAATTGAAAAGAAATGACAAAAATCAATGTTATTGAAATGTGAAATTATTTCGTCATTTAGGCACGCCTTCCAATTGAGATAGAAGGCTCAAATTGGGACCAAAAATTTTTTTATTTCTTTTTCAATCATTGTAGGGGGTGCGTCTAGTCCGATTCAAAATTTGGTTTTTTAACGGACACCCTAATGTAGATAACATGTTATATTGTCAGTATATGCGAAAGGGAGGTAAAAAAATGTCATACACGCGTATAATATAAAGTCATCGGTTCAGCGTCTAATTATCTATATAAGAATCGACGTAAGACTGTCTAATAGTAATTATCAGTTATAAATAACTTCTTATCACTCGGAGAGCTGATGAAGTGTCGCATCGGAAGCGACATTCTAATTTATAATTAATTATGAAATAATTAATCGCTTACTGTTAAGACTTTGGGGGGGGGGGAGAGCCTATATACTATATACTATATATAGGCCTATATAAATGGGTCAAAGGGCAACCGTAGTACAAGTTGAGATACGATTTTCAGAAAGAGAGAGAGAGAGCGAGAGAGAATATCATATCATTTATTTGATCCTAGAGCTATTACTCCCTAAGGACCACATTCAAGTTATACAACACATAAGTGTAATCCTATAAACTGCGAATTTAACAAAAAAAGAAAATAAAATGGGAGTAAACTATAATAAAATAAAACAAAATGAATAAAACAAAATAAAATAAAGTAAAATAAAGTAATACCATATTAACCTAAAGTATAATAGTGAGATATGACTAATCAACCAAATCATACATATATACATGTGTAATCCAGGTTAGTGCAGTAGATAAAGCAAACATAAGCTACCCGCACGGAAAGATATATATGCGAAAAAATATATGCGACATATATGTAACATATTCGTTTTTGGCCGAAACATATACTTCTATATATTTGATATAAATGTCGAGATATATGTCAACATACATGTTGCAGCATATATGTGACATAGATGTCGACATATATGTCACATATATGTAAAACTCGTCAAACATATTTGTTTTTGGCCGACATATATGTTATATGATCGACATATACCGGGATGATTTCTTGATAGTATACAGGTGACTGCGCATGCGCGAGTTTCGTCGTATGCTGAGGCACGCTGGCCTCAAATACCACTGGGTGACGACTTTACCGACCAATGAAAATGAATTATTTGGCGCATGCGCTGTCACCTGTATACTATCAAGAAATCATCCCGGTATGTGTGATATAAGTCAGCATATATTTTTTTTCCACGCGGGTACAGAAATAAGAATAATATAAAGTAGTAAAGAGAGAGAGAGCGAGAGAGAGAGAGAGAGAGAGAGAGAGAGAGAAAGCGATATTTATTATGCGCTCTGGGACTGTGTCCCCTCAAGCGCCAAGCCTCATACATCGATAATACATTGTATTGTGATAAAAACAGGAGTGCTTAAAGATCTAAGAGATTAAGAGCGATAGTAGGATAATTATAGAGAGAGAGATTATAGAGAGAGAGAGAGAGAGAGATTGATTGATGATACCTTTATTAGCTTTCGCTACTTATTTTACTTTACATATTTCATTTACAATTACAGTCGGACCTCGCTTATATCAAGTCGTCGGGACCGAGCTGCTTCACTTATATAAAGAAATGAGGGGTCCCCACTCCTTCGTCGCACTGCGGCGCACTGCCCACTGCGCACCGAAACGGGCGGGTACTATCTTGGATTCGTGGAAATGTGCGTTATGGTGGGGGGTAGAAGAAAGCAGAATCTTGATATAAGTGAAGCAGAACTACTTGATATACGTGAAACTTGAAATAAGCGGGGTCCGACTGTAGGTACTTTAATCTTATTACTATACCGTTATTCTACTTACTACCACATTTCTACATCCTCCCTTTTCACTTCTTCCCTCATTAATCTTTTAGATTCCTCTAAGTTTTTCGCCGCCTTCGTTTCCATTGACAGCTTATTGTACATTTGAAATCCAATATATGTTATACTCTTTTGGGATTCCGCCGTTCTGCTAAATTCTACATTTATGTTATCTTTTCTTCTGGTATTATATTTATGTTTTTGATTGACTAGCGTTACTTGTATCACTTAAGTAATTTGGCATCATTTCGTTTTTCATCTTATATACAAACAGGCACGTATTGTATCTCACTCTTTGTCTGATATTCATAAAACTCAACGCTTCCAGCATGTCTGCTATCCTCGTATATCTATTGCACTTTAAAATTGCTCTCATAGCTCTGTTTTGCGTTTTCTGTAATGCGTTCATCCAGTATTTATTGACGTTCAATAGCAGCGTATTACAATATTCAAAATGCAGCGCTATTATACTCTTATACCGCGAGTATTCGGTGAATCTAAACGACCCCCCTCTACGGCAAAACCAACACAGGCGCGCACTGCGTCGGTAGAAGCACCACTGGCCGCCTAGCCCCGCCCGCCGAGCCTCACGCACGCAGTGCGCGCCTGTGTTGGTTTTGCCCCAGAAAGAGGGTCGTTCAGATTCACCGAATACTCGCGGTATATTGTTACCAGTGTATATGAACTTACGTATTTACTTACTCGATACATAAAACTTACTTTCTTGGCTACTTTTTTTATCTTATATTATATGCTGCTAAGCTATTAAAATTTATATACTCATCTATAATTACACCTAGATATTTTATTTCTTCGACCTGCTCTATCCTATCCCCTGAGAGAGATAGATAGATAGATAGATAGCGAGAGAGAGAGAGAGAGACGGAGCGTTTTAATTACTTTCATAAACATAATATGCATAGTATGAAATGAACACTCATACATGCGATCAGATAACTCATTACAAGTTACCCTGTTCTTGGAGATATTTACGTGTGCAGTTATCTTATCACATTGGCTCGCGCCGATAAGACGAATTCTATATAGAATCGGAGTGTTTTCTTAAATAAGGATTTTAATGTCGAAGTCATTTTATACAGTCGTCAATTATGATGCTTTTCTCGTATAGTCTGTATGCCTTTCGTTATCAGTGACGTAGAATTTTTTTTTTTTTTCGTTTTACAAACGTTCACGCGGTGTTAAGGTCATCTCCGTTTACTAAACCGCACGTATGTACAGAGCGATTCTGTGGAAAGTCACGTGCCTCGCCTGCATACAGACAACCCAAACATCAAGCGATTAGATTTGACTTCCCACGTAGTAAAGAGGCACGCGATATGGGAAATAAAACCTAAACTCTTGATGTTTGAGTTGCCTATATGCAGGCGTTTACCAAATTGCCTACCTATTTAAGGTTGTTGTCGTGCGACAGTCCGACCCAAAACTTAAAACCCATAATATTCGGACTAGTCAGCGACAATGTATGGCTCTGTGAGAGTGAGAGCCAGGAGATATCCACTCGAGAGCAAGAGAGATACGCGCCGCTTCATGTTTCAGTTTTAACTATAAAATCCAAACGAGACGGTCGAAAATGCTGAATGATGAATCAAACGATTCAGAAGATGACAATTTACCACTAGATATTTTTTTTATCAAAAAATTTCGAGTTGTTCGTTTTTTAATAATTAAAACCGGTGAATTTGCATTTAAACACATTAAAATTCGAAAAAATTCAAAACTTTTTATCTCGAGTTTGAGACGGTCAATTGCGATCATCCTAGGCTTATTTTGTAGCTAATTATTGGAGCTATTTACGATAAAAAATTCAAAAAAACATTGTCGAAAAAAAAAGTTACAGGCCAACAACCTTAAGGAAATAACTTTGCCCAGAATCGCTCTGGATACTATATGAGGAATTTTACCTACGATTTAAATTTTCAAATAGCAAATATCTTCCGTCGTTTTACAGCCAGCTGTAACAACGGCTCAGGAAACGTGTGCAGTTGATGCTGATTGTATGAGCAGTCAATTTTGCAACATATCGTCCCTGACGTGTGCAGACACCTTATGCAGTTCATACAATAGGAAGGAATCTTCGGAACCGTCGCGTACACCGAGCACGTGTGGAAGATGCGTTGAAGGGTAAGCCTCCTAAATAAAATGGTGTTTTTTGCTAGTGTTACACGTATATAGTTTCAAAAAACATTTTATCAACGATTCTTGAGGATTGTTCCAGAAGATAATATAAATACATTCAATTGCATAATTTTTGTTACAGGTATTCACGTGAAAGATCAATCAAGTCAACTCCAGGAGCTTATAGATGCACAGGAGGTGAGTTGAGAGACTCATATGCTATCTAAATAATGAAAAACAGACCAATGTGAGAGATCAGAATAAAAAGGCCATTGAAAAATTTGAGATTCCTAGATAAGTGCAGTTATGGAAATCTCTATACTTCAAACGCCCCGAACTGTACCTACTAATCTCGAAATTTTCAATTCTGTTACCTGTATCCTTTTTTCCTGGCACTTTCAATTACCAATTGCCCACGGATACAGCTTTTCACATTATTCTTTTCACAGTTATCTACCACATTCACTATAATATTAGTTCATTTTTTAGACTATCAAGAGCTATGGGAGGTTCTATCTGTCTTTGGTCCTCTAATTATTCTTTCGATCATTCTTATCCACTACACGGCGTCATGTGAGTTCATCATTTTTTTTTTTTTCTAATCCTTTCTACATGAATCCTGTTACCAAACATTTTTTAATTCTTCCTAATTATCTTTGTGTGTTTCAGATTGCTGCCGGACGGACGGGGCTGCTACTCAAGTCAACAATCTAGATCTGGAAATGGTCGGAGCCGGGATCAGTATAGGAAGTGCGCCTCCCATACCATCTTCAATTCCCGAAATAAATAAACGTGAATTAGATTTTTACGTTTTACTACAAGATATAGTTCGCGAGTCGGCTCACCTAATTTATTTATAATTATCGCTAACTAAGGGCTTTGTGTTTTAGCCGCATTCTTTACGGTTCACATATATTTCAGGTGAACATGACGACGTGGTAACCAATCCTGTCCCAACGATTGGGACACAGGTTTCTTCCGCGGTCGACAACGGCTGCCGACACGCACGTGCTTTCCATCCTCCTTACTACGTCAAGATAGACCCTAACTACGACCCAGATATCGTCGACGAGTAGTATTTATAAAATCCCAGTGAGTAAACATTTTTACGATTTTATTTTCTTTTATTTATCCTACTATAGATTTATATTACAAGTTCAAAAATTGTATCCTTTATTATAGTTCATCGTCGGATAGCCTGGTTCTTGTACAACCCTCCGGTGCCTTCGCGGAATAGGTACAAAATAATTCGTCAAACCCTGCCAAGCTGATTCGAATTGCATCTCGTTCAGTCTCGACTAAGTCATGAAGACCACGGAAACAGGCAGAATAATGATTCATCTTCAGGGACCTCAGGAGGATTCGGATACAACAACAGAAACGGAAACGCAGACGGAAATTCAGACTCTGTACCATTTTTGCCATTCTATCTCTATGACTTAGAACTGTTTTCTAAAGTGTTTGAATTTATCTTCGTATACATCAACAACTCGAAGACAGTCGCTAATTACATAATTATCACATTTTGTCGTCAATAGACAAAATTCTGATAATTATTTGTTTAATTATGAACTGTACCGTTCAATCGCGGTCATCGCGAAATCTGCATAGCCGTCTACCCCGAACTCGAGAACAAGGCAATCTTTCCTACAGGCAAACGCTGCCCTTACGGAAAAAACCCTCAAATTTAAGGGGTAAATTCGCACCCCCAAAGTTTTGGGGGTTTACCATGAAAATTCAGGGTTTACCTTGTATTTGGGGGTAAAATTTGAGGGTAAACCCTGAGTTTTCATGGTAAACCCTCAAAACTATGGGGGTGCGAATTTACCCCGTAAATTTGAGGGTTTTTTTCCGTAAGGGTGGTGGTTTGTTATAAACTGCTTTTACAAGAAAAACCAGACCCTCGCTGACCTTTTGCACACGTTACTTAAATTTGGTCTCAATTTTTCGCAAGGAATCCGCTGATATGCAGATTGTGCGCGAATTTTCAGACATACTGTATTAGGGCGGTTCAAAAAAACGTTACAATTTTTCCCAGTATTGCTCATCGATATTTCTATGATCGACGATCTTCAGTTTCTGGTTAACATTCAGGTCGGTGCAATAAATCTCATTCCGAGAACTAACAATTCAAATTTATCCAATAACTTAAATTCAACTCGATTAAATAATTAACACGTGCCAAAGACTCTTTCGAACCATCTAAATTCTAAGATAAGTAAAGAAAGGCCACAAGGTTCCTACGTTTCGCTCACTAAATGACTCGCTCAGGTATCTTGCATAGGTATAAGTATTGTTAGCAATTAGCATCGTTTTCCAGAGTGCCTTAATTTTAATTATTTGTACGTTCCTTCTCCATTGATTATCATATGCCTATTATAAGAAAAGGAATATCGTTGGGTCAATCCCTTGACCTGAACGAGACCACCCTTAAGTTATATTTTCCATTCACTATTATAGTCGGGCGATAATTATATTTATATCCTTTACCTGATAATTATTGTTATAAACAATTAGTGAGTCAAGATCGGTATGACTTGAAGTTTAACAACCTTACCGGGAAAATTCATTAGAATAAATCTCGGGAGTTTCCTAATCCCGGTTCGGGCTTCTCTAGTCTTCATTGTAGAATGTCAGTGTGACTAGATACTTAGTATCTTCACCTATATGACATGTAACTAATAAATACCGATCTTGATTAACAATATATATTTCATATTAGTTATTATTAATATTATTTCTCTTAATTACAGTTTCGTATAATTAAGCAAAAAGAGAGAGTTTCCATTTCTGATCATTCTTTATATTAGGTGCATACCAAATAATATATATTTTTTCGGCATAGGCATTGAAAAGTCACTTTTTGACGCCTGTTTTCGATCCACAAAGTGTCACTTTATACGGTTGGTTTCAGAACTGCCCTATAAAGTCTTTATACGGCAGTCTGGATGCGCAGTTCGAAGTGCGCATTCCAAAGCTGCCATATAAAGTCTTTATACGGCAGTTTCGATGCGCGGTTCGAAGTGCGCGACAGATCGCACCATAACCTGACTCTTCGTCTAGTGAATCTCAACAGGCGTCAAAGTGACTTTTCATGCCTATTTCGAAAAAAATACAGTATGGGGCGCACCCGTAAACCGTTTTTGACTCGAATAATGATTTCAGAACTCGCTTACGGCTCGCCTTCGGCTCGCCGTTAGCTCGTCCTGCAATCATTATTCTCGCCGAAAAACACTTGGTTTACGGGCATGCCACATAATATACTATTATTATCATTAACGTGTAAATCGTGAACAGGCATTTCCATTTCTTTATTAGAAACTTGATATTAATTCTTTTCCTAAGTAACAAGCCTTCACGATCCCCACGTCGGTGAGCGTTATATTATTTTATTATTTGGTGTTATCCATTTCTTCAAGCCACAATTCATTGTTTGTCTTTCGAAAACCATACCATTTATTATTCCAAATCATTCAAGAATATATTATTTTTTTTACCAGCTGATTTCTATCATTATGATTTTAATCACCTGGTATTCAATAACTTTATTATTTTATATCATTTAGCCTCAACAATAGTTTAAACATTTCAATTCAGACCTGTATAGGACTAGACGGCAAAATCTTATTTACCGGTCTATCGAAAGATAGATCCTTTCTTAGTTTTCAATTTTATCATTTTCGCGCATGTGACGAGTAATCAATTCTTATCGTTGACAAGTTTTGCGCTTGTTAATAAACCGGTCGGGATTAAACAACCACACTACCCATACCGCTCGTCACAATATCCACATCATAATTATTTTTTATCAGTATCATCACACTACTATTGTCCTCATAATTTGTTGTCTTGGATAAACGCAGTTGGTCTTACTAATCCTGAACATTGTTGATCAGTTACCAAAGGTTGTGTTTTAGAATAAGCCAAAAAGATATATAGATTGATATTGTATACATACGTAGTACTCTTTGATTTGGTTGCAATCCAATTTCACTCGTATGTGAGAAATCTATATTGATTGTAGCTAATCATTAGACATATAAACTACAATGCTGCAAGTCAGTAGTTTAAGATTATGAAAACACATCAACTACCTGAACATTAATTATTCTTGATTTTATTGGTATTGAAAGAAAGAAAAAAAGAATTGAAATTCATCAAGTTTGTTATCGATTCATTCTTACTTGCATTACAAAGTTTATTTATAAAGAAACTATTTTCCATAAAACAGAAAACAAAATCCACCAGATTTAAGATTCCCATTTTCCTAAAGCCAGCAGTTTGATTATTTGCTCAAATAATTTACGTAGTTCTATAACCCGGTAATTTGGGTAGTTGACTGAATGGATGACTGCTCTCTTTCGAGCACAATACATTTCTGTATTTGCTCGATCTTACTATTGATTAAGTTATGTCGTAAGTGAGATTGAACCAATCGAAATTGTTAGTTACCCGTACAGCTGGTATGTGCCTTAATTATGATTCACCTATTATTATTAAAAATCATTACCACTAGTATTAAGATTTACTATTTTATAAATGATAATCAAAATCTAAATTAACATATAATTGAGCCGCTCTCTGCAACAACAACTTAAGTCGACTTAAGTGATTTTTTTAGGGACGCTTACCTCGGTGTTCCGTACACTATTAGCTATATTCCCTGTAAATTTCGGATGTTTCTGTCGACTTTTGACGCTACGATGACCATAACAAGCGACGCGCCCACCGTGCTCGAGCTCGTCAGTGGTCGCTCCGGCGTGGTTCAGTACGCAAAGTACATGCAACGGCAATGATTCGGCTGAATCAGACGAAATAGACTCGGACTGAGCCTAAAAGATACCATCTTCTCAAACTGATTTGGTGATGTAACTTTTTTTTTATACGATATAACAGCGAAAACAGTTTTTCACCAGGATATTGGATTTTCCATGATGAATTTTGAAATTCTGACTTCAGATTCGTGATCAGCGAACCAGAAAACCTACGGATTCCAATTTTTATCAAAATCAGAATATTTCGAGATTTCTCACGCCATATTGCATTCGCCATTTTTAATTTCGGAAATTTGACTTCAGATTCGTGATCAGCGACCCAAAAAACCATCGGGGACCAATTTTTTTCAAATTTGATTATCTGTCATCGGGATATCGTCTGAAAACAGAGACTCGGGAAGTGAAAAAGCTGTTCTATGGAAAAACCCCTTAAGTCTCACTCCAAACCTTCATGTATCTCACCGTACTGCAAACTATATTCGATTGTTTTATATTCCTATATGACTTTTGGGTACCCCACCTACGTAAAAAAAAATTGGTTTCTTGTGAAATGCCTCCGTAAAATTGAAATACCAACCGTCGAATCTTTAATCGCCTATTTTCGACCAAAACTTAAGTCGACTTAAGATGTTGTTGCAGAGAACGGCTCAATTATAATACTCTACTCCTTTCACTGAGAGTAATATACCTCTATTTTTTAAATTTATACGGACAAAAAAGAATCTGAACGTTTATACAAATAATATTGAAAATAAATTTAATCTGGAATCATTTTTATTTATTATTTCAACTACAATTCCCTTATCATTCTACATTAGTCCGTAGAAAGCGTACATCATACGAAGCTTAATTGAAGACACTCACGATCAATTAGACGAAGTCTGTTAATTTCACAAAAATCTATGTATTGTCTCAATTAGCTAAGAGCAGGATACTTTTTCTTATAGTATATGAAAAATGATTATTAGAATATTTATCCACTGGGCAATAAGTTATCGTACTTTTTCTCTCCAGTATCCATTGATCATACCTTCCTTTGTATTTTTTACAAAATATTTTACAGTTTTTTTTTTCTCTGAGAAAATTGACTTATCTTTTGTCTTTCGGACAAGTTTACATTTTCTGGTAATTTGATCCGAAATACCACGCTGGTATGCCCAACATAAGCTGCGCGGCAGTATCTCTAGATCGGGAAACCCAGAGAACTTTAATCGTAAACGTAAATTCGTAACATGAATATTTAGGTATGTGGAATGGTATCAATGAACATTATCGGTAGTGATCAAAGATGAATTCTTAGAGATACGTGATTTCTGACAATAAGTATCTTAAAAACCATCGGTAATGATTGATAGAGCACGATGGATCGAGCTTTGATAATGTTTTATACATCACTCACAGTTGCGGTTGTATACATTCAATGATGTGAATCAGATTTTAATCAATCATGTATTGATTCTGTTCAAAATCGTTGACTAATCGTTGAAATGATTTCTTCCTCACCATTCGCCCAGTATTTCCCACATCTTGATTGGCTT
The DNA here is from genome assembly GCA_943736025.1 of Tenthredo mesomela. Lineage (NCBI taxonomy): Eukaryota > Metazoa > Arthropoda > Insecta > Hymenoptera > Tenthredinidae > Tenthredo > Tenthredo mesomela. The sequence continues at coordinate 10,872,412 of OX031013.1, forward strand.
ACATCCAATCAGAATTAGTCGTGGACATTTACAGATCTTTAAATATAGATTCACTTCATCATAAGTAATGAATGATGTCTTTTGACACGCGATAATATCGGTAACAATAATACCGTCAGTATATATAAACACAGAGGAATAAAAGCACCTACCTTTAGTTTGAATCAGGAAAAGAAACATGTTCACTTTCTTTCTACTGTTAGTCGGCCTCGCCGCTTCCTTTGGTAAGTCATCAGTTTCATTTCCATTGATTAAAGTTCAGGAAATATTTCTACAAATATTTCGCATCATCTACAGACGTTATTGTAATGCTTTCACCGTTTTTCATATTCATTGAATTATTCAATAACCTTTACAGCTTCTCCGGTTCTTCTCGAAGAGCAAGCCTTAGGGGGCAGAATCGTAGGTGGCAGAGATGGAACCATTGAAGAAGTCCCTTACCTGGTACTTGATCGAATGAATTATTCCATCAGTTAAATAATTAATAACGATTAATTTTTTATGAAAGATTAAAATATGAAAGCAAATATCACACGAATATCACTTGTTACAGGTTTCAATACTGTTTTCTGGAAGTCATACCTGTGGTGGTGCCATTATCAATGAGTACTGGGTTTTGTCAGCCGCCCACTGTTTCCAACGGTCTGTATAATCGACTCATGCTATATATTTTCTAATTGAGCATTTCAATGTTTTGTTGACAGTTATCAAATTTAAAAAATGTAATACACAATAGTTTGCATTCAATGAAGGAAACAAGAATTACCTAATAGATAAATTTCGTTGTTTTTTTTTTTTTTTTTTTTAGAGCTCACAGCCAATTTACAATACGTGCTGGTAGTACACTGAGAACTTCAGGCGGAATTATTCACGCAGTAGAAACCATTATCAACCACGGATCTTATGGAAGTCTGGCCTCTTACGCTAATGACATTGCTCTTCTAAAGGTATGTATAAAAATTTGGAAAAATAATGTGATGTGGACGTGATGGCACCAACAATAAAAAAATTTATTGGCTCTTGAACTCGACACTTTATTTCTTCAGGTAGTGCAACCATTCCAATATTCGGATCAGATTCAGCCTATCGCTTTGCCTAAGCAACTAGAAGGAGTTGCCGCCGGTACTGTCAGCACGATTTCCGGCTGGGGCCAGCTTAGGGTAATAAACATTTCGTAGATTAGAATTGACGATGAAATAAGAATTGAGAAAATTCGTTCATCAGGGAAACGAGTATTCAATTATTCGTAATTTCATTGCAGTGGCTGATTGGTGCTACACCCAATATTGTTCAAATTGCTGAAGTCCCCGTGGTATCCCCAGAACAATGTCGCAGTGCCTATTCCGAGCGTCAAATCACCGATGATATGTTGTGTGCTGGTCTTCCTCGAGGCGGTGTCGATGCTTGCCAGGTCAGTGATTATTACCTTACATACGTTTTACCATTATTTTTTCTCTCAATTTCTGTATTATGTCTCATCAAAATTTTCGGCAGTACTATTTCGTCCAAGTTTGTATAATATTAACCGAAATCACATTCGTTATTTTGCTCTTATCTGATAAAACTCGATTGACCATTTATAAACCAAAACCTGTAAATGCATTACAGGGTGATTCTGGTGGCCCCCTAGCCATCGATGGTGTACTCCAAGGTGTTGTGTCCTGGGGTCGTCGATGCGCGAGTTCTTCCTATCCTGGTGTCTACGCCAGAGTTTCTTATTTCCGAGACTGGATCACAGAAAATTCCGGGGTTTAAGGTGAACAAGAAATCGACGAGGCGAAGAATGGTCGCTCAACCAACAACGACAATATATGTATTGACTACTCGATTGACTATAAATAAATTGCTCTATATCTTTCAAAGGTACTGTACTTCTACGCAATAAATGTCCTGTTGCAAACGCAGCATCTCTCCCACATTCCAGATATCTCGTATTGTTAGAATATGATTCATGAAAAAGAACGAAAATATCTTCCAACACAGATCGCTGTAATGCAGATTCGCATCGATTTTACCGGAGATATATGAACTCTGTACACTTTGGGGAAAAAGCGTAATTGTAAGTTCGTGTCTATGATATTTCTATAGTGATTCGGAACCATTCTAACACGATTTTAGAACCGAAAATGAAAGTGAATTTTACGATGAGACCGAATAGCGGTTTTATTATGGCGAAATCAAAAAATTCTTTGCAGCTTCCTGCCTCACATTTCCGTTCAACACAATTTCTAAACTCGGAGCCATAGAGGATAAAGCTAGGTGCCGTAACGCTAATTTATCTAATTACTTGCGGACATTTCACTGCAGTTACCGTTAAAATAATGCAGAATTTCATTTTATTTCCTCACTAACGAAAATCGGAAACAACTCGAAACTGTTCTAGAATTTGAGCGGAAATGAAGCCTCCCTGATACCAACGTAATTCATTAACTGTTATGCCTGATATTGGTGAACGCTATCTATAAAGCTATCAAAACGGAAATATTTATCTTGAAGTGTCATCGCGCTGACAATTAATAAAGCATATGATCGAATGAGTTCGGACAATTTGTTCCACATCACTCACTGTCAGTCATGCTTTCACTGATTTGCAATGGATGCACTGTTCGAAATTTCTTGGTGTTAGTATACGAGTAAATTCAATACTATTTGGTAATAGTGAGAAAAACGAAGAGCTTCGGACTTGTTTCGATGCATAAAATTACTGTTAAATTTTACACTGAACTGGATGACCTTATATAGAATTTAAAATCGTCGGTACATAAATTTTACTTCGATAAATTATTTATTCGTAATTAATTTTTTTATTTTTATTTTTATTTTTCCTCAGTCCGAAGATCATCAAATGTGGATTGACTTTATCATAAATGTTGATACCCTTTGAGACACGCGATAATTTCGATAACAAAAGGATCGTCAGTATATAAAATCAATCGATGAAAATCAAATACTGCTAGTGTGAATCAGAAGCATAAACATGTTCGGTTTATTTTTTCTCTTAGTCGGCCTCTCCGCTACCGTTGGTAAGCAATTCTCATCTGTCAATTAGCATATAGAAAATAGCTGTATATAGGGTAGAATTACCGTTCTTGGCCACTTCAGATTTAAGTTATTGTATTATGCATTCTGAAATTACTGTATCATTTTTATAGAATTTTCCAATATTCACAATCACATAAATATAATTTAAAATGTTACAGTATTTTTAGAATATTTTTCATATACTAAATTGAACCTAAAGTGGCCAAAAAACGTACAGAGGCCACAAACGGCACTTTATAAAGATTAATATCGATACTATTTAAGGAATTCATTCTTTTAATTGAACCTACGTGTTTAAAAAATTAACTTATCTACATTGTGCAATACTTCCATCCATTTTCACCTATTTAATTATTTAATTCTGGTCCAGCTTCCCCGGCTCTCCCTGACCAGCGAGCCATAGGAGACAGAATCGTGGGTGGCAGAGATGGAGATATTGAAGAAGTCCCTTACCTGGTACTTGATAAGCAAAATTTCATTAATTTGATAATGATGGTTAATTTGTTAATGAAAAAATTTGGAAGCAAAACAGGGAGAGGTCTCAATGAAAGCAATGTGAAAAAACTGCTAACACTCAGCCCCAATATTTCGACTATCACTTTCATCTACGTGTCTTTCAATATACTCCGACATTAATACTTATAGACGCAGATGTTTATATTAGGGGAGAGTCGGCTATATTGTACCACTTTGGACTTTGGAATTTTTTAAATTTTATTTTCAATTCGAATACCATGGACATATTTTTTTTTGTACACTACATTCATTTATGAATCACCAGAAAAATCGTCGTTTTTTCAATTTGATAGTAAAGGTATGAAAACATTTTTTATCTAAACCGCTGCAAACGGTACGATTTAGCCGACCAGTAGGGTAAATTGTACCACCGGTCAGGTAAATCGTACCACCCTAAGAGAATAGAATATAGGGGGTTTTCTCGCTCATCCGGGACACTTTTCTGCGCATGAAATACCGATTTTAGTTTCACGCGAGATTTCGGTTCCCGGCCAATCCCTAACAACAAATCCAGAGTCATACCCCCCCGATTTCAACTGGTTCAGAAGTTATTAGATTTACAAAATATGAGAAAATCAGTTTTCGAGCGCGCCGCACTATCTTCAAACGTACGTATCTTTGGTTTGGGAGTTCCAAAAAATGTTTTCAACCAGTGCTTCAGAATCAGAAAACTCCCACCTTTTACGCTGTGCTATCCAAGATTTCCGACAAAATATTTTTGCCCACGAGTTTTACAATGTATTTTTGTTTTTCGTCCTGTGACCAAAGGGCATGTGACGTACGGGATGATTGTGAAAAAAAAGTTGAAACAAAAAAATTAGAAAAATAAATAAATAAAAAAAAAAGCCTATAAAAAAAGCCTAAAAAATTATAAAAAAAAAAAAAAAATAAATAAATAACCCCCTCTTGAAAATTGCAGGGTCTTTTAAGTACATGGAGATCTACCTACAGTCCAATTTTCATCAAAAAAAATTATGCCCTTTGGTCACAGGACGAAAAACAAAAATACATTGTAAAATTCGTGGGCAAAAATATTTTAAAAGTAAAAAAAAAAAAAAAAAAGTAAAAAAAAAAAAAAGTAAAAAAAAAAGTAAAAAGTACTACTGTGTGAAATCTCAATGTTAGGTTGGTCGGGTAAATCGTACCTCAGGTACGAAACGGTACGATTTACCCGACCAGCATCGGTACGATTTACCCGACTACGTGCTGTTTCACGAAAATATCTCGCATTTTGCTCATAGTGACCATAACCTAAATGTCAACGCGGCAAAATAACCAGAAAGGATCACACTTTTAATGCATTTTACTGAAAAGCATTACGTGGGTCCTGACAAACACAATAGCCTTAGGGCTGACTGTCGAAAACTTGATCGAATACTAGTCCAATCAACAATTGTACGCACCTTCTTCGGAATAATCTCCAGCATCTCCTAAATTCGTTGGCGAGCTTTTCGGCAGTAAGACTTCGATATTCTGTCACCAGAGAGCGGCAATATTTGATAGTATTCAAGATATCGGAGTGGTACAATTTACCCGGCGGTACAATATAGCCGACTCTCCCCTACCAATGCTTTTACGGAATATTATTTTATATAGGTTTCAGTGTTGGTTAATGGAACCCATAACTGTGGTGGTTCCATAATCACAGAATTCTGGGTTGTTTCGGCTGCTCACTGCTTTAGCAGGTTCGTATAAAGATGATACTGTTTTTAATCAAGCAGCTGTTTGAATTTTTTTCAAATACTTAAATCACGATTGCATACAAAAATCGCATACTATACTTCTGCAAGCAATTCACGAATACAAAAAAATCATTTATAAAGTTTGAGTGGTGAGATCATGAAAGTCCATCCGGTCTTTTCAGAGTGCTCGAATGGCACACCATCCGTGCTGGCAGTTCATTGAAAAACTCCGGTGGGGTTATCCATGCGATGGAAACTTATATCAATCACCCAGCTTATGGATCTCCTGCAACTTACTCTAATGACATCTCTCTCCTAAAGGTACATAATACGAAGAAATAATGTGCTGGAAATTCATAAAAATTTTATTAGTTTCTGAACCTGAAATTTTATCATTTCAGGTAGTAGAGCCATTCCATTTTTCGGCGCAGATTCAGCCGATCAGTGTACCGACACAATTACAACAATTTTCCGCCGATACCTTCAGCGTGATTTCCGGATTTGGCACGCTCAACGTAAGTCGAAATGCACTAAGCCTTGCAGTGTATTAACTCGCACATTACATGCATTTTCATTTCTCAAACAGAGCTTTTAAATTTCAATACTCGGTTATCTTTGTGCAGTGGTCCGTGGGTCCTGCGGCTACCATTCTTCAAATTGCTGAAGTCCCCATAGTACCACTAGCAGATTGTCGCCTTGCCTATGGCGAGAACTCGATCACCGATGATATGTTATGTGCTGGTTTCTTAGAAGAAGGTGGCGTTGACGCTTGCCAGGTCAGTAATGTCACCTTATACATTACCAATTTTTTTATACATACTCGAGTATCATTCAACGACATGGTACAATTATTTCGAAGGAGTTTTAAGAGACGGTGAAAACTATCATCCGCATGTCGACATGATTATGCGAAATGCTATTGGAAAAGTTCGATGAAGTATTCTAATCAGGTGAATATGTGGTGAGAATCGGTTTCTTCCACCATACCCCTTTTAGAATTCATTACATTCTTCGCGACACTATTATTTCCTCTCAATCGACAGTCGATTGATTAAAAATCAAATTTTCCTATTATCTCGTTTTTTTTTCTTGATTTTCCTGAATTCATGCCAGAGGTCATAGCATTATTTATAGCATTATCCATTTTGAACTACAGGGCGATTCTGGTGGCCCTTTGGCCATCGATGGCGTACTCCATGGTGCTGTGTCATGGGGCTTTCGTTGCGCGGTGGCTGGACGCCCTGGTGTCTATGCCAGGGTTTCGTATTACGCTGACTGGATAAGAGCCAACACCGATTTGTAAGATAGACAAGTGATCGCTGAGTTATAGAAGAACTACCAAAGACACTACGCTGAGTGCCACAATCCGTCGTCTCGAACAATATACACGTACATGTATCTACCATGAATAAATCGTTTTATCTTTGAAGCTTTTTCAGTTTATGTAAATCCGTTCTAGCTTGCCGGATGGTCTTACATCCTGCATTGGTGAGCGTTATATAGCTTTTAAGAAAAAAAAAATAACGTAGATTCCAACGGTATAGTTAGTAAACAACCGGTCTTATCTATTCAATGGCGCCATTGAAGTTTGCTACTTGTAGCCTGTGCCTACTTTCATAACTTGATCGGCACTTGACTGGGGAAATTTTGCCAAGTAGATAGTCATAATCATAATTTCAACACCGGAAATCTTATCTAAATCTGAACATCTGCAAAAATTTGAGGCAAATGTCCAAGTGATCGATATTAAATCGTCATTCAAATCTATATTAAATTTTTGCGAAACAACTCGAAGGTGTCAATTAATGATTAGTACTGTATCGTTCACTGGGACAGTTTTTTCCGTAACAAATGCGATATGAATATTCTGCCGATGGAAGATTTCAATCCATCACATATTTGCGATATGGATCTGGTGCGAAATACGACTGTCAAGATTATGCACAAACTTTGAGATCTAGGGGTGACATATTGATAATTAAAAAATATGAAATTGCCAAATCAAAACGGTTTATCACAGCTTTCAGATACAGAGGTCTTATATCATGAATGATAGATCAATCACAATGATTAAGAAGTCGGCGGAAGTCTGTGACACGAGAGCATAAAAAGTCTGAAATCAAGTTAAAAGATATTCAGTTTTATTTGGAGCTACAACAATAATGTACTCCTTCGTTTTGTTTTTGGTCGGCCTCGCCACTGCATTGGGTATGTAATTATTGCTGTACAGTTTTTTATCCCTCGACATTTTCGACAGGTAAATCATTCTTTGAACATTATTCACTCAACTGCAGGCGTCTTATTTCAATGATTTAAAAAATAAATTGACTCTTTGTCAAATTTGAATACCGGCTTAACTATTCAACCGTTTACCGTATGAGGACGTAATGTCAGTACGATTATGAGGCAAAACTGGTTTCCGCATAACGTTTGTTACTCGAGAATTTTCAGCATCGAGAAAAAATAAGTTACTTTATCGTTTATCTACATACATATGTGTTTGTAAGCTACTTCTAACGGTAAGCTGTTCAAACTATTTATTAATCGAATAATTATTCCGTTTTTCTGAAGCTTCGCCCACCTATGTTGATCAACGAATTGTAGGCGGTCGAAATGCAGACATCGAAGAGGTCCCTTACCAGGTATACTATACGTCGTGAAGTTCAATTGATTAAATTAGAAAATATAATACCGGAAATGAGTTTCTTTGACGATATCTTAAGCTTGTACTTTAAAGGTGAAAAACTTTTTGCTTGGATGATTTTGAAATTTATTTATTCACATATATAGGTATGTACATGTTTTCATATGATTCTTATTGCTTGAAGGTCTCCCTGCTCCGTGACGGATCCCCTCATTGTGGTGGTGCCATTATCAACGAGTTCTGGGTTGTTACAGCAGCTCACTGCTTCAGAGAGTACGTATACGAGGGCAAGACTGAGTGCAATATGGATAAAATGGTTTAATTTGACGAATGTTCATATTGATCTGGAATAAATTTCGTTTGTATATCTTTTTCTAGTGATTCTCCTACCTATTCCGTCCGTGTTGGCAGTTCATTGACAAGATCAGGTGGCGTAATTCACAATATTGGAACTTACATCCGTCACGCATCTTGGGGAATCCCCTCAAATCACGTCAACGACATTGGTGTCTTCAAAGTAAAAATTTGCAAAGAACCGTTAATGAAATCCACTTTTGAACGGATCTGCTTTCATTCATATGAACTCAACATTTATTATTTCAGGTAACTTCAGCATTCCAGTTCAACGCTAGGGTTCAGCCAATCGCATTGCCTGCGCAATCGGAACAAGTTGCAGTAGGTGCTATGAGTGTTATCTCTGGTTATGGCGATCTCAACGTAAGTCATGATAATTCACTGCTTTTTACATCGTTCATTTATAGTTCCGTACGATTTTTCAATTTTTATTATCTTCTCAGTGGGCCTGGGGCCCGACCGCCACTGTCCTTCAACTTGCCCAAGTTCCCATTATCGACCAGACAGTGTGCCGCAATGCCTATGCTACCGTAAACAGCGTCACTGCTGATATGTTGTGTGCTGGGTACATGGAAGGTGGCATCGACGCCTGCCAGGTTTGTTATTAGCTAATATTTTCCAGTTTATAAACTCGAAAACTCAATATGGGCATAATTTGATATCTCTAATTTGAGGAAAATTCAGATTTTTTCGACTTCTTGCTGATACCCTTGTATCCCATGTTGGGATTTATATCATCAACAATACATAAATATCAATAATTTTGAATTATAGGGTGACTCTGGTGGCCCACTGGCTACTAATGGAAAACTCCAAGGTATCGTGTCTTGGGGTCGTCAGTGTGCATCTCGCGGATTCCCTGGTGTCTACGTAAGAGTTTCTTACTTCCGTAACTGGATCAGACAAAACACTGGTTTTTAAAATGAAGGAGTAATTACCAGACTGGAAATACATGATATCAATAAACCAATGGAGTCTACAATTTTCTGATATGCGTTACATATCCAAATTCAATAAATGACTATGGATTATTTAAAAATGTATATCGTGCTATTTCCGATTAGCAAATATGCTACCGTAAACGAATATATTTATTCAGCCTGCCTTGTCTCCCCAATTCCGGAAATTCTTATTAATTAATTAATAAGTAAATTATATTAATATTAATTAATAATTAAATTATTATCAATTATTATTTTAAGTCCAAGGTTCTGTGAGTGAATATTAAATTCAAATTAAATAAAGAGTCGCAGGGAGGTGAAAGTGGAGAAAAAAAAACAATTTATTATCGATATATAAATCTGAAAGTTTATTGCTGTAGCATCAGTCATCGAACTTCTTCATTCGCTTCCTGGTATACAGTTAAAAAAGTTCGGAATATCTCAATAAAGTTCCTCGTTAACGCAGCTCTCATAATATGAACTCCTTGACGCCACGAGGGCCACTGACTGATAGGCAGGTGCCTCTACTTTAGGTCAAGGTCGTTGCTCGGCCTTGCTTTCACTCCGCCAATCGTGCTGACGGGTGCAAAATCGTATCGCCATCTATTAGTCAGACTAAACATTACAAGACTACCATACGGGGTGAAAAATGGTATCGCCATCTCGCGGAGGAATTTACGAACTGCTTCTATCTCGACATCGGTGCGCCTTAGCCGAAATTCAACACGTGCAGTTGCAGATGGCCAGACGGGAATAATTGTTTTGTGTAAATTTCAAGCTTTTTATCGTTCAGTTTGTCTTATTTAAACCCGAAGAGTGATAAGCACAAATCAGGTAATAGCGAGCTTCTATAATGACATGAAAATGCTAGTAACTATCATTTCCAAAGCGTGGTGTATGCAAAGCTTATTAAATTTTAAGGTTAAGTTTCCGTACCATTCCAGTTTTCATTTTCATATATTCTCAGACGTTAAACAAGATGTTTATTAAAATTATTTAAGGATGATTGAAGACTGAAAATTCTTAAATACGAACAATCCACGATAGTCAAATCTCGAAAAACCATCAATGTTCTAAATGCTGCGTTCTAACCTAACCTAAAAAATATCGTACAAATTTATTTCATAAGAAAGAATGTCAAACTTACACAACTTTAGTTTTCATACATATTTATCTAATCTGTTTTCTTTCTTTTTAGACAAAATGGCAAAATCACATTCTGCGAGCAAGGCTCCGCGAAAGGAGGGATTCAACAGATCTGGGCACAGCATGAATCCCGAACGTTCGGTAGAAGGTCTGAAAGGCGTAGCCAGAGCTCGTACAAAATCAACAATAAAACGACTACAGATGTACCGTAATTCAAAACCAAAACGTAACAGAGTTGGTAAAATCATAAGTCCAGCTCCTTTCCAAGGTTGGCACGCATCTGGGACAGTATCTCGTGTTGAACCTAGCCAAAAATGGTTTGGAAATTCAAGAGTCATTTCGCAAAATGCTTTGCAGAAGTTTCAGAGCGAATTGGGATCGGCAATCAAAGATCCGTATCAAGTCGTAATGAAACAGACTCAATTGCCCGTTACTTTGTTACAACAAAAGGCTGCCAACGCAAGAGTTCACCTGTTAGAAACAGAGAGTTTCAAAAATGTATTTGGGCCTAAAAAGATCAGAAAACGACCAAACTTATCAGTCACATCGTACGACACTTTGCAGACATACGCTACAGAGAAAGAAGAGAAATACAACACTGAGAAAGACACTAAAGATTATGATTTAATCAGACCAGATGACGGGACAAGAGTTGCTCAAAGAGACTGGGTCATGGCGGCTGGTCAAAGTAGACGAATATGGAATGAATTATACAAAGTAATTGACTCATCGGATGTTGTTATTCAAGTTTTAGATGCAAGAGATCCGATAGGAACTCGGTCTCCGCATGTAGAGAAATATTTGAAGACCGAAAAGACCCACAAACATTTAATCTTTGTATTAAACAAAGTTGACTTGGTACCAACGTGGGTTACGCAGCGATGGGTCGCAATATTAAGCGCCGAATATCCAACCCTTGCATTTCACGCCTCTTTAACACACCCCTTTGGAAAAGGTTCTCTAATAAACCTGTTGCGCCAGTTTGCAAAGCTTCATGTTGATAAGAAACAGATAAGCGTAGGTTTCATCGGTTACCCAAACACCGGTAAAAGTTCAATCATAAACACGCTAAGGTCTAAAAAAGTATGCAAAGTTGCGCCCATTGCCGGAGAAACAAAAGTATGGCAATATATAACTTTGATGCGACGTATATATCTCATCGATTGTCCTGGCGTCGTTTATCCTTCGGCCGAAACTGACACCGAAAAAGTTTTGAAAGGTGTTGTCAGGGTGGAACTTATCACCAATCCTGAGGACTATATATCATATGTATTAGATCGAGTAAAACCAGAGTATATGCGCAAGACTTATAAACTGGAGGGATGGAGCGACCATGTAGACTTTTTAGAAAAACTGGCTCATCGAAGTGGAAAACTACTCAAAGGTGGTGAACCGGATATAGCAATAGTAGCAAGAATGGTTCTAAACGACTGGCAACGCGGGAAGCTTCCCTTCTTCGTCGCACCTGTAGGATTCGAGAATCCGTTGCCAAAGCAGGTGACCGAAGATGCGACTACAGTCGAGGAAACAACCGAAAAGAATGAAGATGCTCCTTCCGATAGCAACGATAAATCAGAGGATAAGAAAGGGAAGGAATCTCACACAGTGGGACTCAACGTCGTTCAAGATTTTCGTAAAATTAGAATCGGCTTGTCCTTCTCAAGCGAGGATAATAAAGACGCCTTTGCTGAGCAAGAGGATGCTAATTCTGCCGATAATGATAATAATGTGAGCTTCATTTCTACTAGCGAATCACAGCCTCCTACTGAATCTGAAGAAGATGAAGATGAAGATGAAGATGAAGAAAGTTCAGTAGAAGAAGAACACGATAAATCAGAAGATGGAAATACTGTGTCTACTAGAATTAAAAAAGTAAACGGAGTAGAAAATGAGGAAAATGGAAATGACTCTGTGCAGGATAATGAGATACCTTCCATGCCTGAGAAAGATAACTTGATGCAAAATGTATATGATGATATGGAAGAGGAATACGATTCAAGTGATAGCGAAATGGCTGAATTGAAGACAACATCTAGCAGTGGAACGTTCAGCATTTCTAAGGAGCCAAAGAAGAAAGAAAAGGTTGATCCAAATGAAAAGAAGTTAACGAGTAAACAAAGAAGAGCTAAAGAGAGATCAATTAAGAGGAAGAAAATAGGAAGTGACTTTTACGAAGTTACTAATGTAAAGAATAGGAATAGGAATAGGAAAGTCCCTAAACATAAATAAATAAATAAAATGATGTTATTCTTTGAAAATGACGATTTATTGTTTATCCCTAAAATTAATACTATTCCTTATTATTCTTGTCTAATACAAATTGTAAATATTGATTAACATAACGAAAACTGGAAAAAAAATATGTAAAAAACATTCAGAAAGCGACGAATTCGTTTATTTTCTTTCAATAATCATAAATACAAGTTTTCAACAATATAGCTTGAATATTTTGAAAATTAAAAATTGAAAAGCGCTCATTGTAGTATCGCCAGTTGCCGCAAGAGTCCGACAGCTCCGCTTATAAGTATTCGTATAGTTCATGTTCTAACCAAATAAGGCGAAGGGCGGGACAAATATACTAGTCTGCTAAAGTGGGGGAGAGAGAGGTCCTTGTGGTGATACGGGATTGATACGTGACTTAGGTGACAAATCAAGCCCGTGTGTAAATAATATTCACCGGGTCTAAATATTTTTTATAACTAATTAGAGACCGGTTAGAAGTGATAAAAGGGTAGAAATGTCATATGAAACAAGTAAGTAATATTTTAATAAATTCTATAAAAAATTTCTGTACAACTGTGCGCTATTTACGTTCACCGCCTCATCATATTCCTCGAGTTTTGTGATATTTTACCGTTTAATATGTATCTTATATATTTTCACGCTATTCACATGTTTATGCGAATTTAAATAAGCCCGACAATTTCGAATAACAATACATGCTTAATTGTTGAATAGTTTTAAGAAAAACAGAATCATAAATCTACAGTTTTTCCCATATTTATTGTATACACATCGCTGCAGAGCGAGTGATAACTCATTTCCGAGTGATAATTTATCTAGTATGAGTCAATTCACGAGAAGTAAATCAAATTACGATGACTGTATCGAAGAGAGAAAAAAGAAAAGAAAAAAAAAAGAAAAAAATACAAATACAAATACAAATTCGGGTAAACGGGTAATATCTAGTTTCTTGGAATATAGTATTATAGTTATATACGAAAAACTGGAAGCTGTGCCAAGTTAAAAATACTAAACTAGAAGATCTCCGATCTTGATTTAATGTAAGAAACGTTATATATGCACCTGGAGCGTGATATTTATTCATAACTTTCTAAAACTGTATCAAACAAATCTTATATTCTTAATAAAAAATAATAATTTTTTTCTAAAACTTCTGCATCCCGTTATTCAGTTTTATTCCAAATATTATCAACCAAATCGTTATCACATACAATTCATTTTTTTTTTTTTTTTTACATTAAATTACCTAAATTAAGCTTAAAAAATCGTCCAGAACATTCGTAACTTATCTCAAGATTCTTAAATGGAGATAACGGCCCAATGGTACCTATTGTAGTAATTGTATCAAGTTAATTAGATTATAAGAAAGAGCCTCATACAACAGTCTTTTCCTTACCACTTCTTACTCCAATGTCTCATAAGTAATCTATAGCCTCTAAGATATGAGCATAAAATAAAACTCTGTTTCCAGTTCTATGCCATTATTTATTTAATTGGCTAATTTACAATCGGTATTATCAGCCAGTTATAAGGATTGGAATTTATTATACTATTCATTGTTGTTTTTTTTTTTTTTTTTTTTCAGAATACATATTTGCGACTTTGCCACGCACGCAAAGAGGTCAACCATTGGTACTCGGCGGGGATCCGAAAGGAAAGAATTTTCTTTATACCAATGGAAACAGTGTTATTATCAGAAACATTGATGTAAGTATTACCAAACTATGAAAATAATATGAAATATATTTTTCAATATTTTATATCTTATAGAGTTCTATTAGATCATAGAGACTAAAAATTTCAGCAGATTTTTTCAAACGACTCAATTTTATCTAAAAAAACATCCGTGATTATAAAACTTGCTAAGATGTTGCGGAATATTACAGAATATGAATCAGAAACAATAGAAAAGCAACTATTTTGTCTTATTTTATATCAATATTATTTGAATTCTGTGATTCTAATTCTATTGAATTTAGTAATACGAAAATGGTAAATTCAATGTTTCCAGAAGGCAGATTTAGGTGAAAATCTTGCATGAAGAATTGAATCACGTTTTTGAATCTCAGTAATTATGGCAATCCTCTAATGTTATGGCCTTAGTTTAAATTTCATTGAATAATTTATTATTCCAGAATCCAGCAATTGCTGATGTTTATACCGAACATTCTTGCCCTGTAAATGTTGCCAAATATTCACCAAGCGGGTTTTACATAGCATCTGGTGGTAGGTTGCTCACTAACTTTCAACAATCATTAATATAACATCATTCTCTATGTAAATTTCAAATAATTTCTTCATCTCTTTTCATTTTCAAGATCAATCCGGCAAGGTTCGCATTTGGGATACTGTAAATAAAGAGCATATCCTTAAAAATGAATTTCATCCAATCGGAGGACCCATTAAAGACATAGCTTGGTCTCCAGACAGTCAGCGTATGGTGGTTGTCGGTGAAGGTAGAGAAAGGTGAATCAAGCGATGAGGGATTGAAAATATTTCATTATTTCAGACAAGATTATCAATTATTTAAATTATTATATTTTTATACTTATTCACAACTCTTTACAAATGCTTATAGATTTGGTCATGTATTTATGGCTGAGACTGGAACATCGGTCGGAGAAATATCTGGACAGAGTAAATCCATCAATTCCTGTGACTTTAGACCAGCAAGACCGTTCAGATTAATTACAGGAAGTGAAGACAACACTATCGCTATATTTGAAGGCCCTCCGTTCAAGTTCAAGTGAGCTTTACTGTTTCTTCGTAACTTTTAAAATGATTTAATCTTGAATTTCTTACTTTTAAATTGCTATTGGAAAAGTAAATTATTTAATATATGTAAATGAAAGATTTGAAGAAATTGAAAAGCAGGAAACAGTCTGTAATGAAGTTGAATATTACTCATTTTTTTATAACAGTGAAAAAATTTGTTGTCTTTTTTCTCAGGATGACGAAACAGGATCATGCTAGATTTGTACAAGCGGTACGCTATTCTCCGTCTGGAAATTTATTCGCATCCGCAGGATTTGATGGAAAAGTTTTCATCTACGATGGCACGACATCCGATATTGTAGGTGAAGTTGGATCTCCAGCTCATCAGGGAGGAGTTTATGGGGTAAGAATTTAAATATTGTTTTCTACGTTTAGGTATTTCAATTATGAAACATGTCTTTTTATTTTACACAAATAAAGCAATTCAATATTTCAGACTATCCATATCTCTTCTTTGCATAATATATTCATTCAACTCAAATATATCTAATTTTTAACTTGAATGATTAAAACGAAAATATGATGAAAACAAAGTTCTCTTATGCCTCTAATAGGTAGCCTGGAAGCCTGATGGTACACAACTCCTGACTGCATCTGGTGATAAGACATGTAAACTATGGGATGTCGAAACAAGGACCCTCATTACTGAGTTCAACCTAGGATCGAACGTTGACGATCAACAGGTAAACGCAATTCTTCATTCTTAGATGAGATAAAATATATTTTCATCAAGTATTTCATTCAGATTCAATTTTTCTTATCCTACAGGTCAGCTGTTTGTGGCAAGGGGAACATTTGTTGAGCGTATCACTCAGCGGATTTATTAATTATCTAGATATCAACAACCCGGATAAACCTCTGAGAATAATCAAAGTAAGATTAGTTATCAGTTACTATAAAACAACATAATTTCATTTCATTTCATTTCATTACCATTATTAATTTGATTAAATTCATTTCAGGGCCACAACAAACCGATAACTGTTTTAACATTGAGCACAGACAGAAGTACTATCTACACAGGATCGCACGATGGTTACATTACTAATTGGAATGCTGGAACAGGTGAAAATGATCGTGTTCAAGGACAGGGACACGGAAATCAGATGAATGGAATGAAAGCATCTGGGGATACCGTTTACACATGTGGTATTGATGATAGTTTGAAGATCATTGATGCATCCTCAAATAGTTATACCGGGGCATCGATAAAACTTGATTCACAGCCACAAGGACTCGACATATTCGAAGATATTGTTGTAACTGTTACCCTTAAACAGGTTTGTAATGTTTCGTTATAAATTACAAATTTTCATATCGACTCTGGAAATTTTGCGCCCATACAACGATTGATAAATAAATGATTTCGATCCAATCTGAAACAGATAACAATCGTCCAAGATGGTAAAAAGGTGTCGAGTCTACCAGTAGATTTTGAACCATCCTGTGTTACAATCAACCAGGAGAATGGGGAAGTAGCAGTTGGTGGAACGACTGATAATAAGGTGAATTTTTAGATCTGGAAGTTGAAACTGAAGATTATATTTAATGGAATTTAGATATATCTTTGTTTAATCATGGAATTTATATCAATCTAGGCTCATATATACGAATTATCTGGAACAACCCTTTCTGAAAAAACTGAATTACAACATCTTGGTCCAGTTACCGATGCTTCCTATAGCCCTGACAATAAATATCTCGTTGTTTGTGATGCCAATAGGAAGGTGATTCTCTATGCTCTACCAGAATATAAGGTAATAAAAAATATCAATCAATGCCCTCCTACTATACACTGTTATCTTAGAACAATTTCAAGAAAATCATATATTTAGCTCATCCTGGTAGTTGGATCATTCCTTTGATGTTTAGTATCACATTACTTCCATAGTTTTATTATAGTTTGATGAAATCATTACTTCACGTATAAATTGAACGCTTGAAACTAACATAAGCAAAGCGTTTCGTCTCTGCTAAAAAAATCATGTAGATCAGCTATTTAAAATCAATGTAAACATTATTTGCACACTGTTGATACTTGAAAAATCTTATTCCCATCTCGCAATATTACACTGGATCATTAGAAGGTAATGTTCAATTATGGTCACATACTCATAATTTTATTTGCATGAGATATTATCAATTTATCTATGTTACATGTATAGTTCTGACTTTGAGGGGATTACCTTCTCAAGATACATCTCCTAATCCATAACTTTTTTTTTTTCAAATCAATATTCAGAGATATCAATATTTTTCCAATTTTTATAAAGCTTAATAAGTCTTGAGGATAAAAAAATCTGCCATTAGTTAGTTGAGATGAAAAAGCAATCAAAAGAAATGTGATAATTGGGGATTACCTATATCCCCTAACTCTGCATGAATGAACTTGTTTTTCTTTTGCTCACGAGTTTTGTAAATAAAGACAAATTGATTTGAATTATACAGCTGGCTCACAACAAGGAGTGGGGCTTTCATAACGCAAGAGTCAATTCTGTAGCCTGGTCACCCGATTCTTTACTTGTAGCAAGCGGCAGTCTTGACACTACTATTATTATATGGAGTGTTACAAATCCGGCAAAGCACACCATCATCAAGAGTACGTATAATGATTTATTGTTAATTAATAATTGACTTTGAGGAGAATTTCTTAAATGATTATTCAATGAATTATGCGATTTTTCGTTCCAGATGCCCATCCGCAAAGTCAAATTACTCGTTTAGTATGGCTTGACGATGAAACATTGATATCCGTTGGTCAGGATTGCAACACTAAAGTATGGCGTGTGGAGAAGATATAAGTAATTGTCAATTAATGCTATCTCATTTTTGAGATAGTTTGATTAACTTAAACCAGAATGCGCGTCCTTCTGATGGGTTTTAGATGCATTTTATTTATTTAATTCGTAACTTACAGATATTGTATATTATTTTTGAATACAATTCTTTGATATACAATAAATTATACCTAAATCTACATGTCGAAAAGAGAAGAAAAATATATATTTAATGAGCAATCCTATATCATACCAAACACTATTACAATTGCGCTAACATTTTAAGCATTCTTCTTATATTATACAAAAAAAGAAAAAGATGAAGAAAAACAAACAAAAAGAAAAAAAAAATTAAATAACTTTGTCTATCAATCATTTTTGATTTTATATATATATATATATATATATTTCTATTTATTTCTAACAGCAATAAATTCTATATTTATATGGTTTACAATCTCACAACAGTCTGTAATTATTGCCATTCAATCTGACTAATATTATGTACATTATAGGACATTGGTATTTACAGGTCATGTGAATTAACTTGTTATAAACAAAATTTTGGAAGAATATTCAAATTTTGCCTCATGGAACTTAAGATCTTTATAGAGATACACAAATTGGATTTTACCAAAAATTTGAATATAACTAATCTTGAAAAGTATTAGTAAATTTCAAAGAGTCTGAAGAGTTTATTTTATTCGATTGTAGTATACAAACAATTCATCGATTGAAATTTCACGTGTACAGAACAATTTTTTTTAGTCCGAAATCCAATAATTTTTTAACTAACGAAAATATGATATCTCATACGTATTATGATGTTTATAATTCAACGCGAGTAAACGAGTTGATTTATAATACTGAGACACAATGAGTGCAAATATATTTGTAAGGAAAATTATGATATTGAATTCATCAATTTGAATTTAACAACATAATAAATAACTTTTAATTATATAAGGCAATAAATAATTGTACTTCTAAATTGTCTTTATTAAAATGATTTAACAGTAACAAGAAAACGATAACAATTTGAACACTAAAGGCTTGAAGGAACTGTAGGCGAGGGAGAGAATTGGGGCAATCTCGACTCTATAAATAAAAAGAAAAGAAAAATACCCAAGTGTTTCCTACGGTTTAGTTGAACTGCATCGAGGGCGTTTTTGAGGAGAGGCAACAGGGTGTCTATAGGAAACGTGTTTCCTAAGAGCATCGCGAGAACGAGATACGTGTGGACATGCAGTACAGCTGTAAGAACTATTGCTGTGCGTTTCCATATGAACACGTAAATTATATTGGTTACTCAATTGCTTTCCACAAATAAGACAAGTAACACTGGTTTTGTTACATCCCTGAGAACCGCTTCTATTTATTATAGACGCAGTGAGAAATCCAAAATTTGAATTATCGGTTTCTAATACCGAAGAACGGGGTTTCAAATCATCTAGCAAAGTATTATGTTCCTCTCTCTCTACAAGAGGCATGCATTCGTTCAAGGATCCATCGATGCTTACGCTCTTATCAATGTTCTTTGAAGTTTGAATACTACTAGCAAAAGGTTTCTTCTCTCTTTGATTCAATTTAGCATTTATGGAATAATACGGTTTTATTTTAAGACTATACGGTGTGTCTTGTTGCTCGTTTGACGATTCTTCTTCAAGATTATTAGGCAACTCCACCGCAGATATCGCCTCCACTTTTGTTGGATACATTAAATCGTCTTTTGAATCTATTGTCGCCATTTGCTCTGATGAATCCTTCTCTTGATCCAGAAGTGGTGACTGAATGTGACCACCATTATCTTGTTTTTGTTCTTTCTGTAACGGAAGTACAAGGTAAGGGATCTCATTCCAGATAGAAAAACAATAATCTTGTTTGCACGATACATTTAAATAGAATTGGCGTTTCACAGTAAAATTGTCAATGTATCTAGTGATCAAACGATAGTATCTTACATTTTTTTTCTTTCTTTACTCAAATGTATTATATTATTACTTGATTATTGAAAGCGAACAAGCGAAAGTTTTTTTTTTTTTTTTTCTTTTTCTTTTTACATAGTAGAAACAATGTTTGTTTCCAAAGCTTTGAAAGATTTGGAAAAATGTTAACTAGTTGGCAGCAGTAGTGGGAAGGTATGGTTGTTATTAACTAGGCTGTAAAAAACGAATTGCGCATGCATGGAAGAAATTGTAAATGTACCTATTTGAGAAAAAAGATGAGTAAAATAAAAATAAAACCCCAGTAAGCATTGAAAATGGAATAGCAGTATTTAAGTGTAAGATAACATAAAATTTCTGACTCGTTGTTTTGTTTGTCAGATCGAGATTATATCACAGGGAAAATATTAACGTTGAAACAGATAAGTTTACTGTGCAACGCCAATACATCTTATTATAAAACTATAAAGCTTTCTCACATTGATTGTATACAAAGCGTATAAAATATATATTCCTGAAAAATTGTTGGCCCTAATTAAATTCTGGAGTCATTTAAACAAGAAATAATAATGATATTCAGCATTTTTCTTCTCCAAAGCCAATCCTTGTTGCTGGAATAATTATCTGTACCGATACTAATAATAAATAGGAAAACTAGTCTCTCCGATAGTACCAGCTTCTAAAATTTGATAGAAAAAATCTATGAAATAAGCCATTTTTTTTAGCTATACCTGGAAATTCATTCTATGGGGTAAAGTTCCATGGGATGCATCCACTTGCATTTAGTGGCAAACACACAACGACCTTGATCTCGTGGATATCGTTTGTTATTCATTATCGTTCCTTTGATGCATGTATGTATGTTATGTACCAGATTAATCCTTCGTCAAGTAGTTCTCGAGGAACGACAGTGAATGTGTTTAAGTGACCTGAATAAAACAACACAATTATAGGATAATAATTATATTAGAATGGAAGCAAGCGTGTAACTTCTTTTTTTTTTTTTTTTTCGTTCTTTCTTTTTCTTTTTTTTTTTAGCGTATTATTGTGTTTTAATTGTTGTAATATATTGCAAGGGATTGGCAAGTGGAGAGAAATTTTATTATCATAGAAAAATTGATCTAGTCATTCCTTAAGAAATTTATACTTTATATATACGATAATTATTAAACTTCTATTTAAAAGTCGATTAATAATTTATATAGTATATTATTAATACTAAAAGCGTGAAAAAAAAAAAAAATTTCTTCTTCAATATTCTTTTCTAGTAGATAACTTTTTATTTTTCAGTCAAGTATATTAATGTGTTATTCATTGTTAGTGATAGAGTTATGATTTTATTCCAATAGGCCACCAGGTGTAGATCTAACATGCAGGATTGGGAGTAATTTTAGTCCGATAAAACCAAAAGCCTAATTACATTAGTTAATAGTATTATCAAAGATTTTGTGAAGATATTTGTTTTACTACGACATTAACCAGACCCAGATTTACCAAGAACCTGCATTAATATAATTGTGATAAATTATTATTCCCTTTTAGACACAAGTATACAAATAAATCAGCAGCCTACATATGCGATACCATTATACAGTGCAACGCTGTAAGTGAGGTAACAATTCTTAAATACTATTGAAAATAATGAATAACTTTGAAAGTTTAGGAATATCAAGTATTTCATTATTATTATTATTATTATTACCCCAGCAATATCAGCTAAGCCTCGTATATGCAGAGTATCTGCCATAGCTAATATAGCAGGTAGTTGTTCTTGGTAGATGTTCACTTCGCCGTTATACATAAATGTTACCAACGCGCATAGATCTGCGTACTCTGTACCTGGGAGTACTATGACAGGATGTTGCTGCACGCTGAAGTCCTAGAATTAATTTCAAAAGTTATATTCGCCCTTGTTTATTAAAGTTTAAAAAAATTTATATTTTGGCTTTTTTTTTTTTTTTTTTTTTTTTTTTTTTGTTAGTTGATCTGCATTAGTGGTTTTCACAAAACTAAACCAATTTGTATTTAATACCTTAAATAATTCTTTGAAATAGTAACTGCAAGCTGAAAGTATGATTTTGTGAGCTCGAATCTGCCTTCCGCCGGCGCTCAGAGTAACGTCTGTTAGATATCCTCCGTCTAAGAGTTTTGGCAACGAGCTAAGTAGCGTGTTTTGAAAATTGTGCCAACGCAAGCAAAATTGCTGTTGACTCTCCATGGTTTGATAACTGTTAGAAAGAAAGAAAGAAAGAAAGATATAAAAACGGACAATTACGTTGAATTATTACTATTTACATACATTGTTTATTGAGTCGATATATTATTGCGAATGTTGAATAATTTGAATTTAGAAAATAAGAAATAAGAAAAAATAAAGAATAGAAATTGAAGAAAAAAGAAAAAGAAAGAAAAAAAGTAGAAAAAGAAAAGAAATTAGAGATTAAAGAATTACAATAAGTAATTGTAATGCATAATAAGATCGATGTATGGTTATGAGGTTATGTATGTTATTTCATCACAATATACTATATAAATGAAGAATTTAAGGCATGTAGGACAGTGGCTATTGTGTGTTAGTCGGATAGTTATATATACACTTTGTTATACATAGACAGACAGAGGACAATCCTATTTATTTAATCAGCCAGTAGGTTCCAGCCAAATCTATTATTGTACTCTCAAGTATGGCTGGAAGAAAAGATACAAAGCAATAGGAATTTAGGAGTATAATCAATCTAGTGTTACCGTTATAGTTGAATCCTAATTATTCCTAGTATTATTTATAACGCGATATTAATTATACAATTTATTATAACAATCACACCTGGTGTATAAATCACTTGATAAATTCGACTTTTAAATATGCTATAACAAAATTTCTCGTACCAAGAGACGAAGAGATAGTTAAAAGCCACGTACAGCTAACAGCGCCCGAGAGAACAAACTGCCCGATCTCATAAGATAAATTATTTTTTCATTTAATTAGCTTAACCCGTTCGCACGTAGATGTCTCTCTTGCGAAAAGTTTGTTATAGTATACATATACGTAATAAGATATGCTGATGAAATATGTCGATAAGACAGAAAACACTAATACGTAGATCGGAGTAAACAGGTGATTATGTGTTCGTAGTCACGGATATATACGTGTATCTGCTCTGTTGGATTTTCGACATTTATTATTATCTTTAAGAAAATTGAAACTGTCAGATTACGGACATAGCTACATATCTAGTAACAAAAACTCGTATATCAAAAAAGTGGAGATAATAAATATATATATATATATATCTGTGGAAAAAAATGTACACATATGCATGATGTTATTTACAAATGATTATGTATTAATTACATGAAATAGTAATATGTTAACTCTATTACAAACCGGACGTTCTATTATATTTATTATTGTTTTAATCTTAACCTGTAACACTTTTGCCAACGATGTGAAAATCGAACAATTAACATTCTGCGGAGAGGCATCCTCCGATAAACCTTCATCCAGGTAAAATTATAATCATTATACTAATACGTTGTAAACCATAGCTTTTGATTTTATTTATCTTTTATTGGTTTTTTGTTTCTATTATTATTGAAAAATAAATTACAAAATTACAATACGATGAAACAATATTGTTCGATGACAAAACTTCCCTCCCCTTCCCCCACTACCTGCGGCCCTAATATCATTATGTAGATCACGAAGGTAATTAGAATTCTAAAATTTAATCATCCGTAACTATATTTCTTAACACATTTACAGCCTTGTGTTTGTCAGTACATTGGATGGAAAAATATCAGCATTAGACACATCTAGTCAAGGAGAAGCAAAATGGACTTTGGAATTGACGGACAGTCCGATGTTGTCGTCCAATATTCATCGACGTGAAGTAAGCGAAAAAAAAAAATATTAAAAAAATTTTGTTCTTTATCGTACTAAGCATATATTTTTTTTTATTTTTACAGTTAAACAACAACGGCCAATGGGTCAGATTGATACCGTCTCTTAACGGGGGACTTTATAAATTTGATGGTGAAAATGTAGAAGCTGTGCCAATTAATTCCGACAATCTTTTACAATCATCTTTTCGTTATACAGATGATTTAGTATTTTCAGGTGGGAAGGAAACTCAATCTTACGGTAAGTCGTATTATTTTTACCGATATAATTCTTTTTTTTTTTTTTTTTTGCCAACAACATCATCGCAGTTCTGTTTTTGAGGATGACGATATTCTCTTTCTCATAGTCAAAGTACAGAATAACAATAACAATAACAATAACATGGGATATAATTTTTACAGGTGTATCTGTTAACACTGGGAAAATATTATACGAATGTAACATCAGCGGTTGTACCAATAAAACTAATGGCAATGAACAAATTGATCAGGAAGTTTTGATCATACAACGTTTTCAGAAGACAGTTAGAGCCATCGAACCACGTACTGGTCACGAAAGGTAGTCTAGTAGTGTTGGTGAATTTTGAGAAAATGATAATTCTACTCCTAATGCATTTGCTGAGAATGAAAATGCAATAGACAACTCTTTCTTGTTTTAATTTAGTACTTTACGCTGATTTATCACTTCATTTACCCAAACTGATACAAAATTATGGTATTCTGTTTTATTTATGTTATTTTGTTTTTATCGATAGATGGAATTTCAGCGTGGGACAACACATCCTTTCCCTGGTTCCACACGAGGATCTTGACTGCCATGACAACACACGACCACCTTTGAAAATCGATCTTCAATTTGATCTTAGAGTTATTGTTCCAGAGGGACGTGTTTGGGCAGTTAATAAACTCGAGCCTGATGTTATACTATGGCAACATAAGGTTGACATTGATACTTAACATTGATGATCAAATCATTTTATACATCTAATTCTTTAAATTCCGAGTTCAAAATCAAGATTTATGTGATAATTGATGTACCTATTTAGGTAAAATATGTAACTATTTTGAAAGAAATCTAAGATCGAAAATTCGTATTTTACAGTTTGATTCTCCAATTGTGAGTATATGGCAAGCAGATCTATCTTCCGAATCCAGGAATCCTGAGGGTCTAAAACAAGTAGATCTATTTAGCGGCTCTCAGTGGGTTTGGGGTGGTGAATCTTCACTCAGTCCCAGTATCTACTTGGGAATGCATGAGAAGCAAATATACATTCAGGAAAGCTTAGCTCTTCACAAACTGTTGGAGTCATCACCGAAGAGGGTTGTACATACACCAAAGTTCCCGTGGCAGCCTTATCCTGCTATAAGTACGTTTTCTATGTATTTAAAAATTCGTTTCTTACACTAGACATATGTATATTATATCACTATTAGTACTTCACAGTCAGGTAAAAATCCCACGTAGGAGTCTACTGTTCTTATAGAAACTCTATAATCACAATTGATTAATAAATTATACATCCCTAAGAAATATGACTTATTTCAGGCAACGCAGTGGCTATTAAAGACAACAGAGATGAAGAAATCGGACATCAGACCTCAGAATTACAAGCTGATTCCCGGGTCACAGCACTCTCTGTTTTATATGGTTCTGAATATGCAAACGGTACAAATCAATTATTGTTTGTTTTTTTTTTTTGCATTTTTACTGCCTATCGTGTTTCAAATGATGGATTATTATTTGCCGTTCACTAATGTATGTTACAATAACATCAGGAAACGGATTCTACCTATACACAGATGACGATTTACATTCAAAAGATAACAAGCAATGTAATACTAGCTCAAATGCTGACATAGTTATTGAAGATATCGAAGAGCCAACTCTTACCGATTACCTGAATGAAGGAGATGATACTCCAGTGCGAGTGATTATAGTTTCGCTATGGTACTGGTGGTGAGTAAAATTTTGAACACGGTGAGCATTATAGAAGTTTTAGAAATGCAAAGACTTTTTTTTATTCTCGAGCCCATTACCAATAAATACATGATACATTCGGATTTAGCTGATATTGAGAATGTTTTCTATCCCTAGGAAAGAGGTAGTGATCATATCTATCACTACTGCAATACTCTTGAATTTCATGTTGACCCAACGGCTTCTCAATGCTACAACAGCCACAAGAGATGCGATAATGCCGGTTTGTTAATTTTTATACTTGTTATTATATACGTAAAGATAGGATTACCCTATACATACATTCAACACAACATCAATAGTTATTCTACAGTACGTTAGGCTGTGAATTGATTTGTGACACCAATGAAAAACTCTACACATTGTACATTTAGTACAACGTTACTCATCAATTGTCTTCTATAGCCGTTGATCGTGGAGCGGCACATCGAGAGTAAAGAAGATGAATCAAAAGTGCAGAACGATGCTGTTAATGGTGCAGATTTCAAGTCTCGTTATGTCACCGACTTTGAGCCTATCGATTGTCTTGGAAAGGGTGGATATGGCGTGGTATTTGAAGCAAAAAACAAAATAGATGACTGCAATTATGCTATTAAACGCATCGCTCTTCAAAACAGGTAATATTTTATTACTACAAGATCATCAATCTCTGGCAAATTCTGTAAATACTTTTTCTATACCATTGTTATTAAATTTCAGCCGAGATTCAAGAGAACGAGTTATGCGCGAAGTTAAGGCTCTGGCAAAGCTTGACCACCAAAATATCGTGCGTTACTTCAATGCTTGGCTGGAATGTCCTCCCATTGGATGGCAAGAAGAACACGATAAGTTCTGGATAGACAAGCAGAAGTTTCCACCGTCTGAATTTTCCACAGGATTATCTCCTGTAACTTCTAAGCCCAGTAACTCTGTCTGCATTGATGTACCCTATAGTAATCCGTCGTCTATAGACAGTGCTTGTGAAGCATATAAACTGAATAATCACAACGACGATAGTGACTCCTTTATTGTATTTGAGAGATCAAATTCGGGGGAAATTGAGGAAAGCGAGAGCGTTATCGACCTCACAGAGGGTGATTATTCTCATCAGAGATCACATTCCAATGTAGAGATAAAAGTTGACTTTTCAAATCATTCCGATACTAACTCCTCCAAGTTGGCTTTACGCCAAAGTCAAGACGGTGAACTTAACGACGTTATTCATTCAAATAAGAGTGAACGAAAACGTTCGCTTTCATTGAATTTAGGTAGTAAATCAAAAACCGTTAAACTAAAACCAATGAAGATGTTTCTTTATATACAAATGCAGTTGTGCCAAAGACTAAGTCTTAGAGAATGGTTAAAAACATCAACCGTTCCAAGAAACACACAACGTATTGTAAAAATCTTTCAACAAATCGTCGATGCTGTTGAGTACGTTCATCTCCAAGGTCTAATTCATCGTGATCTAAAGGTGTGTTAGATCATTAACAAAATATTGATCTTGAAAACAGCAAGGTATCACCTTCTCAAAACTAATTTGATAACAATAAAACTAATATAAAATTCCTATTGTTACAGCCCTCGAATATATTCTTTGCATTTGATGAAAAAGTTAAAATTGGAGACTTTGGACTGGTTACAGCTATGACTGTAGGATGTGACGAAGTGCGTACACCCGACGAGATATCGGAATGCAACAATTTTCCAAACAGTTTGCATACCGCAAGAGTTGGCACTCATTTATATATGTCTCCAGAACAAATGTCTGGTCAAGCATATGACTACAAAGTGGATATTTATTCATTGGGAATAATTTTCTATGAACTCTTGGTACCTTTTTCAACTGAGATGGAAAGAATCAATGCACTCACGGATTTGAGACAGTCAATTTTTCCACCAGACTTTTCTCTCAAATACCCAGCAGAGGTATGTTCTATTATTTGAACATATTGTGATTTTGAATGATGATGGATTTTCTCTTGAAACACTTTTAAAGAATTAGAGAATACAAATTAGTCACTCAAATTATCAGTACACTTTATTTATGCTAGCAATAAAATTCTTGCAACAATAATCTGGATAATAATTTTTCTATTTATTGCCTATCAGTATGATTTACTGAAGATGATGCTGGATAAGAATCCGCAGAAACGACCAACCACATTGGGGATAAAGGCACGACCACCATTGACAAATTTAGAACCATCTGGAGGTCTAGACGTTGATAAAGAACGATGGCATTTCGATTTACCACAGATAAGCAGACATTCTTCAGTTACAAGTAGTTCAAGCGGTGAATCATGGGAGAATATATCCTAATTTAACTTTAACAGTTCTGGATACTGTCATACAGACAGAGATTTGTGACACTATAAGTAGGCTGAGCCTAACTTGTTTGGTATTTAGCTTACCGACATGCAAATTTTACTTATTTTTCATGAAATTCTACCTTTTAATGATAGTGATGGATGTGTAGTATCTTAACATGGAACGGATATTGTTCATACTACATACTTTAATAATGATCAATTATGGAGACGTGATGAAACAGGTTTTTGTATGCAATTTGTAAGATGCTTATCGTTATGCCAAAACCAAGTGATGTAAACTGTGTGGTATTCTACACAGTTATAGTAAAACCTGTTTATTATTTATCACACTGTGTGTTAAAGATTATGAGATGTATAAGTATAACTAATTCAGATCAACTAACTAGAAATATTGTTAAAAGAGTAAAAGTAAGGAGGTATAAATAGTTTTTTTTTTAAAATTCTTTTAGTCTCATGTGTTTTAGATTATTTATTGAAATCTTTTTTTTTTTCGAAATTGAACAAACATTAAATCCAGTATTTAAATATTTGCCAACTTTTGGGCTCATTGCTATTTCCTAAACGGATAATCTTCAGTTTACGATACACGCATACAGGATTTGTTTTTAAAAAAGTTATCATTCTGTATTTGGTCACATGTTGTATTATGAAACATCTTTATAGATTATTATCAGCAATATAACAAATGCTTTTAGAGTTATAGGTGTTAGATGATTAATGCAATCTTATAGAATGAAATAAAATGAAACCAGAAGAAGATAGGCAAGGTTGCATACGATGTTGCTTGTAAGATATATGCAATTATTTTATATATTTATTATTATACAATAAAAACGAAGGTCTTTGTTTACAATGAATTATTTTCAAGTAAAGACCTTAGACAACTTTCATGGATCGGAGATATTGTCTAAAGTTAGAAATAAAGACTCAGGCTACTAAGTATGAATAATCCTTTTCTTTAATTCAAATTCTATTCAAATTCGCTCGAGTAAATTCTTATCTTTTACACGGAGCTTGTGCAGAAGATACAATTAGACAAAATCATTTCTTTCTTTAGTCGTAGAATCTTGCTATGTACACAAAAAAAATCTGTCTTATTGTAATTATTATAATTATTACTTTTTTTTTTCTTGTTTTTAGAATGTGAATAAAAATATTTTTCTTAAATAAATATCGAGAATAATTTGTTGAGAATTTAGGCCCTTATGAAAGCATCTTTTCAGAAAAATGAACGAAAACTGGGTATATTCAATTATCCTTTATGATTACCGACATTATATCTTAATCATATTTTATAATTTCTGAGAACTTAACTCTTAAATAACAGGATACAATGTGTTCGACTATATTAAACGTTATCGCGCATTGCCATAAGATATCGCAATAAATTATGTTTCATTAATTATACATTGCAAATAAATTATCCATAGTTTTCAATACTTCCAGAGACAAGGAATAGTTCTGAGCCGCCAATTCCCGTCTAAGTTGCAATGAATCATCTGAAAACAATGTAGGATTAACAATTATATTCGTTGTGTGAAAACTGAGATTCCATTTTTTTATGAATGCATCTTACTTCTGAGCTTTATTAACTCGTTTAAATGCTCTTTGACTTCCTTTATTTCATCTGTTACTTGTTTAATATATGTAGTTTGATACACGGACTTTCTAAACATTGTGATAGTTGATTTTGTTCTCGAGTATGTTTAATAATTTGACGGTAATTATTAATAACTCCACGATTTTTGAAGATTTTGAATTTTGTTATTCTAGTTCGACGCTTATCATACACGATGACGTCACTATTCTGATCTGAAGTTGGCGCTCTTTCTATGGCTGTAACGCTATTCGTTGTTGATCACGTGGTCATCTCAAACCACGTGATCATCAACGAATAGCGTCACCTGCTGCCGCAGCAATTTACTTTCATGAAAATCCAGCCTATCGTTCATTCGGATTTTAAAAATCGCAATTATGAATGAAAGATTGTAGGTTGTATACACCTATTGTGAACTGTGTTCAGCTTATACTACAAACGTAGTATAACATAAGGGTGAATGACCACAGAACACATTGCGAGACATATTCGAGAGCTATCCGATTTGAGTAATGAACGATTTATAATGCAGCGGAATTAATGAAATCTTATAAATTCTATTCTATCTTTTTTTTTTTAAATTCTGCAACTCAGCTCTTTCAATAAACACGAACTATTATTACGATCGTATAAAATCGCAAACTTTTGGGTATTAATAATGATACAAAAATCCATATTCTATTAATCTTTTTTTTTTTCATTTATTTATCTTTTGTATCTATAATATCAATGTTATCTAATCTAGCATGGAAAATAGTTATACATAGTATAATATACACTGCGCTGTTTAATCTCATTAGAAAACTACCCTGTTCGGTTTGAATTCAATGTCGCATCTGCTTGTTGAGCCTTGAAAATTTCCAGTAATTTTTCTGTCGCTGTTTGCTCTGTCGGCTTTGCTCTGAACAATTTCATCTATAGAACAGCAAAAACATATTACATTAGATTATTGTTCATCATTGTTCAAAAAATGTATACATACATCAGGGAATTTAGCCAAATTCAGAGCAGGGTCTCTGAATGTAAATGGGGTCCAGGGACCTTGAATCGATGGATTGTCTGTGTGCCACATTTTCCTAAGTCTCATATCTGAGGTGTCACCGGCTTGAGTTCGTAGCAGTCCCAACCATTTGTTAACTTCTTCTCGTGTATAATTTCTACAGAATATCACCTGTTTATTTCCATTGACTGAAAATATATAGAATTATGAAATATGGTGCGCCTGTTCATTAAATTACCCAAATTTTACTCATTATTGAAATTCAAATTTCTACAGTCATTTTCACTGTAGTTAACTGGATGATAGCTGTGAAATGTGTAAACACAGAGATATGGATATGTATAGGCGTGTATTATGAATACATTAGGTGAGTTAAACAATGATTGAACTTACGATATTCTGCACTTAATGCAGCAGTTTTATGCCTGCGGGGTTTTACGTAAACAACTACTCCCGGGTTTTCCTTTGCAAAATTTACAAGATCATGTTCGAGGAAATCCCTAGGTAATATAATACAAGTCTGATAAGTATATATATAACGTGAAATTATAGGTTATGGTATTTCTGGATTTGGAATTATTTACCTAACACCTCGACTGGATCCATTATTTTTACAAAATTTAATCGTTATTCTTTGGAGCTGGCAAACGTATCGTCCAATACCATTATTCAATGCAGCACGGGGAAATCCCGATTTCATAAATAAATGTGAATTCGACATAATGGCCCGGCTTTATTCTGCTATAAGACTGAAAATGGCATGTGGGTTGCATATTATTAGGCGTACACAAACTCACCTCTCGTGGTGCGAAACGGTATTGCTATCTCGCGGATGAATTGACGAACCACTACTGCGGCAAGAATCGATGCATTTTATAAAATAAAATAAAATAAATAAAAATTATTATTATTATTATTATTGTTATTATTTAAATATATTTTTAAGAAACAATTACGAATTGTACGTAACTTTGATCATAAGTAATATTGTATTGATGCTGCTACAATGAATTCCCATGCATACCAATGACCAATAATTGCTTTATTATTTTCCACTTTCCCCTCCCTCAGACTATTTATTTCAAAAACAGTATAGTAGGGACATAGAATTATTGCTTTCTTAGCTACTTAAAAGTTTTACTTTTAGAAAGTCAGATGCTCATTTACAAATATTTTCTTAAGTCAGATGCTCTTCTGATACTAGGAGCAATTTCCAACTCTGTATTTGTATAACTGATGAAAAAATTTTTGACTAAAAATTTCCGAAACTGATACGATTGCCAGCTCACCTTGGAAGCGTGAGAGTCCGGAATCAGGGGAGTTTCGAACCGTGAAAGATTGCAATCGCTTAAGTTCGGAAGGGTGAGAATTTGGAAGAAGGTAACAGCGACGCAGATTGCGCTGTAAGTAGTTATAATTAGGTGGTATAGGTATATCATTCATAGTACGGCAATCATCCGATTCTGGAACGAACTACATCCCTTGTGTTCGCATATTCAAGGAACTCGCCCAACCCAATAGAATCTAATAAATGCAGTTCCAATATTTCGCAAAAATCAGTTCATCAAATATATTTTTCAAGTCATGATAGCAAACATTCCGCATACATAGGTGTAATCAAAATTCAAAGGTTGGTGGGGCGAGTAATCAATTTCTACCGCGAATATAATTATATAAAGTCAATAGTATATTGGTCAATTATACTATATAGGATGATGATTAGTCGAGCTGCTTATTTCTAGCTCGATTGCTTCTGGTGATCACAAGAATAGATTCAGCTGGTACATTTATGAGGAATATCGAAGATCTTCTAGCGGGTGATCAAGTATTGTCAAGCCATAAAGGTTCAATGATGTTACATTGCACCGGGGGTTGTGGTGGTGGGGATGACGATGGGAGGTAATTAGGAAGAAACTCGCCAGGCCAAAGATGTATAGCATTAAGACACAAGAGACCCATAACAGCTCCATGCATCAAAGGTACCATTACACGTAATAGTCGACCTCGGGTGCGGGATTTCTGTGGCCATATGAATACTAACCGCGAACCTCCTACGACGGACCAATTCAAGATCTAAGAATTACAGATGTAGTCGATAGCAACATTTAATTTCACTTCACATGTATTTGATTTTCAATA
This sequence comes from Tenthredo mesomela, assembly GCA_943736025.1. NCBI lineage: Eukaryota > Metazoa > Arthropoda > Insecta > Hymenoptera > Tenthredinidae > Tenthredo > Tenthredo mesomela. The sequence goes on from OX031013.1 coordinate 10,905,402, forward strand.
AAAAAAAACGTATTCAGTAATTTTCTACAGAGCGATAGGATGTCTATAATTGTCTGTCATTAGAACGCAACATTACATCGTTTAAAAGGAACATTACACTGTAAAAAATGAGCCGTGTTGATTTTACCTGGTGTTAGTGGTTAAATCTGTGGTGTTACGATCAGCACCATTTCGATAATATAGTTGACCACATACACCGTACAGTGTTACTAGCACTAGCAGGTCACACAGAACGGGGTGGACCACTATAGAATCTGTGAGCTGTGTTGAATTGGTGTTAAATTCAACACCACATTTTTTACAGTGTAATATCCATATTTTCTTTAAATTGCGTAATCATAACGTAAAAGAATCGAAACTAAATATTTGAAAAATAAATGCATCAAAAATCGGAAAGATTTCAGCTATGTAGAATGATTATTGAATGAGAGATCATAGCGTTGAATTATAGAAACACCTCTTTCCGTATAGAAAATGCATTGAATTAAATCCATGAAATTAGCACCTGTATTTCGTCGGCTACTTGAGGAAGACATGTAATGGGGATTGACACCAAGAGGAGCAGTAAAAAGGCTATTTGGGCACGAGGGTTTCCGTTTGCGATAACTAAAGGTCCTTCCACCTCCCAATTTTTGGTAAGATTTAGCTTCTAGCTTCCTGTGTTCATCAGTGACTGAAATGCCTGTTTGTGCACTTTCAATGCTTTCCTGAGGTGTGGTGCTTGCTGCAGTAATAAGTGATATTTTGTCTTCATCGCCACCCCCGTCGCGTGGTGTGACCATCACCTCATTTGGATGTCTAATGAAATAAAATATTTATAGATGATTAATTATTCATTGAATCATTAGCCTAGCTCTTATCTAATTATTCTTAACAAACACTCAAAAGCTCTTACTTGCGGTTAATTTCGTACGTAAGCCCATCCTCCGTCCTTGTTTCCTCCAGATTTCTGAACTCTTTCAATTTTACTCCAGAATTAAATTCCTATGCCATTTTTTGTGAATTGGCCGAAAACATTTACAGACATTACGAAAAATCCTTGGTTTTAGTAATCTTATTATTTTGCAACGAGGACATGAATGTCAAAAGATGTGTTTCTCGACCAACCTATCGAGAATGACAATCGGTTTCCTTATTCTTCTAAGAATGGTTGAGCACAGCAGGCTTTGAAATTTCAAAAATGTTAATAAACTTACTGAGATGAAAGTATTCGGCAGAAGAATTTAGGATGGACAAATTTTACGTCGGAACGAGTGATTAACAAAATTACACAAAACTCAAATTCTACAAGTTAAATTGAAACTTTTTATCGAAAAGGTAGCAATCATGGCAACTCTACGCTCCCATTGTACGTACTAATTACCTTTTATTATTTGATTGATCTGTCAAATATATGAGTAGCAATGAGGCATCTCCGTTATAATCGTGACTTTGAGATATTCCAATAACAATTACGAATGGGGATTAAAATCTGTTAAAACATGCGGCTTGATAGAGCTTTCTATGAACGAAAATTTGATTCGAATTGATACATTTTTTTTTTGCAATCCCAACCTCACACTGAACTCATCTGGTTCAAATTGCAAATTTGGTTATATACGAGTGGATTTTATTTGCTAGGCTGTAAATCTGACGTACGAATAAACAGGGAACCGACAGCAAGACATTTCGAAAATGCAGTATCAAAGTTTGAAGCACGCCGTGGCAACATGGTACAACGTCAGCAAGTGCTCAAGAATAAAATTACCACTATGGAAAGGTCAATTCCAGCTCTTATGGCTTATAACATGTGGGTATCAGGGAAGAAATGTGCTGATGCTCCACTTTGTAAAGTCAAAGAAATTATGGCTGCATTTTCTTCAACACCTGACCCAGCGAACAAGTTACTAGAAAACTTGAAAAATACAGTGAAAGCATTGAATGCAGAAACCGAGGAGTTACACGTATGAGTAAATTCGATTCTTACATACCTGATTTTCATTTTATTTTCTGAACGTTTCTGAGAAAATAAATTCTGCTTGTTCGTTTAACTCAGGGTAAAATAATTGACGCGGATATAGAGCTGGAAGAAACAGGAATGGAATTAGACTCTTTAGAATCAGCCAACAGCGATCTCACCAAACAAGTATTGGAACTGGAACACAAAGTGGAGAAAAGCACTGTCCCAAGTCTTCATTCCATCCACTCAGACGATCTCATTTGTCTTTCGAAAATTCGAAAACTGGGATGTGAAGAAGTCAATCTAAAATGTTGTATTCGTGAACTTGAAGAGAAGGAAGTCAACTTCCGACACCAAATGGAAGAACTTTTGACTTCTAGAGAATTCCAGAAGGATTCTGGGGGTAAAAAAATGGTCAAACGAATTCAGGAGCTGGAGGCTACGGAAAAGAAAATGAATTGTGCACTTCAGACTCACAAGTATAATATGCATCAGCTCAAGAAGAAACTCATGCAAAAAGAAAAGGAAATAGTAAGCATTCACCTAATAAAAAAAAAAAAAAAATAAAAAAACTCCGAATTTATTGACACGAGCAAAAGTGAAAGCACGTAGGTATTCTTTCAGACTAAAATGGAAATGTTCTTCGGAATTAATGGCGAAATAAAGAGTTTGAAAAATAATCAAAAAAGTAAAAAAGATGACAAACCAAGTACAAAACAAAAGGGCTCCTGGTTACCGCAGTGGATACTTCCAAGCTGTTCAACGGCTCCCGATTCCTGCAACTCCCCTAGAAATACAGGCGAAATAGTTTCCTGCGCGGCAGAAGTCAAGACTGATGCCGAAGTAAACCTATAGAAAATCCTAGTACAGTCCTAAAAAATAATCACAACTACACGAATTCCAAATTTTCATCTTCTAGGGAAAACTCAAAAGATGCGTTTGCCCTACTCCTGCTCCCATTCCATGCTATGACAAACCACCGTGCAAGCCGGATTCCTTGAAGCCGAGATCATGTTGCATTCCACTATCAAATGGACCACCAGCTCTCGCATCTCTACCTTGTCCTGTTCTTCCGTGTAAACTGCCTCCTTGCTCACCTACGACACATACAAAATTGGCCAGTCCTCTTCCATCGTGTTGTAAACCACCGTCATGTCCACCTCCGCCATCCTGTAAGCCCGTTTGTTGTCCTGCATCCAAGTGTCCACCTAAGCCATGCAAACCACCAATTCGTCCACCTCTGTCATCATGTTGTAAAAAAAATCCGCTTTGTAAGCCACCGGAATGTTTCGAGTCCCCAGCATGTCGGGGACCAAGTAAATCTTGCGAGTCTCCTTCGGCTTGTCCATATGCACATTGTGGTCAGACTCCTTTCTGCTCACCACCTACAGCTTGTTCACCAGCGCCTTGTGACAATGGGTCGCTTTGTCATACATGCGAATCTCCAACACCGTGTAAGGAATGTCTTCCATTGGCAGAACCAGGCGGATGTCGATGTTCGTGCAAGGGAAAGTGCTCCCGCGGGGAGTCTAGTGTTCCCTGTAATTGTAGTATCATGCCAAAAAATAGCGCTGATAGGGGTTACCAGCCGAAAGGACTACCAAAGCCTCCTTGTGGAGGAGCTACTGGATGTTGGCTCGAAGAAGATAGCGACGAGGATTTTTGTGACTGTTGTGACTGTGGGTGCAACGATAGTGATGAATCCATTCTTTGATGTTTATATTGTTCATCCGATTCATTATCATACAGAGACATGTTGTTATAACATGTTCGATCACGTATTTTCAGAAATATATATTCTTCTTACGGTTTCAAAATAACCACTGGTATCCTCTATTCTACAAAAAGTACTTCTGAGTACCTGCCATTTAAATTTTATTCTGTGATTAGGATAAATAAATTAGTATGCCTGTACACCTGTTCATTGACTATTTGTTTTTCTACAAATATAATTGATATGACAATAAATTGTTCATTTATTCGTGGGTTCGATGATATATTTGTTCATGTTACATTGGCCGTGTGTCTTATAGTTACAGATTGCTTTCTTCGTGAATCGTGTGTTGATTTCGTCGCCTGGTGATAATTGATATTTCATAGCGTTGTGATATGTCCCCGATGACCCATATTAGCGAGCAAATCAGGCCTTGCGTTTAATCCGATTAACGACGTTACTTCTCGAAGGGATAATACGGGCTGTCGATGTCACTGAAAAATTGAATTATCAGAACTTGAATCATGGAAATTAGATAATAATCAAGCATGCAAGCATGCAAGCGTGTTGTAACAAATGTGTATTATTATGGGAGTGCTAGATTAACAGCCTATTCAAAATAATTACTATTTCAACTGATTACCGGATTTCAATAAATATGTGACTTACTCGAGCATCGGACAATGTCTGCGATTGCAATCGAATGAGTTGATGAGATCCATGTCTTCTTTTGATAGTTCAAAATCGAAGATATCCAAGTTTTCTTGCATACGAGATTTGCTCACTGACTTAGCGATGACAATGTGCCCTCGTTGGATCTATGACAGAATATTTATTTTGTCATCGGGTTGGGATGAAAACCCAAATTGCAGAATGGAAATTCAACATTTCATCAAATTAAAATATAATTTTGTTTCATTTTTGAAACTTACAGATACGCATATTACCTGATAACGCAGAAGAACTTGAGCAGCACTTTTATTGTATTTCTTGGCAATATTTAAGATGTTCTGATCGTCTGTAAGTTTGTTATTCAGACCTCCGAGCGGGCGATAAGCTGTTATAGTAATATCCTTAGATTTGCAATATTCAGAAAGTTTAATCTGGGTCAGGTACGGTTGGCATTCGACTTGATTAGTAACGGGCTTGATTTTTCCCTCTTTCAACACTCTTTCCAATTGCACTTCGTTGAAGTTACTGACCCCAATATTTTTTGCTAATCCCTTTTCATAAATCTTTTCCATGGCCTTCCAAGTGTCGACATAGTCATAGTCGCCGAATTCTCTTTTGTCATTAGCGTCTACAGGAAACAATCCACTTCCCTCTAAACAAATGTACCCCAAACTTGGATTACATATTTACTAATAATTATCACGTTCCTATGATTACTTATCGAATTTGACTCTCATGTAGGCGAATCTATTTTTCAAATAATTAAGATATCTGCAAAGACAAATCGCGAAAGAAGCATTATGCTACTTTTTTACAGTACTTCAATGTCCAAGAACCTTTGTAAGCAATCGGCCAATGTATCAAATACAGATCGACATAGTCCACGCCTAAATCCTTTAAAGTGGTCCTCAATGAGGGTTCAACAGATTCTGGATTATGGAAAGAATTCCAAAGCTTGCCGGTGATGAAGATATCTTCTCGTTTGATAACTCCTTCTCGAATCTTATCTTGTAAAGCTTCGCCAATTTCTTTTTCATTGCCGTATAGAAGAGCCGCGTCGATATGACGGTACCCGACATCAATTGCATCCTTTATAGCTTGCCTTACTTCGTCCGGCATTGCCTATTATCAGATTATCAAGATATGATCATAAGTGCTTTGCTCTGGTAACTTTTTCTCCGGAAAAATATGGAAAACTATGTCATCAAATCTCAGATAAGATCGCGTGAAATTAAGTATTATGATCCAAGGGTTTCATTATGTTATGTCGTGTGCTAAAGATATTGCAATTCTTTCGAAAGTCTCTTCAGTAAAAAAAAAAAGTGATTTCATTCGATTGAAATGAATCTGGTGGAGTTCCAGCCTCTATCAAATCATTGAGTCTGCGGAATTATAATTGTTTCTTGGGATAGATTCATCTTTCAAAAATAGAAAATACACTGGATAATGGCGAACCGCTATAAAATCAGCTTGATGAATATATTTGATGCTATCATAAAGAGAATGATAAGTGATGGAGTCTACAACATTAATTTCATTCATTACAACTACAGGATTTCGTATCCACGAACTTACGATGGTCTATAAAAACTCGTACATGGTTCGTTTATAATTGTATCTCGAAACCGAGTTTATGATTTGCGCAATCTTGAACATTAACGACTCTGAACGAGTGTAAATTTTTATGTAATTAAAAAATATTAACACCTAAAGGGTATCCACATATCATCTATTACAAGTCTTTAATTTTTATTTCCTGACTGGCATATAAGTAACACATATCTAGTTACATAAACTTAGAGCCAATATAAAGCATCTTTGATGATGCTGACCATAAAAGACTTATCTCCCATGCCTAAGAATATGAGAAACTTATTTTATAATCCACATCTTTCAAGATAACTGAATTTTATTAGCGGCCAAAGGGTAATGACATCGAAAAATTATATGTGCACCGAAACTTCAAGAATTTACAGATTTGATTGAATTTCAAAGACTTCAGGTAACTTAAAATACATCATAGGATTTCACGGGATATTTTTACAAGTTTTGGTGGGGTTTCGTAAGATTTCACGAAATTTCATACGACTTTACGATACTTCAAAATATATACTTCATAAGACTTCACACACCGGTGTACACTCGACTCATAGAGTCATTAACCCCACGCTGTACCTTCTAATACTACTTTGGTATACGATAGCGCTGGGGTCTCGGCTATAGTTACTAAAGTCACATACAAGCTATACGAATTGAAATTATTTGTGAACATAATAATATACTGGTCTTCTGATGAAATTAAGTATTTACCAGCCTAAAGCGCTACTTTTATGTATAATTTAAGAGAATTAGTAAACTTACCCTCCAGGTTCCCATTCCAAAAATCGGAATTTCTGCTCCATTGTAGAACTTCACCGTTGGTACTTTTCCCATATTGAGTTTCGAGAAGATATAAAAGGTTGATTGAAATATTCAGGTACGATTCAAGTACAACAGGCACAGAGGCGTCAGTAAATGATCCAGCCACGATCGAGGGTGATTGAGTACAACTTGCCGAAGCTTCTGTACTTCTCTTCGTTTCAGCTCACGATATTTAAAAGTAATAACGCTATCAGAAGCAATACACAATGCATCGACCCTTTCGTCTCGGCTTTGCCAGTGTAACTAGTACCTCATGCGCGTGTAGCTGACATTTTAAGGATAAAAGATATAGATAGACACGGCTTGAAGCGTTTTTGTGACATTCAGGGAATGTTGATTATAAACGGACACGCGTCTGTTGACCCCAAGAGAACTTGTATGTTTTTCACGTCCCTTGATTGTGTCATATCTGGACGAAAAGCTATTAACGATAAGCATACTGGACTATAGTTGAATAGAATTTCGTGTTTGAAAGTAAGCCATGGAGCACTGCAAGTCGATTTTCCCCTGTAAGCCTAATCCTATACTTTCTCAGGAGAAAAAAAAGCAGCTAATAGTTTATATGGGTGTACTTTATAGAAGCATTTGTCTAATAGATGCAATAATTTTTTTCCTAACTATATACAGAAATACATTCTTCATCTGCAAAAGTGTTGAAATCAGATCTTGTATTGCCAATTAGATAGCATATGAAATTACGTTGACGTGAAAATCATATGCAATATGAATCGTATTTAACACAGAAATGAAGAAATTTTTTTTTTTTTACGATCATTATAGAGTCGAATAATGTGAGCTTGTTATTGCCAAGTAGGTATATAGTTTCAACGACCCCGTGAACTGATACGGAAAGATAAGTTTATTAATTAATAAATGTTTGACGACAAAAACTACCATAATTAACTGAGCCTAAGATGATCACAGTCGGAAAGTTAATGAGCGGCGAAATTTATATTTGATAAGTGGCTGATCTGTTAGAAACCCGAAAAAAATATAATATCCCATTTTAACATTAATCTAATCTTCATAGCCCGAAAGTACCCCGCATATTCACGAGAATAACGGATTGACAACTAAATTTCCATGAATAAAAACTCCCTCGAGCAACTTTCTTCGTTTTATGAGCTTTCGAAGATTTATTTATCGATCGATCGACTTACAGTTCGCAATTCGCTATCCAACTGGTTCAGGATTTGAGAGTTGCTTGTTACCCGAGTTCCACACACAAACATAATACTATAGTATACACACTCGCGACACAGGATTAGGCTTAGATGTCTATTTATCCTTCAATTATAAGTTTGTAATCAGAGATAACGAATTTGGAATGAGGGCCGAGAGGTCAAGCTCGGTATTATTATAGCAATATGAACATGATTTATACAGTTTGACTCACATGTTTGATTGAGCCATTTTCGAAAAATATTTCTTCAAATACTGCATATTATACCAAAATGCATCGCTAAGAGGTATATGGGGGGGTTGACGTAGTTTTAGTACAATTTGTACAAATAAAGTGAAAATTATTAATTTATTCGTGGTCACAATGATTGGTGCACTATACATTGATTTATTTTATTATACCCTCTGGATTGCTTTTCTTGTAATTCGTCATATCTTCGGCTAGTGATGATTGCATAGCTCTGAGATATGTCACAGTTTACTTCTCGAACGGATAGTATGGGCTGTCAATGGCTCTGAAAATATGATAGATATCAACATAGATAATCAAGCATATTTAATTTATATGCATGGAGAAAAGAAATTATTTATGATTAGTAAAGTAATCGTTGAAATGAATAGATCAATAATAATTTCAAAATATAGCAGCTTGTATAAATATTTGCTGCTTTTATTTGAATAAATTGATAACTTACTCAAGCAGTCTGCCCAATCTGCGGTTGCTATCGAAAGAATTGATGAGCTCAATGTCTTCTTTGGAGAGTTTGAAATCAAAGATATCGAAATTCTCCTCGATTCGAGATTTGTTCACTGACTTAGGAATCACAATGTGCCCTCGGTCGACCTATAACAAAATTGAAGATTATGTTGAGGTAAGATATAATATTCCTGCGGTATGCAAAATTGAAAATAATATGAATTCTATTAGAATCTAATCTTAATTAGTCAAGTAGTATATATTACCTGATAACGCAGGAGAACTTGCGCAGCAGTCTTGTTGTACTTCTTAGCAATATTTAGAATTTTTGGATCATTTGTAATTGTGTCTCTCTGTCCTCCTAGCGGACGATAAGCAGTTATCGTAATGTCCTTGGATTTGCAATATTCAGAAAGCTCAATCTGGGCTAAGTACGGTTGGCATTCAATTTGATTGGTAACAGGCTTGATTTTTCCCTCTTTCAATACTCTTTCCAGCTGCTCTATGTTGAAATTGCTTACACCAATATTTTTCGCCAATCCCTTTTCATAAACCTTTTCCATAGCTTTCCAAGTGTCCACATAGTCATAGTCACCGAATTCTATTTTTCCATTAGCGTCCACAGGAATCAATTCACTTCCCTCTGAAAAAATTTACCCGTATTTGCGGAATTCATTGACTTATATTTATTATTACATTCGATGATTAGTTATCGAATTCGATCCTCGTGCAGGTGGACGTATTTTTCGAATTATTAAGATATCTGCAAAGATATATATCGCGAAAGAAGCATATATTACTTTTTTACAGTACTTCAATGTTCAAGAACCTTTGTAAGCAATCGGCCAATGTATCAAATACAGGTCGACATAGTCTACGCCCAAATCCTTCAAGGTGGTCCTCAATGAGGGTTCAACAGATTCTGGATTATGGAAAGAATTCCAAAGCTTGCCGGTGATGAAGATATCTTCTCGTTTGATAACTCCTTCTTGAATCTTGTCTTGTAAAGCTTCGCCAATTTCTTTTTCATTTGCGTAGAGAAGAGCCCCATCGATATGACGGTACCCAACATCAATTGCGTGTTTTACAGCCTGTTTCACTTCGTTATCGTTAGCCTGTTATCAGAATATCGAAAGATCATAAATCGTACTCTGATGTTATTCAAGAATTTGTAAAAATTAAAAGCCATATCATCGAATCTCAAACAAAATCGTGAAGTTTCGAATTAAGATTCAAAGGCTGTAAAGCAATCGAAAAAGTAGAATGGCCCCTATAATGTCTTAAACTATTCAAGTTTCCAAAATGCAAAGTATATAGGTACCAACAATATATCATAATTGTGTAGAAATTGACGAGAAACTGCGATACCCGTAACGAAGTAAACGTCGCCACGTTCGGTAATCGCATTATGTCACGCTACTCTCTAAAGCGTTCTACAAATAGCCGACTACTCAAGTTCAAGAGTTATGGCATATGAACTTGACAAGGTAAGTATGCCTATTTTTATCTTATTTTTCAGCAACACCCCCACCATTGCAAGGCTAGGTCTATCTGTATAGTCTAAATGTGGATTTATACACCTGAGCTTGCACAAGGTGAGCGGAACATGCAATTGCACAAATACTCGAGTGTGTATGCATACGTTGATACAGTATACGTATAGAACTTGCAATACCAACGCACGGTATCCACGGCGTATTGATTTGAAGGCCATATGCTTGAAAAAAAAAAAAAGAAAAAAAAACGGTGTTGTGCGCGCGCGCACTGTAGATTGCCGGTCATATAATACTGATTATATGATCATAAAGCGCACTAGCTAAGTGAAAAAGAACGCTGGGTGAATTAAATTTTGTTGCACACAACCCAAACAAGCACAATATTAACACATGTGCAGTGTTTATGCATATAGTCACCTAGTGCGTGATCAAGTGCATGTGTCATTGACACTATGGACACCATCACAAGGGGATAGCCTTGTACATGAACTTGTCTTATACATAAGTATGAAATACACAGATATAGTATATAATCCCCTAATACTCATTCGGCCCACAATGGCGCTGGTATAGTAAAGAGATTCGAGTAATCTATTAGCTGGCTCAACTTCAATCGATTTCTAATATTCTGGCCCTCCGATGAAACGTATAATTGGAAAGCTAAATCGCTTTGGATTTGTATAATTTGAAAATAAATTTATAGATTTACCCTCCAAGTTCCAAGTCCAAATATCGGAATCTCTGCTCCATTGTAGAACTTGACTGTTGGTACTTTTCCCATCTTGACTAAGTGAGTTCCAAGAATATTCACGAAAAAGATTGATTGGAAGTTGAGGTACGATTCAAATAAATAAGCGCGAAGGCGTAAGTGATTGATCAAGTTACTATCAGGAACTTGTGTGATAAATTACGAGAGCCTCTGTACTCCCTCTCTAATTCAACACACTATTACAAATAACTATCAGTAAAGCGATGGACGAGACGATATACCGACTTCTCCCACCTTGGCTTTGCTGGTGCAGTCCACTCCCCACAACCATCATTTCTGAGATAATAAATATACGCAGCGACGAAATTACCAATGAGCCTGGAGCCCGTTTTGACGTTGATGCAGCGTTAATTATACAAACATGCGTCCGTTGATCCCACAAGATCTTAATCATATGTTCATGACAATTATAAACCATACCGAAATTCATACCATATGTGAATTTATCGGACCAGTCGAACCAAATTTTTAAAGTCTTCTAACTGAAGCTCACCTCTATATAGAGCGTGCAATCTTCAGATAGACCGAAAAACGGAAGTGCATCATAATTATTTTTTCAAGTAAAAATTCCTTCAGCCCGGGTTTGAACCGGGACCTCCGCATTTGTACTGCGACGCCTTGTCCAATTAGACCACTGAAGGACTGGAGGAATCTTTACTTGAATTTCATGTTATTGTCATTGACCTTCTTAGTCCCAGGTCTGTGTTTATTTCATTGAGTAGTGACTCTATCGTTCGAAGCCTATTAATTCATACCATATGTGAATTTATCGGACCAGTCGAACCAAATTTTTAAAGTCTTCTAACTGAAGCTCACCTCTATATAGAGCGTGCAATCTTCAGATAGACCGAAAAACGTCAAACATACCGAAATTCGTGTAAAAACTGATGAGTCGTATGGTCACTTCTCATTCTATGTTAAGAGGCCCAGATCTTTTCCAGGCCGATTAAAGATTTTAAACAAAAAGTTTCAAAATCATGAGACTTAGGGCCACGAATTCAGATATTATCATATCTGAGATCTACTAGGTGTGTAATACACATGTACATCGATTGCGTTGATATTGAACTCAAATTAATGAAAGCTTGTGGAACTCTTATTCTGAAAATGGATCATTCAATCTTCGGGGTATTATCGATGATATATAATATCATATAATAACGTGACATCAAACAATATCTTCCGACTCCGCCGTTGAGTTATCTTTGGGGTACCTAAAGATAATTGGACAAATTGCAATTGGACAATTTTCTTTTTCTTTTTCTACAACAGACTTTGAGCTCTGCCAAATCTCTTGATGGAAGAAGTCAAGCACCTTAGTTAGGCTCTAAAAATACATTGCTATCACAGTATTTAATATATTATATAATTTATTTTCGCTACATGATTGCGGTGGTGTCAGTGACAAAACGAATACGTTGTGAAACTGTATTTGCAGATATGACCTTGCAACGTTTCCAAGTTTCTCCTATATCGCATATTTCATTACTATACAGAATTATATTCCTGTATATAGCTCTGAAATTTATAAAAGTGCCGCAATAATGATATGACGTTTCCAATATTACAATGCAATGTTCATAAGTGCAGTCATCTTCTCGCAATATTTCGATGCTGCATCGGTGCAGGATTATACAAAGGCTATAGTTGACGACTGCAATACCATTTCATCCAATAAACGACATTATTCTTTGAAGGGATAGTATGGGCTGTCGACGGAGCTAGAAAAATTAATTATTTTGGATAAGGTCATGAGCTAGAGAAAATAATCAAGCTTATTAATAAACACGCAAAGCTACATTCTATAGATATCAAAAGTAGGTCTATCTACTAGAAAGTAGATCGACAAATATCAATAGTTTAAAAATAATCAACTTGTATAAATATTAATCTCCACGGCCCATAAGTTCTTGATATTTATAAAAACCATGGATTATAGATCTGGGATTTTGAATGAATGTGAACTTACTCAAGTAGCTTGACGATTCTGCCGTTGCAATCGTACGAGTTGATAAGTTCCATCTCTTCTTTGGAGAGTTCAAAATCAAAGATATTGAAGTTTTCTTGGATACGAGATTTGGTCACTGATTTAGGGATGGTAATGTGCCCAAGTTGAACCTATCAAAATTTGATGAGTTATTAATTTGGGAAATCGTCAAGATGGGATTGATATTCCTGCAATGGAAAACTGAAAGCTTTCACTATGTTATAAACATTTATGATGGCTTCGATCTTTGATCAAAGTCAAAGTCATATATTTCAGGAGTTGACAAACAAAAGCGCTTAATTTCATTTTCGATGGTTCTATCAAAAATCAATGAAAACTAGCCGATTGTTTGGCATGAAAAAAAATCTACAATAAAAAGTAGAAAGAACTATTGCGAAATTTCATTTATGTTTACATTTGATTGATAAGACGACGTAATCTAATCCTAATCAGTATATTACCTGATAACGCAGAAGAACCTGAGCCACAGTCTTGTTATACTTCTTGGCAGTATTTTCGAATTTCGGATCATCTGTAAGCTTGTCGTTCTGACCCCCTAATGGACGATAAGCTGTTACAGCGATTCCTTTAGATTTGCAATATTCAGAAAGTTTCTTCTGATTGAAATACGGTTGGCATTCGACTTGATTGACAACTGGCTTGATCTTTGCTACTTTCAGCACTCTCTCCAACTGCTCTTCGTTGAAATTGCTGACACCAATATTTTTCGCTAGCCCCTTTTCACAAACCTTTTCCATGGCTTTCCAAGTGTCGACGTAGTCATAGTCGGCGAATTGTACTTTTCCATCAGCGTCAAGGGGAACCAATTCACTTCCCTCTGATTAGAAAAGTTCAAATCATACGTGAATCAAACTTATACTCATTAATTAATACGATCGTTCATACACTCCGCGCATATGCATATTATGTATACTTTGCAATAAAACGTAAGATAACCTTTGTAAGCTATTGGCCAGTGGATCAAGTACGAGTCCACATAATCAAGTCCCAAATTTTTCAAAGTGGTTCTAAGTGCAGGTTCAACAGCTCCTGGCCTATGGAAGGTATTCCAAAGTTTGCTGTTTATGAAAATATCCTCTCGTCTGATAACACCTTCTTCAATTTTAGCTCGAATAGCCTCACCGACTTCTTTTTCATTTCCATAGAGATAACCGTTATCAATATGACGGTAACCAATGTCAATTGCATACTTTACAGCTTGAGTTACTTCACCAGGCGGGGACTATATATTATCAGAATGATTATAGGGGATTAATTATATTTTTATTATGGGCTGTTTGGTCGTGATATACTTTCTTTTATATGATGAAAATGGATAAACCACAACCAACCATATACAAGACAATTGAGTCAACCTCAATTTAGGGGCTTCATGATTATGATGATGATTGATGATACAATTGCTTGAAAGAATTTTCTTATTAGCTAACGCGTATATCTATATCGCCCGGTCAGAATCTTACTGTTGTACATAGCAGTGGGCCTGATAAGTATGGCTTGAGTACTTTGAGTATAACACAGATTAGTTTAATAAAACATTATTTCTCTTTTCCAACGTTTCGACTATGTACTCATTTGGGCAAGTTTATTGTCCAGGAAAGGTTATGGCTGACTTATATTTAATCCTGTTTCAGCATATATAAAATAAAACAAAAGGGGCTTATAAGCCTTGTAGGTCCAGTAAAACCATTTTTCGGCCAAGAGAATCCGACAGACTTAAATCTTGGCCCATTCCATTCAACTTAATTATTATATTTTTCATTATTCTTATTTTTTGCGGCAGATATTACTTCGGAACTGGCATTTGATACCTACTATACATCGTCGTGTCTTGTTCGAAAATAAGTATCTCAGAGAAATATTAGTTACTAAGTAAGCTATATATAAGAATATATAGCTATAGAAGTATTTCCGTTGACTTTAGACACGAGATACCTACTTCCTTTCGAACTGTTACCGCGAGATGCTTCTTTCTAGGCTGCTACTGCGAGATTCTTTCTTTCTTAACTGTTTCTCTGAGATACTTATTTTAGAACGGGACATGTCGATATATATGACAGACACTTTTGGCGCATGGGTCACGAGTTCGATGCCTTGCGATATTTCGGTTTCTGATATGCAGCATTTCATGTATACTCAGCTTCTCGAAGTTCCAATTATGTCACTATAATTTGTTATTTCTATACTTATTCAGTCATCGTGCGAATTCAGTGATTTTTCTGTTATCTAATCTCTAACAGACCTCGAGATATGAATTTTTGAATATTGACAATATTTCCAGGTTCAATATTTTAATTCTCATCAACTTCGATTGTATTGAGTAAATCATCAAAAGTTAGAACATCAATTTATCCGTTTTGAATAAATGAAAATTGGAAAACTAGAAGAAAATACTGAATGAATGCACATTAGTACTTAATGGCTATAAAAAAAAATCCTAACAAAATCGGATCTTGATTAATTGAGTTGACTTGGAATGCTCCATATGTTTGAAGAGAAAGATTGAATTAAATCGAAGTAAGACTAAATTTTTAAACATTTTGAAACTAGTGCAGATCGGACTATTTATTCGAAATTTTTTGTTTCGGAATCTGCATAGTAGATCGCAGCTATCGAATAAATTTTTTCTTGAAAATTATCCACAGACGCATGCTGAATCACTGATGAGATGACATTATGTGGCAGGTTTAATTAAATTTTAGATTTATTAAATTCTTAATACGAACCCTCCAAGTTCCCAATCCCAGGACTGGTACCTCTGTTCCATTGTAAAATTTTACTACTGGTGTTTTACCCATCACAAATTTTGAGGAAATTAAATATACAATTGAATTTTCTTAGTTCAACGACCGTGAGTGTGCAGACGGCACGAAGCGAAAGCACAACTGAATGAACTGACAAGTATAACCGTGTAGCAATTATTTTCTGAACTCCCTCTCTGCCTGTGCTTACGATAAACAATAACTCCAGTAAAAACGATGTACCAATTTCAAGATAAAACATATTTTTCACAATGTCAAATCAAGTCAATAGGCTCTGATGACATGTGATTCGTCTAAATATACCAACAACTTCATCCTGTTATATGGGGATAATGGGGTCGAATTAGTTTCACATAAATATAGATGCAATAAAAATAGTTTATTTATATTAAACTATTCAGTTCATTATATGTTGCAATAATTTGTCAGTTAACTCGTAATAATGAAAAACTTTCAACTTTATTTGTTATTTTTAATTATATTGAATAATTTTATCTAATAATTAGCTATAAAGCTGTTAAATAAAGTTCATTTTTCAGTGACACTGATTAGAATTGATCGTTCGATGAGGTCATTTATTATATCGTACGTATCACAAAATATCTGTTTTATTCATGCATACATATTAATATACCATGGTCTTCGATTGTTTATTTGATTGCACTACAACATTAAAAAATATATTTCTGTATAGAATAATTAAATTTGTATGCAATCCATGGAACTACTTGTTGAAAGGATAGTACAGACTATCCGTGCACCTGAAAAAATAATAATTTCAAATAATCGGATAAAAAATTATTACTGAATTATTTTCACGGGCTGGCCATTAATTATGTATATATAACGCATTCTGAGGCGTGATATTATGTTATGTGACACATCAAAATCGATGGAAAACAAAAGGTAAGTAAATTTAATGACCTAGGGCAATCTAATCACAGAAATATTTTTATAGGTCATCACTTATTATAGTTATATCTGGTAATATAAAATGATAGTGTCGTATTGTGGCATGGAGAAGCAGGTGGACGTTAAATCTGTTCAAAAAATGCGTTACATAATAAATGGACAGCTCGAGAAGCAATTGTTTTATGATGAATTTTAACAACCATGTAACTTATAGCGTTTTCAGCTGGGGCTACACCGAGCTACACTGGTGTAGTGTAGCCATCTTTGTCTCTCTCTTCCTCATAGAAAAGAAAAGGATGAAGATAGCTACACTACACCAGTGTAGCTCGGTGTAGCCCCAGCTGAAAACGCTATTACTCAAGCAACGCACAAATTCTGCCGTCGTGATCGAAGGAGTTAATTAGTCCAATGTCGTCTTCGGAGAGTTCGAAATCAAATATATTGAAGTTTTCTTGAATACGAGATTTGTTTACTGATTTAGGGATTACGATGTGCCCTCGTTGAACCTATGCCAGGATCATAATTTTTTCCCTTTTCATAAACCTTTTCCATGGCTTTCCAAGTGTCCACGTAGTCATAGTCGGCGAACTGTATGTTTCCATTTTCGTCTATAGGATGATCTTCACTTCCCTCTGAAATTTTTTTTTTTATTCATCACTTAGATTAATCGTACCTAATAATTATCAGGCATATCTAAAAATTCTCACATTGTACCAGCATTCAAAAGTTTAATAGAAGTTTTAAAGGGTCTGAATTTTAAATGACCTTTATTATACCTTTTTTTACCCAAATAGAAGCGAACCATTTAATCTCACACATAAGATCGTTTAATTAGCGATATAAATTTAGTGCGTCTGTGATAGTGGAATAGCAAACAGCGGGCAGCGTTCAGGAGAAATAAAAGGAACTAAGGGGTGTGCGGTCTATTTGGGACGGCAACAACTGCAAACCTGCATATTCCCACTCATACCTAGCAAAATCCAAGAAATGGCTTTAAAAGGATTAGTGCCGGTGAACGGGTTAAGTGGATTTACAGCTTAGGCTCTTTCGACTAATTAGTGTGCCGGGGTATGGTATAGACTATATAGAACGTACAGCTGGAGAATATGCCTATACTGCAGAGAAGCCTATACGATTTTTCGACTGGAAAAATGTTTAATTTAAATTGTAATTCTTTTGCAGTAGTTATGATTATGCATTTTTTTTCTCATTTTCAAAGTTAACATCGAAGCAGCCATTCGAAAAATACACCAGAATAAGTGATTAAATCATTCTTTGGATATGGCAACATTAGAGTAAAAGACTATGTTCATGAATTGAATCTTATACTGCAGGTGAAATTCGTTTGAGCTTTTTGCAATTATCACATATAATACCACAAGAGCTTCAAAATTATCGGGTATTTCCCGATAGGTTCGTTGCAAACAAATGAAGGAGTCAAGTTTTTCAGTTTACAAAATCACGAGCGCGAAGCGCGAGTGATTTTTCTGAAAAACTTGACGAGTTCGTTTGATTGCAGGGAACCTTGAGGGAAATACCCGATTAATTTTGAAGCTGGAGTGGTACCCTAGCCCTTGGTTTACATATACGCGGTGCCGCGTCACGCGGCGATGCGCTCACCAATCATAAAACCGCGCGGCAGGCTGTGGTTCAACTCTGATCGGCTCACCTCAGAACTGATTGGTGAACGCGGCCTGCCGCGTTTTGCCGCGCGCGCGGTGCCGCTACCATGTGATTATTTTTCCATCCGAATTTCGGCCCATAGAATTGCATCATGAGACAGAATCCACAGTTAAAAATCAAAATTTAAAGGTCACAGAATCATAATTATAATTTAATCTGTCAGATTCGATGGAGCGTTAACTGTATTGGAAAATCTTTTGTTTTTTATATATAGCTAACATGAAAAATTACCGCGGTGAAAGCACAGGTGAAATTACCAGTGGAATTGTCAAAATTATCAGTTAAATATCGTGTAGGCTATGCAAAATAACAGCGAATGGTGCAATTCTATTGGCTGAAATTCGGATGGGAAAAATAATCATTAGGTAACTCATGCATTGCTCAATATCATATGAAAGGGTAATAAAATATGAGAGTGTTTCAAAGCTGAGATACCTTATCAATGATTGGCTGATGTTGTAAAATTCAATGACGGTGCAAGGTGTAATCCAAACACGAGATGATAAGCGTAGAGCGATATTACTAAGTCTAATGGCCGGTTTCACCAACGATAGTTAACTTTTATTCATCGATTAACTTTATTCACTGATTTAGAAATTGCATTTTTACATTGAAAACATAGTTTTATCGGGCGAATTATGTTATAGAACGTTATGTCTATCCATAGAATAACTTAATTTGTAGAATATAAGGATATTTTCGATGTGCAAATACAATTTCTGAATCAGTGAATAAAGTTAATCGACGAATAAAAGTTAACTGTCGTTGGTGAAACCGGCCATTAGAAATTGAAATTCAATTCGAAGTTAGATACAATTAAACTTTGAATTAGCTATTTTAATGTTACGCCGCTTATTCATATAGTATTCTGCTTTGGAATATTTTTTAATATTCGTAATTATGTTCATTCGGTCCTACTGACATGAGTAAGGAACACAAAATATTCTTAAAGACAATATCGCAATATTGTATATATGTGCTTTCATTGTTTAATAATGCTTACACGTCTCAAACGGTGCATGTGTGATTTATGTTCACACCTCGTATTACAAATAACGGAAATTAACAATCTTTATACAATATACAAGCAGATTATGGACACGTAGGTTTACGTGTATAATTAGAACGGTATGTTGAATGGCCAATATTTGTGAGTTTTCGAACTGCAACAGAACGTTCAAAAAATATATTATATTATGATTATTTTCCAGCAATGTTTGTAATATTTAATTTAACATTCAAATATGACTTGCAATTACAAAGTATTTGAGAAATTTTTGTCAAATTCGTCGACTAATAATATTGCGTGAGTAGTTGGTATACTTACTCTTCCACAGGACAAACTCTGCCGTTGCAATCAAAACTGTTAATGTACTCGATGTCTTCCGGGGCTAACTTGAAATCGAAGATATCGAGATTCTCTGCGATGCGAGACTTAGTTACAGACTTTGGAATGACTATGTGCCCGCGATCAATCTGCACCAAAGCAATAACTGTTAAATATATTGCTAATAGAAAAAAATTAATCGTATTGTCATCATGCAAAGGCAAATGATCTGATCTTGATTTTGCAAGATTATTATAATCATTTGTACCACATCGTAGATCCCAAAAAAAAATTATAATCCTGTGATTAAATTCAGCATTCGCAACTCATCGTATTTTTAATTCAAATTTCAAGATTCGTTAATGTCGTTCGATTTATCGATTTGTTACTTCACAAATGAAAAATTATGATCTTACCTGGTAACGAATGACGATTTGGGCGGCAGTTTTCTTGTACTTTTTGCCGAGCTCTTTCAGTTTGGCGTCTTCCAAAAGCTGCGGATCTCCGGGCTTGGCCCATGGTCTGTCTGGAGAGCCGAGAGGACTATATGCCGTCACCAGAATATTTTTGCTTTTGCAAAACTCTGAGAGTTTCACCTGGGCAAGATACGGATGACATTCGATCTAAAATCAACATTAACTGTTTGGTCAGCTGCTATAATGTATCAATATTCACTACTAGGGAAAAATTTCAAAAACTAATGTATCTTATATTCCAATAATGACATTATTTACCTGATTAGTGGCCGGTGTAATCTCTGCGTTCTCAAGCAATCTCTCGATTTGTTCCGAATTAAAATTGCTCACTCCGATGCTTTTGGCAAGACCTTTTTTGTTAACAGCTTCTAGAGCCTTCCAGGTGTCAAGGTAGTCTACCTCGCTGAACTGGCGAGATCCATCAGGATTCAATGGGAACAGATCGCTTCCTTCTTTGAAAGCAAAAGGCCAGTGCATTAAGTATAGATCAACGTACTCAAGACCAAGATCGGATAGGGTTCTTTTCAGGGCTTGTTCAACCAGATCTGGTTTGTGGAAGGTATTCCAAAGTTTGCTGGTGACGAACAGATCTTCGCGTTTGACGACTCCTTCGGCAATTTTTTCCTTAATGGCTACACCGACCTCTTTTTCGTTACCATATACGTGGGCACCATCAATGTGGCGATAGCCAATATCGATAGCATTTTTCACAGCTTGAGTAACTTCGCCAGTCTTCGACTAGAATGTGAAAGGATTGCATTTTTATGACATGCCTAGTTTAGCGCCTATTTCTTGTCAAAAAAGTTCGCTCCAATAAACTTTGTTTGACTTGTGAGTTTGATTTTGCAGCATCAAGATTCGAATTCTTCGCACCTGACCAATTTGTTATGGAACAACCAAACTTCCAAATAATTCGTGACATTTATAGAATATTCTTAATAAGCTTAGATCGAGATCCCTAAACATTTCTCCGACACTCTACGCCCAATAAAACAATCTAATATAATAATAGCTAATTAATTCCACTTAATACGACAATGCGGTGTTTTCATCGTTAATAAGCAATTAAAGACAACCTAAGAAACAAGACGAAATTTTTGCAGCCTATCAGTTCTTTCGAAACTACTCGCCACTTTTTTGTTATCGATTTCTACGTGCTGGCGATTATTATAGCCGACACATCGATTGGAGCGATTCGTGATTACACAACAGCTTTGTTGATAACCGATCAGTGCCTAATCATGATTTGAACCAAAATATTCTATGATGAACTCTATTTTGTTAGAATCCGGCAGACAGCTTCACGGCATAAAGTGGATGCAGTGAACGAGGTTTGAAATTTTTCGGGTAATGAAAACGAATAATTGGGATTCGGACGTGGATGCTCAAGCATTATAATATGTTCCCTCGCTGTCTACGCCTCTGCTTACCGGATTCCCTCTTCAACCCGAATCGTATGCTGGCACACAATACAGCTAGACGCTTCAACGTTCAATAATCTAGTAAGGCACCCATGTCCGAACCGTATGAAATATAATTCACCTTCCACGTTCCCAATCCAAAAACAGGGATTTCCTTGCCATTGTTTAACTTCACTGTTGGCACTTTAGTAGACATGTTATACACCTGCGAACAGAATGTCCACTGGAACCTGTAGCACTCAAACTGAAACTGAAAGGCTCAACTATGGCTCGCGCAGGTCATCTACGCGTTTTATTCCTTGACTTCACTTTTCAGCCGCGATAGGTGTACAGCACGTGCGATGCTAGTACTACAACGTAATAATAGCCGACACCTATACGGATACACAACGCATGTCCGAGTCTGTGTTCATGCCTGCGAAGCCACTGAACTCATTGCCATATCATCGAATTATTATCGAAGTAAATACTTGCTATTGACTCTGTTAATTTTTTGGAGTGAAAATTGCACCACTCCGAGAAAAAAAGAGTGAAATTTCACTCTAAAAAATGTAGAGAGGAAATTTGGAAATTTGTAACAAGTGACTCGAATCTCAAGTAACGAAACTTATTAATAGGGAGATTAAAAATGAGGTCTCTTGTAAATCGTTAGAAGAACCTGAGCAGTTCTATAATTTGTGAGCTAGTAAAAAAATCCTAATAACCCGTAAGTAGTAATAAAACCACGAAACAAATTCACAAATTTCATAATCTGTTTTAGGGATTATATCGAATTCGCCTCTATTGGTTTTTGGGGTGTCAAATAATAATACGCTCGAGTTATATTTAAAAG
Source organism: Tenthredo mesomela (assembly GCA_943736025.1). NCBI lineage: Eukaryota > Metazoa > Arthropoda > Insecta > Hymenoptera > Tenthredinidae > Tenthredo > Tenthredo mesomela. Next base: position 10,927,713 of record OX031013.1, read on the forward strand.
TTCATAAAGACTTTATTCTGTTTGCACTTGGAAGGCGCGTCTGTCTAGCTCTACTCATGCAACAGGACTAACTCTTAGAAGAGTCTAGGGTATGCATTCTGTATACAGAATGCATCCCTTAAAGATCCTTATTACTCTAATATAAACAGTATAATATAAACTGTATCGGTGCAGCTCACCGTCAAGAGATCTCTAGACTCAATATATCTGTTTAAACTATATGATAAGCGAGGTTGCTTTTTGTATATACACTCACACATCAGTGTGGTGAAATCCAACAGCCTCCCACAAAAGTTTTCTGTTTTATTAAGACTCTTTTTGTTTACGGCCCCCAGAGTTTTCCAGGCATCAACGTAGTCCAGGTTGCTAAACTGGAAAAATTCATCAGGATTTGTTGGAAAGAGTCCCGATTCTTCTTTGTAAGCAAAAGTCCAGTGGATCAAGTAAAGGTCAAGGTAATCGGGGCCAAGGTCTTATAGGATTGTTTTCAGGATCTTTTCCACCAGGTCTGGTCTGTGAAAGGTATTCCAAAGTTCGCTGGTAATTCAGAGATCTTCGCGTTTGAGGATTCCTTCGACAATTTTTTCCTGGATCGCTGCATCGACTTTTTTCTCGTTACGAAAGGCGTGAATGCCATCAATGTGGCGGTAGCCATTTAGCCAATATCGATAGCATCTTTCACCGTTAAAGATCTACAGTACGTAAATGTATGCGAAAATATGTTTTTCAAGTGAGGGTTTGTATGCGTGAATAAACAGCTATCAGCAAGGCTAGACACTGTTATCTATCAGTGGTCAAAACAACAAGAAATCAGAAACTATACGGACGATTTGGTACATGTTGATTACGTAAATCATATTACATAAGACTGAGAAAATAAGGCTATCGATAATGGCAAATAAACAACATACACTACTTCAGAATTGCGGTTACTTGAAGATCCTTAAAAGCACTGAAGCAATTATAATTAAGCAGAAGTTAAGAATCCGAATAGATAAATCAGAAGTATAAATAATAAATTATTGAAATACATAAGCGATAGAAAAATCAACATAAGTTTGAGAAACAAATTATTTAGTTTAGAATTTCATAACATTTTGATTTCGATTCGATCGAATTTACGATTAGGGAGTAATTATTGTTGGAGGTTCGATAGGAGTTATTCTTATAGACAATTTAATTATTATTCAGTTTTATTAATAATGCTTTCATCTCCGAACGGTGGGTGCCTCTTATTTTAATTACACCTTCAGATAATACAAGGAACAGAAATAACTAATCTTCATACGATGTTCAGACTAATTATGGACACGTAGGTTCGTGTTCATAACTAGAACGGTATGTTAAACGGCCAGTATTTGTGGGTGCTCGAACTGCAACAAAATATTGAAACAAAAATGTATTCAATCGTGTGCTTTCTCAAACATCAATCCAAATTAAAAATTAGAAATTAGAAGTTGAATGTATATGCACTCCAAAAAACGTTTTGGAGCTCACAATTACGAAACGGTTAGTAAAAAAAGATTGATTAAATTTTAACGACTGATTTTTATTGTGTCATTAGCTAGCACTCACCCCTGCATAGGACAGATTCTGCCATTGCAGTCAAAGCTGTTGATGTACTTGATGTCTTCAGGTGCCAACTTGAAATCGAATACATCGAAGTTCTCTGCGATGCGAGACTTGGTCACAGACTTTGGAATGACTATGTGGCCGCGATCAAGCTGTGAAACCAATAATTGTTCATTATATTTTGTTGAATTAAAGAGTAAACCATAATTTCGGTTTCGTAGAAGCTAAACCATGATTTCCCAATCAAAATAACACACAAATAAGAACGGCAACTTTACCTGGTAACGGATGACGATTTGGGCAGGAGTTTTCTTGTACTTCTTGGAGAGTTCTTTGAGCTTAGCATCTTCCAGAAGCTGAGGATCTTCGGGCTTCGCCCATGGTCTGTCTGGAGAACCGAGAGGACTGTATCCCGTCACGAGAATATTCTTGCTTCTGCAGTATTCTGAGAGTTTCAATTGTGGGAGATACGGGTGGCATTCGATCTGAAATAGACATCAACTGTTCAATCTGCTACTGCACTACAGTATCGCGATTCATTAATGTGTTTCCCCAAGACGAAATTTGAAGAGGAACTACCGAATGTATAACAGATCTAAATTCATTATAGTGACATCCTGTACCTGATTCGCTACCGGTGGAATCTCGGCGCTCTTGAGCAATCTCTCGATTTGTTCAGAGTTGAAGTTGCTCACTCCGATGCTTTTGGTAAGACCCTTTCTGTTAACGGCTTCCAGAGCCTTCCAGGTGTCAACGTAGTCCACATCACTGAACTGGATGGATTGATCAGGATTTGTTGGGAAGAGTCCCGATTCTTCTTTGTAAGCAAAAGGCCAGTGGATCAAGTAAAGGTCAAGGTATTCGAGTCCAAGGTCTGATAGGGTTGTTTTCAGGGCCTCTTCAACCAGGTCTGGTCTGTGAAAGGTATTCCAAAGTTTGCTGGTGATAAAGAGATCTTCGCGTTTGACCACTCCTTCGGCAATTTTCGCCTTGATGGCTGCACCGACTTCCTTTTCGTTACCATATACGTGGGCACCATCAATGTGGCGATAACCAATATCGATAGCATCCTTTACGGCCTGAGTGACTTCACCCGGCTTCGACTAAAATTTCGAAAGATTTCATAGTTATGGCAAGCCTAGTTCAATTAGATTATAATAAGTGACTTATAATTGAATAAAAATAATGAGATCAAAGAATGTTGCGTCCATTATTTTTGTTACAAAGGCTTGTATTTTTAGAATGAGGTACAGCAAGCATTAAAATCTCATTATTTCTCTAAAGTACGAATCAGTTAGTAGATAGTTAGCAGGAGATAATAAGAGAAAAGTGTGCCAGCCAGAGAGGCAAGCTATGTCAAACATCTGCTTCGACAACTGGATCGATGGTCAAATTTTCGATCTTCCGCATCTGGCTCACTATACGTATACATTATATATTTTTCCTTGTATTTTACTTTGTCAAGATGCCAGCCGAACTGATATCTAATCGCACCTAGTATACATACATTAAACAAAATTCTAAATAATTGCCGCGGCCTACTTCATGTTATAAACGATAAGCTTAGATCAATTCACGAACGTTTCTCCGAAAGACTATATAACCATAATCGATCTGACTGTTAGCATACTAGTACTAGTCAACATTGCCTTCGGTTCGTCAATTCGAAAATATTAGCTTTCTTGAAACAAGAACTTGCCACGATTTCAAACATCGATTCACACGATTCGTCATTATGTAACTGATTCTATTTTTTTTTTTTTTTTTTTTTTTTTTTTTGTTACCAGGCGATTGCTGCTTTGTGGCGTGTTTGTTGGTGTCTACATGTTATCTCAACCAAACAAACAGCCAGTAGAGTACATAAATGAAATATTGTATAATTTGATCCTGGTTTCGTGAGAATCCGGACAGCTTTGTGAGTTAAATTAGATGCAGTTAACGATATAAAACTTTTTTTCTACAATTCCAACGAATATAATATAGTCAGGTGGATTCGGACATGGGTGTTTCAACGTGTTCCCTCGTCGTCTACGCCTCTGTTAACAAGTCTTTCTCTTCGTTGAAGATTTTATGCCGGCACTTTATGCGGCATGAATTTTATTTAAATGTTTGATTATCGCGGAGAACACCCACGTCCGAGATGTATGAATGATAATTCACCTTCCACGTTCCCAAGCCAAAGACAGGAATCTCCTCGCCATTGTTGAACTTCACTTTTGGAACTTTAGTAGACATGACGTTAAGTTGTGAATTAAACGGCTGGCAGAACCTGTAGCACCGAAACTCGAACGTAAAACTGTGGCTGACGCAGGTCATCTACGCCTTTTATTCGTCTCCCCCACTATCAAACGAAGCTATGTATATTGCTTCATCCATACTATATGACATAATAACAGCCTACGCACCTACAACTTTACATCGTATGTCCAAGTCTGCGACAATGTTCACAGCCCCTGAATTCCACTTGTTAATTAATTCGTAGGGGTCACATCCCTCGTATTTTACATATACCAGCATTTTGACCGATTAAAGAACATCGAAATCTTCCGTGCATATTTTAGCATGAGTCTTAACACCTGGAGTACGGGCAGTGCCGTCTTTATGCACAGGCCTGAAAGGCCCGGGCCTAGGGCCCCAGGCATCCCCAAGGGCCCCCTGCCAAGGAGTACTTGCTAAAATTTTGAGAAAGATATAAAAATTTCGAAAAAAAATTCCGAAAACTGTATTGAATACAAAAATAATTTTCAATATATCTACAGAAATATCGAATATCGGAAATGTTCTCTTTGATTCAAACTAACTAAAAAACTAGAGTTAAAATTAAGCCATCGTTTCGTAAAAATTTACATTACATATTCATTTCATGAGATTTTCGCCGCCTTAAGAGGGCCCCGCCCCGGCCCATCAGGCTAGAGCCCCGAGGTCGATAAAGACGGCACTGAGTACGGGTTTCGAATCTGGGATTTTTGATATTCAAAAAATGAACAGAAAATCACGCGATACTCTTTCTACTGTAATATATTATCAAAGCTACATGATACGACAATTTGTACTGGAATATATTTCTAAAACGAGATAAAGGTTATCACTTATCAGTCAGGTCAGTGACTGTTGATCATTGAGTACGAGGTTCCGCAGTATAACAGACAAAAATGTTCCTATCGTTATTCATGTTCGCAACCTGCGTTTGACGAGTCAGCTGATTTAATCATTACCGTATGAACGACAAATCGTTGACCACAAATTACTGATCGGTTCTATAAGAATTAGGAAATGTCAGAAGATATATTTTGAATGTGACAAATGTCCTATATGGCTGACAAATAACTTATATGTATTGGTATGTCGAAAATTGGATTTATTGCGTATCGTTAATAATACCAGAGAAGTTGTAAAGTTTGAACAGTATACTAATGATTATATTGTCATCAAAGTGACACTGATTGAAAAAATTAATGATCGGTACTGTTGCGTGATCGATTTCACAGAATGTGCATTTTTACTGTGTTGGATTTGCTTTGCATAAAAATTTATTTCCATATAGCATAATATGTAACTCATATAATTCTTTTGTCAGTATATCAGTAGTTGTCAGCGTAAAAAAAATTCTGTTCCCCATCTATGATATAACAATTTGTTACCTTTACTTGTGTTTCCGGATAACTATGACAAACATAATTAGCCATAACGTATATAAAGAAATACAATTATGCAAGAATGCGTATTGTAGGCACTTTAATGTAAGCTCTTTCTGATATACGTATGAAGCTATCAAGAGGACTTAGAGGATTCTTGAAAACTATATTTTAGTTATCGTATGCATTTATTTCTCGATGATGATTTTTTAGAATTAATCTTCGTACAGTATTTAGGATAACATAAATTACGAACTCCCGGACTTTTACTCTTCGTAGAGTATAACTAAAACGGTATTTCAAATGACTATAGTGTTTGTGGCCTCCAGAACTGGGACCCAAAATTCGAATGAATTTATCTATTTACTTGTATAGGCTCTTTAATTAGAATATCAATCTAAATTAGAATCTGTATCACGTTATAAGAATTCATTTAGATTCATTTATAATACTAACTTGTATCGCGAATTTGCCTCGGCAAGTTTCAAATCCAATCGATATCTCATCACATCACATACAAAACCGTGCTGGTATGGTAATCGATAATTTCTTACAAACTTCTATAAGTAATTGATGCGACCTATTTAATGTTTTCCATGAAATTGGATCGATTTCTAAATAACGCTCTAAACTTCATTCGCGAATTCAATAGCCGTGCCATTGTCAGTATAACCGACTACTGACAAGTGATCCGAAATAAGAGGTCAATTCCGGCTGGAATTACTGGAAAAACTAAAGCACATTAAAAATGGGATTCATTGAAAATCATGAGCAGCACCATGACATTTATAGTGCTAGAAAGCAATCATCAAAACACCGATATAAATCTGAATGAATCCATAAAAATGAGTAATATCGGACCACGAGCACCGCGAAAAATTGGTACTATACTTAAAACATAAATCATTCGGAATGCAATTCCATAACATTTACATTTCAGTTCTTTCGTGTATCCTAGTAAAAGTTCAATCGATGGAGAGGAGGTTCATTACGGTTTCTTCTGCGTAAATCATTATAATAAACAAATCATTGAATGATAACTAGCAGTAGACTTATCGAGAATCAATTTGCCTCGTAAATATTTTTCAGCCGAAAAATTTATCGAGGACCGAGATATGCGTATCTGGGTTAAATCTCATTACTCGTATAATAATAGATAGCGAGATGGACGAAAGATAATAATTATCAGCAACGCTATTAGAAATATTATACGAGTTTAGATTCAAACTGTATTAGTTAATAATAATGATAAGATTTTGTCGATACACCGCAAGTATATATTAATACTGAAAGTTCGAATTCACGATTGAGGAGTTATTGCTTGAATTCTAAGATGTCTGATCTGAAATTTCTACTTTGTACAAGCTTGTATTAACCCAATCATATGATTAGCACGGGTTGGTTATCGATAAAGTTAGGGATTAAACAAATACGTTTACGATAAAAAAATATGAGTCGGTTGCCGTAAAAAGATAAAATTTATGTAACATTTAGTCTGGCATATAATTCAAGTAGTATCTACAGATTGTGTCAATTCAGATCTAATCAATTTCAAATTCGAAGCAGCGAATTTTTATTTAATCAAACTCATTCGGATAATCGTTAAGATATTGACCGCGGGTTATTAAACCATACTTACCGAGAATAAGATTATGGGAAGTGCGATTAGCGACCCTGGGATGAGGACCAAAGGCCTTTTTTTTTGTTGAAATGAGAATTATTGTATGTTTGGTTACACTAATTACAGCCTTGGTCATTTTTACTTAACGATATTTCAAAATGAATATGCCCATTCCATAATATACAAAACTAAATTACTATTTTGCGATAATGGGCGATTTGAACTAAACCTAGGCACACATTTTTGTACATATTAACAGTTTACTAGGATTTCAAGGTACATTTTTAACATAACGAGACTCAGGATATCGGCGTACGCTATGCTGTGTACATTAATATAGTACATATACATATTAATCGATCACTCATATCATATGAGTAGGTACATTTATTGAGAAATAATACAATTTAGTGGTAAATTTTTAACGGCAGAAAGCTGTTAACATAATTATTAATCGATTAAATAACACAACAAACGATATTGAGATGATTAATGTTCCTATTATTAAACTTCGATCGATTCTTTATGATACACATAATACATAATATATCTACAAATAACTAAAAAAAAAAAAAAAAAAAAAACAATTTTATTCATACATACAACAATCGTTTTCATTATTAATTCAAATAATAATGACACGATGATATATTAGCCAATAGCTTCACAATGATAAGATAAATGCAGCAATATATCTGGTATAAAATTTAGCGTATCGTAAATGAATGTCGGGTGTAACAGTTTGTTTCATATAATTAATCAGTCTGGCTATTAATTGCACGAGTGTTATCGTTTAAACTAATTTGAATTCCCTACATGTGAAAAGTGTTACTGGACACATTTTACGTACAAAATTTTTCTTGGTATTGTTTAGTCAACAATACAGATAATGCATTTGTCTGATTTAAAAATAAGTACACTAGATTTAAATTTAATTGAAAACGTAGAAATTTCGCTTCTGAATAATGGTTCGAATGAGCTGTTATATAGGTTTTACATCGTTGATTCCAATCGATAGCTCAAGGTTGCAGAGTACAACGTAAAAAGTATAAGCCGTTATATCTATTGCTTATACATATTTTTTCCAATAAAACCTTGAGCGACAAAGTCTTATACATAATTGGCAGCACGTTAATTTCCTAGTTAATTTAAATAATTCCGCATCGCTGAATGGAGTAACTACCCTTCTAAAAATAATCGATTGAGGACGATTCAGAACGATAGAATGAAAAACTCAATCGTTTTCAATCGTGTTTCTTAATCGTGTTTACACGATTGGGTACGATTGAGTCTTCTTGCGCCCCCAATCGTTCCCAATCGGGTTCTTGGATTTAGAGGTTAAGTTTGGCAGCACTTCGATTTCGCGGGAATGATTTGCAACGGGATTGTTACTTCTTTCGAGCAACACACATTTCTGACAGTATGTATTTTCCAAAAAGTGAAAAAACGTTTTCCAATAATTCTTGCTCGATGGAAGTGCTCCCATCAGCTTTTTTGCCCACAATTTTCAATGATCAAAGTATGAAAGAATATTTTTTTAACCTCCAAATATATTAACCTAATTTATAAACACATAGCAAAACATATAGCGTAATACAGACAACGAGGAACAAGATCGAACGCAATATAATAAATTACTTCAAAGATCTACTCGGATCTACTGTAGCAATAATGAGTCAAGATCACTTTGCATTATAACATATGATGCACATGCAACTGTAGTAACGCAATTACAAAGTCGATTGAAAATAGCAGGGAGTACCTACATCCGATCGGGAACAATAAAATATGCTGATTTTAACCTAAAACACGCTTGTTACGATTCAGCACGATTAACGAAAGCTTGCCCCGATTGCACACAATTCAAAACAATTCAACTTCTGATCGTTCTGAACCGTTTTGAATCGTGTTCGATCGATTATTTTGACGAGCACGATTCAGCACGATTTAGCACGATTGACGAAAGCTTCCCCGATTGCCAACAATTCAAAACGATTCAACTTCTGACCGTTCGGAATCGTTCTGAATCGTGTTTAATCGATTATTTTTAGAAGGGTATAGAGTAACTATACCTATGAATACATGTATAATAGAATCTTGATGCATAATATAACTGATTGAGTCTCAGTTTACCCGAAACAAAAATGACAAGGTATACACGAAACGTGGAAAAAGAGTCGCTGGTTTTGCACACAAAATTTATCCGTAGCCAATTGCAAGACTACTAATGGTTATGGATCAATGCTTGAATGTCATTCTGAGTAGCAACAGCCAATTGCAGCAAAGAGGACAGCCGATTTTTCCGCAAACGTGACTCTTGCTTTTCGATTTTTTATTAATTTTTTCAGCTGCAGATTTTGTCTTACGATAAATTTTAGCTTTCCCTGGATCTTCCCTCCGTTGTTTCATCATCGTTTGATAATTCTTGTAACTCAAGGTACGAGGAAACTTCAGAATATCGATCATCGTTGGTTTATATATTTCGTCAAAATTGTTCCAAGTCAATTGATATCCACGGATTCACACATTCAGCGTGTACGAATACCTCACAACTTGATAATGATGGGTCTGAATATCCGCAGGGCAGTCGGCGAACACAAACAATTGGTAACAATTTAAATTGGACAAAACTTTAATTAGTTATATTAATTGACGATTGTTCTTATGTACATAGTCACTAGCCCGATGTACTGCTGACATTATTAAAACACATAATGCCGTAGAAATAAACTTTTTCAGAATATCTTTACCAATTCAGCAATCGTTAAGTTCATCGACGATGTACGCAAATTGGCTCTGACTACGCTCCTTTATCTCGTATTTTATATTGCCTAATATTTTAAAGTTATGGCATCACCTCGTCTCGTGGTGGTCTTCCAACGTCGGAGATTACGAATGAATGGACGTCACGAAGCAGAAAATAAATTCTAGTTATGACCAGATATTGATATTGGAGAGAGTGGTTCATCACACTGGCATTGAGCAGAGACAACCAATCTACGTGGCAACTGCTGAGAAGCGTTAGCTTCTGAAGTCGATGCTCGTAAATTGCACATCCACAAAGCGATAATGATTGCTCCATTTTTGAGACCCGAAGATTTTGAACTTGGATTTAGGCCGCAGCTATATAATCTGCACATTAACGTTCGTTCGTCACATTACCATATTTGTAGTTTCTACTGCTGATACGAACACCCGAGGTCATCCCCTGCTCTAATTAAATTCACTATTTTCACTATTCAAATGCCAAAGATATTATACCTGATTCGAGATCGTCCACGATCTTCTGTCTTCGGATATAAATTCTCGATTTTCGGTGATGTACTTCGCTAATTTTTGGCACTTTCCAATTTTTCTTGTCGATGAAAAGCAACAGATTCACATCTAATGGAAAAAGTTTTGCGACTCCTAATATAATTTTCAGAATCAAGAATCAACAAATCGAGTCGCACGTTCTTGAATAATATATAGTTATATCTTCGTGCGCATCATTCTAATAGAAATATATCTGTCCAAATACGAAGTATAATACCTGTCTTATTTTTTATCTGCATACATCGAGGAATTGGCTGACCACTTGACACGTTGACTACTACGTATACGTAGTAGTATATATAGTATGTATGTATGTATAGTAGTAGTAGTATGTATGTATGTATAGTAGTAGTACTATCATAAACATCAGCTCTATCTGGATATTGTGTGTCCTTTGGCTTGTCGTCGATTATTTAACACAAGAAATCAAACAGAAGAATTGGCTTTTATTCCGCATTTTATGGGCAGTTGAATGAAAATGAAAATATTCAAGTTTATTTTATAAAATTATTCCAATGTTATGAATTTTTGTTTTGTCTTAGTATACATGGCACTTTATTATCTAAGAATCACACCGCTTTATCCAATTAATATAATTAAATATAATCACAAGCGATTCTGAGAAACAATTTAAGTACAAGTCAATATAACAATTAAAGACAGACAATTTTTCACAATATAATATTATCTAATTCAAAATGAACAAAATAATCGAATCATTATTCTTCACTTCTAACAATGACCCAGACGCTTACAAATACTATATTATAATTTATATTTTCAATATGCATTCCTCAAACTTGACGGCTTGTGAATTTCTGTATAAAATTTCTAGACCATAGAAAATTAGCCAGTTTTCTTTGGACGGGAATTAAACCTAATCTAAAACATTTATTAACGAAACTTATATCTGTATGTTTAATTAGGAGATACGATATCGGCACGTTTTTCAGCATTTGCGTCATGCTCACACGAATTATCAGAAATTGTTGTTGACTGATTCTGAGCTGCAGAGAATGTCTCGATACCATAGCGAGAATCGCGAACGTTCATAATTCCGGCGATAGTTTTATCATCAGAAGGCTCAGAGTGTTCCTCAAAATCCTGATCGCCTAATTTTTTTTCTTCAAATTTCAAGCAGGAATTTAAATGATCTCCTCCTTCTTGAAGATAAGAATCGAACGAGAACTCATGGTCTGAAGATTCGTCCTCTAGTGGGGAACTTATTTCCGAGATCGTCTCCAAGTGTGAAGTCATTTCTATTGAGCAATTGAACAATCCAGAGTCCTCAAAGTGGGAGGTACCCATTTTGGGCGATGAATGAACAGTTCTTTGATTTTGATTTATCATATGAGTTTTAAACTCTTCCAAGTCCTTGTTGAAAGAAACATTCGATGCGTTCTCTTCCTGAGATGAATGGCCACTGGATATGTCAAGGTCTGTCGGATTTTCTGACATTTCCACTATAGTGTCAAACTGAAGACTTCTTCGTTGATAGAATTTTTTAGACTTTGAATGAAGGAGGTATGAAGTTGGCGAACTGATTTCATTCTCATTCGGTGGAGTTCTACTCGAACGTTGAGGGGTGAGGTCAGAAGTCATGCTGCAATTACGTATAGTTCGAGATAATTGATGTTATTGTTCTGTTTACTAAAACGGTGAGTGAGAATGTGAAGACTTTTTAATCAGAAATGCGAGTCTACTGCTCAGACGCTTGATAGTCCATATACGAATCAACGACCTCGTGTACGTTAAATTATAGATACATTAAAAGGTCATGAAAATTGTCAGACATTCGGTGCTTCCTATTTTTCTACATCTCACTCAGAAAATCAGAATCAGAAAAATAACACATATTAACTTACAGATTCAGAAATTTGTCCATGATGATCTTTCGGAACTTGTAAAGCAATTTCAGCAGTAAATGACAGGTACTTTCAGAACTAATTATACGCACGATAATAAGGATAAACACCGTTCGCCTTGTTGTTCTTGAACGACTACGGTGATTGCGTTCAAAGTCGAACTTGAGGCTTGTATTTATTTGGGTGGGAAATTCAAAGGTAACTGACGATCAGAGAAACCCTCTGGCCAATATTGAAATTAGTAAATTGAATCCGTCCGTATAGAACTGTAACTTGAAATGAAGGGATTTCAAGTAAAAAAATAATTAATTTGCATAGAATTGTGTTGCAGGTAATTCGAAGTAATTGGCCATTTCTCAAGCACTGCTATACTCATACGTACCTAATGAATCACCAGCATTGAAGATGCAACGGCGGATTCAGTGGCTGTTGAAAAAACTCCTGGGGCGTAACTAGTTGAAGAATGAGAGGGTCGAGTGCTGTAGGAAAGTTCCATTCGCAATAAAAAGCAAAATTATAGTAAAAGGAGAGAGAAAGAGTATAAGAGAGAGACGGATAAAAAATTAAGGACTTAGGGTGGTAATGAGAGATCTACCGCACGATGTACAAGGAGGTTGGGAGAAGCAATTGGGCCAGATTACCACCAATGAATGATGATTCACAACCGGTCGGAAATTTTTCATGTTGTCATAGAACCATGGTATAATACAATTACATCGACCACGTGGTCATCAGCACGTTTGTGTAACCCTAAGCTCAAGCATTTGAAACTTTCCATTGGTTCGGTGACCTCAGGATTGTCTGGTTGCGTGGTAGCCAACCTCTGAAACACTGAATAATACATAATACTAATACTACTATTGCGAGTGGTCGCGGTAGTTTGGTAATTAGACTTGACATTGAGCTCATAGAGAGGATGTCCTCTCGCTGCAGAGGATGTGAATGTGCACAGTTCTACGCCGTAGAAGAATAAGTACGACGTACAACGTATACAACGTACCAGTTTCAGTTTATTGTTATCTAATCTAGTATCAATATAGTACAGCTTATCTCACCCGTGAGGAGAGATAATACCGAGATTGCGTGATGTAACTTCCGATTAAAAAATCATCTCCCAATTAATTCGGGTCAAGTAAGTGTAAGAATATCAACTTTGTGCTGAGGTCACGAGGTATCGAAATGAGCACAACGTTTTAGAGCAAAAAAACAGTTGCTAAAACTCAGCATGGAACGGATATTCCTTATGATGAGACATGCTGTAACAGAAAAAGAAAAATATTTCAATCAATTAATTCATTTAAATTGATACTGATATATATAGCTGCAGAATAAATATTCAACTTAATTATAATCCGAAATAACTACCTTTCAGCTGCGGTAGTCACTCGTATTCCAGTGTCGAACTTATCGAAGATCGCGATCTCTTCAGGGGTCAATTTGAAATCGAAGATATTGATGTTCTCTTGGAGGCGAGCCTTGGAACTAGACTTTGGAATTGGGGCTGTTCCAATATCAATCTGTGCAATGAATATCATCACATAAATCCTTATCGTTTGTTATGATCGAACGATTATAGTATAATAAATTCACATCTTATGTAGTCTCGAGTATAAGATAATTAATTTGCGCAATAATCCGCTTGGTAATAATGGCAATTCATAAAAATTCATACTAGAATGACAAAATTCAAAACCGGAGTTCCCCTGATTAGAATATCGAATATCTACGATTTTTTTCAACGAAACTCAAGATATTAGTAACAAAAACATCTCTACACTCGTACCAAAAATCTAAGCACAACTTGTGCTGGTGTTTTTCCGTATTTTTTTCCAATTTCTATGATTTCTGGCTGGTCAAGAACCACCATTGCGTCTCCCGGCTTTGCCCAGGGCCTGTTGGGTGCACCAAGAGGACTGTAGCTGGTGATGGCTATCCCTTGAACTGCACAGAAGTTACGTAGCTTTCTCATGGCCAAGGCAGGGTGGCATTCGATCTGATTAACTGTTGGTTTCACCTTTGCTACGTTTAAGATTCGGTCTATTTGCAGTGAGTTGAAGTTACTCAAACCGATGCTCTTCGCGTATCCCAAACGATAACATTCTTCCATTCCTCGCCAGGTTTCCTCTAAAGAATATTCATCCGTGTACTCGTCTTCGTCATCGGGAAATACATCGCCATCGGCTGTGGAATTTTCCTATACGAAAATATATGAAGATTCTAAAGTCTAAACAGTATATATAGATTACCTCGTGAACAATTTATTAATAATCCAGGCTGGTCCGGTATACATTTTTCATAAATGATAATATACTGATCACGAAATAGACACCTATATCCATATTTGTTCGAGGTTCATTATGGCCGATGTATTTTCATTATAGTAGATTAGATTAGGATTCAAGAGGGAGATATGATAAGCATTTCCGCTTTATAAGATAAAAAGTTTCGGTTAAAAATATTAGTTGTACGATAAGAGTGACTAAATCTTTGTTTTTCAAAAACAATAGATAATTTTTTATACAAAAATTAGTATAAAACTTACCTTGTACGAAACCGGCCAATGGATAAGGTACAAGTCAACGTAATCGAATCCAAATTTTTCTAAAGATTTTTTGCACGTTGGCACTACCACCTGTTCTCTGTGTCGATTATTCCATAACTGTAATATGAACAAACAGTTAAGGGGGTTGGCTAGTCAAAAATGACTAGTTTTTCATAAATTGATTACTACGGCATGATCGTCACATTGAGTATTCATCGAATTATTATATTCGTAAACTGATGATTTCCTTTACATGTCCGGAAGAAAAATAATACCCAAATTATGAACAAATGGCTGGTTATCGATTTTTCATTTTTTTTTTTTTTTCATTTTTAATTGCTAACGATAAAAAATCTAGTAGATTGGTTCGATTCCAGTCAACGATAGCTTATTTTCTTCAGGAAACTATTCTCTATGATTCGTCTAAGGCTTTTTTTTTCATCATGTTGGTGACGGTGAATATTCTATTTTACAAGATTGCACGTATACCGATTTCAATCAACAAATAACCACATTGAATTACCGATTGACAGAAAATAATCTGTTGTAGTGAATTTGTGGGAAATTTTGTTGAGTAGTTTATAATCTAGGTATAGGAATTAAAGTATAAGTTTAACACCAAAAATTGAAAATAATTATCATTAAATTTCCGTACTTTTGTGACAATAAAAAGATCTTCCCTTCTGACTACACCCTCAAGAATCTTTTCTTTGATAGCCTTGCCAACGACATCCTCGTTGCCGTAGACCGTGGCGCAGTCGAAGTGCCGATAGCCAGCGTCGATTGCATCTTTAACGGCTCGTTCCACGACTCCTGGATCATCCTAATTAATTATTCATTAATTTTTAGTTTTTTTTTTTTTTTTTTTTTTGCAATTTTTACCGAGTTGAAGACAGCTATGAAGCGTCTCTATTTGTCGAGTGGATTAAACTTGCATAAACATTAGCCTTCCCAGCAAAGATACTTATGGCGAATTCCACCGCAGATTTGATAACCCATGATATGCGATCATTTTATTTCATCAATTGCGTTTTTATTTGTATTGTGAGCGAGGGCGTCGCCTTGAAACTACATTAGCGTAATGGATTAGACGAATATAGTATACATATAAGTTAACACGTTGAAGTATGAGTACCGGTGAATAAACGACCGAAGAATTTGAATACAAGGAACGAACAATATCTACATAACTTATGTGTAATTATCAAACAACGAATAGAGTCCTTCAAGGTCTAATGTTCCAATAAAAAATTACGCCGTGCAGTGAAGGCGCAAACAACAAATTTGATATTTTATTAGCCTGTAACATGCGTTACGAGAATATACTTATCACCCTTCACAGTCCATGTATCTCTTTTTCGATGGCTGTTATAACTTTATCACAGGTACTCACTTTTCCTTGCCAAGTGCCGAGACCAATAACCGGCATTTTCTCACCATTGCTAAGCGTTAAACTAGGAACTGCAGTTGCCATGTCGAAAGCTGATGATTAACTGATTGCACACGTACTACATTACCGCACATTTATAAGAAATTGCGGTATAGTAACAATACCATGGAAACATAGAGACGTGGGGGTAATTCAAGGTAAGCTTATCGTTGATTAAACGATTATATATCGGTCATCTTAATTTGTGATATTATGATTGAGAGTTGCAACATTTAAGCCAAAAAGGCAAAAAAAAAAAAAGAGTTGCAACATAATGAAAAGTAATCAGTCATGAAACTTTATCAGAAAGATAGGGGTTGTTCTACTTGGAATGTTGTCTCAATGTCCGCTTTTCATTGCATAACATTGCAATACTTCCGCAATATTGCCAAATAATCTGCACTATTGCAAAAATTCGTTTTTCATACGTATGTATATGTCTATCATATAAGTCAAATAAGTAAGTGTGAATATTCGATTTCACATCATGTAACTTTCCACGTATGTCAACAGGCATTACCAGTTCGCTAACAAAAAACGCCATCCGATATGTTCGATCTAACCGGGATTTGAACCCAAGTCCGCTCGCGTTGCTGTATTACTAGTCGCACGCTCTACGTATAGTAATGTATCTCATATTTTCCTATTAGTCGGAACTTATGATCAAGGTGTCGAACTATAAGAGTTTATATATACATTTCGATCACATCGATCAGTATCATGATTTTGTACTAGGCGGTAACTTTCGATATTTCAAATGTTTTTGCCGGGTTAGGAATAATTCAATTAGGAATCTGTTTGATTGCTTCACTGTATTACTATTTGCTCTGCTTCAGGTAAAAATTAATTATCTGGTCTCATTTATTTTTCAAACCTTTAAACTCAAAATCACAAATGTCAGGGACATTTGAATTCGCAAAAAATTTGAGTTTACAGATTTGAGCTTGCGTTCCAATCAAATCTGGAATCCCAATTTCACAATCAGTCAACGTCATGTCAATGCCTTAAATATCATTCAGAATCAAAAAAAAAAAAAAAAGGGTGATTAAATTTATGCTATATTGGACTGTGTTAACACGTTTCAGTTTATTGTTATCTAATCTAGTATCAATATATTACAGCTTATCTCATACTTGAGGCGATAGATGATACCAAGATTGCGTGATGTAACTTTCTATTGAAAAATCATCTCGTAATTAATTCACTTCAAGTAAGTGTAAGAATATCAACTTTGTGCTGAGGTCACGAGGTATCGAATAATGAGCACAACGTTTTATAGCAAAAGAACAGTTGCTAGAACTCAGCATGGAACGGATATTCTTTATGTTTAGACATGCTGTAACAGAAAAAGAAAAATATTTCAATCAATTAATTCATTCAATTGATACTGATATATATATAGCTGCAGAATAAATATTCAACTTAATTATAATCAAAAATAATTACTTTTCAGCTGCGGTCGTCACTCGTATTCCAGTGTCGAACTTATCGAAGATCGCGATCTCTTCAGGGGTCAATTTGAAATCGAAGATATTGATGTTCTCTTGGATGCGGGCCTTGGAACTAGACTTTGGAATTGGGGCTGTTCCAATATCAATCTGTGCAATGAATATCATCACATAAATCCTTATGGTTTGTGATCATCGAACGATTATAGTATAATAAATTAATGTCTTATGTAATCTCGAGAATAAGATAATTAATTGGCGCAATAATCCGCTTGGTAAAAATGGCGATTCATAAAAATTCATATCAGAATGACAAAATTCAAAACCGGAGTTCCCCTTATTAGAATATTGAATATCTACGATTTTTTTCAACGAAACTTAAGATATTAGTAACAAAAACATCTCTACACTCGTACCAAAAATCTAAGCACAACTTGTGCTGGTGTTTTTCCGTATTTTTTTCCAATTTCTATGATTTCTGGCTGCTCAATAACCACCATGGCGTCTCCCGGCTTTGCCCAGGGCCTGTTGGGTGCACCAAGAGGACTGTAGCTGGTGATGGCTATCCCTTGGACTGCACAGAAGTTACGTAGCTTTCTCATGGCTAAGGCAGGGTGGCATTCGATCTGATTAACTGTTGGTTTCACCTTTGCTACGTTTAAGATTCGGTCTATTTGCAGTGAGTTGAAGTTACTCAAACCGATGCTCTTCGCGTATCCCAAACGATAACATTCTTCCATTCCTCGCCAGGTTTCCTCTAAAGAATATTCATCCGTGTACTCGTCTTCGTCATCGGGAAATATATCGCCATCGGCTGTGGAATTTTCCTATACGAAAATATATGAAGATTCTAAAGTCTAAACAGTATATATAGATTACCTCGTGAACAATTTATTAATAATCCAGGCTGGTCCGGTATACATTTTTCATAAATGATAATATACTGATCACGAAATAGACACCTATATCCATATTTGTTCGAGGTTCATTATGGCCGATATATTTGCATTATGGTAGATTAGATAAGGATTGAAGGGGGGGGGGGGGGGGGGGGGGGGGATATGATAAGCATTTCCGTTCTATAAGATGAAAAGTTTCGGTTAAATATTAGTTGTACGATAAGAGTGCACTGAAGCATTATTTTTCAAAACAATAGATAATTTTTCATAAAAAATTAGTCTAAAACTTACCTTGTATGAAACCGGCCAATGGATGAGGTACAAGTCAACGTAATCCAATCCAAAGTTTTCTAAAGATTTTCTGCACGTTGGTACCACCACCTTTTCTCTGTGTCGATTATTCCATAACTGTAATATGAACAATCAGTTAAATGTAACTAATATCATTTTTGGAATCACATAAAAAACACATCAGGGTAATTTTATTTTACGGGATTAAGGATATAAAATAAAATTTCGAAAATAATAGTGATAATGAATTTGCTCTTTGCAGGTTTTCAGCTCTTAGTTTTACCCTACAATAGGCAGAAATGACAAAACAGAACATTTTTCCTTTTGAATTGGTGCCTTGATGGCACATCACTCCTACGTAATAATATAGTTGATCAATACCGCGCAAGGGATCATACGCTATTTATCATTCTGGGTTTTCGAACATTGTTTCATTATTTTTATTTTTTATTTCCTTCGTAAAGATTGATCATTCATAAATTTATATCTGGTTTTTCAATCCGTTGATAAGATAAGTCAAAAGTGAGCGATAAATTTGATTCACTCGCTCAACTTCTTCACGTATAATCTATAGGTATAAGAATTAAAGTATAAGTTTAACAACAAAAATTGAAAATAATTATCAATAAATTCCGTACTTTCGTGACGATAAAAAGATCTTCCCTTCTGACTACACCCTCAAGAATCTTTTCTTTGATAGCCTTGCCAACGACATCCTCGTTGGCGTAGACCGTGGCGCAGTCGAAGTGCCGATAGCCAGCGTCGATTGCATCTTTAACGGCTCGTTCCACGGTTCCTGGATCATCCTAAGTTTAATTAAATTTAAGAAAAATAATTATTCATAAATTTTTATAGTTTTTTTTTTTTTTTTTTTACAATTTTTACCGAGTCGACGACAGCTATGAAGCGTCTCTATTTGTCGAGCGGATTAAACATGCTTAAACACGAGCCTTCCCAGCAGAGATACTTATTGCGAATTCTACCGCAGATTTGATAACCCATAATATGCGATCATTTTATTTCATCAATTGCGTTTTTATTTGCATTGTGAGCGAGGGCGTAGCCTTGATACTACATCAGAGTAATGGATTAAACGAATATAGTATACATATAAGTTAACACGTTGAAGTATGAGTACCGGTGAATAAAAGACCGAAGAATTTGAATACATGGAACGAACAATATCTACATAACTTATGTGTAATCATCGAATCATGAATAGAATTCTTCAAGATTTAATGTTGCAATAAGGAATTTTGCGGTGCAGTAAAAGCGCAAATAACAAACTTGATATTTGATCAGCGTGTAACATCCGGTACGAGAATATCTTTATCACCCTTCATAGTCCATGCATCTCTTTTTCGATGGCTGTTATAACTATGTCACAGGTACTCACTTTTCCTTGCCAAGTGCCGAGACCAATGACCGGCATTTTTTCCCCATTGCTAAGCGTTAAACTAGGAACTGTAGTTGCCATGTCGAAAGGTGACGATCAACTGATTGCACACGTACTACAGCTATAAAGAAGAGTAATCAATCATGAAACTTTATCAGGAAGATATGAGTTGGTCTACTTGGAATGTAAACCAATGTTACGGGCTCGTGGAAAAAATACCAACAAAGCGTTGGCGAAAAACTGATGCTGCAACTGTGGATTTGAAAATTCATAGATTTGAAAGTATTTATTATAGAGTGGTGATCCGTTTCTTTATTTTCCTTGGAAAAAAAAAAAATAAAAATAATAATAATAAAAATTCTCCCTGATTTCACTTTTTTCACTTTACTGCCTTCTACTTAAGCACGGCAGTATTTCTATTTCGATGATTCGTTTAACGTAAGCCTCGATTTAGCTTGCGGGAAAATTGCTATGTATCATATTACGTATCTAAATAGACAAGCATTGATCATATCATCGACCCCACGTGATAACCTAATTAAACATTTACCAGCCTCGCCTCCTATATCGAGCTTATATAATATTATATTAATGACAGAGTCGACACAATCGTTACGGTAGCAGATAATCTATACTATACAGCAGGATGTGAAATTTCCTAACATAACAAACGCATAACATAATGTAAAATAGAGTAATAAGCTTTAGTTAAAAATGATGACGTGTAGTTCGACATACATATGTGGTATTCCACGTGAACCGGACCAGTTTTTGGCCTGAGGTCATCGAATTTGACGCCAATGCAGATTCAGATTCCTTGTTACTAAATGAGATGCCCCCAACAGTTACAGAGCTTGAAAATAATTGGTTCAATTTATATCGCTGTCATAATTATGCCAAAAATTTAATTACCACATTTTAGTAACTCCACTTATCTCAGCCATGCACGAACAAAATCATAACTTCCCATAGGGAATTCTACGCGCATAAATGAGCTCCTTCGAAATATGTAGCACTTCAATTATTTTTGGAATTCTTAAACATGTAAAACTTTGAAAATATGCGATTTCTTTGTTCTTCTACCGAAGGGTCACACCAATTGCCCTGAAATTTTCACCGAAATTACTTCGAGGTGGCACTAAGAAGTGATCAAAATTTCAGCCTCCCGTTTTTTTTCTTTTTTTTTTTTCAAAAAACCGCCGAAGCATGTAAAACTTGGAAAATATGTGTTTTTATTTTTTTTCTACTTGAAGGGTCACACGGATTGCCTTGAAATTTTCACCGAAATTACTTCAAAGTGTCACAAAGAAGTGATAAAATTTCCAGCCTCCCGTTTTTTACTTTTTTGTTTGCCAAAAACCGGCCCGGTTCACGTGGAATACCCCATATATATCTATTAAAAAATATCGAATCTTCCATGACGTAATCTGTTAAATATCCATGAAGTATTCTAAATATAATTATTTGATTTTATATCTAATGTCGGATAAATTTACTCATTCAAATACTCTCGGAGTTTAGTTCCTAAACCGCGCTCCAATTTACGATTGGTCGAATCTTTCCATCTCTGACACGTCACCACCAATAGCATGCACCGTTATATTGGTTAGCTAGCGCGTAGCAGACACATCTGACGTCAGCACTGACGCAGCATCATGCGAAAAACAATAATGGAGGCTTGTAATGCTGTCGAGCGCGAAGTTGTCAAAGTTTTGTCGAAATTCGGTGCAATAAATGAGCACGGTGAAACTGTGCTACGTGATTTGATAAACCACATTGAATCCTTGAAAAAGGAACTAGAAGACGGTGAGTAAAACGCTTATATTACATCAATTCACCGAACGTGAACAAAGGATTTTCGAGACCAAAGGCAACACACAGAAATTTCATGTATTACGTGGATTAGAAATCGAGGCCAATAATATTTAACGATCAGATATTCAATCATTTCATAGATATTGTACACCAATCAATGCGACGTATTTCACTAACCTAACATAATATCACACTCATCGACTCACAAACTATTCAAACACTTTGTTTACTCCAAGTGTCGTCGACCGTATTTCTGACTTAACGATACAGACTCCTTCAATTTAAATCAATTTTACGTTACTTAGACCCTTTATAAATATTTTACGAAACGATTTTTAAATTTCAGCTCAAATTCAAACAGATTTTCGTAACATAACCTCAATCGATGATATTGTTATCACGTAGGGTGTCTCTGTTTTTATTTATTTATTTTTCATCTTTCATTATGACTTTCATTTTTTTTTTTTTTTTTTTGTTCATTCAACAAAATCTGAAACAGTTTAATAGCCGAAATTTAAATCCCATTAAAAAAAAATTTCCAATAATTTTTTGATAATTTTAGGTCCTCCAGACCACGAATTGACGCAATGTCAAATCCAAGTGATGAATCAAGCTATGACAAAGGTGAGGGATACCGTACAAAGATTGGCGACGGATCACCGCGACCTTCACAGCACAGTTTCAAAAGTTGGCAAAGCCATTGACAGAAATTTTATTGCTGATTTTGCTAGCACCAGTAGAGAAGATGTATTTTCTGGTCCTGAAAAAACACATCTATTAAACCAAGTTATATGCCAGCATTTTTACAGACAAGGGATGCTAGATATTGCTGACGAACTAGCAGCGGTGGGTTTAATATTTGTTTCATATATTTTATCATTTTATTAATTTTAATGCATTTATTTATACATAGATATATTCATTTTTATTTATAGGAAGCGGGAATAAAGACTGAAGAAGGCAGGAAGGAACCTTTCACAGAATTAAATCATATTTTAGATTGCTTAAAGCAACGAAACTTGGAACCTGCCTTGGAGTGGGCTTCCAATCACCGCGAAGCTCTCCTAGCGCAGGTGAAATTATCCTCTCAAATATATTTCACTACATTCGATTATGTGTAATTTTTTTTTTTTTTATGAGAGTTAATATGAAAGGCGAATTTGCCTCACAAAAAAATTGAAAAAAAAAAAATCATGACGTTTTTAATCGCGTTTCAGAACTCCTCACTAGAATTCAAGCTCCACAGACTACATTTTATAAGATTAGTACAACAAGGTCCGACTAAACAAGCCGAAGCTATTTTATACGCTCGAAAAAATCTCACACAATTTGTCGCAAGACATGAGAAAGAGGTTCAATCTCTTATGGGTACTCTGTTATATTTACCTAACGGAATACAGACTTCGCCATACAGTCATCTGCTAGATCCAACGTTGTGGCTAGATATTCACGACGTTTTTACTAAAGAGGCTTGTACTTTGTTGGGACTTAGCGTGGACAGTCCTCTGTCTGTTTGGTAAGTTGTCGTATCCGAATCGAGAGAAACATCGTAAAACTGATTCAACTCATTTATTATTTGTTGAAATATTAATATCAACTTCACATAGAACATAGAAAATAATATCTTGTTTGCTTTTATTCCAGTATAAATGCTGGATGTACTGCCTTACCTGCTCTCCTGAACATTAAACAAGTCATGCAGCAGAGACAGGTGACGGGTATTTGGAACGGAAAGGATGAGCTCCCGGTAATTTGACAATGCAAATGAAAATTAATTCTGAATGCATCGGTTGATCGAATATCATGGTTTTTGAAGTCAGAAAAAAAATTATGCAAGACTAAGATAACAACACGCTTGTTTTTTTTTTTACAGATTGAAATAGATTTGGGAAAGCAGAGTCGTTATCACTCTGTATTCGCGTGTCCGATATTACGACAACAAAGTACAGAAAATAATCCTCCCATGAAGTTGGTGTGCGGTCATGTCATTTCACGAGATGCCCTCAACAAATTGACTAGTGCTAATAAGTACGCGATTTGGATAAAATAGAAATCTAACACGCTGATATCGAAATCACTTTTTAAAGAAATCAATTTGTTTCCAGATTGAAATGCCCATACTGCCCGGTCGAACAGAACCCGGAAGATGCCAGGCTAATATACTTCTAGACTCTAGCTAGATGTAATATCGTATTTGTAATGAATATACCTTATGCTGCTCTCCCTAGTACGTTTATAGATTCGGTAATATCCATCAGTTTTTTCCCCTATCATCCGTTCTGGCTGCTTAGGACGATTGAAATAATTGTTGTACATTTTTTTACACACACAATTGCGCAAAACTTTACTTTTCTCTCTTATTTATCAGGGATTTCTTTTACCAAAAAACGTGATATGCAACGTAATACTCTTCCCTTGTCTGTCCTTCATTATATCCTATCATTAGTCGTCGTTATTTATATTGCCAAAATAAATTCCGACGGATATAATAAATACATAGTCAATCTTGGCATTAAAATTCTATCTCTTGTGATAATAGTTGCTTAATTCGCGGCCTAATTGAAAGATTTTTTTTTTCCTTTCTTTGCTTTATACGTCAAGTATAAAACTCAATATCAAATATTTGTTGAAAAAAAAAAAAAAAAAAAAAAAAAAAAAACGGAAATTTCACGTAAACTAAATCAAAAAAGAAATTGAAATTTTGTTCAGCAGCAATGAAACAACACAATATTATAATTTTGACCAAAAAAATTTCGCCTATTGTGATACTCATCCGGTTATCAAGTAATATTCATTTTCACTCTCAATACCTTGGATAATTTTATTCGCTCCTTTGATCGTATGAAAAATAATCTGTTCTCGACTTATTCATTGTTTCATCAATTTGCAGTATTTGCGTAATATATTATCATTATTTATAAGACTGTCATAGTTATTTTCATCATTTTAATCAAACCATTAGAAAAATTTGGTAAAAGAATATCCCTACACGTTTGAATACTAAATAAATTATCATAGAGTTATCTCTAGTTTGTGTAAAATAGTCTTTTTATATAAACAAAATTGAATCGATTTACGATACATAATTAAAGTTAAATGTTATATTTGATAGTAAGAGTGCTTCATTCACTTATATTACAATTACAATTGTATCGTGTAATTATTTAGCACATCAGTACAGACTTCGTTCATGTTACTAGTAGAGTCGTTTTTAACTGACGTAAGATATAATTAAAATCTCTGAAAATTTCCCGATAAAATATCAATAGTCGAAAATATAAAACGTAAATACCTATACCTATTATTGTAAACTATTGCTACAAATGGTTTTTTCCTTTTGTATCAATAAGACTGTGTTACGACTTTCGCAGAAAAGTAACATCATAATAACATACAACCATTGATAATGTATACACACACACGTAGTTTTCACATTAATTCTGCATTCTATTAATTAGACGGACCACTGCCGATTCTGTAATCTATTTAATAGATAATTGGATTGAAGTCAAGCGCGTTGTAGCCACAGTGAAATCTATTCAATAACAATCTGTTATGTAATGTATTATTGTTATTTGTACTAAAGTTACATCGCGATATTTCCGAAAATTGACTAAAACAGAGAACGTATAGGTCAGCATAACAACGACAAATACACGTTATGTTATAAAAGACTGTAACAAGCTTAGAAATGCTAAAGTTTTATTTCTATAATTCAAACTAAATAGGTAATCTACATTAATTGAAGTACTGCTACACGATTTCAATGTTGATTACGGTCAGCTGATACTTGATTCTTTACCAATTTCGGGTAGGTCTATATGTAAACTTTTTTTCTAACAATTAATGGCAATTATTAAAATAATAAAGTGCAGATTATTATTATCTATAAACATTTCGAGAGGCACTATTATACATATTATAATAGTATAGAAAGGATTATTTTTGGTTGTAGTCAATAACGATTGTAACAATCATGAAATATTTATTTACTGGAATATATATATATTATAGGTGAAGTGATAAATTATAACGTATGTATATCTTCGTTTTATTTAGTTTTCTTTTATAAGTAACATTAATTAGGTTTAGACACTAGTCGATAGATTTTCAACTGTTAACATTTATCATTAAACTGTTTTATATTTATGCTATACAGATTCTGAAAATTTGTGATCGAATAAATGTTACTTATGAAAATTAACTCTTTACAATTTTAAACATTATTTTCTTATCTCCTTTACTTGAAATATGAATTCAATTTTAAGTATCCCAAACTTTTTTTTTTTTTTTTTTTTTTATCGCCTAAAATTGATCAAACATACGAAAGCCTCACGTTACCTATTCCATAGCAACAACTCGCAGATTTCATAGCGAGCTGTTCAGTCACCTTAGAACTTTATAAATTAAATTATTATTATAAGGTTAACGATACAATTCATACTATAATAAATACTACTTGATAGAAAAATACCATGAATAAAGGGTAAGCAATTGGGATCATTAATTATTACTCGACTTTATAGCCGAAAACGAAATCCTTAAATTTTTATTTTATATATTATATAGCATCAAGGAAACTAAATCGGATACGAAGAGGATAAAAAATGTATCTAAGATAGCGACCAGAGTTATTAGGTACGTCCGATACTCCAATTAATTAGATTTTAATTTCTATTGCTTTAAAAATAAGTGAGAAGGGACCTCAACATGCTTATACGAATTTTTGAAATCCTTAGTGATAAGAATAGGTCACAGACTCAAGGAAAAACCAGATCATCGTCTATGAATGAGTTAGTTTTATGCGAGAGAGTTGAATCTCCAAAAAAAATCGTTCAAAAGCAATCAAAGCCAAAAATGGTGAATGAGATTGCGGTAAAAAAAGTTGACGATTTATCAAAATCTATAGACTCTAGCACTAGTGCTTTAAAAAATGAGAGAAAAGCACGATCCTTAGAGACGTCGATCAAGACTACAGAGGACATTGACGATCCGATAATAAATCGGAAGTCTAAATTGAATCAGAAGAAATTTTTTTTCGATGAATTGATATCGCGAGAGGGAAGCATAGAGAAACTTTTACAGATAAATAAAAACGCTAAGACAGTTTTTAACGTCGACGGAATGTCGTCTACTGAAATTCGAAAATCTCTTAGTCGAGTCGATGACAAGACAGCTAAACCGTTCGATTTTCTTAACGATATCATCGATCATACTGCAGATGAACAGAAGCTCAAAATGACTCGGGATCCTAAAGATCAAGAATTGAATCCCACTGACATAGATGTGAGCAATAAGACAGATTATTATTATTATTATTATTATTGTTTTGAAATTGGAACTGATGTTTTGTAATATTTCAAAATTTCGAAATATTGCAGGTGCAATTATCGTCGCTGATAAAGCGCGTTGAGTTAAACCGGACATTGTTGGAAAGAGCGAATCAACGTATCAAAGACATAAATTTTTTGGCAGAGAGGAACAGGATGATCTCTATGAGAGACATGAACTACGGTAAGTCGATTCTGTGGAAGAAAAACCGTTTGATTATCGGCTCTAACGCAAGCTGTTCCTTATTTTTCAACGATTTTTAGACGAAGAATCGTTTTTGAAAATTAAAGAAGCGGGTGAGACTTCCAAGGAAACTATTTCGACTGCAGACTTAACAGCTGTGTCACATCCAGCAGTTGGTAACTAAAATAAGAATTAAAATAACATAGATTAACAATTGGATAAATAAATTTATATAAGGGGTATTCCACGTGAACCGGGTCGGTTTTTGGCAAAAAAAAAGTAAAAAACGGGAGGCTGGAAATTTTATCACTTCTTTGTGACATTTTGAAGTAATTTTGGTGAAAATTTCAAGGCAATCCGTGTGACCCTTCAAGTAGAAAAAAAATAAAAACACATATTTTCCAAGTTTTACATGCTTCGGCGGTTTTTGGAAAAAAAAAAAGAAGAAAAACGGGAGGCTGAAATTTTGATCACTTCTTAGTGCCACCTCGAAGTAATTTCGGTGAAAATTTCAGGGCAATTTGTGTGACCCTTCGGTAGAAGAACAAAGAAATCGCATATTTTCAAAGTTTTACATCTTTAAGAATTCCAAAAATAATTGAAGTGCTACATATTTCGAAGGAGCTCATTTATGCGCGTAGAATTCCTTATGGGAAGTTATGATTTTGTTCATGCATGGCTGAGATAAGTGGAGTTACTAAAATGTGGTAATTAAATTTTTGGCATAATTATGACAGCGATATAAATTGAACCAATTATTTTCAAGCTCTGTAACTGTTGGGGGCATCTCATATAGTAACAAGGACTCTGAATCTGCATTGGCGTCAAATTCGATGACCTCAGGCCAAAAACTGGTCCGGTTCACGTGGAATACCACATAAGTATAGTCGTGTAGGTATAGATAATATATCTGCAGAATGTGCTTGAAAATGTTAAACACGTTTAATTTAGAAGAGCTTCAAAAAACTATGAACTCAACCATTGAGATGTTGGGGTATGTGCATCAAATGTCGAGCGGAGATTTAGCGTCCGGAGATATTCCACCTGAATTGACGGACTATTTAAGAGAAGATCTTTAGAATATGATTCTTGATTTCCTATACGATGAAAGAGTAATAAAATAAAACTATGCAGAGATATCATATTACTGAGAAGTTTAATAAGGCTGATCCCGTTGTTCTTCTTCCGATATATACGTTGTTCCAATAAATTAAAATAAGAAAAATCATTACATACGTTTGTTTATATTTATTTGCTTCAGCACATTTCCCATATACATAATATACGATATACATTTACATGAAATTTTGGTACATATCGTATTCACGTGATTAAAGATAGCTGATTAGATTATAATAGTTTGAAACAGTTTTATCATTTTCATTAAAATGTCATTGTTATCACGAACAAGTATCGAATATTCGATCAAAAGCAGATTACTAGATTCTTTATTCTAATTTTTTATTTTTCTTTTTTTCTTTGCAACAATTATAATATACTAGTTATAATTATAATAAATGATAAATGATAATAATTTTAATATTAATAACAGTACACAGAGTTCCCAAGGTGATACCCGTCATAAAATAATCTATACATATATATATTTCATATTATAAGGTAGTTGGTTATTATAAATATATATATTTTCATATAGATTTGGTAAATATTTGTTTTTATATTGGTTTTTGAATCGTTCGAAGGCGAGTTTGGCAGAGCTCGGAGCTGGTGTAATCTTCATCGCTCTATGAATAACATTTTTTTTTTTTTAACGCTTTACATATGATTAGAAATAATGACAAATACGTATTTGAACACGCCTTTTGATTACACAGGCAAAGTCGGACCCATACACCAGCTGATTAAATATTACAATACAAAATACGATTAATTTATTAAATGACGCGATAGTAATTATAGTAAACTATATAATATAATATATAGGTACTTAAATTTCGTATACGCGAATTTGAAACGTAAATTGTACGCATATAGATAATTATTAAGTAATGAGATATACTTAATTATAACGATATAATGAAAAGAAAATATTATTTTCAAGCAAGATGGCAAAATATACTCCCAAATTTTTATAATTACAAGGAGTTATGTGCTTTTTTTTTTTTTTTTTTTTTTATTTTGCTTATTGTCGGTTCACAATAGCAGCCCTCAACGAGTTACTTCCACTTCTAGTAAATGAAAAGACTCGAGATCAAATACATATCAAATGATATATCCAATATTTTATACGTACGCGAAAATGAAATAGGTAGCTATACCTTTTGGATGTGAATGACCAGAGCTTTTTCTATGATAAGCCGTATAGCCAAACTTGTACACGTATGTAACTGAATATAGACGGTATAGATTTTATTTAAGTGGTACCTACGTCGAGGTAAACGTACGGATCACTGCAGTTATATCAGGCTTTTAAATCAAATTTGTGGAACAATTTTCAATATTACATATTCTATGATAATTCTTATCTCGCATGGGCCTCGTAAAACACGACGGCGATATGGAGATGAAAATTAATTAATATAATTATAATAGTCACGGGAAGCGGACACACACTGCGACAGAGCAGGTAAAATTTTAATCGCTAATTTGTATAATTACTATTTTTAATTCATATACGCGTAAAATGCTAGATGTACCTTGTGTACAGATGTAAGATTAATTTTACTTATTTAATTATAATATACGTGCATTTCTCAATTATATTGAGCGATATAAAATGAACGCTGCGCAGGCATATTAGTCAGACCTGGATATTTAGATTATAATAATTTATGTATAATATAATTCGATAACACTAGAAATCATAATATACACCTTCGTTGTCTTTTCCACTGCGCTTCAACTCGTCTTTATACACGCGGCTTTACCATTTGATTGCATCGGCAATTCGATTATAAGCGATGGCATAATATAAATTTGCCATTTCAGTATTTATCTAAAAAGCTGCTATATTTTTTTCTCCTTTTCTCTTTGTTTTTTTTTTTTTTTTTTTAATTTTAATTTTCTTTA
This sequence comes from Tenthredo mesomela, assembly GCA_943736025.1. Taxonomy (NCBI): domain Eukaryota; kingdom Metazoa; phylum Arthropoda; class Insecta; order Hymenoptera; family Tenthredinidae; genus Tenthredo; species Tenthredo mesomela. The sequence goes on from OX031013.1 coordinate 10,958,085, forward strand.
TTATACTGAGTAGAATAACAATATTGATAATATCATAAAAATTAGGGCCAATAGGTATAATTCGGTGAAATCTTTTCCAATTTCTCTAATCAAAATTATAAGCAATAATTTTTATACAAAAGATAAATAACACAACGAAATCTTATAACTAAAACAAAATTTTTGAAAAAAAAAAAAAAAACAATTTTCACTTTTAGAAATAAAAATTGTATTTCGATAAGAACATTTCTAAAGGTATCTCAGCAGCAGTAATCTGTTTATATAATATATATTATATAAAATATATAATTAATAAAGTATCTATACAGTATTTTTTTAATATAATTATTTCTTTCAAGTTTTTTTTTTTTTTTTTGTTTTTTTTTGATTTTTTTTTTCTCTTACCGCACGGTATAATTATACAATAAACAGCTGCTCCAAGCCTAGCCATGCTCTTGCCAAATCTCACTTGTCCTCGTTTTTTTTTTTTTTTTTTTTTAATTTTTAATTTTATTTCATTTAATAAATAGTTTAATTGCTGTCCAGGCTCGACAAAGTCTCGAATTAAATTGACTCGCGTTATCGTACTGGGAGTAGCCGCACATACGTCAGCCAGTTTGATTTTCCAAACGAGCAGCACAAAGACGGATACTAGCAGATCGTTTCCGGTGTTAATTAAACTTTTCCAAATTTTCCGGGCCCCTGATGACTATTTAACACGAAAATAGAAACATGGATAACTATTATGACGGATAAGCTCGTAGACACAAATTTCACGATAATTTATTTTTTACTTTTTTTTTTGTTTTTTTTTTTTTTTACATCTAAGGAAATTTTTTTCATACTATCTCAACATTTTCTGATTTTCTATCATATAGCATATAGAACGTTATAGAATATTAGTTTTAATTATATCTATATATACGGTGCGACTAGTATATGGTATGTCAACGTGCAGCTGTGCATTAAAAATACCATCAAATATGGTTATATCTATATACCTAATGCATATATTAATTTTTATATAGACCAACATCCATATATATATATATATCATATACCTACATTTATTAAATATGCATGCGATTGGTACTTGTAGTAGCTTAGGATCTCGACACATATTTTCTATCACTACATCAATAATTAGATTTTGTCGCAGTAATCAACAAAGTGATAAATTATTCAAATTTCAATTATTTAAATATACGACAGACACATGTATTAATTATCATTCATTCGATACTCCTACCGTATCTATATACCATATGTTTATGTTTATATTTATATATAATATATAATATGATATTATATAATTATATAATATAATATATAATATATATGTATAATGTATTGCTTCTACGAACGTTCTACGGAGCCACTAATTTTTTTTTCTATATGCAATCTTAACTCTCCAAATTCGTCTGACTAGTAATCACGACATTTTGCGCTGCAAATATATACTTCTTTCTCCGTAAACCTCGAAATATTCGACAATTTGTCGAGCCTTTGACACCTATTTTCACCTTTTGGTGCGCAGCGCATTTGCGAGGTACCATGCAGGATGAACGCAGGTACACATCGAATCCAAAATTCATTGCCATTTATTCAAATAGTTAAATATTTATTTTTATCAATTTTATTTTTTCTTAATTTCTTAATTCTTTCGGTCGAAATAATTTGTCGCTAATGAATTTTGAGAACGCTTCATGATACCCAGTTATTTTCATTTTTCCGGTTTCCTTGCAGCCATTCAAGGAATCCATACTGGGCGGTACCTCTAATTATTATTTTTTCTCAATTTAGAATTTCGAAAACATATTTTCACACGTAAATAATTGGCAAAGAATGGGACTAGTATCGGTAGAATCGGTTTATGCTGTTACGTCCATTACATGTTTGCCGTCCTGACGTTAGTTCTTAATTATAACAACGATATATTATTATTTAATGACATTAAAACTTTTTTTTTTTTGCTTTTTTTTTTGCATTTTTTTTTTTTTTGTTAATGTCAAATAGATTCTTTTTTTTTTTTTCTTTTCAGTACTAACTAATTCGTTACGTGATACAGTTATATATATCTTTTTATCTTATGTGAAGCAATAATTATGTAATAGAATATTTATATATGTAAATTATATATATATATATATATCTCACACTTATTATAATGCTTTAATACAAGTATATCGTGATCATTCCATCAAATTTTTGTGTTTCTTAAAATATTTTATATAGTAAACCGTGCATGGAGTATAATGCCTTGTATCGCACCGATCTCATGCGTATTTTTTTATAGTCTACAGCTATCCCATCTCGAATATTTCATTACTTATCAATATAGTTTTATAATATTAAAAACTCATATATGTCTATATATGGAATATTACAACTCCGTATTGTACCTTTTATATTGTATAATTTATAAATATGAAGATACTTTGATTCAGAGAAAGCGTATAGAATCTTATTTCGAACGCATTAATTTGTTCGAAATCAAAGAAAATTGTATAATTTTGCATAAAAAATCTTTTAGCAATTTTATATAACTCTACAGTAAATCATTATCTTAATATATCAAATGATAGTAAGAAGTCTTAAGAACTGCATAATTTTTAACTTGTCGTTTTTTTTTTTTTTTTTTTTTTTTTTTGTTCGATTACCCAGTGCTAAGGGCCGGTTTTTCAATGTTTTTATTAAATTCAACAAATAATAATTTATTTAATACTAACCTACTGCTCTGCATCTTCGTCGTTCTGATAAGTTACGTATCGTACAGATGATTTTTCGCCAATAATTAATGACTGAAACAAACGTGAAATTAATTACTCTCATAATAAAACTATACAAAAAATTATGAAAATAATTGATCATACAAATATTTATTATCATTATCGTAGAATAATTGACTACATAATTTACTGGTACCCAATTAAACTAACTTTTTACGGAATTGAATATAGTGCACGTAACTAGAGCTTTCTCTTTCTTGTATTCTGTAGACGCAAGTTAGATGAAGACTATAGTTACATATACTGTTTGAAACTAACAAAAACTGATTCGTTGAAAAATGATGTATGATGAAATTTTTTTTTTCTAGATTATCTGTAAGTACCTTTTTTTCTTCTTTGGTCGGTGGTGCTCTCAGGAAGTACATCAAAGGTGCATACAAGAAGTTTAAAATAGCAATTCCAAATAACATCCATTCAAATCCTATGGTGTTGACTAATGTACCGCTCAATGCTGGACCTAGTAATTAATGATCAATAAATATCGTTATTAAAAAAAAGTAAAAAAAAAAAAACCTCTGCCGTGACAATGTGTCGTGCACATTGCCGTGACCAGGATTCGAACCTGGGTTACTACGGCCACAACGTAGGGTCCTAACCACTAGACGATCACGGCTCTCAGAGGCGTTGAAGAACAACATTTAATTTGTCATAAATGCAATAATTCAAAAATACTCGATTTTCGATCAGAAAATTTTGCACGAAATCCTGTACTCAATTATTACTACATTATTCATAATTAAATGTAGAAGAATTTGTTCCCAATCGCGTCAGTATCCGATCGCATTTCTTTTTGATAAAATCGTGGTATTGAAAACGCCAGGATGTATGTAATGTTATTAATCATGGAACCGCAACAGGTAAGAAATTAAGAACAGAGAGAGAGAAAAAAAAAAAAAAAGTATTGCATCGGCCGGGAATCGAACAAACGAATAAACGAATTTGAACCACCGATGCGATGGAAACTGTGCAGCAATTTTTATCTGTAGAGTTGAAAAAAAAAACAAAAAATCAAAAAAATTTGATCTGTAGAATTTTTGTTATGTAAAATATGCCGATGTAAAAAGCGAGAATAAACAAATTTGAACTGCCGATGCGATGGAAAGAGTGAAACGATATAAATTTCTCAATGAAATTATGCTGTTTAGTTTTATACCATCAGAAGATAAGCATTAATTATAATACCGACTATAGAGAGTGATTCAGAGCAAAGTTGTTTTCCTAATAGGTAGGCAATTCGGTTTTTCCGAAACTTGCAACGCTGTCGAACGATCATATCTACAGACGACGTAACGAGAAGAACTAGTAAAAGCATACATAAATAGGATATACGCGATGTTTACATTATACATGTATTGAAAATAAAATTCGAAACATACAAGTTGCTGAAACCGATTCTCATCGCGCCTTAATGCGAGCTGAGCTGAGAGAAGCTCACACATGCACTTACGATACACTCTATTGACACGATTACTGAGTAGTTATATATATGTCAACAGAATTCGTGAACGAGCAGTCGCACTCGCGGAACCATCGTAATTACTGAGTTTTTATGTGTGTTTTTACTACCTGTTCTCATACTTCTGACAAGCACGTTAAGTCAATTAAAAAATAACAATAATATCAATATCAATTCATTAATGTCGAAAGTGTTGGTATAGTTCTTTTTGTTTCTTACTCAAATGAGTAGGAATTTAAAAAATGTTCAGAATAAAAAGAAATTGCATCGGCCGAAAATCCAATCCAGAAGGCAATAAGTGCGACAGTTCTATGAAAGGCGCCAGGTGAGGATGGTATCCCGACAGCCGTGTATAAGACCTTACCGGCGGCGAGAGGGTACATGGTGAGGCACATCACCATACTTTTACCAGACTTCTGAGAGGCGAAGTAAAGTTTACAGAGGACGACGTGAGAGGGAAAATCATAGTGATCCATAAGAGCGGAGCAACGGAAGACCCGGTAAATTATAGACCAATCTTACAGGCCACACTCAGAAAAAGGTCTTGTCGACACAACCAAAATTTGGTTATTAAATGGACGATCAAATTTTTTGTTCAGTCAACCAAAAATTTGATTGTCCATATATTGATGATATATATAGACAACCCATAAATTGTTATAACCAGCTTAATTTCAGACGGACTCGACGAGTGGATGGTGCCGAGAGAACAGCTTGCCAGAAAAGGAGTATAGGGCACAGTACACGGGCTAGCGTGGGACAAAGCCTGGACGCAAGGATCCCACTGTCCCGAAGAGTTAATTACTCGGCATGGTACGACTTCGCAAACGCGTACGATACAATCCTCCATTACCAGCTTCGGAGACTCCTGAAGGCACTTCCGGTACACGAGGAGGTCAGAAAGACGATGATGGCGATGATGCCCCTGTGGGCAGTATCGGTGGAAGTAGGTAACAGAACAACTTTGCCAATATATGTCAGGAGAGGCCTACACCAGGGTGATTCCATGAGTCCTCTCAGAAGCGAGACCGCATGAACGTCTGCGATCTGACGTACCGACTGGTAGCGATGTACCGACTGTCAGTGACCGAGACTACGCACATTTAAAGCCCTGTAGTCTGGATGTCCGGTGGTGGACAACGGTAGGAACTACACGGGGAAATTTCGTGCTCGGTCACTGTCTCTCCGTGTAATCAGTAGTGGAGAATCAGAGTGTACGCGGAGGTGGTATACACCGTGTTCGGGTATTGTTGACGAATGCGAAGCCTGCGGTTGGTTTCTACGTGTAGCCGTCTACCGGTGACACCGTATACAAAGAACGTTGCCGCTGTTTACATTTTTCCGCTGCTTTGTATGCGCCGCCACTGTATACCGGTAGTGTATACCGGGACTGCAATACTATGTATACGTCTGTTGCCTACGCTGTCACCAGTAGATGGCTACGCATAGGTATCAAGTGAACGGCTTCGAAGTGTGCACAATCGCCGCATACGCGTCTACAGTCACTGTTGACTAAAATTTCCCGTGTAGGAGCTTGTTTATATACAAAGCATAGTCCTATTGAGTGCTAGCGAGAGCGAAGCGAAGCTGATGCGCCGCGTAGTGCGCATAGAGAGAAACTGTGATGACAAAACAAAACAGCAGTGGAGCTGTGTTTGGGGAAATAAGTCAAACGGTGAAGCACGAGACGGCCATTGGGCATTGACATCTTGGCAAAAGTTGAAGTGGAAAAGGGCCGAGCACGGAATATGCTAGAGCGCACAGCCGGCATCGTGGTAAAGGCCTCAGCGAACACCATAATGAGGAGGATCAACAAGCCACGATTATAGGAGGAGAAAAAAAGTAGGCTAGCTAAAATACTCATGAGTCATGACTTACAGATGTCAAATGCCTTTTTACTATATAGGATACGTCACATTATTTATGTATTAGCGGACTTTGTCAATACACACATGGAATTATTCATTTGTTTATCTGTAGAGTTTTTGTTTTGTAAAATATCCGCAGATGTAAAAAGCAAGAATAAACAATAATTTGAACCACCGATGCGATGGAAAAGATGAAATGATATAAATTGCTCAATGAAATTATATGCTGTTTGGTTCTATACCGTCAGAAGATAAGCACTGATTATCGTGAATACGGTAATATCTGTTCAAAAATCAAGTCGCAGCACGAATACATACCGATTGCAAATCCTAGACAAAATGCAATGTCACCGATGGCATAAACGCTCCCATAGACACCGGAGTGTCGAATATCTACGAGGTAACCCAGCTCTGGCATCATTGAACTATCGACCATACCGATAGCAAAACCTAGTCCTGCATTCGGTATTATGAGATGGTCGATACTCGTGGCTAAAGGAATCTGTAGAATATTGATGAAACGATTCTATGAGTTTGTACTTTTTTTCCTCGCGTTTCTGTTTATTTTGTGCTTTTATTATGCATAAGAGTTTATGCGTTCATTATACTTACACACATCAAACATATCCCAATCACGATAAGTCCGATCAACGACGCTAGCCATCTGCAATTAATAGAAACGACAAAAATTTGAATAGCTGTCGGGTAAAAGTGGCAAAAATATTCGCCCGAACAGGGACTCGAACCCTGGACCCTCAGATTAAAAGTCTGATGCTCTACCGATTGAGCTATCCGGGCTCGTGAAAATCGGTGACTAAATTGTAAATATATTTTTCACCTCATTAGATGGTGAATTTGAAAGCAAATTTAATTAATAAACTAAGTTTAGCTGGGTACTTGCCTCCCCATTCTATGCCCCAGTGGTCCGAATAGGTTTGTTCCAATCAGATAACTGATACTAGCTGGAAGGAAGGTTGCGCCTTGTTTCCACCTACTAGCTCCCATCGTGTCCATCATCCAGATAGGAAGACTTGGTTCCAACATTGCAATGCCCATATTCGCGAAGGTGATAGCTCCTAGAAAAGGATTTGGTTCGGTAAATGTTTCATACTTTTATCACTCATCGAGACCTAATATGATTACAAAAATTTAAAGAACTCGAAACGAGGGGCTATTCACTTGGGAAGTCCTATGTACACTGGTCTCGGAAGTCTTTGGAAGTCTTTAGTAGTCTTTGGTAGTCAATGGAAGTCTTTGGAAGTCATTGGTAGTCATTGGTAGTCTTTGGACGTCATTGGTAGTCAATGGAAGTCCTTGGAAGTCTTTGGAAGTCACTATTAAGTCACATGTAGTCTTCTGGAAGTCACTATGGAGTCATTGAAAGTCATTGGAAGTAATTGGAAGTCTGGTAGTCATTGGTAGTCATTGGTAGTCATTGCTAGTCATTGGTAGTCTCTGGAAGTCATTGGTAGTCAATGAAAGTCCTTGGAAGTCAATGGAAGTCACTATGGAGTTACATGTAGTCTTCTGGAAGTCACTATGGAGTCATTGAAAGTCAGTGGAAGTCATTGGAAGTCATTGGTAGTCATTGGTAGTCATTGGTATTCATTGGTAGTCATTGGTAGTCATTTGTAGTCATTGGTAGTCAATGGAAGTCTATGGAAGTCGGAAGTCACTTGTACACCCAAAATTGAAGTGAATAGCCCCTCGCCTCGAAAGGTATACGTTGCACATACCTGCAGCGATAATTATGTACGGGTCAGTAACTAGTGCTTTTAAAGACGGGGGATCTGCCTCTGTGTAGACAACTGACGGTTGTAACATCAGAAGCTGTAACACTGATTGTATACTTTCGGTTAATATTAACATTATACATGTTGTACTCAATAAAGATTCAACCCTTATCATTTACATGTTTTATTTATTGGTAATCGATACTTACAACCGTCACCTAAGGCTAATGCGGATAGGACAAGAAATGGTGCAGACTTTCCAACAAATTCATACATCACCCCACCAAAGGGTGGACCGATTAGTACCCCAAGGGCAAGACCCCCTAGTGCGATACCCATTGCATTTCCTCGCTCTTTGTCGTCTTGGTATCTTTCCGCTAGCATACCCATTCCTGGAATTTAGAATTAATCATATTAGTCTAGAATCAATTTTTAGGCATGATCGTTCGTTGTATCTATAATCATGCGCAAATTTTGTATCCGCGATTGTAAACGAAAGTTTTTACAAAATCACGTATGAGTTGACGATGTGCTTTTCAAACTTCGGTTACTTCGGTAGGGTTCTATGCAAAAAGATCTTTAAACAAATGACGTAAAATAAATCTTCATAAATATGTTTCAAAATGCTTGTCACCGATCGATCAGTTTTATGAGCCTTTTCCTGATCTAAATTCAATTGTACATGTGATTGTGCTACGGCAGCTATGTAGCGCTCGCTGTGAGCCATAACGTTTTGTACTACAATGCATATTCAATACAGCTTTTGCAAGTTTCTTTCCTGTGTATATTATAGCTTGCAATAAACTTCTATAGAAAAAAAAAAGAAAAAAAAAATGCTTGTGATGTTGCAATGCTTTTGATCTTATTAGCAGAATTGTTTGTGCAAGTTGTCACTTGAGATATTACAGCTGCAGTCCGTGGCAATGAACACTCACCTGAAACGCTCGAACAAGATGATCCTATGCCTTGAAGAGCCCGTGCTAAGAACAGAATACCGTAACTTCGTCCAAACGCGAATATAAGGGTTGATAGAAACATGATGATGAATCCGGTGAACATAGGGATGCTGTATCCGATTCTATAAGATAAAGACGAAAAAGTAGAACCACAATAGCTGACGGAATGAAAATATGATTCAAATAGTTGAAGAGTTTCAATTTCAGTTACTTGTGGGTGAGGGGTCCAACTATAGGGTTAGCAAGTAATTGTACGAATGCCTTAGACGCGAACATCATCCCTACGGCTACAGTTTCTTCTAGTAATTCTTTGTGCCGTTGTTCCTTTTCCCTTTCTTCAGGTGTAGTGGCGTTGGTCACATTGCCTAAAATTTAACGTAAGGCACATCAAAATTTTCGAAGATGCTAAAAATTCTCATCCAAGTAAAATCGGTTAATTGATTCACGAAATTGATGATATATACTGACCAAAAATGTCTGCCGGTGTAGTGTTTGCGACCAGGAACTCCAATGCGTTATTAGACGCGTTATTAGGACACTGGCATTTTGGTGGAGACGGGGTAGTTGTAGTTGTCGTGTGCACTACAGCATTCTCAAGATGTTCGCTCAATGTTGAGTTTGGGTGGCGGATGTCGTAGAGAAACTCCGGGATTATGGGTACTGAGAAGACATGATTAAATATTCATTCATTTTGTTTCATCACCGTAATTATTAAGTGGAATGATTTCGACAGAAATCTCGTTTTCGTGTATACAAATGGCTTATCGATATGCGTAGGAAGAATGACACATTACGATCTGTTTTTATTAAATTTCAAGTTGAACCCGACCCGATGAGAATACATAGAAATCTTTTCTCGGAATGGAGGAATTGGTAGAAAGTAGTCCGGAAAGCAGTTCGTCCCACTGTTTTTGGCCCTGGATTTCTATTTGTCGATGAGATTTTCCGAGAGATCAAGAAAAGATTTGTTTGCCGCACGAGACAAATCCGGTAGTAACAAGCCTCTAGCTTGGATCCATGTATACAGCGTAGCACATGCATGTATATAACACGTATCTGTAATTCCTTTACATCGATTGGTATACACGTCTGTGTTCATCGATTCAGGGCCTTCACCAACCTGCCGTCTTCAATATTCTATTTATTATGTGGAACGAGGGGGTTGAGTTTATAGATGAACTGACATATTGACGGGTCTTTTTCGCGTGGCCTGTTATACCCTCATGTTCTACGTACTGCGTTGTCACCTCTGATATAGATTTTTTATTTTTTCCTTAAAAATGATTGATTTTCAAATTCTGCTGACGAGATACCATATATATTTTGGGGTAATAAATTCCACTGGGAAATCGGGCTTTAGGATGTCTCAGTAGTCAATCAATACTCCGATGTAGAAGGCTGTATATTTCTATAATATTTATTTGAATGAATGAAACTTATTCATGAATCCATTATTCAGCTTGTTATAATTCGACGATCGAAATTATTCGTCTACAAACCTCCGTATACCGAACACTCCACCATCTAGAATCTAATGGGGGTGTAACTCAGTGGTAGAGTGTCTGCTTCGCATGCTGAAAGTCCTGGGTTCAAATCCCAGCTCCTCCAAAAATACATATTTTTTTTTTCACCTTTTCGTCTCACAGTTTCAGTCATTCTACCCAGATTAACTAGATCGCGTTATATATCTTTGAATTATGAATCATTTCATCGGTATTTCATTATCGTATTTATAAAGAGCTTCGTATTTCCCAAACACTTCTCTTCAATTTATCGAACTCTTCTTATGACTTATCACTGCAGTTGTGTCGTAACGCGTTGCTCCCTATACCAAAAAGTCTCTGATTATAAGTTGAACAAAAAACTGAGAAGAACCATTATCTCTACCAACAAAACGGAGGCCATAGGATAAAAACAGTTCAAGGAGGGTGGCATAGCACGGCAAGTTAAACCCGTGGGTCCCCTTAGCGGTGAAGCAACAAGTGGGAATGAATAAATGATTAGAGTATGACCAACATCAGTGTGTATAAGTGTACACAGTCCAGGACAGTAGTTATACTTTTTGCCTCTTGGTCTCGGGTTATAACTCTCAAGCGTTCAACTTCGTCAATATTATAGTCACATAATATGTGCACGCAAGTCTCTATAACTCTAGAAGTCAAATGGTAATAGCTTTTCGCAGCTGATGCTTTTCATTAATAAAATATAAACCAATACGTTTTACTTTACGGGCTTATACTTTCATTTATATTCAAAGTTTGAGTCTTGAGAAATTTTTTCAAACGATTTGTGTCATTGGTATATAAAATATTGATCATATAATTCATTATAGCTGATTCAAAAGGTATAGTTAATTCAATTTAAACTAATCGCGTATCAATTCAACGAATTCGGAAATGTTAAGATGATTTTCGTCCGAGAATTTGAACGCACAGATTTTCAGTTAAACGATTCATGACTTGGTATATAGGCATACAAATCTTACATAAAACATCGACCAACTCGGCCCATTCGCGTCGATGCCTCTACCCATTCGAACTGGACCAACGGCGAAGCGGCCCTCCATAAATGCATGACCACTTATCAGGATTGCCATAGCGTGACACACCGAGGCCCATATGTTTTCTGCCTCATTCGAGGAACGGGAAGTTATAGTGCTTCTGAATTAAACATCGTGGTGTGAAAAGGGTGCGAGAGGTTAAAAGCTGGGAAAAGAAGTTGACCGAAGCCAAACGGATGACCAAGTCTATCCGAAGTTAAGAACTGGCTTTCGAATTCAATGAAAAAGCTGTGCCTATGAACTGGATTTAATAGAATTTCACTGTAACTATGGTATTTCACAATTGAAGGTGGACTTGATGCTTTTTTGTAAAGTTGCAATTATTATAGGACAAGGTGTGCTCCGAATCTATAACAAGAAAGTTTTTATATTTATTCCATTTTTTTCGAAGCGAATCAATACGTTATTTTTCCAGCATATTTCCCTTTCCTTCTCATTACTTCGGTGCGCACATCACCTGGGGCATTTTTATGGTAATTTTATTGTGGCTTTTATGGAAAGTTTTGCTTAGGATTTAAACGCGTCTCGCCTATGGCGCGTGCAAGAGCTGAACAGAGATTTTAAAGAGAACAGCTGTTATTATTCATCGAGATTGTGAATTCTTTCGAGCGACAAACTTTACCATAAAAGGTTTTCATCCTGTAACGTTTTGTCGTCGTAAATGTCCTGCATATATGAGAAACTTATCATGTTTTAATAGAACTACAATTATCTACATCTTTGCACATAAAGACAAAACCGTAATGATCTCGTTCTATCCCACACAGCACCCAATATTGCAGCAATATTGCTCATATTGCTCCAATATTGCTGCATGCTGCAATGTTGCTACAATATTGGGTGCTGTGTGGGATTTACAAAACTCCTTTAAAATTTTGTCAACCTTTCAATATCTCCAGAGTTCGAAAAGCACATTTACCGCCATGGCAGAATAGCAGGACTATCAGCGAGCAGATGCATCTCGTCTTTGGCGAAGGTTCACCGTGAGATACTGCTCCTGGGGGAATATTCTACTCCAGAAGAGGATTCCGTTGTAATCCGAATGAATCTCGGGCGACCGTACGGTTATTAAGAGAGTTCGTGGTCCATAGAGGGATGAGAGTCGAGGGCGGGAAGCTTGAGAGCCGATATAGATATATATATATATATATATAGTCGTATTACTCACGGTAATATTCCTTAATATGATTGCCAATTTTTTCCTCCTGATTTTTTCGGCCTGTCGCGCGCGAGTTCGAAGTACTACCTATGTATTTAATTTTCTCTAACATCTTCTGATAATTCACGATCTACGAATAAGAATATCATGATGAACGTAAAAACTTGAGAAACGCGTAATAATCCCACGCAATTTCTCGTTATACGTATGAATGGATTCATATACAAAATATAGTAATACGCGTCAAAAGGTCAACGAAAGGGTTGAACCGAGAATTTCAGATGTTAAATTATAACAAAAGAAATTTTTCGCTCGAGAAGCTCTTGACCTATTAAAAAGTCGAGTTACACCTCTCGCCGTTTCGTCCTTACATTGATTCCCAGCTGCAGTAGTAGTCCATAACGTCTGGAAATCCTTGCAATCTGTTTGCCAAGTTTGTGGACTTTGAAATCGAGTAGTTCAACCACAGAGAATTTATTGAAAGTTGAGATTATTTTATTCTAGACTATTCCCCGCTTTGGTCGTCGTTGATATTTTTGAAATTTCGAGTGTAGGTATGAACTTTTGGGGAGACGAAAACGCAGCATGATTCGATAGAAATTCAGCTGTTTCTTGTCGTCTCTTATTTCTTTTGACCAATTTATCATTGACTCGAATCAGTAATTTAACTACTTCGAGGTTTCGGGAATCCGGGGGAGATAACTTCAAGGGAATGACAAGGCGGTGAAACTTTTAATGAGCAAAGCTGTACCCTTGCTTTTCCTCGGTACAACTCGGCCCGTCCATTGATGGGCTCGGCTCATTTCCTAGAACTGAGTAAGCCGGAAGTCTGAGTGTCTTTTGTAAGGATCTTGTGAAGTACGTGGAGCTATACTACTCTTCGAAAATAAAGTGCTGCAATTAGCTATCCAAGGTGTGATGACTTCCGGTCTAGCTAAAGACTTCGAGAAGAGAAGAAGTGAAATGAATTGGCATAAAAAGATAGAAAAGATTCACGATTGAACGACTGAACCGCAATTACCACAACTTCAGTAGCTATGGAAGTAATCTTGCGAATTGCTTTTCACGCCTGAAGTAACGCACTTTATTTAGTCTCATTGGTACCATTGCTTAACGGAGCACAAGATTCTCTCTTAAGAAAAATTCCTGTATCGCGCAATTCGCAGTTATAATTCGATTTCATATTTTATTGGCAAAATAATATACTTGCCTACGGTGGTGAGTAGCATATTGTCAAGAAGCAGAGCGATGGCGACAATTACTAGAACAAGACGTCGGGATTCTCTACACCGCTGCAGCCAGCCTCCCAGCCATCCTCCGCCACCCATCTTTTGGCCCTCGTGCTGTAAGTGTAAAAAATAAAGTATAATGAAGATCCTATATCTACTGGTGAAGGTTCTTCTTTCTGTGCCTGAATCGAATAACAATAATTAAGTTTGCGCGCGAACGAGTACGAATTTCCTCCCTTCTTTGTAGTCGACTTAAAAGCTGTGATGACAATGCAAGGAAAGAAGATATCAAAAGAGCCAATAGACAGTAATTCGAAGAAAAGCATTTTTATATACCTATAGGTACTACATGTATAGAATATGCTCAAGTTCTTCGGCGATTTATTAGTTAGAATTTTATTCCGCTGCATATAGAGAGTATAAGAGAGAAAGGAATGAAGTTTCAAATTCCTTTTAGCCTTGAGAAATATATTAGTCGCTCGTAAAACTTTCGTGGCTTATATAAGGGAGTGAAAACGGTCTTTTTTTCACACCGCAAATAACCGTTGAAATAATTTGAACGGTTCTACTTTGCGGTAGATTGGCTGTATTGTGTTTGATAGGGGTGGTACACTCTTCGATATTTACCCTTGCTAGACCTTGCAGAGGTCTCGATGGGATTTTAATTAAATTTTTGTTGGCTCAAGTGGTAATTGCTCGACGCCTTTCTTCCATTCCTTTTTTTTCTATCTTTTTTTTTTTTTCTCTGTTAAACGAAAGCGTTCAAAATTTTAAGGTTTGTACTCTGGGTAAATATTGGACGTCAATCGTCTGTCATAAATTTAATTTTAATTGTGTGCCATCCAAGACGACGAATTATAGTCTACGTTTTAGTGCGGGACGTCGAGGGCCGCAAAAAATATCCCCTAAAATAGAGAGTCAAAGATGGCAGCTCCTATACGACTTGGACCAGTTCATCCCCCTTCTTTTTCTGACCGACCGTCGACGGATACAGGGACCAGAAAAATACCCTCTCGTATTCTTGCCCTATATACGTTTCATAATAAAATATAGACAGTTGACGTGCGACATGATTTTTCTATTAGTGGCCACATCCACGATCTCGTTCCTCTCCATGTTTCGCAAACTTTTTTTCTTTCTTTTTTTGTTTTTCTCTACCCTCCGCGTACGGATGCCGCGACGAGAAATTTTCGTAACGAGGCTGCCTCGATGAGTTGGCAGATTGGCGAGTCACTTCATCATCGCAAAACCGCTGGCTGTCAGTCGCAAGTCACCAAGAACCACCGATATCAACCCTCTCTCTAGATCGCCTACATACGCTGTTATCACGTGTCTATATGTCTCATGCATGTGTTTCAACGACCCTTGGCACATCACGATAGAATTATTATATGATAACCCTGACGATAGAATGAAAGTCACGTCACGTCACATATACATAAATAATTGATCAAAATTGTATTTTTAATTATCGTAATTATTATTGTCATTATTGCTGTGCAGTTTTTTCACATATACTACGTCAAACTTCTTACACCCTGTTAAATCACTCTCAACTTTCGTTGGAGATGCCGTCTACAACTGTTTCTCAAAACTTGATTAAAACTTGAATCGATTAGAGTGATTTTGAAAAAAAATAATTGAACAGGTTTCATCGGAATTAAACTATACCTTATCTCTTCACGATGCAATGTCTAAAGGGAACTGAACTATATGCGATCATCTCCCGTTACAAGTTCACGGAATTTAATACAAAAATTACACAATTCCACCCACACGCTAATATTATAGTAGTACGACCGTGTCAAAGCGGATTCGAACTACCCTATACTATATACTCGATGATTTGGTGGATAGAGAATTTTATACGAGATTCGTTTTAATTGTAACGAGATGCGCGAGACAAACGAGCTGGGCTTGATAATTACTCAGTCGATGAGATGAGACGGAATGAAGTGAAGCAAGAAATGTGGAAATAAAAGAGAGAACAGAACGTTAAGAACGTGATTCTTTATTGGTGACTGGGGAAAGTATACCCTAGAGACTATCTTGGCGAACGGTCTGATTACGCGCAATGTTCTCGTACTAATAAGTAATCACTCCGCGGGATTCGTCGCTGAATCATTGTCGTATTTTTATATTTTTATATTCTTTCAGTGAAACAGTCGTTGTGAATAATTATGAAAATTCTATGGGTCTGGTGTATAATGTGTAAAACAAAAAAATAAAATCAGAACAGGGTAAGGTACCTGCTGGCGCATGTCAAAAGACTAATTAGCGAGCTGTTAGCCTTTTGTTCTGACGCTCAAATCGCGATTCAAGAATAAGAATTAGTCCTGACTGCTAAGTAACGAAGTTGTGAGGAATATAAAAGAGGAGGGACGATGAAAGCTGTAATTAATACGGTTAATTGTATCTCGCTAAACGAATGAATGGGCCAATTTCAGAGGCGCGTGGAGAGTCGCGATAACTTCATTTTTTCGAAATTCTATAATCATTTCACTCACAATCGGCAGGCATGATACCGGTAATAATTCATAATTCTAAAGTCCCTATAAAAAAGCTTGAGCTTTTGATTACTCAGAAAAAAAGTCTTGTTGACACAACCAAAATTTGGGTTATCATATGCACAATCACATTTTTTGTTCAGTCAACCAAAAATTTTGTTGGAATAGCCAAAATTTTGGTTGTCCCAACAAAATTTGGTTTTCTCAACAAAATTTTGGCTATCCCAACGAAATTTTTTGTTGCCTGAACAAAAAATTTGATTGACTGAACAAAAAAATGTGCTTGTGCATATGATAACCAAATTTTGGTTGTTATTTTTCTGAGTGTAAGTTTACACAAAATCCATAAACCCGGTACTATAAACGATGCTATCTATATGAACCTGACTTCTGATTGGGTCGTTGATAAAATGATTGTTATCTTCTGCAGAGGCATAAGTCCCACACGTCCGGTAATCGTGTAGTACTGTGTAAATTCTTATCGTATATATATATTTCCTCACATTTCGATGAAATTTAAACGAATGATTTGCGATTCTTTTTTTGTCCCTATACCTCAGGCCGATTAACATACACTGGTTTATTTTCATTCTTGAGTTATATACCAGCGAACGAGTTTACTACCATGAAACATCCAAGTATAAAATAAAGCATTGCTTTGAGTACTTGGAAAATTGTTTCCAATAGCAGCTATATACGACCCACGCGACCCTCGCGGATGACAAGGGGGTGCCGAGCTTTGGAAACGAAGTTCGCAGGCTGCTTTCAGAGGGTGTGCGGTGCCGGCGGTTGAGAGTGAAAGAAACAGAGGAAAGTGCAGGAAGCTGGAATTGTGAATGACGAAAAAATTGCACCTGAGTGGGGCAATCGTGGCCAATCTTGACTTAGCGACAATGTTCAACCGAACGGGACGGGTCTTTAAGGCCATTTTTCAGACCATTTTTTAGACCTCCTTCTCCCCCCCCCGCCCATTTTTCATCTCAGGTTTTTGACTCCCATAGGTAATGCCTTGCCAAGAAACGTTTCCGGAAATTTTCACGCTTCGCTACCTTCCGTATCCGTCACCACTAAAAATTCGTCCTCCATATTTACTGGAAAAGATTTAGAGCTGAGATTTTTCATGAAATATACAAATTTCTCATTTCACCAATAGAAACTTTCGAAATTTCAATGCATCATTGTGTCACAGCCATTTATTAACCACCGAGTCTATTTACTATGAGTTTATATAGAATTCAGATTTTTCAAGTCCG
This sequence comes from Tenthredo mesomela, assembly GCA_943736025.1. Lineage (NCBI taxonomy): Eukaryota > Metazoa > Arthropoda > Insecta > Hymenoptera > Tenthredinidae > Tenthredo > Tenthredo mesomela. The sequence continues at coordinate 10,975,574 of OX031013.1, forward strand.
AAGCGTGAAATAAAAAATTTAACAATTAAACAATTTTCTTCAGCTGACAGTTCCCCGATTCTCTTCCTCCCTCTATACAGAGATGTTCTGTGGAAACCGGTCAGTCTGATGGAGGCGCACTTACTTTTTTTTCGTCAATGACAACGCTGTCAAAGCGATCTACTGATTTTTCATATGCCTATGACTGATACCTTCAGTCGACATAGCGGAAGCTGTCACGTCGTAGGTTATGAACTGTCATATTAGAATAATGTTTAATTGAATTATTATTAATAATAATAATTGATAATAATTATTAATAATTATTAATATCAATAATTATTAATATTATTAGGTTTGATTCTTATTAATAATAATTAACAATATTATTAGGTTATAAATAATTGTCTTGGTGAAATTTAATCATTAATAATTATTAATACTTGTTATTGATATTATTAGGTTTGATTATTATTAATAATAATTATCGATATTATTAGTTGCAATCGAGCATTGCTTCGGTGACTGACTGACCCGTTGCATCTCTTCGACAAGTAGGGTTACGAACATAGCGAGGTGAATATCTTCATCGAGCATACAATATTGTGTAATTAAATTGTGATATCGTTCCTAATGAAAGGGTTATCTATTTCTGATTGCAGATTTCAATTTATGTTTATTTCAAACATTATTAGGTTATCAATAACTGTTTTGGTGAAAATCACACGTCTGGTAGTAATAAAGTTAATAAGGCAATAGCATACGATATTGATTCTTTATGAATTCGTTTCAGGTGTGAATTTCTCTTCATTTGCTACTTTATTCACAACCGGGTATTCCTTCGGTGACTGACTGACCCGTTGCATCTCTTCAACAAGTAGGGTTACGAACAAAGTGATGTGAATATCATTCATCGAGCAATATCGTATCGATTCAGTGGAAGTGTTTCATCCTATGAGGCATCTCCGCTGAATGAAACAATACTCTACAGGTCTTCTCAGCCTGATAAGTACGAAAACAGTCCTGCATAAGCGATGTGTTGGTCCATCAATGCGTGTTCAAGTTTCATCGAGTGAAAAATGAATTTAAATTATTGTTCCCATTGTTCCCATTAGCTTGTTCCTCATCGTCTCACAGAATATTGAGCCACTCTCGACGCTGGCTTTTTCCCGTTTTCTTCGAGTAGTCATAGTACTAATATGGGTTGTTACAATATTCCGCACGGTATCCATCGCTGGACGCGGTGGTCCCGGATTCTTCGCAAAACCATGTTCACCCTTTCTTCGACAGCGTTATTAAATTGTTATTTATTTTTTTTTTTTCCTATTTCCTTCACATGTATTACGAATTATTAAACTTTATTGTTATAACTGAATAAACCAAAAATTGTGTGGAATTTTAGAAAATTTACTTTATTACTACCAGATGTGTAGATTTCATCAAGACAGTTCTTTGTAATCTAATAATGTTTGAAATAAACAGATATTGACATTTGCAATCACTTTAACACTACTAATCAATAATAATAATTTATCACTACTTATCTATGAAATAGTATCGTATATCGTTGTATTATGAACTTATTACACAATATTGCATATTATATTGCTCGATGAATGGTATCCACATCGTATGTTCGTAACCCTATTTGTCGAAGAGATGCAACGGGTCAGTCAGTCACCGAAGGAATACCCGGTTGTGAATAAAGTAGCAAATGAAGAGAAATTCACACCTGAAACGAATTCATAAAGAATCAATATCGTATGCTATTGCCTTATTAACTTTATTACTACCAGACGTGTGATTTTCACCAAAACAGTTATTGATAACCTAATAATGTTTGAAATAAACATAAATTGAAATCTGCAATCAGAAATAGATAACCCTTTCATTAGGAACGATATCACAATTTAATTACACAATATTGTATGCTCGATGAAGATATTCACCTCGCTATGTTCGTAACCCTACTTGTCGAAGAGATGCAACGGGTCAGTCAGTCACCGAAGCAATGCTCGATTGCAACTAATAATATCGATAATTATTATTAATAATAATCAAACCTAATAATATCAATAACAAGTATTAATAATTATTAATGATTAAATTTCACCAAGACAATTATTTATAACCTAATAATATTGTTAATTATTATTAATAAGAATCAAACCTAATAATATTAATAATTATTGATATTAATAATTATTAATAATTATTATCAATTATTATTATTAATAATAATTCAATTAAACATTATTCTAATATGACAGTTCATAACCTACGACGTGACAGCTTCCGCTATGTCGACTGAAGGTATCAGTCATAGGCATATGAAAAATCAGTAGATCGCTTTGACAGCGTTGTCATTGACGAAAAAAAAGTAAGTGCGCCTCCATCAGACTGACCGGTTTCCACAGAACATCTCTGTATAACCCGAACAATTATTAGTAGCTCGTACATATTTTGATGAAATCGGCTAGGACACTGACTAAAGCTCAGTTCTCTTGAATAAATCTCAAATTCCTCTCTAGGAAGGAAATCGTTATCCAAGTTTCTTAGTTAGCTGCGAAACACAGACAAAGGAAAGTACATAACCAGAAGGCAACCCTAACTTTTCATCCCTGCAGCTTGTTTAAACGACTATTAATATTAATGAATCTTATCTACTGTCATAGTTTATGAGCAATTGAAACTGTCAGATATTTCCCTACGTCATCTAGACCCAAAATCCAATCTGATTCTTGTCGGATTTAGCTGAAGATATCGCGGGGGCCAAAGCAAAGCTGCAGCTGTGGATCAACTGAATGGCTCAATCAGCCTTGTACTACTGTATACATTGATAAATTCTAAATCTTCTTGCTGTCTCAACCCAACTCCAGGGACTGTCAATTAAGGGAGGCAAAGTTACAACGAAACTATAATTGACCATCTGCACCAGAACTCAGAAGGAAATTTGACTGTTTGTTATATAGGATTCTGGCTAAGCTTCGGTCTATTTCATGTAAGTTTTCGAACAAGCAGTATACACCTATACCTAGCTATCGACTGGTTTGTACTACTTACACTGCGTGACATCGTGTTGGAAATATATTATCCCAGGTCGTAGAGTTCGTATAAATATCTAAAGTAAAAGCATATCTGAAATTCTTTGCGGTCGTTTGAAAAGCTTCGAGTAACCGCGGAGGGTAGAAACGGCCACAGCAGGGTGAAAACGGACTGAGAGAACGAGAGAGACGAAGAGAGTTAGAGTTAGAGTGAGTCAGAGTAAGAGAGAGAGAGAGAGAGAGAAAGATAGACAGGGCGCTTAAAGGGCAAACTGTTGCTTCCAGCCTCAACAAGTAGGCCACAGAATTCCAGTCGGAATTCTATTTGCATTCAGGAGACACGAAAATCATACTTCGATACTTTTACGCGATCGAGTGACCGCAAGGAAGTGCTTTTTCCTCATTCCTCTTACTTCTTACTTGAGAGATTTACGGCTCAGGCAGTTTTCGAGCCCCACTACTACTGAGCCGGACTTGAAGGATCTTCATTCTTTATAAATAGTATAGAACATAGTGTATAAAAGGAACACCCTAGAATCTGAAATTAAATTTATGGTTCAAAGGTCTTCAGAGAACGGTGAACCATGTACAGATTTCACTAATTTCTATCTAAGAAAAAAAAAGGTAGTTTTTTAATCTCCCCGAAGTAATTTTTACGCTTCAAGTATATTTACGCCGCGCGTTCGTTTCTCGAAAAAGTTTTTTTTTTTTTTTTTTTTTTTTCACCTAAAACTCGACCAGAGTTTAGTTAATAACTTTTGTTATAAATTGTGATAACCGCGTAAAGTTAATCGCTTTGAAACAAGAGTTGAAATTTTTTTTTTTTTTTTTTCATAATATATTCTTGAACGCTGTTTTTCCTCGCTAGTAAATCAAGATAATAAAATAATCAGGTATAGCTGGGGGGGGTTGGGCATTTGTAATACACCGCTCTAACGCAAGTTGACGAGGACGTGCTTCTTCTTCCGAGCGAAGATAGCGTCTAATTCGTTTAGGTAACCCGGCCCGTGGAGAGTAATGGCAATGCAGCTACTGAGAGCGTTTGTAACTAAGTTAGCTGCATTTAACTCGCTAGTCACACTCGCTACTACGTTTCTCTCTCTTTCTCTCTATCTCTCTCTCTCTCTTTACCTCCCTTCATATATACATACATATATACAGACATACATACATATATACATATGTATACCACTCTCTCGCTCGTCTACACTTTGTCGCGCAATATTGCACACTAAACGAATTACGTCAGCAATTACCTTCTACCGACGAGGCAACACTCAGCCATAACCAGGAGTCGGCGCAGTTCGCAGTTCGCAGTTCGCAGAGATTCTTCTCAGTACTGGTTTCACAGCCTCATATTTTCCGTCACACTTTCCTCTTTCCTTTTTCCAGTTCCCAGTTCCCGCAGATATACCCGACATTTATCTAACATTTGATGAAATTTTTCCAGACTCTAAATTTGATATTGCGAGATGAGAAGGTGTCGCACTGTTCATTTCGTAAAAACTATTCGATTCATAATCAGGATTCATATTGTTGAGGGGCACTAAAAATTTTCACGCCTGCAGATATAAAGATTGATATTTGAAAGCCATAGTAAGAGGATGAAAATTGTTCATCAATTCCGTGATTCGACGGAATTGATTCTTTCAAATTGATCTATGATACTGCAATATTGAATCCTAGGTTCGGGTCTTATTCACCATCACACTGTATCCAGTTATTCGCACCTTATCCCATATGTGCTAAGGGACTGGTCTCCGCGTGCAATTTCACGCCTCGAATATTCACCGACGTTACATTTTGCAATCTTTTCTTTGTTCGTGAAAAACTACATAATGCAAGGGCTACACCATGTGCCAGAATACTGCTGCGCAGCTTTAAAAAGAATAACACTATACCTTCGATCGTATACGCAAATGAATTTATCGCTTCGCAAATCTTCGGTACAGCAGCTGCTATGTGTATCAATTTCGAGGGACCAAATTGCACATAGAGGAATTGACTGATTTTTCATTTTTATTATACTTCTCTATCATTTCGCTTAGTCAAACGTATATCTAATTCTAATTATGACAAGAGCTAAAAGCTCCATTAATAAATCACGTGTAAATTACTATTATTACCTTATAAAGATCCTTTAATAATTCATAAGACCTTCGCTTGTTCATTTTTTCTATTTTTATTCTGTTGAAAAAGACATTTGGCTACAGAGAGTGAACCCGGGGCTGCTGGGTTCTCGGTTACCGTCGACGGTGACTTGTTAACTATGTTATCGCCGGTAATTACACCGTAGCGGGTAGGTTGGTGGGGTTGTAGGAAAGAGGCCTAGGACTTCCTGGTCGCGGGTACACCGGCAAAGTACACGACGGGGTTATGCAGATTGCTTCGTAACTTTGTTACCGATCACCCTATTAAACTCACCCTGTCTGTAACTTGCGCAAGACCCATGGAAGAGTGGCTCTTAAATCTGCACGCGCATACACATCAACAGTGATTGTATACCGGAATTTAATACTTCGAAATTGAAATCGACTTGTTAAAAAATCAAGAAAATAAAGATTCTAATAAAGTTGAAAAGAGTTCGCAAGGCTAAGGCTAATAGGGGTGAGGTAAGGCGTTGCAGCAGTTGTTTGAAATCTCAAAGCTAGGAAATCTCAAAGCCTTGTAAACTGTTCGCTTTATTCTTTTCGTAACGTCTGCTAAAGTTTGTCCGTCGTGGTCCTCTGCTGACGATGACACAAGGAAATGAGGGTTAACCACCCGGATCGCGCCTCGACCACCACGGAATACGGGCTACTTGCCCTCGAGGCCGACGACACTAACGGAGTCTGGGAATGGATTCGGAGAAGATTAAATCGGCCAGTGTTCTATAAGACAAAGTCATAACGATTCGTGTGTGGCTGTCATAGACGCGCGAGTCATATGGGTGCAGAACTCTACTCTGAATCCAGAGATACGGTCATAACAATACATTATAGTTTTGTTTGAAGTAGATACCAACTGAGATTTGAGACTGCAGCAATTTGCAATTCATTTTCGAAATCTATACAGCGATTTCCAATTTTGTTTAAGTTTTTTAGGTTTTTTTCCTCTTTACGGGATTAATCGGCGCTGCAAGTATTTGCATGTAGACCTTATATGATGCTTGTTCAGAATCTTAATGCTCCTGAATAAATAATACATTGTGCCTTGAACATGCCTCCACATTTATACGTGCACACATACGTATACTGGTATAAGAAACAAGATCGATATTCAATTTAGGGAACCCTATACTACGATGTCTCGGGGTGCACAGCCCTTTTATCTAACGGACCAGCTGCAGTCAATGTACCGACATAATCTTCAGTACATTGACACCACGGGGTTCGAGAAAAATAAGTAAATAAATAAAAATTTTGCACTAAAGTGTAACCCTAGATTTACGTTGACCGGTAAACACGACATCATTGCGATGGAATAAGCTTGTACAAAAGTGTAGAGTAGTTGAAAGTTCATAAAAAAATTTCAAATGCGTTAATATAATAACTAAAGTTTATCATTTGATCGTCATAACGTGCTGTGCGGTTTATGACAAATCGCATAGTGTGTTGGACTTTAATACCGACGTATGTAAGTACGTTGTGTAAATATCTTCAAAGATCCATAAAGGCAGCTGTGGTCTCATTATTATAGTTATCGACACTTGTGTTCTATTTGTCAGATAACTATATAATGCAAGTAGATAGTCTTGCATACCAGGCAGTTGCAATGAGCCGTAGATTTCAGTATATAGGGTATAAATTGAAACGCTAATTTACTCGATCCATAACGAATCTGATTTGTTCTTCGGAAATTCAGTATAGGATATGTGAATGAGAGGGAATCTGGCTCGGAGATATTGAACAATTTTTATCAATCTCGCAAGGGATACAAATTGATCGCGATTCAGAAGATTATTAGGTTGTCTCATGGACTGATCATAGGCCTGCAGGAATATTCCTGGAATAAACTGGCACGAATTGATTTAAAAAGTACCTTTTGCAATTCAACAATATTTTCGAAGCAAAGTTTTTTTTTTTGTTTGCAAATCTTAAGATACCTTACAAGCTAGTATGTAAAATTGATTCTCAACCAAAGACAAAAATGCTTATTAATTGATTATTATCATGTATACTAATTTTCAACACGTAGATGTTAGATACTACCTAATAAGTCCCAGCATCCATGCATGGCAGATATTTGTACTTTTGTACAAAGTCTATGGAGTAACGAATGAATGCAGATAGTAATAGCTGATCCATTTGTTGTGCAGTTTAGAATTTGTGTAGGAGGTACCGTCTGCAGTATAACCGATTCTGCGTTCTCTACATTCTTTTTTTTATAACATCTTATAGGTATACTAGGTTGTTGATTTTGAAAATCAAGAAGTAAAGTTTAGGGGCAAATATCAAAAACTCAATGAAACCTTTACAAATGTTGGATCTCTTACCTCTGCAAGTTTTGACAGATAATTGTATGTGATACGTTTGAAAGTCACACCTCTTAAGCCACATGACTATACAGGTTTGACAAGAAAGAAGGACTGAACCTCCCTCTGCGAATTTTAACGATCAGAGTTTCTTCGCGTACCTACAATATGCCTTACTCAGATTTCTAATATGATCAGTGTTTATCAATGAAATAAACCCAACTGGCTGGTGACGTGGTGAACCGCTTACGTCTACACCTACTACGTCTAGTATAATTTGACAATGATGAAAAAAATTGACAGATCTGATCACCAATTGGTAGCAAATACATATATCTGACTTTGTATAAGAAGAAAGTAAAATTGATTTTAAAATACAAATGAATAATAAATAAAAAAATTGAAAATCTTGTCGATTATAGAATTACTAAGTTAAGACTCACTTATAGCGGAGCAGATCTTGTTGTTTCTTGCACTCCAGCGGGGGTGCTAGTCCTCTTCTCGCGGATGGCGGGTGTGCGCGCGAGAGATCTTCGTCGGCGAGTGAGGCTGCATGTCCCCCGGGGTTCGGCTTTCGCCGCGCTGCCCGTCGCCGTCTGCCACACACAACCGTCTTCGGGCACCGGTTGCACCTACGCTTTGAGCAACCCCCCCGCGTCACGACGCCCACGCAGGCGCCCTTTATCACCCTCCAGGACCCACCGGTGCCTCCGATAGGAGTCCTATTTTTCTGATCTAGCTAGGATAATGGAATTCCTTGGGTTTTGCACCGCTCCTGGATATGAAGATGATGAGGGTACCAATGCTGGTCGGGATTGTTCAGGTCATACTAAAAGGTAATCTATTGCGAGCGAGGATTTCATCATATTTCGTATAACATGATGGAAGTTGATTTAGAAAGGATGGAAAAGATGTGGTTGCAGTTTTTTTTATTCAATCTCAGTAGAACCTTTCGTGTTGTGTATATTCGCAACTTGAATTCACTATTTGCGATTTTTAGTAATTCGACTTCTTCTCGGCCAGGGGTATACCTATACTGGATATGAATTAGTTAGGGGATGACAATATATTGAACGTTCAAGACGTATTAGAAAATACTTTAGGGTAGTTCATTACGAGGAGAGTAAATGAGGGTTCTGGCCTCCGAGGAATGTTCTTCGGAAAGTCAGAAACGAGTCAGGGATATATGATGGAGAGAGTTAGAGGAAGAGAGAGGAGCTTTGGATCTCGAAGAATTTGCGATATGAGTAGGCAGCATTGAGACGCAGCGTTATTAAAACGCCACCACGTTCCATGGACCATCCGTCGAATGCTCCCTCAGGAATGGCGATGCCCCGTTCCTGCATTTTACAATTTTTAACCCGTGAATTTACAAACGAAGAAATGTCAGGAAATTTTTGTATTACTCCGCAAAAAGAGACGGCGTTAAATTTTGAAGGACGAGTACTATACGACAGGGACGAAGAATTCATATGAAACTAACGTTAATTAACTTTGTCTGAAATCAATCAAGGTTTCATTTATTGCAAAAAAAAAAAAAAAAAAAAAAAACCAATGAAATCTCTTTCTTCGTCAACCGGTAAAACTCTGGCCACTTATACACTGTATCGCGTATAAGTCGTGGGCTTCGTTGAAAGGCGTCACGTGCCGGCCATAAGGGGATCATGGAATTACTGAACATTGAACGAGGATGGTCCAGAGAGAGGGAAACGAATCAAGTTATAGAGAGAGAGAGAGAGAGAGAGAGAGAGAGAGAGAGAGAGAGAGAGAGAAAGAAAGGGAGAAGGAAGGAGATAAGGATTTAAGGGCTGCGTTCTATTCACGTTGGTTCAGGACAGTGGACAAATTCTGTCCACTCGGCTCAATAAAGACCTCGAAAAATGTTGCTTCCTTTGTCAAAGTTATTTTATCACTAAATCGTGAGGACGTGGTCTATAACCGCGGGAATTGACCTCGAAATTATTCACAGGTTTTAACAGTGACTTTGACATAAATATAGAATAATAGAAAGAGATTTGAGTTTCTGATGATTCAATACCAATCAATGTAAGAGCAGCTTTCTCGGAGTTTGTCATTCCCTGTTATATAAGATGTGATATGATCCGTTAGAAAAGATTTAGTGAAGAAGTATTATCAGCAGACTGCAGTTAATTGGAATTCCAGATATTTGGCAACACCTGTAGAGCTAAACGACGAAAGAAGAAATAGAATCAACCCGATGGAAGGTACGGGCACTTGTTGAATTTCGGAAGGCTCAACTTCTCAAGCAACATGTTCACAGCAACTTGTTGCTAATGGTTTGTCATTGTTGACTGATGTCTGTAATCAGTATAACAATATTTACGGCCTGTTTATTTTTCCGAAGGAAATACGCAGGATTCGCAATTCATCTACAAACTCGTTAAGCCTTATTGTGAAGTGACTTCAATGCGTAACGATCGACACAGGTAATAATTAATTTCACATTGATTCTTGACGATAATTTCCACGTCGCAGAGATTGAAGTTACGTGGTTTTAATAGTATACTATGGGTCATCACTTCTTAACTCTCACGAAGGCTTCCGAAGCCTCATTTGTCTCAACGATCTGTCCCACAGGATTTCAATACGCATTATATCCTGTGCTTATATCTTTCAAAACTTTATCTTCTGATGAGTCATGCAATATGATATAGGTATACATATATGTGTAGATTGAAATTAATTTGCAACTAAGACTATTTTCGAAATATCATCAAGACATACTGCTTCATTAGTTAAAGCAGATATAGGAAATATGGTTACATCATTATTTCTCTTGTAGTGCAGTAAGTGATAAAACAAGTTTATATACACTGTTAAAAATGATTGTGAATTTACAACATAATTTACTAAACAAAAGTTTTGTAAAATTACAAATGTGGCGTAGCAAAAGTAAATTGCTAAGCTTGTTCTGTAAATTTACAAATAAATTCTTAATTTTACTGAACTTTCATAGGAAAAACACAAAATTGTATTTGAATTTGCTAATAATTGTTTAGTAAATTTGAAGTATTTGTGTATTAATTTTGCAGTAATGTCTTGTAAATTCACTACTCATGCGTCTGCCAAAAAACTTCCAATACCAGTGTAGGAAGTTTTTTTTTAACAGTGTAGACTCTCGGAAAAGTAATTAGACACGATTCAATCCAGAATCAAGTGATCGTCACAAAATACAACAATAGAAGTTCATTTCTATACCACCCTCAAAGCTTAACCTTGTGATAATTTTCTTCGATAATTGTTGAATATAGAATAATTACATGATACTTGAGTTTGAAAATCTCATACTTTGAATGTCAATCATATTTGCCCAACTCTGTAAAGGCTCGTTACTTATTATGTAACTACAGATGACTTGATAAATAAATTTTCTATATCCTTCATTAAGATTCATTATTATTTGAATTCAATAGTAAAACTCATGAATACGAATGAGTTTCACTGTCTTTATTATAAACTCTTACAATAAAAAATATATCAATGTGAAGTATACACACTAGTACGTTGAAACAGAATCATAGCTCTACTGGTATAAAAATATGGAATTGAGAAAACATATACAGTAGTCACAGTAGTGAACCAGCCAATATCAGCTGCACTCTGGGAATTGAAATAACCAGATGAACAATTGTTTATTTAACATTATAGTATTTTTCATGGATTTCAGTAGAACTACGATTCTGTGAAGCGTCTAATATACAACGAAATAATGAATATAAGAATGATTAGTTCTGGAAACTAAAGGATTAATGAGTAAAAAAGAGAAATTGAGAAAAAAGCCCTCTGGGAGATAGTTCCGCGTCAGGGTTTATTGACTTGAAAATCTTGACTTGTGTAATTATGTGTAATAAAAATTATTCCTATTAGTAGTGAAAATAATGAAATTAAAAAAAAAAAATAATGATACGACAGTGCCTGAAAAGTGTAGATGTGTGATGACAGCCTTACTGAACATTTGAAGAGGTACGATGTTTAATTGCAAATTATCATTGGTCAGATATAGTTGCACGGATGAAGAAGATAAGGCAAACGTTCTGCGTGTATAGAGTGAGCAGGGTAGTTTAATTTTTCCGAATTCTCGCCAAGATCTTGCTGAATTGTGAATGTCATTTAGTAGAGTGGATAGCCTTCCGAACCCATCCCTGTATAGGAGGGAAAAAAAGACTTACTCGATACGATGAATTTCAGAGATAAGAGATCCGACATAATTGAATAAGGAAGACTTTTACCTGGGCGTTTCAAGGCTCGGATATCTTCTGTCGAGTCACATGGTTACCGCAGATGTTTGATCCGATCAGCCAAGCGACTGATTCCATCCTTGCGAATCAATCACGTAATTTCGCTTGGATATTTATCCCTGAGGAATAAAATCGTCGAATGATAAGACGAGAATTAGGCTTGAGAAAAGCGTCGCTGTGAAATTCATAAGGGAAATCTTTAGAGATCATTTTTTTGTGCGTATATGTATTTTAGCCATGTGAATGATCAGGGTAGGAAACTTTCATTTAAACAAAAGCGCTGGTGATTATAATTCTGGTGACCGATGTAATATTCGTATGTGAAGTTAAAACGTAGAAGACTGTGAAGAATTTAAGTATATAATTCGTACTTACCTCCTCAAAATCATTTTCGCTGGGAGAAGTTAACTGAAAATTTCCATAATTTGTGACATCATGACGATTGCGTATACGAATGATTTGTTGATTAAACAAAATCGATCGTGTCTCAGCAACGTTTTCAATAAGAGAATGGTTCAACTGATCTGCTGTTTTCTAAATTCTTTACAGGGTGACCGACTGTAACGAATTTTCAACGCGATCACAAACCGGGTTTTCCTTGCATATAGTTTAAAAAAAATCATATATTTAATCTCCATACCGCGTTATCAATTGAATAGGACTCTTTCAAAGTATAGAGATAGACAAATTGACACAAAACGCAAGTCAACCCTTCTTTGTACAAGAACGAAGCGAGGTTCAACGTACCGAAATTAAATGAACTATTACTAATTGGTAATCCTGTTCATGCGGCGAGTGTCATTTGCGACGCTTGTCTTAGTCAGTCATACTGCTGAATCAACTTGAACCAAATTCAACAGCCAACTCTTAGGCCATCGTTAGAGCTCGAAGTTTCTTAGTTCGTGTGGGAGACCGCAAGCTCAATCAATCGCAATCGATAACCATTCATAATCCAAATTTGTCTTAATGATCTTCCTCATATACCTACCTAACTTTCTAGTAAATTGCTATATAGAAAGATCCCACACGATTGTAATCTGTAGTAAATACAAATATATTGAGGGTAAATTAGCAGATGATAAAATAATATCATCACGTAGAAGTGCGATAATAATCCGCTAATAAATCACATACATATGTGATGCATAAAAATTTCTGCACTTGTTGCCATCTATTATGTTTCTTCTTTATTTGCATATTTGATCACTTATCATTCATCATTCATATAGTAAGTACATTGAATAGTATTTTTAGAAATCGTACGCGTAGTACTACCTAAACCCACTCCGACAATTGGCGGCCATATCAGTAAGTATGGAGGTCGTGAAGCATTGAAGAGCACCACGGAATTAATTATAGCTATGGTAGGGGATGCTGAGAGGCGCAGCTGCCGCGGACACCCGTCACACCGACGCTTCCGACGCTCCTAGCGGCGGGCGTCGCGGTGCGCCACCATAATAAAGAGATTCCTGGATCCCACCAGCACGCGAGGTCCTCCAGTTAATGAAATCTATTGCCAGCTGAACCACCAGCGATGAATACCGAAATTGAATCGTCCGTTTTTCGCCTTCTTCTGCATCTTTCCTCCCACATTCCAGCTCCCTTTCTGATATCACCTCTTCCAAGTTTCCACGGGTATGAACGAGGGTCATTGAAAAAAAAAAAAAAAAAATTCTCATCACTTAAAATCACATCATTTTATACTTGGAAGACATTTTTTTCTTTGCACCGTTGAGGTAAATGAATATTTGAAGAAATCCATCTTGAAAAAACGATGAAATTCTGTAATGCATAAGCCTATAGAGTTCAAATAACTGGCTGAAACCAGGGAAAATAAAATAGGCTAAAAAACTGGAGAGGATTCGGATCTTTAGCTTCAAGGTACCTACTAACAATGGGACAGAGATTATAGGACGAGCTCGCGTCGACTAGACACCAGCGTGAAAATACAGGAGAATTCACTTATCCGGTAATTGCCACGAAGGTAGGATACACTTGCCTTATCTTCCCCTCTTTGCCACCCACCGTCTTCAGCTTCTTATCCCTTAAGTGGCAACAAGTGGGGGGACTCCCGTACCTCCTTATTGTCAATGTCACACGTCAAGACCTCTGCTACCTCCGTTTCCCTACTTTGAAAGAAATGGCTGTCTGCCCAAGGGTTACTTTTTTTTAGGAATGATACATATGAGCGAACTAGTGCCTTTTGCATTGAGTGTGGAGCAAACAGCATCTCGCAGTTCTGAATAGGATTCAAGCGTACTTTTTCAAAACTCAATATTTTCTATTATAATAAAATTTACGAGCATTAATATACGTCTGGAATTCTTCCCGGTTAGTTTCGGACGGAGTTAGAATCAAGCTATTTCTCCGAATCAGTCCTGGTCAAGGTGAGTTTTCGCAATGGTTCCATATTGCTATCATTTACTGGGACCTACCACTCCCCGAGAGGTGCGATCCATCACGGGTGTAGTCACTGGCTATCTCTTTGTCTTCATCTTTATTTATAATCTCCCACTCCCGGAGGTTTGTTCGTCGTAGAATACGTCCGAGAAGAATTGGATTGACCGTGAGGGCAAGCCCTGCATATAGCAGCCGAGTTTCTCGGTCTTCGCGTTCTACCAAGAAGGGGCTTCATGAAAAGCAATGAACTTTTCGATTCTCATTTCGCGCTTTTCTATTACACTGATAATATAACTCAGTGTCCAGAGATACAGGCTTCTAGGAATGGCTCGAAAAATTTGTTAATAAATTATTTTCTATCTCACTCGGAAAAAAACAAAAAAAAAAAAAAATAATTCCTAGGTATTTCGCGTCCTCGAAAAAACCCTCTGGCTTACAAACTGTCTGAGAATGTGAGACATTTCACATTCTCACACCGGTTGACCAATACGGTGTTTATCCCTGGGGTAACACATGCTAAGAAATATTTCTGCCCCTGCATACATAACTTTATGTATGTGTGTTGTGATTCGCATAGTATACATAGAGGGATGTTGCTGCATACTTACTACCATGTATAAGACGTGACTGTCGATAGCTAGGCCAATCGAAATCGGTAGTTATATCTCCGAGGACTGCTACTGTAACGAGTGAACGTAGCAAGTTCTTGTGGGCCGAGACGTGGCTTTTACGACTCTGGCCAATCGCCCATTCTTTTCATATTCGCAAACGGACATGCCGGACCATGGCATTGTTTTTAATTACGATGAAAACTTTTCGCGTCAATTAGAAGAAAAATTTGATCTGTGTGGATGTAGTGGGACTGCAGAGTCTTATACGTATCACTGATGGAATCACGCCTTTTCTATATAATTTGCAGATGAATCAACTGCAGACGTGACGTAAATATCCGGATGGGGTCTTGAAAAGGGTGGCAAGCGATTCTTACGAGATCTGCGAATCCGTCTGCCAGGGGGCGCCGAAAGGATGATCGATGCTCAACCTAAGCCAAGAGCTACACTGAAAACCTCTCTTCCCCCAATAATTCTTCGCGACTATTTTCCGAGCCAATTCATCTCGACTTTCGTTTTTCAACGGCCACTTTCACCCGTAAACTATAAACTCGACGTTTCTACGTTAAAAGCAACGAATAACCAAAATCCAAAGCGGTGAGGCTTATTGCTGAATTATTTCCTGCTGATTATCAATTGTACACAATATGCGATTGTAGGGACTGTAATTCAATACCATCATCCAATGCCGTCGAATAGAGATGAATTATAAAAATACCTGCAAATTCTTAAACAATATCGAAGTTTTTTTTTTTTTTTTTTTTTATAAAGTAATAAATTCTAATCAATTTCAACTATCGATAAACTTATAAACTAATGAACACAGCGGTAGTTCACAATAAAGTCATTGATAAAGATGCATGTTAAAATATAAAATTTGCGAATAGGGATAGGAAAATTTTCTTTCTGTAAATAGTTACGAACATTTTTGCTCAGGAGTAACCATATTGATAAAATACTTTTGTTATATTGTAAAAGTAATGATTCGCTTTTTATTTCATCCTGTCTTTATCCTGAGAGGGTTTGGGTCGGCGATAAAGCTTTCTGGGCTTTTCGACTTTACCGGCAAACTCCACGAGGAATATTATATAGAGCAGAAGGAAGGAACACCCTGCATCGATCGGTGCAGATCTCCTTGTAAGTTGAGCTACCAGCAGTTGAGAAAAATCATATTGAAATCAACATCGTATTATAATTGTATCAATCGCAGTGCAAATTTAATATTACAGAAATTGATTTACCTATTTTCAATTGTAGGTTCCTAAAAAGTTAGATCGTGAAATAAATATTAATACTAATCTATCGCTGGCAAGATAGCAACCGTCATTATTATTTTATCGAACAAGCATTGAAATCTCCTAGATCTACTCAATTTAATATAATTATTGTGCAGAAATATATAAACGACAATATTTTTGACAAAAGCTCTCACAGCATTAATGCCGTTCGATTTTTCATCTACATTTTGCTGATTAGTAGTTTTCTTACTGCAATGATCTTAGTATTGTAAAGAATGATACCGCTGATGCCACCATCTGTAAATAAGAGACATTAAATTAGACCGAACCGAGACAATGAAATTTTTTGATAAAATGATGAGAGACTATATCAATAAAAGTCAATACAAACCGATGCAAGTGTCTCCAGAGAAAGGTGTATGAATTTTCCAGCTGTCAGTTGAACCGGTTTTCGTGCTCGCAGAATTACGATATGAACAGATTTTTTGAGTTCACGTGGCCACTGGTACCATGCCGCGCAGTAGACTGCATCTGCAACTGCTTGGCTCTTTGAAAGTCCAAGTTTTTACACTGGTATAGTATTTTGTTGAAGTGCTTTGTTAAAAAAAAAAAAAAATGTAAATTAACTCTATTCTGCACCAATTTTTTTTTTTGTCAAAAAACTTACCTCTGTCAACAGATCGTCAGATGGCCAATTGCAAGTAAAGAGTTGAATTAGCCCGATCATCAGCTGTGAAAAGTATTTGAACCTGTCATCGTCATCCTGAAACATTATTTTCAATATTTTCTGAATTTATTTTAAAGCGAAATTATGCGAGTGACAAGAAAGAGCTGTTAAATTTCTAATTTTCTACCGATGGACTGCTGCACTCACCCCGGACGACTTGAATGCAACGGCCGATAACGTGTAAGTACTACTGACAAGTTGAATGAGAAATACAACATTCGTCATCTGTTCAATGTCTTGGCACATTCTGCAAGAAAAATTGATCCCCACAATAACTCTACCCCGTTTCTTGCTATCCGAAAAACTTGATCTTCGACTGACTTAAAAACTTACGTGAGAATTAATCTGTGATAATTCACGTAAAATTTGAGCTTTGATGATACTGATTCGAAGAAATGGCTTTTCTCGATTCCTGGACTTTCATTTATCGCTTGATGGTCGTCTCCGTGAGTTCGAGGAACATTTCCGTCCGTTTCTCTGGAACTTGAGTTTTTGAGTTTTTCTTGGATAACTCTAAGATGTCCGCATATTGTGTTTATTAGAATCGGTCCAATCATTTCAATGCCAACACACGTGAGGGTGACACTAAACATACTGGACACTTGAATAAAATAGAGAATTTCGTAGTAGGGCGAATGGTGAACGTGTGCGAAAAAAGCGTACGGCAAAATTCTGGTTACATTTAGGTCGCCGTCGGTTGATTTGACGAACAGCGGAGCGATTGTGTAGAAAAATATGGCGAAGATACATTGGGATAGAAACAAGTAGGTGAGATTTTCAGCACCCTTGATGTACGAAATGACATAGCGGCGTTCATTGATGTTCAAAATTTCCCAAAGATTCTCGAGAGTGTTCAACATTTTCTGAATCCTTCGACGCGAACAATACAAAATTAAATAACTGACCAATCCTCCGAGTAAGGGCACTACTAAAATGAAGGATTCAATTGCACTTTCTAAGTACGCAGCGTAAGTAACAAAATCGTAGACGTAGGCAGAGGTGTGAATTCACACTACATGCAACTGAGATGATTGTCGAACAATAGCTGAGGAACATCTTCAGAGAAGTTTTATCCTCAGGTGGAATGATACCAGAACATTTTAAAAGTGTCACGTTCGTGTAGATCACTTGCTGGAACGAAGTCTCGTTTTTTACAATTGCCATTTCCAAATTTATTCAACTTTACTACAGATTACAAGAGCGTTTGCAAAGCCGATTGATTAGCGGAAAGAAAAACTGCGCTTTGATACTTTTTCAATGAACGTCCGTTTACATTGAGTAAAATTGACAGCAACAAGCCCAGAATGATTTTTTACTCCGAACGTACCAAGCTCAATAATTTGTATCCGATCGTTTGAATCGGACTGATACCTGTGATGTGTCCAAAGATTGACATCAGGGGCACAAAGCGACCGAAAGCTGCAATGAGCACTCGATCTGCGCTTGCGTTACCCCTTCTACTGCGAAATTTCATAGTTTTAATAGATCGGAAAAATCAGGAAAGCCCGCAGCTTATCCATTCTGCGCATATATCCGTATAACAGTGTGATTTCATTTGCAACAGGCTACGACGACGATGGATTATAAAAATGATTCGATCAGCATCTCAGAAAATTGATCTAGTCACTGTATACATCTTTTCCCGGATGGGAAATGTGGATTCTTGCAATGAAGTGAGCTGATTCAATATTGATGATTAAAAATTTGTCAATTTAAAAAAGCTGGAAATATTAGTACTACACGTTCTATTAATCGCGCAGTTCTTCTTTTTTATTTGACTATTGATTTGTATTTCCTTTCTACCGTAAACTTTGGAATTGCAGATGTGTCGAGAGCGAGCATTCGATACTGTAATTTATTCATAGGAGTTATGCTCACAGTTGAATTGCGGACTTTATTGAAAAGTACAAGCCTGCGACGTCCAGCAACTTTCTACCCTTGTGGGGTGGGCGTTGTGTATGTAACCTAGGTTTAAACTTTGATCACTATTATTACAGCTATAGTAGGAAAACGTTTTGTTCGCTCTATGTCAATTCTATTATTACATATACATTGAATGGATTCATATCCCTCGAAGTGAAGGATCCCACGGACTAATGCTTTTGCAAAAACTTTCTGAAAGAGATTCATATACGCTTTGAATAAGATGAGAATATTATTGGTATTGGAAATAGTGGATAAATTATATTCAGATTAGGGTGAACAAATGAATGCGAAGAATCGAAATTTTCTATCACTTGTTTATTTTAATTCTGAATTGCAAAATACTTATAGTAGAGTCGGATTGAATCCATGAAACACCGTGAACTTATTGTAGATACATTGATACAAGTATAGGTCTTGCATGAAAAACAGGTCACGCATAGAATACACATACTACGTGCAGGTTAGGAAAAACATCATCGATGATTCACTTGGTTTACGTTATAGTCTTGAGAACGGTAAGAAATGACATCGCGTTAGCCAGTATCTAGAAAAAAGTAGTACGTTAATGTGATTCTTTACGCTTGAATAAATATTCATGAGTATATAGTATATTGTGTATCTAGGGCGGAAAGTAGGCGATTCCCGCCTGCGAGTACGGAGTTTGCATTCGTACGAGTACTATAGGAGGGTGAGGTTCGCAGCACGAGCGAAGGCGATTCCCGCTCGCACTCGCGGGCGGGAATCGCCTGCTTTCCGCCTTAGATACACAATATACTATTTCCGGTCAATTCACCGTAGAAAAAGTTTGCATGGATAGAACTGTGAATTTTCCAGCGGTTAGGCGAATGGGGTGCTGCGTCATCATCAGCAAAAGAGAGATACTCGTTCTAGAATGGCATTGCCATCTGTACCAAGAGAGATTGTAAATAGCCAAGTTCGTCAAGCTGCTCTGTGGTAAGAAAAATACTTTTTTTATTACCTCACTCTTCGTATGTCTAATATAAACAAAAATTTGCATTATTATCGTAGGACGAACCTCTTCAAGAACTCTTTCAGGTGACCAGTTGCAAATTAATATCTGAGAGATTCCAGTCATCAAAATCGTGACGTACTTGAAGGCGCCCGCAGTCCCCTGGTGAATTAATTTCTCAATAATAGGAATCCAAGGCTGGGATTCTGGATCTTTTAACGCCCGTGCTAACATGCAGATAGCGACTTTTTCATAGCGACTACGACTGTTAACGAGCGTCGTCGTAATGTTTTGGACGAGCGGTTGGCTGCTGACAAACGATTAACGAATATGAGAGCTGTATTTTTCTCAAAACATAACGTCAATAATTATCGCCGGTCGCTACGTAGCACTGAAAGATCCAGAATCCTGGCCCAGATGTTTTAAATTTACTCACCATTGACAAATTGAATAATCCAAGTGCGATTGTATACAGTCCGATGAACAGTTGCACCAGGGAATAGAGGTTGAAATTTTCTTCAATATTTGCGTAATGTCTGAAAATCGAAAATTGAAAATTGAATTAAATATGATCTTGGAATGGAATTATACCAATAAAATATGATCTTGGAATGGAATTACACCAATAGTAGATAATATATAGCCATGTATGTGCGAATACACCTACGCAAGCAGTCGTTGATGCCTGTCAATGCATTCATTCATATTGGATTTGAAGAATCTTTCAAAGTTCTCATTTGGATTAACATCGGTGACTATCGTCTCGAGCATTTCATTGATGTCGTTAAGTATAACACGTATCAGCCCAAATTGCCCACAGCTATTTATGAGTAGAACGGGTAACAAGCAGTCAACAGCTACGATGAGGAATCCGCACATGTAAATTACAACACATTGTGCACAGGCAGTTATCTTGTATATCAATGCAGAGTTTATAACGAATCCGGGAGAAACGGGTAGTGCTTGAGCGCTGGTAGTAGACTTCAGAAGAAATGGTACGATGGCGAAGCACGTTGCCGTTAAGTTGAGAACGCAAAGAAATACGTACGTCAGGACGTATCCTCGCTTGACGTACCTGAGATCAAAAAAATTTTAGGGATATCTGTTAGTGAAATATAAAAAAATGGTAGACCTGATAAGATTACGAACAAGAAAGTAGTGAGACTAAGAAGACTGTTGTAATAGCAATGGAGGAAATTGGTACTTTCAATTTGATGAGCTTCTACCACTCTCTTTGACATATTTCATCATTAAAGAAAATAATTGCAGAAAGCTGAATGCTAGGATTAATGTTTTAAAAGACAGTCTGAATTCTCACCGTGATAAAATTTCGTACCCACGTGGATGATTTGTTTCCCAAAATTCTTGACAAGATTCGATCAGTGCCTTGAGTTTGTCACGACGCAGAAGTAATATAATATATTTCATTTGAAGACCACCAGACTCTGTGCAGCCAGATAGACTTTCCATTAAAACATCGATGTCCAGATCCTCGTTGAATAATGTAAGTAAATTTGGGACAACGACTATGTTTATCATTGCAGGAATTGTCACGATGCTTAAAATATCCAAGGCTTTATCAAAGACAGTTGCATTCGGTGATACCGGAAGTAATCCAAATATACGAAGCAGCTTTATGTTTACTTTCAAATACTTGGCGAAACTAGAGTTGGTCACTCGTACGATTTTACAGTGTGATTCCATAATCGAAGTTGAACAGAACCTACTATATGAATTCCTCAAACACCATAAGTTTTGAGGAAAATTTATTAGATTAAACCGGTGAGTCTCAATTGTGTGTTAAAAAAAGAGAATGAAAATTGAAGTTCTAACAGTATGGAAAGTGAAACCATAAAATTTGAAGATCTCTTCAACTTATCACGATTTTTTTCTCAGCGGTAGCAAGTTCCTGACTGACGTTTATAACGCAGTCGAAAAGCGTGTAATAAAATTTCCTTATTTCTTTCTTATGGTGTATTTGGGCTTTTTCGAACACTTCACTACCAAGTATTGAGGTATTCTTAATTTCATCCAATTGTTCACTAATTGGTACTTGTTCGGCCAGAGCTTGCGAGAAGAATACTGCGTATTCGCAATATGTAGAGCAGACAATACGTTGAAAGAGAAGGCGAGAGTGAGGGAAAAATTGCAAACTATTGCTGGTGGGGATGAGGGTGGATCCCTCTGTATACAAGGTGCTCGAAGTTTGCAACAGCGTTCGATATCCCGCCCGAGTTTATGGCATTGTGTCAGTATCGGTACTAGACGAAGTATTGGACGATTCTTAGAATAAAAAAGAACCTAATTATATAATGATGACTATATTATGTATTATGTCCACAATGATTAGGAGCTGGGCCATTCCTTCCTAAACTTTTACAGAACACGTGGAACCTGAATTCTATAGCCGCATGCACAGTTCATAAATTTTCTGGTGAAGTTTGATCGACTCAAAGCAAATATACCATTTACTCTTGCTCTCTTTTTTCCTATTCTAGTATACGCCCAATATCACTGGACTAGTAGGACTTATGAAGTTTTTGATCGTCGATTAATCATTTACGGATATATCGTGACTTCGTTATCGATTGAATTTGGACTTTCTCTTTCCTTTCTTTTCATGGTCGTTGAATCAGTAAACAATATTCGGCAGTTATATGGTGCGTGTGCCAAATTGAGCTATGCATAGGCACGATCGTCGAGTTCGGAAATATGAGCTACTGATGCATGGTAATTTTACTAAGTTCGAAGAAGAGTTAGGCCCTTGGTCGGCAGGAATGAAACAATTGACTAATGGCCAAAATCAAGGGTCCAAAAGACCCCTTTCTTGTGTATGCCCGTACTTTGCATCTACAAACGACAGACGACGTTGACACTAATTAATTCCTGGTGGATAGGATTTTACAGAATGTTATCAAATACGATCTCGTACCCTCGTCAACCTTGCTACCGATATGGCCATCATGTACCTCCCACCGAGAGCTTGTGCCAAATTAACGTAGCAAACGACCTCCTCTAGTTAAGCACACAAACTAAAAATGTGAAGGTATTAAATACCTCATGAAGAGCCGTAGAAAAATTCTCCTTCAGCGAAGTGCCTTTAATCTCTATTGATGCCAATCTCGTGCCAATGTTCCGATTAGGTGTCATCTGTGGAATCAGAGATAAAAATACGTAGAGAGACGTCGCAAAGACCGTTAGTAGAAAATAGAATGAAGTTCAGAAATCTTGCACGGCTTGTCCAGACGGAGATGATCTTGAAATCGGCAAGGCTTGCATCGAGCCACAACTCCTCACAGGTGGCATACAACCGCTAGATTTTTTTCCTATCAAAGACCACAAAGATCATTCGAATTTCCCCTCCAAGCACTCCAGCCACAACGTTGAGGAGAGCGAGCGTGCTTTCTAGGTTGAAGCTCTATCTCAAAGAAGCGAAATATTTTCGGTACAGGATATCAAAATTTACTTTTACTTGTTTTTATTACAGTTTAATGCACAGCAATGAAAATAAGGATTTAATTATTTATGAGATGTGTCATTCGCTTACCGCAGATACCAGATAATAAAATATCGGAATATTAATACTATTAGTCATTTAGCAACGTGTAAATCCCGATAGAAGGCTAGTGATTCCTTTTTTACAAGTAGTCAGATGCCCAGTCAGCTGTAAGATGCCAAAAAATTGCACACAGAATTTATTTATTCCTATCTAATCTTGGAAAGAGTCTTTACCGAATGATATGAGGCTCAAGTATATAAGTATACGTTATAGGATAATACTGAACTCTAAGAGTTCGAGTCAAAGATGGCAAGACTACTCTGACGAAATTTTCCAATTTTACATCGCAGATTTGAATTGAGATAATGGCGCGTACAAACTCAGCTCTGTTACTTACAACAATAATTCGCACGAAACATACTTCATTTCTCTTCGGGGAACCATACCTGCATAATGTAATATACATAGTGTCTGGCGTAATCTCTTGAATCGTTAACTTTTTTAAATAGTTACAGCTATCCCAGACGTCTAGGGCTATCATTTAATTACTTATATTCAATTAAAAGGATGCTCCGTTCAGATATGATACTATGAGATCATAGAGTTTTACAAAGAACTGTTAGTTTCCACAGGATAAATAACAGGAAAGGTTTTCAATATAGTGACACTTTTCTCCAATTTTCGTGTATTTTAGAATCATCAGAAAACCTATCTTTACCTCACACATACATTTTCGATTGTATTTTTCAGCGTGGGTTGTCTCTGGCAAAAGACTCCGTCTTGAAAAGACACAGTTCAATCTTTAACAATATATTATCCAAAGTGCGATTGCGGGAAGTGACGATATTTATATTCAAATCTCACCGTAACGGTTCCGAGAAGTTTCAAATGTCACGGGAATCTCAAAGGTACGGTAGAAGTTTTTATTCACAGCAAATCTATTCTTTGCAAAATGTCATCATGTGATTATCGATTAAATTATGTATCTGTTATACAATGAATACCAGGCCAACGAACACCATCTATTTCATATTGACCCAGTATCTCCGCTACAGTTCAAGGTGTAGAAATTCTTCGTTAATTTATCAATTAATAAACTAATTGTCGTGATGGTACAAAATTGCGCGTACAGCATACCGTACTTAGAAGCTATTCAAGACCAGAGAGAATGATAAACCACTATACACGATCTGAAAGTAATATTATATTAATATTATGTGAACAAATGGAATAAAATTTAAAATGGAATCATTGTATGGTTCAAAGGAGTATTGCAATAACGATGTAACTTACAGAAGCAAAAGTCTGCAATGACAACACCGCAAATTTTCCAGCTGTGAGCTCCGCAGAGCGTTGAGATCGCGCTAGCATAATCGACACCATCTTCTTTTCAGGGGGTGAACAACGATACCAAGGAATCTCATAGACCGCCTCAGTTACTTCATGGCACTGATAATAGGATAAAAATGATATTTAGGGATCAAAGCATTAAAAAATTCTTGGAACATTTCGCTTCCCTTTGACTATACTGACCGCGACGGAGAGACTGTCTGCTGGCCAACAAGAGAAGAAGATACCGATGGTTGTGAACATAAATGGCCCGAAGTACCGGTATGACTCCAACCCCTGAAACAATAAAGTTAACAAGCGTCGTTTATATTTGAGAAAAAAATCGACATACCTACGTATCAGATTACAGCATTCATCGTGCAGCTTTACCTCCATAAGCCTTGTCCCAGCGATAGCCATCATATACATCCCGGTGACTATTTGTATCAGGTAGATATATTGAACGACTTCTTCCAGTTCAGAACAGAAACTGTGAAAACGAGAAGATTTTAGCCAACAATGAATTCCACACTCACAAACTGCATATGAGAAATTTTGCGAGAAAATTAGTGTAGAATTGTGAGGTAATTCTTACTCCATAACGACTTGGTGCCGGCGAATGCACTTTTTCAAAGCTGCTTCCAGAGTTTTTTCCATCATTTCTCTTGCAGCGTGAAAATCTTCTTTCGAAATCGCCAGGAGCCAGTTCCGGATAAGAGCCAGTTGTCCGCACATGTTTAGAATCATAAGACTCCCAGTTATATCAGAGGCCGCTCCAAACGTAATCCCCAGGGAACCGATAATGACCTGAAGTATGTATTTAATTTCATATTGCGGGCTTGGAATGGAATCCTCTTGGTAATGAAAAGGATAGTATTTTATTGTAGAATTATCGGACGATGAGTGCTGCTTTACTATTGTACTCAGGACGAACAAGATTATTGTACATTGCGCAGCGCAACAATATATCGTAATAAATAGTTTCGCCGGTTTAGACCACATCGCAATTATTCCACGGTCCTCGGGGACGACGTGATCCCACAATGTTCTGCAGATGAACAACAAGCGTATAATCTTCTGACGATACAGAGCGACGCAGATTGATCTAAATTGTCCTGCCATGCCACCTATTAGGATCATTATGGCTTCCAGTAAGTCGTCCAAAGCATGACTCTGAATTAGTAGAACACGATTTATTATATTTCTGCTGGAAGAGTGAAATCTGCTCACACCAATAGTGTTCAATATTGAAATTTCGTCAGTCGGAAATGAATTTTTCACGCTAACTAGAATCACATTTCAGAATCGTAATTCACTGCATATTGCGAATACCTATACACGTATAGCAAATGGATTGAAATTACATGAAAAATATCAATGAACGTTTGATCTTATTATTTGACATGTCAATTTGAACATTCGATTTGGTAGGTTTTATACAGGGTGTTACCACTAACTATGTCACCCCGACGAGTGGTGATAGGGGGGACCTTAACTAACATTTTTGATACAGGAACCCATATCCGGAAAGTTGACGTTACCTTGATGAGAGGGATTCAAAATTTTTGGTGAACGCCTGCAACGCTTGCTCACAGGCGCGGCGAAATCGTCGAGGATTTAGAAATAATCTGAGTTTAATTCAACTATTTATTAACAACATAATGAATCTAACTCAGTGTTCCAAATATCACAGCGAAGAAAATTCTTCAACAAAACCTGTCGAGTCCCCCCTTAACGACGAAAATACCTATTTTCTGTGATATTTGGAACACTGTGTTACATTCATTATGTTGTTAATAAATAGTTGAATTAGACACAGATTATTTCTAAATCCTCGATGATTTCGCCGCGCCTGTGAGCAAGCATTGCAGGCTTTCACCGAAAATTTTGAATCCCTCTCATCAAGGTAACGTCAACTTTCCGGACATGGGTTCCTATGTCGAAAATGTTAGTTAAGGTCTCCCCTATCACCACCCGTCGGGGTGACATACTTAGTGGTAACACCCTGTATAATAGAGTTTTTATTCCATAAATTCGTGTGAGTGCGAGTCAGATTACGTGCCCAATCAGTTCAGAAGTATCAGGATTTGGAGTGTTAATTCGGAAGATTATTATATTCAAAAAGTTTGCTATATTTCAGTAACATTTATAGAAATTGAATTTACTGTTTAAAATAGATCTCGCGAAATAGTTGAAAATAACTTCATGACTTACCCGAAACAGTATGTAATTTATTTCTGGAATTATTATATACAAAATAGAAAGCATCGGCCATAACATAAGAAATTTGGTGAGTATAGATTTCCACAAAGATGGTGACCCCTCGACAGGGAGAATACCCGTTACTCGCAAATATAATTTAGCTAGCCAAAAATAATCCCAGAAAGACTCTTGCACACGCATTGCCACGGTTTATGCGGAAACACGAAAGATGCTGCAATATCCGACAAAGATGGTAAATATAGTAAACTAAAATCTCTTATACTTGTGAAAATTCACGGTCCTGAAGAACTCTGCTGAGGACAAGTCAATGCCAAGAAGGGCAGGCATGAGCTGAATTCTGCAGACAATACGCACGATACCTGCAATAACGTGGGCGCAGTCTTATATGGAAGCGTACTTATTATCCCCTCCGTGCCTGCCGATATTCTACACGCAGAATCATCGATTTCAATCAAAACTTTTCCCGCTTGTGTTACTGGCTGTTATCTGTCCAATGAGAGAAATATACGCCATCCATATAACTCCCACCTCACCAAGGCACTCATACCAATTGGCTGCAATAATTCTAGATCTACGTGACTAAGCAAGATAGATTGGATCAAATTAAACTAATTTTACAAACAAAGCGATCAGACTATTTTTTAACTTTCTGTATCCCCCATTTGAGAAATTTATCAATTTACTATAGTAATTTGTTCACTGAACGAAAAATCGTTTCATAAAAAGCTACCTATCTTAATTATTCACATAGATCTTAAATTGTACTAGATGATTGCTGGCATCAGTTGCTGCATCAGTTGTGCTGAATATATTACACGTACAGTTTAGTTAATAATTCGTGCAAAATTTAAAGTTGATTTGATCTGCAAATATTCGAATTGATATAAGTTGCAAGTATCTGATTTTTCGTTTTACTCAAAGTAGCAGAAGTTTAGACGGTGATGCCATTGGATCAGATATGCGTCAATAACATCTGCACGAATCCTGCTGAGAAGAAAATTCACCGTGCTTTATCGGGAGAAAGTCGAGCATAAGAGAGGTTTTCTTTTCTGAGAAAAACTGGATACGAGCTTTACATCAATCGATGTAATTGAATCATATTTTGAAGGTTTGAAAACCTTCTTTACAGAGGATTGCGGTGGGGGGCCGAGGCCCGTTACGCGTTACGCGTTACGCCGATAGGGCGGGGGGGGGGGGGGGGGGGGGGGCTCGGCAGGAGGGGGCTCGAGGCCCGTCACGCGTTATGCCGGGGGTGGGGGGTTTCATTCGTTTCTTTCAATACAAATCTTACAAGAATAGGTTTTCAAACCAGCTTTTAGCCATAAGGTGAGAGAGTTTCTGAAGGTACTGCTAAAAGCGTTTCAATTTTAATTCTATCGCAGAGGCAATTTTAATACGTCAGGTTTGAGCTGTTTATTCTATCGATTTAGCGATATGACTACAAATATTTAAACACACTATTATGACTGCTTCAAATATTCAACCAATGCGATTCCCCCGAGATTTGTGGATCATATTTATTTATTCAGAAAAGTTTATCAATTTATTTATTTATGTATTTATTTATTTTTTTTTCTAGTTAGTTTATTTTTATAAGTTTGTCAATTGGTACGGTGACTACGAGTGCGTCTATAGAACTGATAAGGATCGGATGTTGCAACTTTGGTTTTTGACTGGCTACCATCAATATCAAGTATGATATATATATATACAGTCAAACCTCGTTATATCGCAGAAATGGGGCGATAGGAGAAGAAAAAAGCGGAGAACCCCGATATATCTTAGTTCTCCCATCAGTCACTTATTGAATCTCTAACGCGAAGTTCTCTGTATGCGGAACGCTAGGGGTACCAACCCGAAATTTTTGCTATTTCCATAGGCGTAGGTCATACAGTAAACTGCAGCAGCAGTTTGGTAACTTACTAGATGTTTCTAGTAAAATCACTAGAGATCACTAGAAATCTAGTGATCATTGGTCACTAGCTTTCTGGACTACAAATCTAGTGACTAGATTTCCAGTGATTTCTAGTGATCTTACTAAAAACATCTAGTAAGTTACCAAACTGCTGCTGCAGTTTACTGTATGACCTGCGCCTATGGAAATAGCAAAAATTTCGGGTTGGTACCCCTAGCGTTCCGCATACAGAGAACTTCGCGGTAGAAACACAGTAACAGTGAGTGAGACGGTAGAAGAAAGGGGCAGCACCTAGCGCGCGGTAGGAGAGTCGCTTGAAGCGCGTGGGGGAACGGATAGAGCAAGGGAAGGGGCTACAGTGAGCAAAACCGCGATATATCGAGGCTTGACTGTATATCTTCAAATACATGTAATTCATGCATTCATTCATTCATTAGAAAACCGCTCTTTGAACTGCTGGCACGTATCTCTCAAAAAAATGTCTGATATAAAATTCAATTTCTTCTGAAATAATACATTTGTACACGTGGGGAGCTGAATAGAGGTTGAAAATCGGTATCGTTGTATTAAAGCTGTATAAAAGTTTGTAAAAGTTTTTCAAACGCATCTACACTCTGAATCGTTATTCGGCTTCCAGGTTCAGTATTCTGGCTCACTTAATATGTGAGCAGTTGAGACCTGCACATATACATATAACCGCGTAAATTATTAGTGCTGAGTTTAGCAAAGGAAAGGAGAATGAACAAAATAATTGCAATTCTCTTGAATAATACATAAGGCTTACTGTGGGGACGGTGGCTATCAAAGTTTAACTGCATGGGGTTTGGAGTTCGCTGGTCACGCATCGATTATCCAGGTATCCTACAACTGCAATGAAAAAAGTATCGAGCCTGCGTCGGTAAAAGTAAGTGTCGTCCTTCTTTCATTGTCTGCACTTGGTTAATCAAGAACAGTAGTTTAGGTGAGTTTTTTCTAGAATAAATAACGCGAAAGGTTCTGAATGTGATCATATATACCCGGGTAATATTCTACATGGCCAGCCCACAACATGCCACATCAATGCCACATGGCATTAGCATATGGCGATAGTATCGGCAGACCATATAATATTAAAGGTGGAGGTTCGACAAAAACCGTGAACAATGTCACTGTCAGGTCGAAACCATAAATAAACCATGTTGTTTGTCCAGCTCGCTGCCATCGAGAGTCTGAGTTGGTTGTCGTTGCCAGGTAAAAGTCGAGACAAAACCAACTACGGCTGATTTGGTGACCACATTGATTAAGTAGGTCGGGCCTTATAGCGGCCGTGTGACTGCCACTTGAAATTGTTATCCGGGTTTGGTAAAACTCTCATCAAGATTTGTGTATTCTAGAATTATCATGGAATATACATTTAATTCGCACCAACGTTTCAGATTATGTATTTCTATGTGACTTGTCTTAATTTAGTATCGGAAAGACGCAATTGAATCTCTACAAATTCCATTAGAAATTGTAATTGAACCGCAATGATTTTTATATTCAATTTTCATCATTAAGATTTCAAGATATCCGGATACATGCGCTTACATATTATTACCCCTGGAGACTGATTAGGAAGTTGCACCCTCATATATGATACTGCTAGGTCGAATTAAGGACAATTGAAAAATCTGAGGGGAATCTCAAGGGTGTGGTAGAAGTTTTTATTCACAGCAAAAGTATTCGTTGCAACATGTCATCATGATTATCGATTAAATTATTATATATTATACAATGAATACCAGCTCAACAAACACCCATTGACCCAGCATCTTCGATATAGTTCAAGATGAAAAGAATCTTAATTTTTTTATCAAATATACTAATCGCCGTGATGTGACCAAGTCACGCGTACAGCATACCGTACTTAGAAGCTGTTCAAGACCAATGAGACCGATATACCGCTATACATGATCTGCAAGTAATAATATTCTCACTGTATGTAAAAGGAATAAAATTCATGATATGATTCAAAGCAATAATGCAATAATGGTGTAACTTACAGAAACAAAAGTCTGCAATGACAAAACCACAAATTTCCCAGCTGTGAGCTTTGTAGGACGTTGAGATTGCGCTAGTATAATCGACACCGCCTGCTTCTCACGGAGTGGAAACCGATACCAAGGGACCCCATACACCGCTTCCGTTACTTCAGAACTCTTGAGATGATAGGACAAGAATTGTATGTATTAACGGATGAGAGCATTGAAAATTCTTGAAACAGCTGGCTTCGCTTTGACTACCTACCGCGATAGAAAGACTATCCGCTGGCCAACAAGAGAAGAAGATACCGATGGTTGCCAACAAAAATGGTCCGAAGTACCGATAGGACTTAAGACCCTGAAACAAGAAAGTTAATAAACAGCGTTAGAAAAAAAATTGCCTTACAGATGAAATTCGCGCGTTCATATCTATTTCAAACCCTAGAACAATAAACTTAACAAACGTCGTTCCAGTGTACAAAAAATGCTATACAGGTGAAATTACAGCATTTATACCTATGTGCAAATAAAATGTAACGTTTAGCTTTACCTCCGTGAGCCTTGTCCCAGCGATAGCCATGATGTACATCCCAGTGACTATTTGTATCAGGTAGATATATTGAACGACTTCTTCAAGTTCAGAACAGAAACTGCGGAAATGAGAAAAATTTAGCCACTAGTGAATTCCATACTCATAAACATGTAAGAAAATTCGCGAGAAAATTAGTCTGTAATTATTGTAAGCTAGTTCTTACTCCATAACGATTTGGTGACGGCGAATGCACTTTCTCAACACCGCTTCTAGACCTTTATCCACTTTTCCTTTTACAGTGTAGACTTCTTCCTTCGATATCTCTAGGAGCCAATTTCGGATAAGACCCAGTTGTCCACACATGTTTAGCGTCATAAGAGTCCCGGTCATATCAGAGGCAGCTATAAACGAAATCCCCAGTAAACAGACTATGACCTGAAGTATATATTTGACTTCATATTGCGGGCTTGGAATTGAATCCTCTTGATAATGAAAAGGATAGTATTTGATTGTAGAATTGTCGGCAGATGAGAGCTGCTTCACTATTGTCGTCAGGACGAACAGGGCTACTGTACATTGCGCAGCGCAACAATAAATCGTAATAAACAATTTCGCCCGTTTGTACCACGTCGCAATCACTGCGTGGTCTTTGATGACAGTGTGCTCCCATAACTTTTCGCAGATGGATAGCAAGCGTACAATCTTGTGACGATACATAGTGACAAAGATTGATCTGAATTGTCCTGAGATGCTAGCCATTACGATTATTACGGCTTCCAATAAGTCGTCCAAATCATGACTCTGAATCAATAGAACGTGGTACGTATTATATTTTTGCCTAAAGAGTAGAATCTACTAGATTCTAATCAACCACGCCAGCAGTACACAATGTAGACTCGGTGTCAATCAGATATGAATTCTCCATTTCAACAATAAGCACATTATAAAATCGTGATTGACTGCATATATTATAACACCTGCTCGTAGCCAATGAATTTAAATTGAACACAAAATATCGATCAACGTCTGATTTCATACTTTGGTATTTTATTTTGAACATTTGATTAGCTGAGTTTTGTATAATGGATCTTTTATATCATACATTTTGATTTGTGCGCGTGAACATTCCAATTACAACGTGTCTAATTCGTCCATAAATGTTAGGATTCGAAGTGTTAATTCGGGAGATTGATATTTTTATGTTTCGAAGGACGCGAGGAGCTTTCAATAATATTAATACCAATCGAATCTAACTGTTCGCAATGAGTCACGCGAGATAAGTGAAAGATTTCCTATATCTACAGTCTTTTACTTACCCGAAACAGTATGTAATTCATTTCTGGGATCACTATATACCAAAGTGAAAGCATCGGCCATAAGATAAGAAATTTGGTAAGTATATATTTCCACAAAGACGGTGACCCCCCTGCCGGAAGAATACCCGCAACTCGCAAATATAATTTGGCAAGCCAAAAATAATCCCAGAAAGACTCTTGCACACGCATAGCCACGGTTTATGTAGGATCACGAAAGATGCTGCAATATCCGACAAAGATGATAAATATAGTGAACTATAGAATCTTTTATACTTGTGAAAATTCACGGTCATGAAGAACTTTGCTGGAGACAAGTCCATGCCAAGAAGGGCAGGCCTGAACTGAATTCTGCAGACAATACGCACGATACCTGCAATAACTTTGGCGCAGTCTTATATGGGAGCGTACTTATTATCCCCTCCGTGCCTGCCGATATTCTACATGCAGAATCATCGATTCCAATCAAAACTTTTCCCGCTTGTATTACTGGCTGTTATCTGTCCAATGGAAGAAATATACGGGATATACCCATACAACTCCCACCTCACTAAGGCACTCATACCACTCGGCTGCCAAAATCCGAGATCTGCGTGAATAATTAAGATAGATTGGATCGAATTAAACAAATTTCACAAACGAAGCGATCAGACTATTTTTTAACTTTCTGTCTCCCCCATTTAAGAAATTTATCATTTTTTTAGGGTAACTTGTTGACTGAACGAAAAATCGTTTCATGAAAATCTACCTATGTTAATTATTCACGTGGATTTTGAATAATTGTATCAGATGATTCCTGCATTAGTTGCTGCATTAGTTTTGCTGAATATATATACGTGCAGTTGAGTTAATAATTTGTGCAAGATAAGTTGCAAGTATCTGATTTTTCGTCTTACTCAAAGTAGCAGAAGATTGGACGGTGATAATATTGGATTAGATAGGTGTCGATAACATCGGCGCGAATCCTGCTGAGAAAAAAAATTCACCGTGCTTTATCGGGAGAAAGACGAGCATAAGAGAAATTTTCTTTTCTGAGAAAAACTAGACACGAGCTTTACATCAATCGATGCAATTGAATTATATTTAATATGTCGCAGGTTTGAGCTGTTTATTAGTATATCGATTTAGCGATATGACTACAAATCGCTGGTCCCTAACAAGAAGGTCGTAATGCAGAAATCAAACAAATAGAGTCGTTATTCAGAGAATCAAAAAATAAGATCGCTATACAGAAAGTGAAAAAATAAAGTCGTTGTGCAGGAATTGAAAAAATAAAGTCGCTATTCAAACTCGAAAACAAGAAAGGCGCTAGGCGCGGTTGGTGATGATTGCGCGATTGGCATGACTGATCTCGCCGGCTGAATGAAAGTGCAGAAACAATTTTCGCTATTGGAAAATTGGAAAATTTATAATTAATTTAAATTAAAAATTAACATATTTTGCATACATTTGTAACATTTTATTTGTAAAAATGTAACAAAATAATAAGATGCTCCACTTACTTACCTTACCCGCACGGAAATATATATATGCGAAAAATATATGCGAACATAGATGTGACATATTTTGATTTTGCGCCGAAATCTATTTTTTATAAGTTTGACATAAATGTCGGATATATTCAACATAAATGTTGCGGCATGTATGTCGACATAGATGTCGACATAGATGTCAACACGATTTGATATAAATGTCGGATATATGTCAACATACATGCCGCAACATTTATGTTGACATATATTTTTCGCATATATATATTTCCGTGCGGGTACTCATCCATACATCGATAAAAATAGTTGAGGCATTAACACGAGCACAAACGAGCGAAGGAAATGAAGAATATTCTATTTCCTAGCAGAAGAACCACTTAAATCCAACTTTTTCCAAATTTATCGAAATAATTGAGGAAAAACTCTGTTGAGGAATGTCTTCATAGTGTTTTCTAGATTTATCCGCAAATTGATGCTAATTAATGCTAATTATTCGAAGAAAAATCTAGAATACTCTATGAAGACATTCCTCAACAGAGTTTTTCCTCAATTATTTCGATAAATTTGGAAAAAGTTGGATTTAAGTGGTTCTTCTGCCAGGCAATAGAATATTCTTCATTTCCTACGCTAGTTTGTGCTCGTGTTAATGCCTAAACTATTTTTTTGTAATACTTGCATGGGAAGTTCGACTTCGCGCACTGTAGAGGGTGCGCGAAATTGCCGATTGCCAAACCGGGCGGAGAGCGTGCGGTAATGTACGTTAGCGTTAGGTAATGTTCATTACCTAACGCTAATCCGAGCGAAACGAGCATAACTAGCGCCATCGAACGAAACAAGTGGTGAGTTGGTTATGGTTTCGAATATCGACACAAAAACACTATCTTTGGGTCGAACTTCTCACGACTCGTTACAAAAAATAGTATACGAACAAGTGCGCGTACCTGATCCTCGCACTCGTCTTCTTGTCACCCTCGCTTCGCTCGGGCGACAAGCTAGACTCGTGCGCGAATCACGTACTTCGCGCACTTGTATCGTAATCTACTATTATCGATGTATCGATGAGTAAGGTAAGTAAGTGAGGCATCTTATTATTTTGTTACATTTTTACAGATAAAATGTTACAAATTTATGCAAAATATGTTAATTTTTAATTTAAATTAATTATAAATTTTCCAATTTTCCAATAGCGAAAATTGTTTCTCCACTTTCATTCAGCCGGCGAGATCAGTCATGCCAACCGCGCAATCATCACCAACCGCGCCTAGCGCCTTTCTTGTTTTCGAGTCTGAATAGCGACTTTATTTTTTCAATTCCTGCACAACGACTTTATTTTTTCACTTTCTGTATAACGATCTTATTTTTTGATTCTCTGAATAGCGACTCTATTTATTTGATTTCTGCATTACGACCTTCTTGTTAGGGACCAGCGAAATATTTAAACACACTATTGTAACTGCTTCAAATATTCAACCAATACGATTCCCCCGAGATTCGTGGATCATATTTATTTATTCAGAAAAGTTTATCAATTTATTTATGTATTTATTTTCTTTTTATTTTTTTAAGTTTATCAATTGGTACGGTGACTACGAGTGCGTCTATAGAATTGATAAGGATCAGATGTTAATTGCAACTTTGATTTTTGACTGGCTACCATCAATATCAACCGTGATATATATGTATCTTCAAATACATGTAATTCATACATTAGAAAACCGCTATTTGAATTGCTGGTACGTATCTCTTAAAAAAACTTCTGAAATAAAATTCAATTTGTTCTGAAATAATACATTTACATTTTTTTTTTTTTTTTTTTTTTTTTTTTTTTTTTTTTTTTTTTACATTTTTTTACATTTTTTACATTTTTACGTGCGGAGCTGAATAGAGGTAAGAGAATCGGTATCGTTGTATTAAAGCTGTATAAAAGTTTGTAAAAGTTTTTCAAACGCATCTACACTCTGAATCGTTATTCGGCTTCCAAGTTCAGTATTCTGGCTCACTGAAGGTAGTACGATCGTCAAAAATGACTAGTTTTTCAATAATTTATTACGGCATAGTCGCCGAATTGAGTATTCCTCGAATTATTATATTCGTAAACTGATGATTTCCCTGACATGTCCAGAAACAAAATAATACCCAAATTATGAACAAATGGCTAGATATCGATTTTTCATTTTTGATTTCTTTGAACTTTAGAAAAATCTGGTAGATTGGTTCGATCACAGTCTACGATGGCTCATTCTGTCCGGAAAACTATTTCGCACAAATTCACCGGGTCATATTATTTTTTCTGTCAATCGGCAATTCAATGTGGTTATTTGTTTATTGAAATCGGTATACGTGCAATCTTGTAAAATTAAATATTCACCGTCGCCAACATAATAAAAAAAAAAAAAGTGTTCGGTCGGATTATAGAGAATAGTTTCCTGAAGAAAATAAGCCATCCCCTAGTAGCACGCTTTATCATGTCTGATCCAATTCTTGCGTTTTGGGTCTTGCAATAAGATCCATCCGCAGAGCGATAATGGTCTGCTTCCGCTTATTTCTGTGGATCTTGCACCCGAAAGATTGTCAAGGCACCTATACGCGGGAATTGCGAATAGCTTGTTCAATGTCGTAGAGTTATTTGTGCAAGGCTCACGGCAGCTTGCGCAAGCTGTCTTGCGATTTCACTGTGCTACTAGGGTCGCGGGGCTATTCACATTCGAATCGAGTGACACCATGACTACAGAAATGTAGTCGACTACACGAGACTACACTACTGACTACGGCGAGACTACGGGCACTACGACTACCGAACGACTACAGTGACAACAACTGCCTTTAATGACGACTACGTGATTACAAATGAATTCATTGACTACACTGCTGACTTCATATATTTGTAATACGTGATTACGTGATCACGGTGACTTCAAATGACTACATTTTGATTACAACTTATGACTACAAAGAATGTAGTCACATGAATACAGTGATTTCAATGTGTGATTACAATGATTTCACTGATTACATTGCGACTACGGATTGACTACAGTCGCAAGTGACACCATGACTACGGCTGTGAATAGTCCCTCGACTAGGGTCGTAGACTGTGATCGAACTAATCTACTAGATTTTTCTAGATTTTAAAGCAATTAAAAATGAAAAATCGATATCTAGCCATTTATTAATAATTTGGGTATTAGTTTGTTTCTGGACATGTCAGGGAAATCATCAGTTTACGAATATAATAATTCGAGGAATACTCAATACTCAATACTCAATACTCAGTGCTGAGTTTAGCAAAGGAAAGGAGAATGAACAAAACAATTGCAATTCTCGTCAGCAATACATAAAGCTTACTGGGGACGGTGGCTATCAAAGTTACCTGCACAGAAAAAAAGAAATTCTTAGCTGAAGACAAAAATTCTTGATTCAAGATAATTTTGCGGTATTGAAAGAAAGACCAAAATTCTCTGAGACGAAGTAACAATTTTTTTGAGCCAAGAAAATGTTCTTGGGTCGAGAAAATTTTTACCTTGTTCAGCAGATTTTCGGTCTTCAAAATAATTTTCTTGGCTTAAGTTAACCTTTTTTTTTCTGTGTGCATGGGGTTTGGAGTTCGCTGGTCACGCATCGATTATCCAGGTATCCTACAACTGCAATGAAAAAAGCGGAAAAAAGTATCGATCTTGCGTCGGTAAAAATAAGCGTCGTCCTTCTTTCATTGTCTGCACCGAGAAGAAATAACTCAAACCTGGATTGACACATCAATTTTTTAGTTTGAATTAATTCGCATTAATCTTTTCAATCTAATTTCATTCTTGTAATTCGAATTGATTCATTATAATTCAAATTAATTCACTATAATTCGAAATAATTCCTTTCCGCAATTCGAAATAATTTTGTTTAATTCGAATCAAAGCATCAAGCAGGACGAATTTGGCCAAAAATATTCCTCGATGTTTCTGATTCTTTTGTAATTTTTTTTACATAGGCTCCTCTGGGTAAAATAAATGCATGAAACTTTTTTTTTTTTTTTTTTTAACTCGAAGGGCTTAGAAGCTGCAAGGGATTGGATTTTCGGAGAAAAAACACTAAAAATCGGAATCGCGCTCTTCTTCAAACGTTAATATCTCCGATTTCCTTTGACGTACAGACATCATCAAAAACTCATTTTGGAGCTCTTGAATCGCACTTTCACACAATTAATTTTAAATTTATTGAACAAATAATTTTCCATTTGTTATGAACAATCATATTTTTTAAACGTGATTTTCGAGATGATTACACCCTTCGAAAATTATATAAAAAAAAAAAAAAAATACGAACATGTTCCTTGATTCATTCTCTACGAAATCTGTAAGTTTCAAAATGGAACTCCGATTGAAACTATATTTGAAAAGCGATTGATCCGTGCCGGATGTCGCGCGCGAATGTCTACGCGGACGCGCCGAGACCGAGGTTTGTTTGCTTTACATGCAAAAAATATGGGGGGTATAGCATACGTTCAAATTCATCAAATCCATCAATGATTTAGTAATTTTTAATTTATCAATTCAGTACGTGATTGATCGAACAGTACGTGATGCTGACATATTCCGTTTGATGGAATCAAAAAGTGTACGTTATGTTCACCAGTTATTTTCATGACTTTAGTCAAATGTGTACCTCTATATTTATATTTTTGTAATTTTAAGTCGAGTATTCAGCATGAAATGGAATGAATAATTCCGTAAATTGATGGATTTCATGAATTTAAACGTATAACATGCCCCCCTTAGACTGACAGTTATTTTGGTTACCGACGAAATGTTTCACTCCGAGTACATGAATGAGTTCCGAATAAATAAAAAAAAGGCCTCGTCAAATTTTAACTCTTAATTTTAATATTACATTACGTTAGAGAATATGTAAAAAAAATTACGAAAGAATCAGAAACATCGACGAATATTTTTGGCCAAATATGTCCCGCTTGACGTGGACTAACTCAGATATGATACTTCTAGGTCTAATTAAGGACAAATTAATAATCTGAGAGGAATCTGACGGGTGTGGTAGAAGTTTTTATTCACAGCAAAAGTATTCGTTGCAAAATGTCATCATGATTATACCTTATCAAAAAAAAGTACTGGATTTCATTACTTAGTACACAGTCTGTAGTACTGCATGAACTCAGTGCCAGTAGTGCGTGTACTCAGTACTATTACCGTGTGTACGCAGTACTAGTAGTGATACTAAGTACTGTACCGTACTTACAGTACTGCCCTGTATTTACAATATTGCGCAGTACTCGCGAAATCACTACAGCAGTACTTTTTAGTACTTTTTTTCGGTAAGGGATCGATTACATTATTATATGTTATACAATGAATACCAGCTCAACAAACACCATCTGTTCCACATTGACCCAGTATCTTCAATCCAGTTCAAGATGAATAAAATCTCTACTATTTTATCAAATATACTAATCACCCTGATGTGACCAAGTCACGTGTAAAACATACCATACTTAGAAGTTGTTCAAGACCAATGAGAAGGATATACCGCCATACGTGATCTGAAAGTAATATTATTCACACTATAAGGGAATTGGAATCAATAATGAAATAATGCAATAATGGTGTAACTTACAGAAACAAAAGTCTCCAATGACAACACCACAAATTTTCCAGCTGTGAGCTTTGGAGGACGTTGAGATTGCACTAGTATGATCGACACCGTCTTCTGCTCACGGAGTGAAAAACGATACCAGGGGACCCCATACACCGCTTCTGCTACTTCAGAGTTCTTGAGATGATGGGACAAGAATGGTATCAAGGGATGATAGCATTGAAAAATCTTGACACAGCTGGCTTCGCTTTGACTACTTACCGCGGTAGAAAGACTATCCGCTGGCCAACAGGAGAAGAAGATACCGGTGGTCGCGAACAAAAATGCTCCGATGTACGGATAGGACTTAAAACTCTGGAACAATAGAGTTGATAAACAGCGTTAAGAAAAAAAAAAAAGAAAATTGGAAATTAGAGCGTTCATACCTATTTCAAACCCTATAGAACAATAAACTTAACAAACGTCGTTTCCGTGTGAAAAAAATGTTATACAGGTGAAATTACAGCAATCATACCTATATGTGCAAATAAAATGTAACGTCTAGCTTTACCTCCGTGAGCCTTGTCCCAGCGATAGCCATGATGTACATCCCAGCGACTATTTGTATCAAGTAGATATATTGAACGACTTCTTCCAGTTCAGAACAGAAACTGCGGAAATGAGAAGAGTTTAGCCACCAGTGAATTCCACACTACACGGAAAGAAATCCTTAGGGCCTGTTAGGAATACCATTCTGGTCCATAAATATGGTAAAGGTAAAGAGAAATTCCGCTTTGATTAAGTGAATGAACAGTACCATCAGAAGGCCTGGATTGCTGGAGCCCCGTATGAATATAGTTGTTCGTATTTAGCTAAAACATCCATTTAAATACCAAGTTTAGACAACTATGGCTGAGTTGTCCTGGCTAGATAAATCTATGGCAACAAGAAATACTAGCCAAAAACGTATGAGTTGAATAGCAATACGGTATGGCAGTGGCTGAGACAGCGATCCATTATGGTCGATCGAAGTAGAAATATCGCTAACAGCCCAAAAGATTTCTTTCCGTGATAATAACGTATGAGAAAGTTCGCGAGAAAATTAGTGCGTAAGGTAGTTCTTACTCCATAATGATTTGGTGACGGCGAATGCACTTTCTCAACACCGCTTCTAGACCTTTATCCACTTTTCCTTTTACAGTGTAGACTTCTTCCTTCGATATCTCGAGGAGCAAATTTCGGATAAGACCCAGTTGTCCACACATGTTTAGCGTCATAAGAGTCCCGGTCATATCACAGGCAGCTATAAACGAAATCCCCAGGAAACAGACTATGACCTGAAGTATATATTTGACTTCATATTGCGGGCTTGGAATTGAATCTTCTTGATAATGAAAAGGATAGTATTTGATTGTAGAATTGTCGGCAGATGAGAGCTGCTTCACTATTGTAGTCAGGACGAATAAGATTACTGTACATTGCGAAACGCAACAATAAATCGTAATGAACAATTTCGCCCGTTTGTGCCACATCGCAATCACTTCGTAGTCTTTGAGGACAGTGTGATCCCATAACGTTTCGCAGATAGATAGCAAGCGTACAATCTTGTGACGATACATGGCGACAAAGATTGATCTGAATTGTCCTGAGATGCAAGCCAATACGATTATTACGGCTTCCAATGAGTCGTCCAAATCATGACTCTGAATCAATAGAACGTGGTACGTATTATATTTTTGCCTAAAGAGTAGAATCTGCTAGATTCTAATAAACCACGCCAGCAGTGCACAATATAGATTCGGTGTCAATTAGATATGAATCCCCCATTCGAACAATAATCACATTACAAAATCGTGATTGACTGCATATATTACGAACACCTGCTCGTAGCAAATGAATTTAAATTGAACAGAAAATATCGATGAACGTCTGATTTTATACTTTGGTTTTTTATGCTCAAGATTTGATTAGCTCGGTTTGTATGATGGATTTTTTATTCCATACATTTGCGCGTGTGAACATTCCAATTACAACATGCCAAATTCGTTCAGAACTGTTAGGATTTGAAGTATTAATTCGGGAGATTATTATTTTTACATTTGGAAGACGCGAGAAGCTTTCCATATCAATACTAAGCGAATATATATAGCTGTTCGCAATGAGCCACGCGAGATAGGTAAAAGATTTTCTATATCTACAGTCTTTCACTTACCCGAAACAGTATGTAATTTATTTCGGGGATCGTTATGTAGGAATTTAAAAACGTAGGCCATAATGTAAGAAAACTGGTGACCACAGATTTCCACAAAGACGGTGACCCCCCGATAGGAAGAATACCCGCCATTTTCAAAAAGTATTTTGCTAGCCAAAAATAATCCCAGAAAGACTCCTGCACACGCATTGCCACGGTATATGCGGGAACACGAAAGACGCCGCAATATACGAAAAAGATGGTGAATAATATGAACCAGGGTCTCTTATATTTTTAAAAATTCGCGGTCCTGAAGAACTTTGCTAGGGAGAACTCAAGACCAAGAAGGATAGGCCTGAACTGAATTCTGCAGACCATACGCACAATACCTGCAATAACTTTGGCGCAGTCTTATATGGAAGTGTACTTATTATCCCCTCCGTGCGCCTGCCGATATTGTACAGGCAGAACCATCGATTCTAGTAAAAACTATTCTTGCTAGTATTACTGGCCACTATCTGTGTAATGGAAAAAGTATATGGGGCATCTTTCACCTTACTAAGCCGCTAGTACTGGCCACCGGCAAAAATGCGAGATCTGCTCGAATACTCAAAATGAGATGGATCGATCGAACAAATTTCGTGAAACTAGCAATCGGACTAGTCTTCAACTTTGTGTGACGTGCGTTTCAGATATTATTAAATTTATTACAGTGGTTAAAAATTTGGAAAATATTTAGAGGTTGCTACTATAGAGTTTAAACGAAACTATTCTGAAAACTAATGAAAATGAATGATTTATATTTTTTCTAAACTGTTGAGCAAAAAAAAAAAATTAAATTTAAATTTAGAAAAAAGAAAATAAAAAAAAATAAATAAAAAATTGCTCATAGTTTCGTTTTTTTTTTTGAATTGTTTGGAAAAAAATATAAATCATTCATTTTCATTAGTTTCCAAAATAATTTTGGTTAAACTCTGGTTGCAACCTCTAAGTATTTTCCGATTAAAGCGAAACTTGAAAATATTTTCTATTTTTTCCTTCATT
Source organism: Tenthredo mesomela (assembly GCA_943736025.1). Taxonomy (NCBI): domain Eukaryota; kingdom Metazoa; phylum Arthropoda; class Insecta; order Hymenoptera; family Tenthredinidae; genus Tenthredo; species Tenthredo mesomela. The sequence goes on from OX031013.1 coordinate 11,018,294, forward strand.
TGTCACAATTTGGTCGGGGGTCCCGCCAAAAATTGAAAAAAAAAAAAAAGAAAAAAAAGTGAACCACACAAAGAGAACAGTTTATTTATAGTTAATAAACGTAATTTTAGTATGTGACCAATTGAATAATTTATTTATAGTTAACAAATATTCGATGATCCATATTGGGTTGAGTCAAACAACGACTTATACATAGATGAGTTCACTCAACCCAATATCATTTGGATCATCGAATATTTGTTAACTATGAATAAATTATTCAATTGGTCGCATACTAAAACTACGTTTATTAACTATAAATAAACTCTTTTCTCTGTGGCACTCTACTGCACAGGATTGTGTGAATTATTAGTGCTGAGCTTAGCGGCGAAAAGAAGAATGAAAAAAAATAATTGCAGTTCCATTGAATAATACATAAAGACTTACTGGGGACGGTCGCTCTCAAGGTTCACCTGTATGGGGTTTGGAGTTCGCTGCTCACGCATAGATTATCCACGTATACTACAACTGCAATGAAAAAAGTATCGAGCTTGGGGTGGTAAAAAGAGGTGCCGTCGTTTTTTCATTGTCTGCACTTGCCTGATAAAGAATGAGAGTTTTAGTTCAAGTGTTATGCGTTTGTTGACAAGGAAACAGATTTGGAAACGTCCTTCCTCAAAAGAGTCAGTCCACGTCAAGCGGGACGGATTTGGCCAAAAATTTACTTCGATGTTTCTGATTCTTTTGTAATTTTTTTGCCATATTCTCTGGGCAAAATGAATGAATGACACATTTTTTTTTTTTTTTTTACTCGAAGGGCTTAGAAGCTACAAGGGGTTGAATTTTCGAAAAAAACCACAAAAAATCGGAATCGCGCTCTCCTTTAAACGTTAATATTTCCGGTTCCCTTTATCGCACAGACATCGTCAAAAACTCATTTTGAAGCTCTTGAATCGCACTTTCATGTTATGAATTTTAAATTCATGTAGGGGAAGATGGCCCAAAGTGGATAGGTTAATGTTCAGCGGTGGATATTTTTGGGAAAAAAGCAAAAAATTAAGTGAACAACAACTGATTTTCTCAAGTTGTTCAATGAACTATGCAAAACATCAATAGAAGTTGTGAAATTATTAATGCTATAGCGAAACAATAACATAAAGTAAAAAATGGAAAATTATTCACTTTGCCCGTGAGCCCGGGCAAAGTGAATACCAGTATTTTTTTTTAACGAATGCACCTTTTTCGCCATACATGGTGCATTTCTCATGTCCCTTATGCTTACACATGTTGCACTGGATCCAATTTTCAATAGGCTTGCTGCCTATTCCAGAGTAGGTTTCGTTACACAGGATGGCCACGCAGTCTTCGTATTTTCCTGCTGAGCCTCTACTATCTTTGTTCTTCTCATTGAGTGGATATCTATCCACTTTGCCCGGTTCACATTGCCCGGCAGCACATTGAGAACAAATATGATCAATCTCTTTGAATATATTTGATTATAAATAAATCGGCATATGGTGTTTTTCTCGAGAAAAGGACGCCCTTTAACATAAAAAATACGACAATTAGACCAGAGCAATAATTAAGTGAAATACATCGCGATACATACCTTCGGAAAATTTTAACAATTCAAAGTGTTTTGGTTAATCTTTTGCGTAGCTTTCGCATCAACGCGTCTGAGCTCATTTGCCACTGTTTTTGACTGATATTCTCACGTAAGATGATGCAATATATATGACAATAAGCAGGCGACTTCAGACACCGAAATATTCACCGAATTTGCTCTGCCCGGGGTATCCACTTTGGGCCATCTTCCCCTAATAAACAATCTTCTATTTGTTATTAACAATTACATTTTTTAAACGCGATTTTCGAGATGACTACCACCTTCAAAAATTCCGAAAAAAATACGTGTTCCTTGATTCATTCTCTACAAAATCTGTAAGTTTCAAAATGGAACTCTGATGGTAACTATGTTTAAAAAGCGATTGATCCGTGCGGGACGTCGCGCGTGACTGTCTACGAGGTTCGTTTGCTTTACATGCAAAGAATATAGGGAAGTATAAGGCCTATGCGGAAGCGAAGCGATCGGAAGTTTTCATTAACATGCTTTCTTAGAAGTGTGCGTGCATACTTTAATAAAAACCATAAGAAAAGCATGTTAATGAAAACTAAAAAAAAAAAAAAATTAATTTGTGAAATTATTTATTCGATTTCATGCTGAATACTCGACGTAAAATTAGAAAAATATAAATATGGAGGTACACACTTGACTAAAGCCTGGAAAATAACTAGGGAATATATAGTATTTTTTGATTCCATCGAACGGAATACAACACCGTATTTTTCGATCAATTACTTACTGAATTAATACATCAAAAAAGTTATGTTGAAGGTGTAAGTCCCCCCTGAAGATTTTATTGAAATGTATAGTTCTCGTGGCTTATGATTGAGTAATTTCAAATTTAATAATTCAGCACGTGACTAATCGAATGATACGCTGACGTATTCCATTTGATGGAATCAAAAAATACGTTATAATCCAGTTATTTTCGAGGCTTTAGTCAAGTGTGTACCTCCATATTTATATTATTTTCTAATTTTAAGTCGAGTATTCAGCATGAA